>CM035844.1:383983716-384583716 GCA_020510985.1 Pholidichthys leucotaenia | reverse complement strand
GAGTAAGCCTCAGCTGCTCCCTTAAATGGAGAAACAAAAACCAATCAGGAAAGGGGAAAGTAATTAATGAAATACCATACAGCTGTCCCAGAGCCGCTAGGCTTTTGTTGTGTTGGGTTCTTTTATAAATAAAGACTGCTGCTTTGGGTGAACACGGAGCCTCCTTTATTAACTGGCTGGAACACATTAACACAGGAACTCCGCCATATTATTATCCGTCATGCTGTACTCCTGACAACATCCGGTCTGTGTTGCCCCCTAGTGGCTCCACATATGTAATCCTTAGATTACACCACATCCCCCTTACTGAAGCCAAGTTGACCCCTTTTAGCTGAAAACACAAAATATAACATTTCTTTTTTTTTTTCTCTTCAACACTGTTTTCACAAATATTAACATGCAACTCTACAGATCCAGTCTCTTTGGTTTTATCACTTCTCTACCAGACCTGGTTCTAACAACACCTGGTGTTTCCTGTGCACTGGGCTCAGAAACAGTTTCTGTAGGAGTGTCTTTTCCATTTGACTGGGTCCGTTGTGGTTCCATCTCAGTCTCTGGTATCGACATAGGCACAAGATGAGTGCGATTCCTCCTGATTGTCCCTTGTGGTCCACTAATGACATAGGACCGTGGGGTTTTGTGGACAGATGTCACTGTGCCCTGTGCTTTTGCATTTGTAATCCAAACAGAGTTTCCGGGTAACAGTTTATCCAAATCTCTCGTTCTGTGTCTTTTGTTGAAACATTCTGTTTGCCTCATCCGTCTCTCCTTTTCCACGTGACGAATTTGTTGCAGATTTGGCACGCATGGCTGCAAGGCCTCTGGAAGCACTGGCAGGGTGGTACGAAGCCTACGCCCCATGACAAGCTGTGCTGGGCTGTAGCCATTTGCCAACGCTGTGGTTCTGTAGGCTAACAGTGCTCGGTATGGATCACTGGCTTTCTTAATTAGGTTTTTGACTGTTCTGACAGCTCTTTCTGCCTCACCGTTACTTTGGGGGTACCTGGGACTACTGGTCACGTGCTCAAAACAGTACTCCTTTGCAAAGTCTTCCATTTCCTGACTTGCGAACTGCGGGCCGTTATCCGTGATCAGTATCTCTGGTATTCCGTGACGTGCAAACATAGACTTTAAATGCACAATGACATTGGCAGAGCGAGTTGGGCTGAGCTGGGCAATCTCTATATACCTAGAGAAGTAGTTCACTAATAACAGGTAGTTTTTGTCTTGTAACGTGAACAAATCAGCTCCCAACTTCTGCCATGGCCTTTCTGGTAAATCTGTGGGCATTAAAGGCTCTCTCACATTAACTCTTTCCTGTATGCACTTTCTGCATTTGAGTACAACTTCACTGATCTGGATGCTTAAACCTGGCCACCATACAGCCTGACGGGCACGCTCTCTGCATTTAACCACCCCCTGGTGGCCCTCATGTATCTTATCCAAAACTGCATTTCTCATGTTAGCAGGGATAACATGAGAAACATAAGCATCCCAAAGTGATAAAGCAAAATATTGGTAAAACTCAAATTAAACATAAAGCCTCTAAATTGAATGAGTTGGCCTCTGTTCCTCCTCATAATTTAAAAATTAAATGTGGTTTGTTAAATATTAGGTCTCTAACTCCCAAGTCTCTGTTAGTCCATGATCTGTTAATTGATCATCAGATTGATTTAATTTCCCTTACAGAGACTTGGTTAGGACAAGAGGATTATGTTGGTTTAAATGAATCAACCCCCTCTGGTTATTTAAACTGTCAAAATCCCAGAAGTTCTGGTCGTGGAGGAGGAGTAGCAACAATTTACCATTCCAAATTACTAGTTAATGTAAAGCAAAAAACATGTTATAATTCCTTTGAGGGCCTGGTCCTCAGTATTGGGCACTTTAGCAATTTCAGGTTAAACCCAATTTTATTTGCCATTGTTTATCGTCCCCCATCAACCTATTCAGAATTTTTATCCGAATTTGCTGATTTCTTAGCTGATTTAGTGCTGAAATCTGATAGAATAATTATAGTAGGGGACTTTAATATACATGTGGATGTAGATAGTGACTGCCTTAATGTGGCTTTTAATTCAATATTAGACTCGATTGGGTTTTCTCAGAAAGTAGGAAATTCTACTCATTACCTCCACCATACGTTGGACCTTGTTCTGACATATGGCATAGAAATAGAAAATCTTGTAGTGTCTCCTCATAACCCTGTACTGTCAGACCATTGTCTGTTAACCTTTGATTTTACTATTTCTGACTATTTGGCTCCTAAAGAAAAATATTATCACAGTAGATGCCTCTCAGATGATGCTGTTTCCAAATTTATGCAGATTGTTTCCTCTATGCCATGTGTCAACACAACGGAAATAAGCTATAGACAGCTTGCTCCTTCTGTAATTGATAACATGGTGGATAGTGTTTCAGCTTCTCTGCATCAGGCTCTAGACTTGGTGGCCCCCTTAAAAAAGAAAAAGTCCATCCATCCATCCATCCATCTTCTACCGCTTTTCCGGAGGTCCGGGTCGCGGAGGCAGCAGTTCAAGCAGAGAAGCCCAGACTTCCCTCTCCCCAGCCACCTGCTCCAGCTCTTCAGAGGGGATACCAAGGCGTTCCCAGACTAGCTGGGAGACATAGTCTCTCCACCGAGTCCTGGGTCTGCCCCGGGGTCTCCTCCCAGTGGGACGTGCCTGAAACACCTCAAGTGGGAGGCGTCCAGGAGGCATCCTAATCAGATGCCCATACCACCTCAACTGACTCCTTTCAATGTGGAGGAGCAGCGGTTCTACTCTGAGCCTCTCCCGGATGACTGAGCTCCTCACCCTATCTCTGAGGGTGAGTCCAGCAATCCTACGGAGAAAGCTCATTTCAGCCGCTTGTATCCGCGATCTCGTTCTTTCGGTCATTACCCAAAGCTCGTGACCATAGGTGAGAGTAGGAACGTAGATTGACTGGTAAATCGACAGCTTTGCCTTAGAACTAAGCTCCCTCTTCACCACAACAGACCGGTACAACGTCCGCATCACTGCAGATGCTGCTCCAATCCGTCTGTCGATCTCTCGCTCCATTTTCCCCTCACTCGTGAACAAGACCCCAAGATACTTAAACTCCTCCACTTGGGGCAGGAGCCTGTCCCCAACCCGGAGAGGACAATCCACCTTTTTCCGGCTGAGGACCATGGACTCGGACTTGGAGGTGCTGATTCTCATCCCAGCCGCTTCACACTCAGCGGCAAACCGTCCCAGCAAGAGCTGTAGGTCATTGCTGGATGAAGCCAACAGGACAACATCATCTGCAAACAACAGAGATGAGATCCTGTGGTCACCAAGCATGACACCCTCCATTCCCTGGCTGCGCCTAGAAATCCTGTCCATAAAAATTATGAACAGGACCGGTGACAAAGGGCAGCCCTGGCGGAGTCCAACTCTCACTGGGAATGACTCCGACCGAGTGTTGGCAATGCGAACTAAACTCTCACAACGGTCGTACAGAGACCGAATAGCTCGTAACAACAAGCCCGATACCCCATACTCCCGAAGCACCCCCCACAAAAATCCACGAGGGACGCGGTCAAATGCCTTCTCCAAGTCCACAAAACACATGTAAACTGGTTGGGCAAACTCCCACGAACCCTCAAGAATTCTCGAGAGGGTAAAGAGCTGGTCCGATGTGCCACGGCCAGGACGAAAACCACATTGCTCCTCCTGAATCCGAGGTTCGACCAACGGCCGGACTCTCCTCTCCAATACCTTGGCATAGACCTTCCCAGGGAGGCTGAGGAGTGTGATCCCTCTAAAGTTGGAGCACACCCTCCGGTCCCCTTTTTTGAAGAGAGGAACCACCACCCCGGTTTGCCATGCCAAAGGCACTGCCCCCGACCTCCACGCAATGTTGCAGAGGCGTGTCAACCATGACAACCCAACAACATCCAGGGCCTTGAGGTACTCGGGGCGAATCTCGTCCACCCCCGGGGCCCGGCCACCAAGGAGATTTTTAACCACCTTGGCGACCTCAGCCCCTGTGATAGGCGAGTCATCCCCCTCGTCCCCAAACCCTGCTTCCTCTGTGGAAGGCGTATCAGTGGGATTGAGGAGATCCTCGAAGTATTCCTTCCACCGCCCGACGATATCCCCAGTTGAAGTCAACAGTGTCCCATCCGCACCATACACAGTGTGGACGGGGAGCTGCTTTCCCCTCCTGAGCCGCCGAACAGTTTGCCAGAATCTCTTTGAAGCCGACCGAAAGTCTTGTTCCATGGCCTCACCGAACTCCTCCCATACCCGGGTTTTTGCTTCAGCAACCACCCGAGCTGCACTCCGCTTGGCCTGCCGGTACACCTCAGCTGCTTCGGGAGTCCCACAAGCCAACCAAGCTTGATAGGACTCCTTCTTCAGCTTAATGGCCCCCCTCACCACTGGTGTCCACCACTTGGTTCGGGGGTTGCCACCACGAGATGCACCGACCACCTTGCGGCCGCAGCTCTGGGCTGCCGCTTCAACAACAGAGGTGGAGAACATGGCCCATTCAGACTCCATGTCTCCAGACTCCCTCGGAATGTGGTTGAAGTTCTTCCGGAGGTGGGAGTTGAAGACCTCCCGGACAGGGGCCTCAGCCAGACGCTCCCAGCACACCCTCACTATACGTTTGGGTCTACCAGGTCTGAATGGCTTCCTCCCCTGCCATCGGATCCAACTCACCACCAGGTGGTGATCAGTTGACAGCTCTGCACCTCTCTTTACTCGGGTGTCCAAGACATACGGTCGCAGGTCTGATGATACGATAACAAAATCGATCATCGACCTGCGGCCTAGGGTGTCCTGGTGCCAGGTGCACATATGGACACCCTTATGCTTGAACATGGTGTTCGTTATAGACAGACTGTGGTTAGCACAGAAGTCCAATAACTGAACACCACTCGGGTTCAGATCGGGCAGGCCGTTCCTCCCAATCACCCCCCTCCAGGTTTCACTGTCGTTGCCCACGTGCGCATTGAAGTCCCCCAGTAGGACAATGGAGTCTCCAGGAGGAGCACCCTCCAGCACCCCAGTCACAGACTCCAAAAAGGGTGGGTACTCTGAAACATCATTTGGTGCATAGGCACAAATGATGGTCAGGACCCGTTTCCCAACCCGAAGGCGCAGGGAAGCAACCCTTTCGTCCACCGGGGAAAACTCCAATATAGAGGCAGCAAGGTGGGGCGATACAAGAATACCTACCCCTGCTCGTCGCCTCTCGCCCGGGGCAACTCCAGAAAAGGCCAAGCTCCAGCCCCTCTCCAGGAGACTGGTTCCGGAACCGGAGCTGTGTGTTGAGGTGAGGCCAACTATATCTAGCCGGTATCGCTCAATCTCGTACACCAGCTCAGGCTCCTTCCCCACCAGAGAGGTGACATTCCACGTACCAAAAGCCAGTTTAGAAAGCTTGGGATCAGTCCGCCAAGGTCTCCGCCTTTGACTGCCACCTAATCCACATAGCACCGGACTTCCATGATCCCTCCTGCAGGTGGTGAACCTACTGGAGGGCGGACCCATGTAACTCCTTCGGGCTGAGCCCGGCCGGGTCCCATGGGTGGAAACCCGGCCACCAGACGCTAGCCTTCGAGCCCCTCCCCCAGGCCTGGCTCCAGGGTGGGGCCCCGGTAACCCCATACCGGGCGGGGTACACTGAATCCTTGATATACAATTTATCATGAGAGTCTGTTGGATCGTTCTTCGTCTGGCCCTTCACCCAGGACCAGTTTGTCTTGGGAGACCCTATCAGAGGCAAATTGCCCCGGACAACATAGCTCCTGGGATCACTGGGGCACGCAAACCCCCCCACCACGATAAGGTGACGATCCATGAGGGGGAAGAAAAAGTCTAATCAGAGATTTTTAACTCCTTGGTTCAACACAGAAACTCGTAGCTTAAAACAGAAGACTCGTCAATTAGAAAGAAAATGGCGCTCTACTAATTTAGATGAAATCTATTTAGCTTGGAGAAATCATCTTTTAATTTATAAAAAATCTCTTAGAAAAGCTAGAACGAGTTATTACTCTGCATTAATAGAAGAGAACAAGAATAATCCCAGGTTTCTTTTCAGTACTGTAGCCAGGTTGACAAAGAGTCAGGACTCTGTCAATCCTAGCATCCCCTTAGAGCTTACTAGTCAGGACTTTATGAACTTTTTCAATAATAAAATTTCATCCATCAGAGATAAAATCAATCAGATTCTTCCCACAGTTAACTTAAATACTGTAACTACTACAACTCCTTCTATTGATGTCTGTCTTGATGAGTTTACTCCAATCGACCTTTGTGAGTTAGACAAAGTAGTTTCCTCATCCAAACCTTCAACTTGTCTTTTAGATCCTATTCCTACCAGGTTATTTAAAGAAGTCTTCCCACTTATTGGTAGCTTTATTCTTCATATAATCAATTCTTCATTAACTTTAGGCCATGTACCGCAGGCTTTTAAAACGGCTGTAATTAAACCCTTACTCAAAAAGCCAACGCTAGATCCAGGAGCTTTAGCTAACTATAGACCAATCTCTAATCTCCCTTTCATTTCAAAAATCTTAGAAAGAGTTGTTGCTACGCAATTATTTGACCACCTGCAGGGAAATGGTTTACTTGAAGAGTTTCAATCTGGGTTTAGAATCCATCATAGTACTGAAACAGCCTTAGCGAAGGTCACTAACGACCTCCTCATTGCATCTGATAATGGACTAGTTTCTGTACTTGTCCTTTTAGATCTTAGTGCAGCTTTTGATACTATTGATCATAATATTCTACTTGATAGATTAGAACACTATGTCGGACTTAATGGAACTTCGTTGCAGTGGTTTAGATCTTATTTATCTGATAGGTTCCAGTTTGTTCATGTAAATGATGAGTTTTCTTTCAGCTCAAAGCTTAGTCATGGAGTTCCACAGGGATCTGTGCTAGGCCCTACTCTTTTTAGTTTATATATGCTTCTGTTAGGCAACATTATTAGAAAGCACTGTATACATTTTCATTGTTATGCAGATGACACACAATTATACCTGTCAATGAAGCCAGATGATACTAATCAATTAGCCAAGTTAGAAGCCTGTCTTAAGGAAATCAAAGCTTGGATGACTTGTAATTTCCTGCTATTAAATTCAGATAAGACTGAAGTCATTCTTGTTGGTCCAAAAAACCTTAGAAATTCCTTTCCAAATCAAACTTTCAGTTTGGACGCAGTTACTCTTTCTCTTAATAGCTCTGTGAGGAACCTTGGAGTTATTTTTGATCAGGATTTGTCCTTCAATTCACATATTACATTTGTTTCTAAGACTGCCTTCTATCATTTGCGTAATATTGCCAAGATTAGGAGCATCTTGTCTCAGAGTGATGCTGAGAAGCTGATCCACGCTTTTGTTAGCTCGAGATTAGATTATTGTAATTCTTTATTATCAGGCTGTCCTAAAACATCTTTAAAAAGTCTTCAGCTGATCCAAAATGCTGCAGCAAGAGTTTTAACAGGTACTAGAAAGAGAGATCATATCTGTCCGGTTCTGGCCTCCCTTCATTGGCTTCCCATAGAGTTTAGAATTAAGTTTAAAATCCTTCTTCTCACTTACAAAGCTCTAAACAATCAGGCTCCTTTTTATTTAAAAGATCTGATACTACCGTATTATCCTAACAGAGCACTACGCTCCCAAAATGCAGGATTACTTGTAATACCTAGAATCTCCAAAAGTACAATGGGAGTCAGAGCCTTCAGTTATCAAGCTCCTCTCCTGTGGAATCAGTTGCCAATCTGGATTCGGGAGTCAGACTCGATCTCTGTTTTTAAGAATAGGGTTAAAACCTACCTTTTTGATCTAGCCTACAATTAGGGAGGGATCATGTGTTTCTGAACCCTCCCTTAGTTATGCTGCTAATAGGTTTAGTCAGCCGGGGGACCTCCAGTAATGCACTGGGCCTCACTCCTTTCCTCACTCTCTATGAAATATTTTTTTTTTGCTGGTCATTAACATTTGTTTGTTCTCTCCCATAGATTGAATCCCCATCGTGCTGTTTGCTCTCTACATGTCTGTTCTTTTCTTCTTCTCTATCCCCTCACCCCCCAGCCAGTCGCAGCAGATGACTGCCCCTCCCTGAGCCTGGTTCTGCTGGAGGTTTCTTCCTGTTAAAAGGGAGTTTTTCCTCTCCACCGTCGCCAAGTGCTTGCTCACAGGGGATCGCCTGATTGCTGGGGTCTTTCTGCAACTGTGGGGGTCCCCCCTACAGTTGATAGTGCTATGAGATGACTGTTGTTGTGAAATGGCGCTATATAAATAAAGTTGAATTGAATTGAATTGAATAACTAACCTCGTGCCTCTCAGTAGTAGTCCGTTATGCACACTCAAAACGGCTCTCTCAGACCAGTAGTGCTTCACCACTCCCTGTAGCTGGTTACGATCCGGCCAGCCTTCTGTGCAGTATTTCATGACTTGTGAACAGACGCTGTCGGACTGCAGTTGCTCTTGGAGATCTGCAAGGTATTTGCTGCTTGTAGGGAGTCCCTCTAGCACAGAGTCAACATAAATGTTAGTGTCCTCCATAAGATCTGTGTCTGTGTGAGTAACACTGTTTGTGAGCGGTAAGCGTGAGAGCGTGTCGGCAGTGGTGAGACTTTTGCCCGGGATGTGCTTTATAGTGTATGAGTACCTCATTAGGCGCATACGAAATCTCTGTATACGCGGTGGAAGCGCATCCAAAGCTTGTCCTCCCAGTAGACTCACTAGTGGCTTATGATCAGTTTCTAGTTCAAAGTGCAGACCCAGGATAAAGTCATTGAATCTTTCGCAGGCCCACGTGAGAGCCAGCGCTTCTTTTTCCAGCTGGGCGTAGCGCTGCTCTGTAGGTGTCAATGATCGGGAAGCGTAAGCAACTGGTGACCACACGTCTCTCTCTTTCTGTAGCATGACTGCCCCCAATCCGTATGAAGAGGCATCTGCAGATATTTTCTGTGGTTTGTTTGGTTCATAAAGCTGCAATACAGGAGCAGAGGACAGTTCTTGTTTGAGGTTACAAAACGCATTTTGCTGTTCATGCCCCCAGTACCACATGTTCTTTGTTGAAAGCAAGTCTCTCAATGGTTTGTCCTTTTCAGAAAGGTTCGGAATGAACTTCCCCAGCTGGTTCACCATTCCGAGAAAGCTCCTGAGCTCACTCACGTTGCTTGGCTCTTTCATGTCAATTCAATTCAATTCAATTCAATTCAATTCAACTTTATTTATATAGCGCCATTTCACAACAACAGTCATCTCATAGCACTATCAACTGTAGGGAGGACCCCCACAGTTGCAGAAAGACCCCAGCAATCGGCGATCCCCTGTGAGCAAGCACTTGGCGACGGTGGAGAGGAAAAACTCCCTTTTAACAGGAAGAAACCTCCAGCAGAACCACTGCAACGAAGTTCCATTAAGTCCAACATAGTGTTCTAATCTATCAAGTAGAATATTATGATCAATAGTATCAAAAGCTGCACTAAGATCTAAAAGGACAAGTACAGAAACTAGTCCATTATCAGATGCAATGAGGAGGTCGTTAGTGACCTTCGCTAAGGCTGTTTCAGTGCTATGATGGATTCTAAACCCAGATTGAAACTCCTCAAATAAACCATTTCCCTGCAGGTGGTCAAATAATTGCGTAGCAACAACTCTTTCTAAGATTTTTGAAATGAAAGGGAGATTAGAGATTGGTCTATAGTTAGCTAAAGCTCCTGGATCTAGCGTTGGCTTTTTGAGTAAGGGTTTAATTACAGCCATTTTAAAAGCCTGCGGTACATGGCCTAAAGTTAATGAAGAATTGATTATATGAAGAATAAAGCTACCAATAAGTGGGAAGACTTCTTTAAATAACCTGGTAGGAATAGGGTCTAAAAGACAAGTTGAAGGTTTGGATGAGGAAACTATTTTGTCTAACTCACAAAGGTCGATTGGAGTAAACTCATCAAGACAGACATCAATAGAAGGAGTTGTAGTAGTTACAGTATTTAAGTTAACTGTGGGAAGAATCTGATTGATTTTATCTCTGATGGATGAAATTTTATTATTGAAAAAGTTAATAAAGTCCTGAACATCATGTTCAGTTCATGTCCTGAACAGCTTGGGTTTTGTCTGGATCTGGCCTCATTCCTTCTGCTGAAACAATAAACCCAAGAAATTTAACCTCTCTTTTGCCAAACTCACATTTTGACATATTCAACGTAATGCCTGCTTTCTCTGCGCGCTTCAAGACAGCGTGCAGTCTTACGTCGTGCTGCTCCTTGGTGGATCCCCAGACCAGGATATCGTCCATGTGACAGACGACTCCGTCAAGACCCGCTGTAACCTCTGTTACCATCATGTTTTGGAAATGTTCAGGAGCACTGGAAATACCAAATGGCAAACGGTTGAAGTGGTATCTGCCAAATGGCGTAATGAATGTGGTGAGAAAGGCCGACTCTTTAGACAGTGGTATTTGCCAAAATCCCATATTTGCATCAAGCTTTGAAAAATACTGAGCACCTGTGAGCATGCCTAGCGTTTGGTCCACAGACGGGAGGATGTATCTTTCGCGACACACTGACTCGTTTAAAGGTGTCATGTCCACACAGATACGCACCTTTTCTTTGTCCTTTTTGGGAGCTACAACCATGCCACAGCACCAATCTGTTGGCTGCTCCACGCGACTGATGACTCCCAACTTTTCCATCCTCTCGAGCTCTTCTTTCACTTTAGCCATGAGCGGCAGTGGCACACGCCTTGGCACCTTGAGCGAAAAGGGCTTAGCATCAGGTTTCAGTTTAATTGTGTATGGCTTTTGAACAAGCCCAAGTCCATCGCATAACTTGGGGTACGCTTTTCTCACTGTCTCTTGGTCTATAGTGTCAACTCTGGCAATTAGTTTCAGTGTCACGGAAGCTGTTCTACTCAGTAGTGCCATGCGCAGATTTTTGACAATATAGATTTTCTCAGTAGCGCTCTTGTCACCGTATGTAATAGTCTCTGTCATAGACCCCAACACGGTTAGTGCAGTTCCACCCGGTCCGTAGAGTGGTTTTTGTGCCTTTTCCAACTGTTCATTTTTCTTCTTGAAGATTTCAAATGTTTGGTCAGAAACCGCTGTGACGTCCACTCCGGAATCTAACTTGAAAGTCACTTTATTTCCTCTCACATTTATGTCTGCCAGCCACGGATCCTCTCCTAGATCCACTTCACCCAGAAAAAGTCTGTCTGCATTGTCAGTGACCTCATTCACAGTTGGGTTGGACCTACAGACTCTAATATAGTGTCCACATTTTTTACAGTTATGGCATTCCGCGTTTTTAGCTGGGCACCGTACTGCTGCATGTGCTGGTGCTTTGCCACACTTGGAACAAACTTTACTGTCTTGTTTTGTCTGCTGAGGCCTTGAGGACTTAATCTGTTTTTGTTCCTTGATTATGAACTTGTTTGGCTTGGCTTTTCTGATGTGTACTGCATCCACGGCTGTTCTGATAATGCTAGTTTCACCTCTTAGGTCAGTTTGTTGTCGTTTTATTTCTTCAGATTGTCTTGCCATTGTTATAGCTTTAGCTAGGGTAAGATCTTTGTCAAGCTGCATTCTTTCTGACAGCGACGAATCTTTCAGACCCACTACAAGCCTGTCTCTCAAGAGGTCATCATGAAGTGCACCGTACTCACAGTTTTCTGCCAGTGCATAGAGTGCTGTTATGAACGAGTCTACTGGTTCTGCCGGCTGTTGCACTCGCTTGTTGAATTTTGCTCGTTCATAAATCACGTTCTTTCTGGGAACGAAATGTCTATCAAAAGCTGTTTTAACGGCCTCGTACTGCTGGCGCTGCACACTCGTTAGCTCGAGCCCTCTTAGCACATCGTCAGCCTCATCTCCCATGCAATAAACCAGCGTATTAACTTGGTTCGCCTCAGATGAGTTATTCAGGTTACTTGCCAGTCTAAAACGCTCAAAACGTCTTATCCACTTTTCCCACTCTTGGGGTCTCGCAAAGTCGAAGGGCTCCGCTGGTTTAATGGTGAAGGTTGCCGCTGGAGTAGCCGCCGCCATTACTGGATCAATTGGCGCAGCTGCAGCTCTATGAACTTTGTCTGGCATAGCCGCTAGCCGGTTGCAAAGCTGACTTTTCTCACCTCAAAGCGCACCAACTTCTGACACCATGTTGTGTTGGGTTCTTTTATAAATAAAGACTGCTGCTTTGGGTGAACACGGAGCCTCCTTTATTAACTGGCTGGAACACATTAACACAGGAACTCCGCCATATTATTATCCGTCATGCTGTACTCCTGACAACATCCGGTCTGTGTCGCCCCCTAGTGGCTCCACATATGTAATCCTTAGATTACACCACAGCTTTGACAGCCGGAAGTCCGCCGTGACACTGTCAAAATAAGAGCCTTGGAGGAGGCCATAAGACAAGACCTGAAATAAGATAGAACCGGGGAAATACTGGACAACCCGAGCACGGATGGGATTGGCGCTCAGACCATCACAGTACCCCCTGTTCACAAGGCGCATTCCAGGCGTAAACTTAACATCTAACTTAACATCTAAGCCCCCCCCCCCCCCACAACCAGAAGGCTACCAGGACCGACCCAGGGAGGGCAGAGGGGGAAACAGGCCAGGAGGGAGAGAACCAAAAACAAACAAACAAACAAACAAACAAACAAAGAATGGCACAGAAAAAAAACAAAAAACACAAGGGACGGGTAACATGAATGAACAAAAAATGCCGTGGCTAAAACATCAGAGTGACCAAAACCAGACCACACCTCAGAGAAATACTCAGGTACAACGGAATGAATAAACAAAAATATATGAACCATACCGCCCAACCCAAATGAGAGCCAACCCAAATGAGGGGAACTCCAACGGCACCCGGTGGGGAAAAATAGGAGGAAAGAGGAGGAACCAGCCTGATGTCCGGCAAGAGGGAATCCACAGCTCCCTCACGGCCCCGAACCGAACTGGCGCTGCACCCTCAATGGACCCCGATTGGGCCGGCGCTGCACCCACGATGGGCCCCGATTGGACCGGCGCTGCGTTCTCGAAGGGCCCGATTGGACCGCCGCAGCACCCTCGATGGACCCGATTGGGCTGGCGAAGCACCCACGTCGGACCCTGATTGGGCCGGCGAAGCACCCACGTCGGACCCTGATTGGACCAGGGAAGCATCAGGGATGACCTCTGAGCATGAACCTGGAGCCTCCATAATGACGACCGAAGCAGATACGTCTCCAATGACCCTGGGAAAAAGGCTCAGAGAAACAAAAGGAACCGGGATCAGGATCACCAGCAGCGGCAGAGCCCAGCGAGACGAGCTCGGATGCCGTGGTCGGCTGCACCCAGCTCATTTCCCCGAGAGATAGACAAGAATGCTTAAGAACGGAGAATAAGAAGACAAAACAGCGCACTTGCCTGATCTTGTTCTCTACCGCCATCCAGGACTCTGATGATCCAGGTTCAATGATCTGAAGGTCCATTTCTGGTTCCGACTCGGCCGCGGCGGGCTCCGCAGCAGGCATGATGGTCATCACAGTCTGAGGACTCCCTGGTGCTGAGGTCCACACTGAAGGCCCGTTTGGCGTGGTGGCAGGGGATCCGTGGCCTGTTGGGTTGAACTACACCTTCATGAAGACCCGGGGATGCTCGATCATCGGCGCAGGCTCCAGCCGGCAGTCCGCCCTCCTTCTCTGCCAGTGACGTGGCTGGGGGCTGGTAACAGGCTCTCCAGAGCTGCAGGCTCCTTCTTCGTCCGGCGGTGTATTCCTGGCACTGGGGGATGCTCTGGAGAAGGAGGCACAGAGGATGCAGGTACACAATCAATGGCTACAGCAGGAGGAAACTCAGGGGACTGTGAACCCCAAACTCCACCCCCAGGAGACAGACAAGGCAAATCATAATTTGGAGGAGTAAAATGAAATAGCACTTGCCTTTTCTCCATGGGGCCGATGGTGCCTGCTGTTGCGGGCTTGGTTCTTCCCCTCCCCCAACAGATGGTGATGGAGGGCTCCCCGGGAAGACGAAGAGGAGCTCGCTCACATCGAATCAATGACGGGCACCACCGGAACAGGACTCGTGGAGCTCACAGCAGCCGGAGAAAGCGTCGAGGAGGAGGGAGGAGCAGCCGTGGCAGTCCGGGGATGAGGAGCTGATGGAACAGCAGAAACAGAAGACCCGGAGGCGAGGCTGCTGTCTTTCCCCTCTGTTGTGACGCAGGGGCAACAGCTGGCTGGGAGATAGAGTTCTTTCGGTGGCCTGGCACTGGATCCGGACGGGGATCTCGCTGAGGCTAGGCGCGAGCAGGGTGATGGTGTTTACCGGCAGAGGACGAGGCAAAGGTCAGGTCTGGAAACTGCCGCTGCTGAGCGGAGACAGAGGCCAGCAATTCGGCAAACTCGGGATAGCCATAAAGTTCGGGATTGACCTCCACCAGCCTGACTGCCGCCACCACATGCTTCATGATCAGAGTCGGATGGAAGGAAGAACGAGCCTCAGCCACACGGCCCCGGATGAGCTCAGCTGTCCACTGCGTCTCTTTCGGGGGAATCCCGACTGACGTCCTCTTCCCCTGTGGATGGGAACGGCCCTTGGGAGACGTGAACTCCTGGACTGGATGAGGGACAGGAACTGGATCCCGAGGCAAGGAACGGGGATGCCTCACCTTCGGCTTCCTGCCGGAGTTCCCCTCTGGTCCCTGGTTCTTCTCCCCGAGCGCCGCCATTTCCGCCCTCCTCGTCCTGACCTCAGCATGGTCGGCATGGCAAGGATTGCGATTAATTGCCGCCTCAGCGAGGTCCAAGTGCCAGAGTGTGGTGTCGGGAGTGATGCCGCGACGAGCGTTAGAGAGCAGGCCATCTAGCTCGATAAGAAACACAATCAGCTTGTAGCCTAAGCTCCCAGAATAGCCCTTCCCTGGCGATGTCATCTCCAAACATGCTGGTCCACGGAAAAACAGGGAAAAACACAACCCCCCCCCAAAAAAAACTTACTGTGGCTGACATCTCGCTTGGCTGCGACCCACTGTTATGGATGCCCCTTGCAGGGCATGAATGAGACGGCAGAGACCAAACAGTAAGTTTGCTGATTTATTCACAAAAGACTAGGATAACAAAATAAACAGCCTCGTGGGGCAAAACACGAACATAAACTCTGACACAAGAACAATGACACTGGAGATTGACTAAGACAGGCAGCGAGGATGGAACCTACACTGAACAATAAACACGTATGGGAGGATGGACAAAAAGAATCACAGGAGAGACTGGAGTTGGGCGCAGGAACTCCAGCCACGTACACGGAGGTGCACGATGTTGTTGTGTAGGTCGCAGCGAGGAGTAAGCCTCAGCTGCTCCCTTCAGTGGAGAAACAAAAACCAATCAGGAAAGGGGAAAGTAATTAATGAAATACCATACAGCTGTCCTGGAGCCACTCGGCTTTGACAGCCGGAAGTCCTCCGTGATGCTGTCAAATTAAGAGCCTTGGAGGAGGCCATAAGACAAGATCCGAAAGAAGATAGAACCGGGGAAATACTGGACAACCCAAGCACAGATGGGATCGGCGTCAGACCATCACAAAAAATTAGGACACTCTGTATAACCTGTGTTTTGTTTTTTTTTAACATATTTGAACATAAGGATATTTAATATCAATGGTAAAAATACCAGGAGATTCATGTAATACAACTACATAATTATAATGAATTACAGACTTTTTTCAAATTTTCTGTAAAATGTAGTTCTAAACAAGTAGTGAGGAATAAATTAGGACACCCCCCATTTTTTAGGACACCCCATATTCATTCCCACTTAAAATGGCTAAAATAAATGTTAAAAAATGCAAATAAAAACATAAACAAGGTTAGACATAGATTTGTGAACATTTCTTAATAAAGAACTGAATATTTAATGGGTTTTCCTAATTTTTTACATGACTGTACATCAGTCTGACAAGGTCTCCGCCTTTGACCGCCACCTAATCCACATAGCACCGGACCCCCATTATCCCTCCTGCAGGTGGTGAGTCCACTGGAGGGCGGACTCATGTAACTCCTTCGGACTGAGCCCGGCCGGGTCCCATGGGTGGAAACCCGGCCACCAGACGCTAGCCTTCGAGCCCCTCCCCCAGGCCTGGCTCCAGGGTGAGGCCCCGGTAACCCCATACTGGGCGGGGTACACTGAATACTTGATATAGAATTTATCATGAGAGTCTGTTAGATTGTTCTTAGTCTGGCCCTTCACCCAGGACCAGTTTGTCTTGGGTGACCCTATCAGAGGCAAATTGCCCCAGACAACATAGCTCCTGGGATCACTGGGCCACACAAACCCCCCCCCCCCCCCCACCACGATAAGGTGACGATCCATGAGGGGGCACATGGGCAACAACAGTGAAACCTGGAGGGGACTGATTGTGAGGAACGGCCTGCCCGATCTGAACCTGAGTGGTGTTCAGTTATTGGACTTCTGTGCTAACCACAGTTTGTCCATAACAAACACCATGTCCAAGCATAAGGGTGTCCATATGTGCACCTGGCACAAGGACACCCTAGGTCGCAGGTCGATGATCGATTTTGTTATCGTGTCATCAGACCTGCGACCGTATGTCTTGGACACCCGGGTAAAGAGAGGTGCAGCGCTGTCAACTGATCACCACCTGGTGGTGAGTTGGATCCAATGGCAGGGGAGGAAGCCATTCAGACCTGGTAGACCCAAACGTATAGTGAGGGTGTGCTGGGAACGTCTGGCTGAGGCCCCTGTCCGGGAGGTCTTCAACTCCCACCTCTGGAAGAACTTCAACCACATTCCGAGGGAGTCTGGAGACATGGAGTCTGAATGGGCCATGTTCTCCACCTCTGTTGTTGAAGCGGCTGCCCAGAGCTGCGGCCGCAAGGTGGTCGGTGCATCTCGTGGTGGCAACCCCCGAACCAAGTGGTGGACACCAGTGGTGAGGGGGACCATTAAGCTGAAGAAGGAGTCCTATCAAGCTTGGTTGGCTTGTGGGACTCCCGAAGCAGCTGAGGTGTACCGGCAGGCCAAGCAGAGTGCAGCTCGGGTGGTTGCTGAAGCAAAAACCCGGGTATGGGAGGAGTTCGGTGAGGCCATGGAACAAGTCTTTCGGTCAGCCTCGAAGAGATTCTGGCAAACTGTTCGGCGGCTCAGGAGGAGAAAGCAGCTCCCTGTCCACACTGCGTATGGTGCGGATGGGGCACTGTTGACTTCGATTGGGGATATCGTCGGGCAGTGGAAGGAATACTTCGAGGATCTCCTCAATCCCACTGATACACCTTCCACAGAGGAAGCAGGGTTTGGGGACGAGGGGGACGACTCCCCTATCACAGGGGCTGAGGTCGCCAAGGTGGTTAAAAATCTCCTTTGTGGCCGGGCCCCGGGGGTGGACGAGATTTGCCCTGAGTACCTCAAGGCCCTGGATGTTGTTGGGCTGTCATGGTTGACACGCCTCTGCAATATTGCGTGGAGGTCGGGGGCAGTGCCTTTGGCATGGCAAACCAGGGTGGTGGTTCCTCTCTTCAAAAAAGGGGACTGGAGGGTGTGCTCCAACTTTAGAGGGATCACACTCCTCAGCCTCCCTGGGAAGGTCTATGCCAAGGTACTGGAGAGGAGAGTCCGGCCATTGGTCGAACCCCGGATTCAGGAGGAGCAATGTTGTTTTCGTTCTGGCTGTGGCACATCGGACCAGCTCTTTACCCTCTCGAGAATTCTCGAGGGTTTGTGGGAGTTTGCCCAACCAGTTTACATGTGTTTTGTGGACTTGGAGAAGGCATATGACCGCGTCCCTCATGGTTTTTTGTGGGGGGTGCTTCGGGAGTATGGGGAATCGGGCTTGTTGTTACGAGCTATTCGGTCTCTGTACAACCGTTGTGAGAGGTTGGTTCGTATTGCCAGCACTCGGTCAGAGTCATTCCCAGTGAGAGTTGGACTCCACCAGGGCTGCCCTTTGTCACCAATCCTGTTCATAATTTTTATGGACAGGATTTCTAGGTGCAGCCAGGGAACGGAGGGTGTCATGCTTGGTGACCACAGGATCTCATCTCTGTTGTTTGTAGATGATGTTGTCCTGTTGGCTTCATCCAGCAATGACCTACAGCTCTTGCTGGGACGGTTTGCTGCTGAGTGTGAAGCAGCTGGGATGAAAATCAGCACCTCCAAGTCCGAGTCCATGGTCCTCAGCTAGAAAAAGGGGGATTGTCCTCTCTGGGTTGGGGACAGGCTCCTGCCCCAAGTGGAGTAGTTTAAGTATCTTGGGGTCTTGTTCATGAGTGAGGGGAAAATGGAGCAAGAGATTGACAGACAGATTGGAGCAGCATCTGCAGTGATGCGGACATTGTACCGGTCTGTTGTGGTGAAGAGGGAGCTGAGTTCTAAGGCAAAGCTGTTGATTTACCAGTCAATCTACGTTCCTACTCTCACCTATGGTCATGAGCTTTGGGTAATGACCGAAAGAACAAGATCGTGGATACAAGCGGCTGAAATGAGCTTTCTCCGTAGGATTGCTGGACTCACCCTCAGAGATAGGGTGAGGAGCTCAGTCATCCGGAAGAGGCTCAGAGTAAGAACCGCTGCTCCTCCACATTGAAAGGAGTCAGTTGAGGTGGTATGGGCATCTGATTAGGATGCCTCCTGGACGCCTCCCACTTGAGGTGTTTCAGGCACGTCCCAGTGGGAGGAGACCCCGGGGCAGACTCAGGACTCGGTGGATAGACTATAGGCACTTTTCCACGGGCCCCGGTCAGCCTCGGCCCAAGAACACGACTCCGGTCGGCGCGGCTCCATGGTCCCTCGATTGGTTTTCAACAGTACTGCAGCCCGGCCGCGGGTGGGTGGGATTTCTTAACAGCCAGGCGGCGCCTCACTCTCGTGACGTGAAGCACGCGACCCAAACAAACATAACATGGCTGCTCTAAAAGGCGACTCCTCGGTCTGTGTCTTTTTTCGCCGTAAATACCGAAAAGCACCGCCAGATAAGGGTACAGGCAGCGAGACTAAACACTCTGGAATAGTTCTGCAGCTTCTGGGAGAGCCGAAGACATGAGGATACAAACTAGGTCATAGGACGGTAAGCTAATGGTTGCTAATGCTAGTTTGCTGTAAGTACATCGTGCTACACTGTAATGTCTGCAAGTTAGGTACTAAAATATGTATGCTGTGTGTGTGTGTTTCAGATGGCTCTGTTGTTGAGAAATTACCTCTTCAAATGGTCGTTCTGGCTCAGCAACGCCTCTCACTATCATCAGCCTGTCACTGATGTCAGCACAGCTTCACCAACAATCAGTGGTTATAGAGCTTAAAGGGTACCTGTGGTGGTCGTCTAAACGAATTCAACTTGAAAACATTAGGCAAATTATTCTTTTTTTGGTTAAATAATTATTGCCAGCCATATACCACCAGAGAAATATGCAAATACGACCGCAGGCATGGCCAGCCAATGAAAACTCTGAGCGCAGCCATGACACATGCGGATGTGACGTCTTAAGGTACATACATACTCCGTCTCTATGGGTGCGGTCGGGGCTACGTCACTTCCGGTTAGTAACACATCGCCGCCATCTTAACTAGGTGAAAACAAACCTGTTACCAAGCCTTGTCTAGTGCAGTGTTTTGACTTTTTGTCATGGCCTGTGACTACATAGAAAAGCTTGATGAGTCAGCCAGGCTACGTTATCAGGAGAAACTGACAGCAAGTGGACTGACAGATTGCCCATACAAGCTACCAGCCGGAAAATGGGTTAATGACCCGACCAGGTGGCCAGCTGTGCAGTGGCCGGACGTGTACAGCTACTTGATCGACACCCCTGGTAAGCATATTTGCTTCGACCCATATTAACATGATTAACCCTCTTACATGTTTTGAATGTTTTTAAGGAAAGGCCCCTATGGGTAACATGACCAATCCATTAAATATCAGGGCAGCACAGGAGTAATTCTTAAAAGAAATAATTAAATGATCCAGGGATCTTGAAAATCATGAAAATATGGTATATTCTCAAGACCCTGAGTTTCAAGTATTCAACTATTGTTGTCAAATGCAAAGTTGGCCCAACAGGTCTTGTTAAGTAATTGAACAATTAAGGCCACGTGGTTGCCTTTGTCACCTCTTTCATTAATGGCCTGCCCCTTTGTTGCACTATTTACTACAGTCTACAGTTAAATTAGTCAGGCTGACTGCACATAGAGAGGTCTGTATTGTTGGATGAAAACGGAATCAGTCATGCATTTCCACAGACGAAATGTCCGTCTCTGTTTACAATACGATGCGGTCGAGTGCAAGCATGATGTTTGTGTCTGTGAACATTCCGTCTTTTGGCGAACTGACACGTAAGAATGTTTACAGTTTTATGAGAAGGTTGCTGGCTTGTAACAATCATCTTATATCAGCAATTGTCAACTCGTCACTCACACTTCACTCCAGCATTTGGAAGTGGTGGCGCTCCATATTATACTGAGCCCATTACTGTATGTTATTGTTGTTACAAGATCGCCGAGTGTCTGCTGATATGTATATACTTTTATTTTATCTGTTTATCTTTTTTCTACTTGTTTTGGTTTTGCTCTTGTTATGAACCCTGAGTTTGAAATAAACGTTTGAATTTTGAATTTGAATTTACAATACAGAGAGGCTTGTGGCGGCGGCTAGCATTTTCAAAACGTGACCCATCAAGTGGCAACTAATTAAACTAACACAATATCACTCAATTACCTGATATAGGACGTGATGAGCTGAATATAATGCACTACGATGGGCTGGACAAGCTTGACTGGGTCACGGCAGCTGCCTGGGACTAGGTCGCCACTGAATTGTTTTCACCTAGTACGGCGTTGCCATGTGGGTTGCTAACCAGAAGTAGGCCAAATGCCCGGATGCCCGACTGCGCCCATAAGAGACTAGGGTGCTGCTGTGAGTGTTTTTATTCTATTATGGCTGAATTGTCGGACTCTGAGGAAGAATTCGTCCAACATGGCTACAGGTTTGAGCCAGAAAGGTCTTCTGAGGGTTAAAGTGAGTAAGTGGTCCTCACACACAACGCAATTTCGTCTGAAAGGATTCATCTGTGCCCTGTTCCGAGATTGCGCAATCACTTTTCCTCTATGATCTTCTGACAAGGTGAGCTAGGTTTGGGTACACAAAAGAAGTCTTTATCTTTGTTTTTTCGCTTATTATTGAGACATCCAAAGGCTTTACATTCCGCCATGTTGCGATATCCATATCGCATTGTATGTTTTGTCATTGTAGCGCCGAGTGTCTGCTCCTCTTTATAGCAGCGAGGGAGAAGCCGAATTATCTGCCGTGTTGCGGCTGTTAACAACCTCAGATCAAACAAGAGGACCCGCCGAATTTAAGCATTTATTTATTTATTTTCTACTCATTTTAGTTCTGCATTTAATATGAACCCTGAGTTTGAAATAAACGTTTGAATTTTGGTCCTCACACAACGCAACGCGCTGTCTGCTGCTCTTTATAGCGGCAAGGGAGGAGCCGAATTATCTGCCGTGTTGCGGCTGTTAACAACCTCAGATCAAACAAGAGAACCCACCGAATTTAAGCATTTATTTATTTATTTTCTACTCGTTTTAGTTCTGCATTTAATATGAACCCTGAGTTTGAAATAAATGTTTGAATTTGAATATCCCAAAAGCCGCTACACGTCCGGGTACTGCAGGCTCAGCCAATAGTGATCCAGATTGCGGTGCCTATGTTATTACGTCACAGGAAGCTTCCTTGAAGGCCATGTAGCCGCAAATATGGCTGCGCAGATGTTTTGCTGCCATACCTGAAACAGCACATCGGCAATGGATTTATATAAAATTGCCTTAAACTTGAATTTGAACTTGAAATTGAACTAGAAAGTGAGACAGGGGCTCAATATAATATCTTTTTGGTCACGACCACCACAGGTACACTTTAAGAATGTCTGTAGAAACGTTTATTTCCTGTACAACAAATTGCTCTGATCTGCGTGAAAATCATGGAGAGACTGTTGAGACATCATGGACGTACCTGCTTCTGCAGCAGAGTCTGAGATGGTGTCATCAGCTGACACAACTTGATCGCCAGATTAATAACTATATTAGCCACAAAATATCTATTCAAAAAGTAAACAGTACTGAGTTACGTATAATAAGATATATTTTATAGTTATGATGTATTATAGGCCAAAACAAACTTGATCTAGGATTAAAGGCAATTAGGTAAAATAGGTAAAAACAGCTAATGTTAATGAAGGCCTGTCTTTCTCTCTTTCCCTGTTTTTTGTTTTTTTTTCTGGGGGGTTATTGCCTTCCCTCACTGATATCCTCGCTTTGTAATCACCCACATATACAGTATATGTATACATATATATTTTTTTTCACCCTATTTATTTACCCTTTTTGGAGACTGATGTGATACTTGGAAGATCAGTATGTGTAGTACCATCTTGTATAAAGTCAATAAAAACTTTAATTACAAAAAGGCAATTAAAATAATGCAGTCATAAGGTTACATGGAAAATAATTGATTTCGATACATGTACTGTAGAAATATATATTCTCTGCATCAACAATGTACTATACATGCATTCATGTAGTATTGCACTGGGAATTGCACTGACAATAAACCTGAGAAGTTTTTGCAGATGTCTCTTTTTTATATGTGAAGGTTACCACCATGTGGCACAAATTAAATACTGAAAGATTGGAAAAGCTAAGAATAATCCAGCATTTTGAGAAATCACTTTTGGTTTGGTGTAAGTCTGTCAACAAAATTATGAGCCATATTATATTATATAATATATATTATATAATATATAATATTATGAACCATAAAGCAGTTTGCGTTAAAATGTTAAATCCCATTAAACCTAATCCAGGGGCTTCCAATCAGTTGTCATGGGGGCCAAGACCCTGCAGGTTCTCTCTTCTACCCAGTCTCTTCAGCAGGTGTTCTCACTGATCAGTCAGTGGAAGAAGTTCAGTGGAATCTGCTGTTGAAGACACTGGTTGGAGGTAAAGCCTGCAGGGTCTTGGCCCTCCATGGCACATGATTAGACACCCCTGCCCAAACCCATAATGATGAAGAGCAGATGCTAATATGACCCAGAATTCCTCCATATACATCCAACAATACAGTCTTCAGTTAATAAAATAATTGTGTTGGTTACTTTTTTCTTAAAAATGAGCCTTTATTTTCAAGGTCACAGATAAATCCTTTGTACAGTTGACTCTTTTCCCACCACTGTCTTAACAGACAAAATGGAAAATCATGATGCAAACACTTAAGTCACTAAATTCCTTATTACAATCAGCAGCAAATTCCAGATTATTCAGAATGTGCAAAATTCAAACTGTAAAAAAGAATAAAACTGGAATGGGTCACACACAGCTGCCACGCTCCCTCACTGAGAAGCAACCGGATCGGCCCCTGGTCCTGGTCCTGGTCCAGCAGATCTTCAGCCTGCATCGCAAGGTCCAGTTGGGGTGGACATTTTCCGTCTTGCATAGACAAAAGACAAATGGGTGGTGGTTAGTTAAAGCAAGTTTAACACATATTTGGGAAATACACTTGTTGCTAAAAGCCAGTGGTGGAATGTGAATTAATGAATGAATCTTAATTTCAGATTGATTAAAGGTAAAGATTAAAAGAAAATAGAATAATATAACAAAGGGGAAAAAATTTAATAAGGTCAAATTAAACAATAACTCCTCTGATTATACAGTTCAACATAGGTTATCTGAAATGGGTGATGGCTGAAGCTGCAGCTTATATTCCCCACCATATTTCATCCAAGAATTCAAAAGAAAAACAAAACAGGAGGGATTACAATTTGAATGTGACAATAAAGTACTTTGTTGTTGTATTTAACCACAGTTTTCATGTAGCTGCGCTTCGGTAGATTTTTCAAGGGCTGCGTTACATTAAAAATCATCTGCTTTTACTATGGCCTCAGCAATCAGGATGAATTAATACATTCACTTGAATGGAATCTAGTACTTTAACTGATGCTGTGAATCACTGAGTATGGAGTCACTCAGTCAAAATCTGAAGTTTTTATCCAAAAACACAAACCAGGACTTTTACCAGGATAAACATATTTCATCGCTTTGCTCTCACAAGCGAATATTTAGGAGAAAACAGCGCGATTCAGCAGTTAGCACTAGCAAAAAAAAAAAGTTAGCTAAAAAACATTAGCCAGCACAGAACAGCACACAATTTAATGCCCAGGACCAAAGTGCAATACAAAACTCAAACCAGGACTTTAACCAGGATTAACATATTTCATCGTTTTGCTCTCACAAGCGAATATTTAGGAGAAAACAGCGCGATTCAGCAGTTAGCACTAGCAAAAAAAACATTAGCTAAAAAACGTTAGCCAGCACAGAACAGCACACAATTTAATGCCCAGGACCAAAGTGCAATACAAAACTCAAACCAGGACTTTAACCAGGATTAACATATTTCATCGTTTTGCTCTCACAAGCGAATATTTAGGAGAAAACATGTGCGATTCACCAGTTGGTACTTGGTAGCTAGCAAATTAAAAACATTAGCTTTAAAACGTTAGCCAGCACAGAACAGCACTGTAATGGCTCAAAAAAAGTGAGCTTACCACCACTAGGATAAATAAGCAAGCAGATGCACATTATTACAAATCACTCACCATGATGGTTTTCGTCTACAGCTTGTCCATAGTGCGGTTTCTATATGCTGTGCAGCCATAGGTCCGGGTCACTCCTCACTGTGGATCTGCCACAAAGCAGAGAAAACTCCGCACCTCTTCATTGGACCACGGTGTAGAGTGCCGCAAAACCTACAACGCTGTCTGTATTAATATCATATTTACGCCGTGACAGTCCATGACAATATTGCAAATGGCAGTTATCAGAAGACGGGGAAGACGTCGCTTTCATGACGTTACAACCAGACCAATCAGCGGCGAGCAGTCAGTTGACGTCACTTCGCGGCCGAGTCGGGCCATGGATGGACCCTGCCCTAGATCAGGTACGAAAATAGCGCCTGCTAACCGGTGCTGGGGCTCATGGAAAATGCACAAACGCCGGTGCCCTGGTGCGGTGTTGGGGAAAGCGGGGCTCGTGGAAAAGGCCTATATGTCTCCCAGCTGGTCTGTGGAACGCCTTGGTATCCTCTCTGAAGAGCTGGAGCAGGTGGCTGGGGAGAGGAAAGTCTGGGCTTCTCTGCTTGAACTGCTGCCTCCGCGACCCGGACCTCCGGAAAAGTGGTAGCAGATGGATGGATGGATGGACTGTACATCAGATGTATGATATGGAAATTTTCAAAGTTCATGCAGCTCCTTATGACCACAAAAACAGAAATGTGTAACTATGTCTCTGCTGGCACTGTTCATATTTGACATTTTCTTTCATGTTTCCTGCTGATGGGAGATCTACACAGACAGGAGACTCAGGAATACTGGAGCACTGCAGCATGGCTTGTCAGAGTGTTCATAGCTTGTAATGCCTTTTTCAACAATGTCAGTAGCTCTTATTTTACATGGCAGTGTCATGGTCTGGTGAGCGCACTCCTTCCCCGCCCGTCCGGTTCAACCTTCACCTACTCTGCGGGTAATCATCTCCACCTGCGTGATGAGACGTACCTGCTCCTCTGACTCACCAGTGCTTAAATAGACCTCTTCAACGTCTCGGCGCTGGCTCGTTGGGTATACTACCTGCATCAGCAGTAAATATCTATTTTTCCTTATATTTGAGAAACCTGTTAATTCTCTGCTTACCTTTTCACAGGTTGCTACCTCCTTTGTGGTGCGTCTCCAGGGTTATTGTTTGCTCACCTGCCCCATCATCATCACCACATCAGCGACCCTCATCACCCGGTCAGACACCTCACCCAGCTCCCCATTGCCATCCCGTTTCATTGGGAGGTTCGCTGTAAGTGCTGGGTTCTTCTGCCGGGTTCTCTATTACTCCCACGTGAGTGTAGTCCTGTCTTCCCTATGTCTGGTCTCCCTCCTAATTCACCTGTTCTCGTCTCTCGTTTCAGGCTGTGTGATTCCCCTGGCGACTGGTGTTTTTCTCTTGCAGAGGCGTTCTTTGCATTAATAAAATTCAACCTAAACTTGTTACGCTGTGTCATTGGATGTTTCCTTTGGTGTCATTCCCTGCATGTAAGCTGTCTAATTATTGCCAATCATGACAAAACAAGCCATCCAGGTTGCAAGCTCAGCGGGAGTGACATCATCGGAACACTGCGTTGCAGCATTTAGATGACACAGAGAGGCAGGTGGCCGTGCTGACTCAGCAGCTGCAAACCATTACACAGCAGCTGGGCATGATTGCCGAACATTTGAACCATCTGTCTCAGCTGGTGCCTGTTCCTCCACCTTTTGCCCCAGTTTCTTCTATTGTGCGCTGAACCACCTCTGTTCCCTCGTCTGCCCCGTACGCAGGGGAGATGGGGAAATGCAAGGGATTTTTATGCCATGCTCGGCTGTATTTTGGCCAGGTGTGTTGGGGGGTATACCCAGATGACACAGCCAAAATTCATTTTATGACCCTCCTGCTGCAGGACAGGGCCCTCAGTTGGACCCAAGCCATTCTCTATGGTCCGGAGGGTCCCACTTATTCATTTGAAAGATTTGTATTCATTTGAAAGATTTGTGGGCAAATTCACTCGCGCGTTTGACCGTTCAGAAAGCAAGGGAAACATCATGAGCTGCTTAATGTCACTCCGTCAGGGTAGCCGGTCAGCTACCAACTACTCTGTGGAGTTTTGGGTCATCGCACCAGACACGGGATGGAATGACGTTTCACTATGAAGTGTCTCCCTCCAGGGTTTAAATGAACACCTTCGGGATGACCTAGAGGTTCATGTGGTGCCCTTTTCCTTGGACGGTTTAATTGATCAGGCTGTCAGTCTTGACAACCAATACCACGAGCGCGCAAAGGAGTGCAAAGCCCCCTCCCACTCGCCCAGTGCGCGCGCACTCCCTTTGGCTGCTGACAGAGGTGGAGTCGATTCTCTATCTGAGCCTATGGAGTTCGGCCGGGTCCCTCTGACTCTGGAAGAGCGCCAGAGGTGAAAGAGAATCATCGCCTGCATGTATTGTGGCTCTCTGAAGCACACACTGCAGGGCTGTCAGCTGAAGCCAAAAGATGCGGCCTGTCAGTAGCCGTGTGGGAGCTGACGCGCGGGAAATCCAGTCATCCCCCCGGTAACCTTTCTATTTCGGCCCTCATTCAGTTTCTGGGGGTGGAGAGGAGGGCTAAAGCTTTGATTGACTCAGGGGCAGAGCAGAATTTCATTTCTGCCCGTTTCGTACGGGATGTAGCCATTCCTATTAAATTGCCCAGGTCCTTAAATGTTATTACATTTTCGGACGAAAAAGTGGCCACCATCACCGAAAAAACTGAGCCGGTGTCCGTCCTTCTTTCCAGCAACCACCAGGAGACAATCTCGTTTTATTTTCTCCCTAAATCTGGTCACCCGGTGGTTCTTGGTTACCCGTGGCTCCGGAAGCATAATCCTATTATTAATTAGGCTAATAATTCCATCTCTTCCTGGAGCCCGTTTTGTTTGTCATCTTGTCTCAGTTCAGTCAAGTGTTCACCTATGCTATCCATCTCTTCCACTCCGATAGAGCCACCGGACCTTAGTCTTTTGCCCGAGGTCTATCATGATCTCGGAGAGGTCTTATCAAGTCTAGAGCGCTTTCTTTACCTTCCCATCACTCTTACAATTGTGCTATAGACTTTCTCCTGGGTGCACGGCTGCTGTCCAGCCGGCTCTACAGTATTTCTGGGCCAGAGAGCTACATTAAAGATTCTTTGAACGCCGGCTTCATTCGGCCTTCATCGGCTCCTCTTGGCGCAGGATTGTTTTTTGTCAGTAAGAAGGATGGTTCTCTACGTTCGTGCATTTACTATCGTGCATTGGGCGGCAGTGGCTCAGGAGGTAGAGCAGGTCATCCAATAACTGGATGGTTGGTGGTTTGAATCCCACTCTCCCCAGATATCCTGCCGTTGTGTCCCTGGGCAAGACACTTCCTTGCCTCCAGTGTCCATAACACTGGGTATGAATGTGTATAAAAGTTTGGTAGCGGCCAGAGAGGCTGTTGGCGTAGATTGGCAGCTGCGTTTCCGTCAGCCTTCCCCAGGGCAGCTGTGGCTACAGTAGTAGCTTGCCACTACCATTGTCTGTCTGGAGTGAATAAATAATGTATCTGTAAAAAGCGTCTTTGAGTGTCTATGATAAAGCGCTATATAAATCTGATGCACTACTATTATTATTATTATCGTGAGCTCAGTGCCATTACTATTAAGGACATGTATCCTCTGCCCCTGATAAACTCTACGTTTAAGCTCCTTCAGCATGAGTGAGTGTTTACTAAATTGGACTTGAGAAATGCATACCATCTGGTGTGCATTCACAAATGGGACGAGTGGAAGACGGCTTTTAAAACACATCTGGGGCAGTTTGAATACCTGGTGATGCCATTTGGGCTCACTAATGCCCCCACCGTCTTCCAACAAATGATCAACGACGTTCTCCACAATATGGTCAATTTGCTTTTGTTTATCTCGATGACATTTTGATTTTTTTCTCGCTCACCAGAGGAACATACAGTCCATGTCCAGACCATTTTTGCAACAGCTCCTGGAGAATCAGCTTTACGTTAAAGCAGAGAGGTGTGAGTTCTCTACCCTCTCTACTTCTTTTCTGGGCTTTATCGTTGCTGAAGGAGAGCTGAGGGCTGACCTGGCCAAGGTGGAGGCTGTGCCGAATTGGCCTACACCCCACTCCCAGAAGGAGCTTCAACGCTTCTTGGGGTTCGCAAACTTTTATCGCCGTTTCATCAGGAACTATAGGGAGGTAGTGCAGCCTCTGACCCAGCTGAACTCAATAAAAGAGCCCTTTAGTTGGTCCAAGGCAGCCGAACAGGCCTTTCACAAATTGAAGGATCTGTTCTCCAATGCCCCTATCTTGGCCCAGGTTAACCCCCAGCTCCAGTTCATTTTAGAGGTGGATAATTCTGACTCGGGGGTGGGCACTGTCCTATCGCAGCGCTCAGCCTCAGATCAGAAGCTCCATCCATGCATGTATTTCTCTCCGCTGCTCATGCCTACGGAGAGGAATTATGACGTAGGAAAGCAGGAGCTGATTTCCATTAAATTGGCCCTGGAAGAGTGGAGGCACTGTTTGGAGGGAGCATCCCAGCCCGTAATTGTGTGAACCGACCATAAAAATTTAGAACATCTTCGGTCGGCCCGCAGGCTGAGTGCCAGGCAGGCCCACTGGGCCCTGTTTTTTGCTAGATTCAACCTTAAAATTACTTATAGGCCTGGCTCCTGCAATAACTAACCGGATAACTGCAATACTCCCGCCAGTTCTGTCCCGACCCCCCTACCCCTCCCTCCCTTCCCCAATCACTTGTTCCACCCTTCTGTTTCCTGGGAGCACTCTCGTGGGACATTGAACGGAGGGTTCAGCAAGCATTATTCATAGAACCCATACCAGAAGGGGGCCCTGATGATCGACTGTCCCGGACTCTTTTAGCAGTGACGTCATCAAGAGGGGCCACAACAGCTTTTTTGCTTGCCATCCTGGCATCACCCGGACTACTAACCTCATCCATCAAGTATTTTGGTGGCCCACTCTGTGAACTGACGTCCAGGAGTACATCAGGGTCTGTCAGACCTGCTGCTGCAACAAGACGGACTCCTTGCCCCCTTCTGGCCTACTCCATCCAGTTCCCATCCCTCACCAACCCTGGTCCCACATTGCCCTGGATTTTGTAACTGGACTTCCTCCGTTTCAGGGTAATACTGTTATCCTCACCTGTGTGGATTGCTTCTCCAAGGCATTCCACTTGGTGCCCCTCCTTAAATTACCCTCTGCCTTGGAAACTGCGAACCTCCTCACAGACCATGTCATCCGGTTATGTGGCATTCCTATGGGCATTGTGTCTGACTGGGGTCCACAGTTAATGTCCCAGATCTGGAAAGCCTTCTGCCGCTCCCTTGGTGCGACTGTCAGCCTCACTTCGGGATACCATCCACAGAGTAATGGGCAGGCTGAGCTTGCCAACCAATCCTTGGAGGCACACCCTGAGGTGTGTGGCAGCCTCCAATCCAAGCACATGGAGTACCCACCTGACCTGGGTGGAGTACTCCCACAATACTGCAGTCTCAATGGCCACCGGGTTGATCCCATTTGAGACATCCATGGTGTACACCCCTCCCTTATTACCCATGGCGGAGAGAGACGTGGCAGTTCCATCTGTGGGGGCCCACGCACGTCGCTGTCGCCGGCTATGGAAGGCCACTCATGCTGCCCTCGCCTGGTCAGCTGAACAGAATTGCCAATACGCTGATCGCAGGGGGGCTCCGGCACTGAAGTATTCCATCGGGCAGCAGGTGTGGTTATGAGCGGACCAGGTACCATTGAAGAAGGAGTCCACTAAACTATCTCCTCGTTTCCTGGGCCCATTTTCCATCTCCAAGATCATCAACAACGTCACGTTCCGCTTAAAGCTCCCGCTGGCGATGTGGATACACCCCACTTTCCCCGTCTCCAAGATCAAACTCCTCTTCGCAAGCCCTCTCTGTCTTCCCCCTAAGCCGCCACCTCCCCCTCAGATCATTGACGGCCAGATCATCCACACGGTCCAGAGGATTCTGGACTTTCGTTGTCTGGGCCGGGGGCTCCAATATCTCATCCACTGGAAGGGCTACAGACCAGAAGAAAGGTTCCACGACAAAGGGATGGTGAGGGGATTTCACAAGGCACATTTCACCAAGCCCAGTGGACCGTCAGAACGTCTTCCTTGGGGGGGAAGGGGGGTACTGTCATGGTCTGGTGAGCGCACTCCTCCCCCACCCATCCAGCTCAGCCTTCACCTACTCCATGGGTAATCATCTCCACTTGCGTGATGAGACGCACCTGCTCCTCTGACTTGCCAGCACTTAAAAAGACCTTCTCTTCAATGTCTCAGCACTGGCTCATTGGGTATACTACCTGCATCAGCAGTAAATATCTATTTTTCCTTATATTTGAGAAACCTGTTAATCCTCTGTTTACCTTTTCACAGGTTGCTACCTCCTTTGTGGTGCGTCTCCAGGGTTGTTGTGTGCTCACCTACCCCGTCATCATCACCACATCAGCGACCCTCATCACCCGGTCAGACATCTCACCCAGCTCTCTTTTGCCATTCTGTTTCATTGCGAGGTTCGCTGTAAGTGCTGGGTTCTTCTGCCGGGTTCTCTATTACTCCCACGAGAGTGTAGTCTTGTCTTCCCTATGTCTGGTCTCCCTCCTAATTCACCTGCTCTCGTCTCTCGTTTCACACTATGTGATTCCCCTGGCGAGTGGTATTTTTCTTTTGCATAGACATTCTTTGCAATTAATAAAATTCAACGTAAACTTGTTACTCTGTGTCATTGTGTGTTTCCTTTGGTGTCATTCCCTGCACGTGAGCTGTCTAATTATTGCCAGTCATGACAGGCAGTCAACAAATGTAATGGCAACAGAGGTGTGTGAAAACAAAATCTTGACACATGTACATGTTGATGTCATCTGGCAAAATTATTACAGTATGTCCTGTTCAACCATGCATGTGTAAAAATGCAACTGAAAGAAATAAGAAAAGGTCTGCTTCAAATGGTTATGGTTTCTGTGATATCCATGTTTTCCCCATCAGAGAGGTGACAGGCAACCTGACCGACAGAAACCAAGTGAGCAAACTGAGAAGTAAGCATGTGGTAGGGAGAGAAGGAGTTGGGGTGAGAGAGTTTAGCGTAAATGTAACTGAACAGAGAGCAACAACTGCAATTCTTAAAAATACCTAAGAACAATTTGAATTTGCATTAGGTATAATGTGCGCACATTACAATTTTGTGATCTGATAGAAATTAGATGTACAGAAACTAGTGCATTGCCTGCAAAACGCAAGTATTCCTGTCTGAAACAGGTATCCCAATCATGCTTTACAAGCCCAAATGTTGGCTGTGTTTGAAAGTAAAGAGGTGTAGCCTATATGTAGGCAATCACATGTTAGACTTTGACAAATATCAAAGGGAGTAAATGACACTAAGATTATGTGATTGTGTGAATATTAATTATAGAATATCTAAATACTGAAAATGAATGAGACATCCAATATTAGCGACTGTTTCAGAACCCTTGTTTATTTGTTCGTCAGATCACTTATTTGTGTGATCTTTTATCACTTATATTCAAGATAATAGTATATCTTGCACTTTGGGGATTGGGAGTTGTTCAGTCATCATTATAATTATTTTAGTTTATATTGTGGTGAACACTCAATGGACCTGTTGGACCGGTTCTGTGACTAGCATTTTAGGTCAGAACAAAGGCAGGAAGCTTAGCCTTGTTATGCAAGGCTGGATACTGTGGGGGGTCGATTAAAGGATGCGTGGGAAACAGTGGAAGTGATATCATGGAGGGAAATGCATTGTGACTGTCTTTATTATGCAAGGTGGTCTGTGGGACATGTGATCTATGAGGTGTGAAGTCCCTGATATTTAAAGACGAGAGTTACTGTTTCATGGTCTTTTTCTTCTGCTTTGAAATGATGGAGATGTGAATAAAGTTGACTCTGAGAAAGAACGCTGCCTAGTCATTTTCACATCCTCCACAATATCACTGTTCAGTGATGGAGTTCAGTGTAATATTGAATTTCTTCTGTGTATCGTCAATAAACTCATGCAGTACTATAACAGGACACATTTACAAATATCTGAGACCCATTGTAGTACATCATTTTATATTTTAGCAATATTTTGTTATTAAAAGGTTTTTAAAACTTTAACGCTAAGATTGGGGTGGTGCTTATATCATTGCACTGGGGCGATACTGAGGCCAAAAATTGATCTGAACCTTGAGGGCGTGACTGGCAAAGACTAACGATGTAATCACCGTGGCTTTATTGTAAACGGATTCTTTTTCTTTGATGCAATATTATTATTATTATTATTATGCCTAGATGATCACATTTTTGACCCTCTAAACGTTAACCAAAATGCAATTTTTTTTTCTGCACACACCTCAGACCCAGTGAAAAATTTTATAAACTGGAAAAAATATGTGTCCAATGCTGAAAATTTTCAGACATATCCAGCGTATGGTTGATATGTCCTGCATTCATGGAGCAAAAGTTGTAGGGCCTTGCCCCCCCCTTTTTTTTTACCTTTGCAGTCTGTACCATCAGCTGTCCAGTGCTGTTCTGATAGATATGCCAAAATATCAGAACACTAGAGGAGGTGGATCCAATCAGATGATCGCTTGGACCACAGAGCTAAGCTGTTTTCCATGATAAATCAGCCCCTGTCATAAACTCCCCCGTGCGCCCTTTGTTGTGCATGGTGGAGAGAAGGAAGAATGAGGATTTAAATGCTGGGTTTCTCCAAGCACACATTTATTGGCATGAAACAGTACAAAACATAAAGACTTACAAAAAGGTTGAGCTGTACACAAAATGGCTGACGCCGAAGCGACCAGCGGGCAGACTACTGTGTACTGTGGCCACAGGAAAATAATACTAAACAATATAGGTGAACTCAGAAGAACAGGGAAGACAGCTGGTAGCTCGACAAACTTGCGGGGAATGTAAACTGGGCACAGCCTAAGTGTAACAATAGTGCTGCCGAGAGGGAACGCTTCTGGTTCAGCGCAGCGCAACCACAGAGTCACAAACAATTTACTCACAAGTTGGAGCAGTCCCACAAAGTCCAGTTCTCCTAGCGAGCGCAAATAACAGTCCTTCCAGATGTGGTGATCACTTCGTGTTGAACAGGGGTGATTCATTCAATGACCCAACAGCGTTTGTCTAGCGATGAGCTGCTTAAATCCAAATGCCGCTGGTCACACTAATTGGGAACACCTGAGGGAAAGATAATTGCCTGGGCTGGGACAGCTGGTGGAATATGGAGAGCGAGGGGGCGTGGTAGGACCAACAGACTGTCAGCAGTGTGGGAAAAAGATCAGAGGATGATTAACACCTGCCGGTTGGGCAGTGGCTAAGACGAAATGAATACACAAAATGCACATAGACAGTGAAGCCACAACCCACAGAGAGATCAGGGCCGAGCCAGAGAAAACCAAGCTGGCTCAGCTCATGACAGCCTCAGACATAAGCACAGTTCATGCATTATCTTTTTTTTTCCGCTATATTGAAAATGACATCTTTTTTTTTTTTATTGCCATCAGTTAGAGTGCCGTTGAGCCAGGTCATGTCTGGCCACTGCTTCTCCCGGCATGTTCTGTGTTGATTTGTCAGACCCGGTCCCGCTGATGCTCTGCCCGGTCTGCTAGCGCACCTCATGTTCTCCACATATGCTGAATTATCCTTTAGACCTACACAATCACAGCAACTTTATGGTATAATTTTTTTAAGCATTAAATCTTAAGTATTATGTTTTTCTAGTCAAATTTGTCACTTTTCACTTTCTTGTTTTGTCCAAGGAACACTGTGGTGACTGACAGGTCGTGGTGCCCTGTATTATCCAGTCAGCACGGAGTCAATCAGAAACCCAGCCCACACGTCTTGAAGCCAGGGCATGAAGAGACACAGAGCGGTGACAGAGCAGTGGCTAAACTTTTATTCATAAAAATTACATATTTTGACTGAGTGACTCTATACTTGTGGATGCACACCCTCATAATCTCAGCAAAACACAAATAAAACCTTAGGTCAGTCTGATGTACGGTTCAAGAGATATGCGTGGAAGAGACACAAAGTTAGACGCACAGGCACACACACAGACAGACATTGTGCATTTATAGATAGATATTAATTGATATTGACATTGAGTTGCTAGCTGTTAGCATGCGGCCTACATATCTCCCGAGAGAACACTCACACGTGATCTGCATTGTTGTTTATGCAAATCCGACGGCGAACGCGGGGACAGCGCGTGACGTCATCCATTCAGTAACCAGCAGGCTGCAGACAGAACACCCAGATGCTCTTCTCCTCATCTCAGGCGATTTCAACCATGTTTCACTGTCTCCCATTCTACCCACGTTCACCCAGTATGTCACATGCCACACTAGAGACAATAAAACACTGGACTTATTCTATGCAAACACTAAGGAGGCGTACACCTCATCACAACTCCCCCCACTCGGGAGATCGGATCACAACTTGGTTCATCTCCGGCCGGTGTACAAACCCCTAGTGCACAGACAACCTCCAGCCATGCGCACAGTGGAGTTATGGTCTGAGGAGACAATGGACACTCTAAAGGGCTGTTTTGAAGCCACCGCCTGGAAGCAGCTCTGCGATCCACATGGTGAGGACATCGATGGCCTCACTCACACCTTCACGGACTACCTCAGCTTCTGTGTGGACAAATCCGTTCCCACCAAGACCATACGGTGTTGCTCAAACAACAAACCCTGGATCAACCCTGAGATAAAAACACTTCTGAGAGAGAAGAAGAGGATCTTCAGGTCGGGGAATAGGGAGATGCTGAAGTCCATACAGAGGGAGCTGAGGAGAAAGAGAAGGCAAGGACAGCTTCAGGAAGAAGATGGAGGACAAGCTGCAACAGTGCGACATCAGCGGGGTCTGGAGAAACCTCAAAACCATCTCTGGGCTCCAGAATACTTCCCCCCAGGCCACTGGGGGCAGGGAGTGGGCGAACAACCTGAATCTGTTTTTCAATAGGTTTGACCAACCGCCCTCCCCCCTGACTGCACAACAACCACTGCTGCCTCTAAAGAAATCAAGTCCTGCTGCCCACTCCCCACTCCACCAACACCCCCCCCCCCACTCCCAACACACAGCCCCCCATCCTGACCCTGACCAGGACCCAGGTGAGGATGGAGCTGAGGAAGATCAAGGCGAGGAAGGCATCGGGACCGGACGGCATCAGCGCAAAGCTCCTCAAGTCCTGTGCAGACCAGCTGTGTGGGATTGTGATGTACATCTTCAACCTGAGCCTGAAGCTGGGGAGGGTACCACAGCTGTGGAAAACATCTTGTGTGGTACCTGTACCAAAAACTTCCCACCCCAAAGACCTGAACAGCTACAGACCGGTGGCCTTGACGTCCCACTTGATGAAGACCCTGGAGAGACTGCTCCTTGCTCACCTCCGCCCCCTGGTGGAACCAGCGATGGATCCACTCCAGTTCGCCTACCAGCATGGCATTGGGGTGGAGGATGCGGTGATCTTCCTCCTTCACCGTTCTCTGTCCCACCTGGAGAAGCCCGGGAATATGGTGAGGATCATGTTCTTTGACTTCTCCAGTGCTTTCAACACCATCCAACCGATGATCCTGAAGGACAAGCTGTTGCGCGCAGGGGTGGACCAGCACCTGTCATCATGGATCCTGGACTACCTCACGAACCGGCCTCAGTTTGTGAGAACCCGGGACTGTGTGTCCGACACGATCATCGGTAGCACGGGGGCCCCCCAGGGAACGGTGCTGGCTCCCTTCCTGTTCACTCTTTATACTGTGGACTTCTCACACAACACAACACACTGCCATCTACAGAAGTTCTCTGATGACTCTGCGATCGTTGGCCTCATCTCCAATGGAGATGAAGCTGAGTACAGAGGACTTATCCAGGACTTCGTGGACTGGTGCCATCGGAACTGCCTCCAGATCAACGTGAGGAAAACTAAGGAGCTGGTGGTGGACTGCCGCAGGCATGGGCAGCCCCTCACAGCACCAGTAAATATACAGGGAACAGACATCGAGATGGTGACATCCTATAAGTACCTGGGTGTTCATCTGAACAATAAACTAGACTGGTCACACAATACTGACGCACTCTACAAGAAGGGACAGCGCAGGCTGTTCCTGCTGAGGAGACTCAGGTCTTTTGGTGTACAAGGGGCGCTGCTGAAGACATTCTATGACACGGTGGTGGCATCAGCCATCACTTTTGGAGTGGTCTGCTGGGGCAGTGGCATTACTGCAGCCGATAGGAAGAGACTGAACAAACTGATCAAGAAAGCTAGCTCTGTCCTGGGGCAGCGCCTTGATCCGGTGGAGGAGATAGGAGAGAGAAGGACTGTGGCTAAACTGTCATCTCTGCTGGAGTCCGAGTTCCACCCTATGCAAGACATACTGAATGCACTGAGGAGCTCATTTAGCAGCAGACTACATCATCCCAGGTGCACAACCGAGAGGTTTTGCGGGTCCTTCCTACCAACGGCTGTCAGACTGTACAACCTAAGCAGGGCTGCTCACAGAGATAGCAAAAAGACATAACAAACTAATAGTTTTTTGAATGCAAAAGATGCAATAGACTTACACAGTGGTCCCTTCCGGCATACAACTAGGAAAATACCGGTCGCTATGGAGGGTGAGAATACTGTATGTATGGGCACATAATCATACCATGTAGGATAACTAAGTAGACGGTTATGCTGTTTCATCCCATCTAGCAACAATGCTCAGCACTGTGTGTGTTTATATTTATATATCTATATATTTATTCCATCTAGCTACATTGCTCCGCACTGTGTGGGTTTATATATTTACATATTTATTCCACCTAGCTGCAATGCTCCGTACTGTGGGTGTTTATATATCTACATATTTATTCCATCTAGCTACAATGCTCCACACTGTGTGTTTATATATTCATATATTTATTCCATCCAGCTACAATGCTCTGCACTGTGTGTCTGTGTGTGTGTATATATATATTTTATAGTAATTTGTACATATGTATATTAGCTGCTCTTGCTTGCTTGCTTTTTTTTTCTTGCCTTCTGATTGTTGCTCTGAGTGTTGCTATCCCTGTGCTGTTGCAATCCTGGAATTTCCCCGTTGTGGGGAATAAAAAATAAAGGCTAATAAAGGCTAATAATAAAGGCTTATCTTATCTTATATTTTCATATGTGATACAAAAACATGCAAAATACTAGAAAGCATTCAGAAAGTCCAAACCTGCTCCAAGACAACATTTTTTTTTAGCTTATACTTAGATTTTTCTCCTGACAGTCTGCCAGCTATAAGCACAGCACAGTCTTCTGGTGGCCATCGCAACATCCCACAAGGTACTGCATTCATTTTTCCCTTGAAAAAAGTAAAACATGAATAAAAATAAAAATTCCTGGATCCAGATGGTGTAGAGATTATCAACAAAAATTAAGCTGACAGGTCCTTTGTCCATTTCCAACCTCTCCTGGAAATTTTAATAAAAATCCATAAACAAAATTTTGAGTTATGCTGTTAATACCCCAAAATGAGTGGGAAAAAAACAAACAAACACAGGCAAAAACCTATTCTCCCCCTTGAGGGAGGTTAATAACACAACATAACAAAAATATTTTTTTTGTAAGGTGTCTGTGTTTTTTCAACTGATTTAAGACAATTTTGCAAAAATGGCATCCGTTTCTCTCGATCAGGTCAGGTTTTTATGCTAAATTGTAAGCAGTTGTACAGTTGTACTATAAATTAAATAGTAGACATTGATAAAGGTAAGTACATGTAAATTGAATGTTATGCCATCACTGTTCAAAATTCAGAGAATTTCAAGAAATAAAAAAGAATTTTGCATCATATAAAGCGAAAATACCCTTACATGTAAACAAAAATGTAAAAAAAAAAAGCATGTGGCCATAGTTCAAAAAGTTGACCTGATTGAGCAAAACCAATGTGATTTTTGGATTCAGCATATCAAAATTGTCCTAGGTCAGCTAAAAAAACTTAGACAATAAATTTGGTGTTGACCATTATTATTATAACTATTTGTTTTTATTATTTTATTGTTAATTTTTGATGGCCAGTGTTATTTAATATAAGGATTAGGCAAGATGTAAAATTGCTCTGAATTAATTTCTGAGCTCAAATTTCAATAGATGCAGGTTTTGGATTAAAAGATGGATCTCCAGCTGCTGACGATACTATCTAATGTGCCATGGAAAAAATGTGTGGTAGTACTTTATAGTACAAGCCAGTTGAGGAAGCTTGGGATCAGACTGCCAAGGTCTCCGCCTTTGACCCCCACCTGATCCACATAGCACCAGAACCCGTGATCCCTCCTGCAGGTGGTGAGCCCACAGGAGGGCGGACCCATGTAACTCCTTCGGGCTGAGCCTGGCCAGGTCCCATGGGCGGAAACTCAGCCACCAGACGCTAGCCATCGAGCCCCTCCCCCAGGCCTGGCTCCAGGGTGGGACCCCAGTAACCCCATACCGGGCGGGGTACACTGAATCCTTGTTCTAGTATTTATCATGGGAGTCTGTTGGATCGCTGACCCTACCAGAGACAAATTGCCCCTGACAACATAGGTCCTGGGATCACTAGGGCACGCAAACCCCGGGGCAGACCCAAGACTCACTGGAGGGACTATGTCTCCCAGCTGGTCTGAGAACACCTTGGTATCCTCTCTGAAGAGCTGGAGCAGGTGGCTGGGGAGAGGGAAGTCTGGGCTTCTCTGCTTGAACTGCTGCCTCCTCGACCTGGACTTCTGGAAAAGCGGTAGAAGATGGATGGATGGATGGATGGATGGACTTTATAATACAGACTGCAAATGACATGGTAAGTATGGAGAAAGTGCAGGGTTAAAGACAGCAAAAAAAAAAAAAGAGTACAGTAATCTGTAGTTGTTGTTTGTTACAGAAAATTTTCAAAAGTTTTTTCTTCAGTTGTAATTGTTTAGTTATATTACATGAATCTCCCAGGATTGTTAACATTGATATCAAATATTCATATGGGAAAAAAAAACACAAGGGGGCACTGTTGTGTCCACACACCCGGCAAATAATTAGGCTGACAGAGACGTATCACTGAGCATGTGTTTAATGGGAATAAATGGGAATTTAGGAACACCGTACAGACTGTACCCAGCGGAGTCATCCAGCCCAAGAGGAAGTCCTCATGGTGGTTGTCCCATAATATAGGGTGGTGTGATGATGCAACAGGAAGGCGGCGTCATCACACCACACTTCACAATAAATCCCCACATAACATCCCCCCCCACCACCACCACCACTTTACAAGGTCAGAAACCATTCACTCGGATCAAACCCACCCTAATTTAGGACACAAATCACACACTAAACTAATGTAGAACTAAGGCCTAACACATTCACACAAAAACCTAAAATAGGACCAGTGGGTTGACTATCACATGGCCCACACGGCATAGTGGGATATTCTATATAAAATCTAAGCTAACTTCAGTGATTCATGACTCATGACTTCAGTGAGCATGCACATTTTCAGACATGCAATACTTTTAAAATCAATGATTAATGGAACATTTCAAACCCATCATTGTCCAACACAGAGGTGGCCATCTTCAACAGTGTTCTGAGCAGTATTTGCTGGAAAAATATCAAAGTCTTGAGGAGAGAGGATTATTTTAGTCAAAAAACACAATCCCAATGTTGATTAGATACACATTTTCCTGAGCTGAACAGAAGGGGACACTGTTGGCCCTTGGATAATGGTAGGAGGTCTCAGGAATGTAGTGGATGTGTTCTGGCTTGTATCAAACAGCTATTTAGCACATAAAACTGTCTAAGGCTAAGTGTTCCTAGGGAATTTATGATAAAAGTCCAGGCATCTTCCTGGCACCAAGAGGATCCTTGGGGTCTTAAGTCAAGCAAGGAATGTGGCGTTATGATGCTTTATTTAGGAAACAGGGTGAGTTGGAGGTCTCCTGTTCACAGAGACTGTTCATGTATATTGGAACTCAGATGTAACGTTACACACATGTGACTTCGTTGTCAGCCTGGTGATCATTTATTGTAATACAATCCCGTGTTGTTGTTAAGACCAGACTGAGACCAGAGGGTAGAAAGACTGGTCTTGTCTTAGTCTTGGGACACTCTGGTCTTGACAAGGCCTTGACTGTAACATTTTTACTACTAAGCGCAAATGACAGACAAAATGATCTGAAAATGAAGCAAAGCTGTGGCTCTAAAACAATGTGCTGACTGGAGTGGCTGAGGAGACGTACCAAGACAACACAGGGGGTGGGGTAGACTGATATTTCTAAACCATGACCTATTCATCAGCCAAAAATCTTTCCAAAAATCTATCAGCTATATAATTCTCACCTGGAGAACTGCACCAGAGCTCTCTTGATGGCGAGAGTTGACATCACCTCTTTTTGAGGGTCTCCTATTTTTTATTGGTGTGGTCCTAAGTGCATTTACTGTGCTCTAGAAGAAACAAATCATACTAAAAGAGTAAACTACCTAGAGTTCAGCTGAAAAAAAACTAAAGCCTGCTGGTGTGAAAGCACCTTTAGGGAACCATGGGGTAGGTCTTGTTGGTCTGTGACATCATAAAACCCATGAAGTACAATATGGCCAGTTCTTCTGACTGCTCCCTTTAGGGGTCACCACAGCGGATCATCTGCCTCCATATCACCCTATCCCTTGCATCTTCCTCTGTAATACCAACTCTTTCCATGTCCTCCTTCACTACATCCATGTATCTTCTCTGTGGTCTTCCTCTTTTCCTCCATCCTGGCAGCTCCATCTTCAATATCCTTTCTCCAATATATAATATTACATCAGATTTATATAGTGCTTTTTCATAGATAGTCAAAGACGCTTTACAATGGCTATATTATTTATTCACTCTACAGACAATGGGCAACAGTCTGCCCCAGGGACGTGGCTGCCAATCCGCCCCAACAGCCTCTCCGACCACTTACACATTCAAACCCAGTGTCATGGACACTGGAGGTAAGGTGGGTACAGTGTCTTGCCCATGGACACAACAGCAGGATGACTGAAGAGAGCAGGATTCGAACCGCCAACTCTCCGGTTACTCAACTACCCACTCTACATCCTGATACTCATCTCCACCTTGTCTGCACTCTCTTCTTCACCTCTTGTGCATTTTCCATTACATTGGATGGTTGACCCCAGGTAATTAAACTCATCTACCTTCACTATCTCTACTCCTTGCATCCTGACTGTTACACCTGCCTTCCTCTCATTCACACACATGTATTCTGTCTTGCTTCTACTGACTTTAATTTCTAGCTCAAATACATTCATTTTGTCATCTTTTCCAATGATTAATTTACTGTTTCTTCATCATCAGACAAAAATGGGTAGGAGCTAAAATAGATAAAACAGGTGAAAACAACATCTACTACCTACTGTATCTTTGTCTAAAGAATAAGCAGTAAATTTATGACTTTCATTCGTCTTCTCCTCCAGTGGGCTCACCACCTGCAGGAGGGATCATGGGGATCATGGTGCTGTGTGAACTGAGCGGCATTCTGGGCTTCTCTACTTGAACTGCTGCCCCCGCAACCCGGACCCCCGGATAAGCAGTAGAAGATGGATGGATGGATGGATTCCTCTTCTCTCCAGTGCATACCTCCACTTCTCCAAGTTCTCTTCCACATGCTCCCTACTGTCACTACAGATCACAATGTCATCCACAAACATCATAGTCCAGAGAGACTCCAGCCTGACCTCGTCTGTCAGCCTATCCATCACCATGGCAAACAAGAAGGGGCTCAGAGCTGACCCCTGATGTAACCCCACCCCCACTTTGGGTCCATCTGTCACTTCTACACCACACCTCACAACCATCTAACTGTCCTCATACATGACCATTTCTTTAAGTGCGCTACAAAATAAGGGCAGTGTGTGTTTCTTTGTGAAGTGAGTGCTTTAATATTTTAACATTAATGCATATGAACCATGGCATATTTTATGCTTTTCAAACCCCCTAAAAAACACAATTTGACACAATAAAGGTCCTTTGGTAAACAAACTGAAAATATGGCTGGAAAAGATTTGTATAACCAAACAAACCCACAGCAAATATTAATAACACATCTTTTCTTTAATGTATTAATAACAGCCAACATGAAGTCATATAAATGGAGGTGTTTGTTTCCTATTTATTTACTGACTCAGTGTCAAAGTTAATATCCAGCAAAGTTGATGCATTGTAACAACCAAGCAAGCAGTTGACATACTGAGACAGTCTCAGCAAACAACTTCTTTTCCAGACCTTCTAAAGAGACTGCTGTCACAGTCATGTCATAAACCCTTGGCATTCAAAGATTTTATTTGTCAATACTACTATATGTAGAGGACATACAGGAAAATTGAAATGGCATTTCTCTCTCTTTAGTGTTGTGCGCAATATAAAAAATGGAATAAGGCTAGAAAAACAATAGCAGTCTATGTTCAATAATGCTACCCATAGTGCAAATAACAGTAAAAGATAAAACCCAGACATCCCATAGTGCAAATAAATGATAAAATCAAGCAATCCTATATAGAGAAAAGGAGAGCAGTAATACTTGTAGTTGCAAGTTTGATGCAGTAGTGTAGGTGCAGACAGTGACAGATTGGACTGCACATGATCAGTATTGCAATAACAGACAGCAGCAGGTATGGCATTTGTGCAAATGGTTGCAGTAAGGTGCAAAGACATATAGCAGCAGATGTATTACTGTTGGTGTGCCAGTCTTTCTGTGCCAACAGCTGAGGTTGTTATTGTGCGGGTGAGTGTGTTTCAGTCCAGTGGTGGAGGGAGGAAGTAGACAGAGTTCAGGGTCCTGATGGCCTGGTGAACAAAGCTGTTTAGCAGTCTTCTGGAGCGGGCCCAGAGGCTCCAGTACCTTTTCCCAAGGGTGGGGGGCTGAAGAGGGAGTGTGAGGGGTGGGAAGTGTCACCTGCAATGCTGATGGCTCTGGGGATGAGGCGGGTGAGGTAGATGTCAGAGACGGGGGGCAGAGGGGCACCGATGATATTGCTGGCAGCTTTCACAGTGCATTGTAGTGTCTTCCGGCAGGAGGCTGTGCAGCTTCCGTACCACACCATGATACAGCTGGTGAGGATGCTCTCAATGGTACCCAGGTAGAATAAGCACATAATGGGGGTGGGACTCGTGCTCTCCTCAGTTTGCAGAGGAAATGGAGGCGAGTTTGAGCATTCTTGGCCAGTGGTGTAGTGTTGTTGGACCAGGAGAGGTCCTCAAGATGTGCACCCCCAGGAACTTGGTGCTGCTCACCCTCTCCACAGTTGCTTCATTGATGATCAGAGCGGGATGCTGTTTGTGGCAAATCCTTTGCATGTGTGACAACATTGTGTCATATGTTGCTGGAGACAAAGAGGTGCAGTATTTTATTGTGATGATCAGTGAAAAACCATCTCCTCTATTACAGTTTTAAATTTTCTTCAAGTTTTATATTAAAATAACCTATTTCAGGCTCTTTTATTGATAGGTTTGCATGCCTCCCTCCTCCTGTTTGGCATTCAAAAATGACAAGTGTATTGTAGTGTAACTCCCATTCAATTAGCTCTACACCCACTTCACAGCAAATTTTATTATGTTTGCATCACATGTGTCAGTAAAAGCTGTGAAATACTTCTATCTCCAGACACTGGAAACTCCTACACCAACAGATGGCTCATCATGATGAACTGTGCATGTTTTTTTAACGCTCACCTGAGTCTAGGCTTCTATTTAAAGTCACTTGTGAGCAGGGTGTTCGTGCATGGGTAACCATCACACCCATACTTTCACAAGAATGCAGATATGCACGTATGCACATACTATAACACACTCAAACATACAGAACACATTGAGGTTTCATCATGCAAGCATATATACTGTATGATGAATTCACATGCCATCAATCTCATCAACTCACAATATTGTTTAAAGATTTTAGACAAAACCTTTTGTAGTGAAAAATTACACGTTGTTTGCTACTTTTCCACATTTCCTTCCAGAACAAGATTTAGGATACTTCGGATGTGGTTTGTTACATTTAAGTCTTAATCTAAACCAAAACCAATAGTGAATTCTACTTACTTTTCAAAATTAGTAATTTGAAAAGGTAAGTAGCTCCCTATAAGCCATCAGTGTTTGTTTTCCTCTGAACTGCACAGTCTTGAGCTTATGGCAGCAGATTTCAGATGCGACTTCAGTTCTGAGTATGGAGTGGGGGGCTCAACAAAACTGACCAAATGTGATTTATTTTTCAACATAGTCTCCCCTTCGGTTCATATACTCCTTCCATCGGTGTTGCAGCGCTTGGACCCCTTAAATGTATTTGACTTTAATTATTATCATTATCCTGGGTTCAATGACGAGACATGAGTGTATTTCTCAGGTTTGGCTTTATTGCAGAACACATTCATCCAACATTCTCAAAAGCAAGAAGAGGCAGAATAATATTACAGCTCACTCTTATAAGATTAAGAACTCAAGTCACATGGTGCTTCTGCAAACATTCAATCACAATGCAAGTCTCTGAAGATTCACCATTGTCTCTTATTCTCTGGTGTCCCGGGAAACCCCCCAGGGCCTCCTCTGAGACAAGGGCCCGACTTCACACCTCCTCGCCATCACCTGTCGGCCCCCGTCGATCCAATCTCCTGTTCCTCCAGACGTGAAGCCTCAATCCACATAAGCCATACATTTGTGGGAGATATGAACCAAACATATGTGCCACATGAACCCCCCCAAACGTCTGCATGGGGCAAACATACTCATAAATGCATAACATAAAAGACATCGCCACATAACCAACAATCAATCCCCCAATCTCTTAGGTCTTAGCTTCCTGCCGAATCTGCTGTAGGCCGGCTTCGCTGCGTCTGCAGCGTCTCCTCGCACCTGGGGATTAGATTTGTTAGCACATCTCTGTGAGAGCTCTGGAGCATGCCTTCTCGGTGGCCTGCCCCGGCGGGGGGCTTTCGCCAACTGCACGCGTTCATCAGCCAGGACAAAAGCGGGCTTGAGTCTGTTTATGCAAATTAGCTCCCTTCTGCCCCCCAAATCTAGCAAAAAATGCTTCTCATTTTTTTCCAGCACCCTGAACGGTCCATCATAAGGCGGTCTCAGCCCTGGGCGTTGTGCATCATGTCTAACAAAAACAAACTCTGCGTTTTTTAAAGCCTCTGGCACAAAAACGCGTGGAAAACTGTGATGCACTGGGCCAGGCAGCGTGTTTGATCCTGTGCCGCTCTGCAACAGCTGAGCGGGGAGGGCAACTGGGCGCAGGATTTTCCGGGAGAAATTCCCCCGGCAAACGGAGAGGTTGTGTGAACACTAACTCCGCTGGGGAGGCTTGCAAATCCTCCTTAGGTGCAGAACGCAACCCCAATAAAACCCATGGCAGTTTGTCTACCCAATTTGTATCCGTGAGCGATGCTCTGAGGGCTGCTTTCAGTGACCTATGAAAGCGCTCACATAAACCGTTGGCCTGCGGGTTATACGCGGTAGTGCAGTGTACCTTCACCCCTAAACTGCGGGCCATAGACGACCAGAGTTTGGAAACAAATTGAGGACCTCTGTCTGACGTTATATCCGACGGAACTCCAAAACGCGCGACCCAAGCTGTTAAAAACGCGTGCGCAACCTCTTCCGCCGTTGTTGACGCCAGAGGTACCGCTTCTGGCCAACGCGTGGTGCGGTCCACCATCGTCAAAAGGTGTGTGTGCCCTTGAGACGAGGGAAGCAGGCCCACCAGATCAACATGCACATGATCGAACCGCTTAGCCGGGATGTGAAAAGGCTCCAAAGGGGCCCTCGTGTGCTTGTGTATCTTAGCCCTCTGGCACGCTACACAAGCTGCTGCCCATTCCTTGACCTGTTTGCGCAACCCCGGCCAGACAAATTTCTCCCCCACCATCTTGACCGATGCGCGCACCCCCGAGTGTGCCAGCGAATGGACCGAGTCAAAAACGCGACGGCGCCACGCGGCTGGAACCACGGGACGAGGCCGACCCGTGGAGACATCGCATATTAAGGGGGGCATACCTATTTGCTGCACCCTGTGCTCCAGCCTTAACCCTGTTGGTCCAGACTGGAGCGCACGCACATCCGTGTCACCAACCTGCTCCGCAGCCATGTCTGCATAATCCAAACCTACATGGACCGGGGCTGCGCGTGCTCCCGCGTCACTGCCCTGGCCCACAGCCACCGAGTCTGCCCCCATGTGGCCTGGCGTTGCCACAGCACGTGAGAGACAGTCCGCCATTACATTGTGTTTGCCTGCTACATGCTGGATATCGGTGGTGAACTCCGATATTGCGGCTAGCTGTCTTTGTTGTCGGCCTGACCAAGGTTCTGAGATCTTGGCCATCGCAAAAGTTAACGGTTTGTGGTCCACAAAAGCAGTGAAACGCCGCCCTTCCAGCCAGAACTGGAAATGGCGGATGGCCAAGTGTAGGGCTAAAAGCTCCCTGTCAAACGCGCTGTATTTACGCTCGTTATCGCGCAGGGATTTGCTAAAGAACACGAGAGGCTGCCAGGTCCCTGCCACACACTGTTCAATGACTGCCCCCACCGCTAGGTCCGAAGCGTCGGTGGTGAGCGCCAAATGGGCTGTTGGAACCGGGTGCGCGAACAAAACGGCGCTTGCAAGGGCTGATTTGACCTGGGAGAAAGCGCGCTCCCGCTCCAGAGACCATTCGACCTTATTAGTGGGTTTTTGTTTTTTTAGTGCCGTGTACAGTGGCTGCATAAGCCGCGGTGCGCTCGGAAGAAACCGGTTGTAAAAATTAACCATTCCTAGAAACTCCTGCAGCGCTTTTATCGTTTGAGGTCGGGGGAAATCTGTTATTGCGCACACTTTCTCAGGAAGGGGAACCACTCCCTGTGGTGAAACGCGGTGCCCCAAAAAATCGATTTGCGCCACCCTGAACTGGCACTTCGCTGGGTTAATTATCAACCCGTGCTCTGCCAGTCTCTGAAAAACCGCTGTGAGGTGGGTTTCATGTTCGTCCTCGGACGTGCTGGCTACCAATATGTCATCTAAATAGACGAATACGAAAGGCAGGTCGCGTAAAACAGCATCCATCATGCGTTGGAAAGTTTGCGCGGCGCCCTTTAACCCAAACGGCATGCGCAAAAACTCAAAAAGCCCAAACGGAGTTATTACCGCGGTTTTGGGAATATCCTGCGCGCGCACGGGGACTTGGTGGTAGCCGCGCACCAAGTCTATTTTAGAAAAAATGCGCGCCCCCGCCAAATGAACTGAGAAATCCTGGATGTGCGGAATCGGGTAGCGGTCGTGTGCTGAGACGTTGTTCAACCTGCGGAAATCGCCACAAGGTCGCCACGAGCCATCAGCCTTTGGGACCATGTGTAACGGTGAAGCCCAGGGGCTGTTCGAGCATCTAATTATGCCCAGTTTTTCCAGGCTGGCAAATTCCTCGCGCGCTATGGCCAGTTTAGCTGAGTCCAAGCGCCGGGCTTTTGCAAAAACGGGCGACCCAGTGGTGGTGATAAAATGTTCCACCCCGTGTTTGGCCACTGTCGCCGAAAACTTTGGAACTGTGAGTGCTGGAAAGTGAGTGAGCAGAGCATGAAACTTACCACCCGCAGCTGTGACGATGGCGTGTGCAGTCGGCAGAGCCACCCGAGCTGTGCAGGGGAAAGAATGGAAAGAAAGTGCATTAACCAGACGTCTATTAGCAAGATCAACCAATAAACCATGTGAGCACAAAAAATCAGCCCCTAACATGTTAAAACTGACTGCTGCTACAATAAAGGTCCACTCAAATGAACGGCCCTGTAAGGATAGACGCATGGTCCTCTCACCGAATGTCTTAATCACTGAGCCATTCGCTGCTAATACTGACACCCAGGGAGCTTTGGACGGCATCAGCTGTTCCGCGTAGGTAGGCGTGATGAAACTCAGCTGGGAGCCCGTGTCCACGAGGAATTGTTTCCCCGAGTGTGCATCTGTCAGGTAAAGTAGCTTATTTTCTTCTCCGAGGGATGCAGCTGCTACCGGCCCCCCGGTCTTGGCGTTTCCCTGACGCTTGAAGCGGCACGGTGGGAGACATCTGTGCGCCCTCTCCGCAAAACGGCGGTGGTAGAAACACAGGCCGACCTCAGCTCCGCGTCACCTGACGCCTGTCGTTGCCGTCGTCGGTTCGTCTGGTGCCGCCACCTCTGGCTCCAAACCATCTCCGGGCGCCGTCCTCTGCTCAGCTGCCGCGGCCGAAACCGCACTCCGCTTGTGGGCGTCGATGAGTCGCTGCGCCTCCTTGCCGAGGCCATGGTAGTCCCGCTTGGCCAAGCGGGGTGAGTCTGCCAGGGTCACTCTCTCTGCTGGCGGCAGAGTCCGGAGGAAAAGGTGGGCGAAGATAAATTCGCCATCCTCGGAGTCTTTCAGTCTCAGCATCTTCACCATCAGGTCTGCCGGTCTGTCGTTCTCCGACTCCGTCAACTCTAGGAGCCCGTCTGCTCGCTGTTGCACCGAAGGGGTGAAATGGCTGATCAGCGCCTCCTTCAATGCGCCGTACTTGTCGGTGTCCGGTGGGTGGTTAACCAGATCTTCCACCCTCTGGACCGTGTGACTGTCCAGCTTCGCCACCACATGGTAGAACCTCGTTTCATCCTTTGAGATTCTCCGGAGGTTGAACTGCGCCTCAACCGCGCTAAACCAGGAGCGCGGGCTGTGCTGCCAGAAATCGGGCAGCTGGAGCGTGGAGGCAGCCATCAGGCTGGCCTCTGATGAGCTCCGCTCGGGAGAATTCTCCCTGCTCATTCTTTGTCGTGGGTCACCAGTGTGGAAGATGTGTTCAATGACGAGACATGAGTGTATTTCTCAGGTTCGGCTTTATTGCAGAACACATTCATCCAACATTCTCAAAAGCAAGAAGAGGCAGAATAATTTTACAGCTCACTCTTATACCTCCGGGGGATTAAGAACTCAAGTCACATGGTGCTTCTGCAAACATTCAATCACAATGCAAGTCTCTGAAGATTCACCATTGTCTCTTATTCTCCGGTGTCCCGGGAAACCCCCCAGGGCCTCCTCTGAGACAAGGGCCCGACTTCACACCTCCTCGCCATCACCTGTCGGCCCCCGTCGATCCAATCTCCTGTTCCTCCAGACGTGAAGCCTCAATCCACATAAGCCATACATTTGTGGGAGATATGAACCAAACATATGTGCCACACAAGCATATATACTGTATGATGAATTCACATGCCATCAATCTCATCAACTCACAATATTGTTTAAAGATTTTAGACAAAACCTTTTGTAGTGAAAAATTACACGTTGTTTGCTACTTTTCCACATTTCCTTCCAGAACAAGATTTAGGATACTTCAGATGTGGTTTGTTACATTTAAGTCTTAATCTAAACCAAAACTAATAGTGAATTCTACTTACTTTTCAAAATTAGTAATTTGAAAAGGTAAGTAGCTCCCTATAAGCCCTCAGTGTTTGTTTTCCTCTGAACTGCACAGTCTTGAGCTTATGGCAGCAGATTTCAGATGCGACTTCAGTTCTGAGTATGGAGTGGGGGGCTCAACAAAACTGACAAAATGTGGTTTATTTTTCAACATAGTCTCCCCTTCGGTTCATATACTCCTTCCATCGGTGTTGCAGCGCTTGGACCCCTTAAATGTATTTGACTTTGTTTATCATCATTATCCTGGGTTGCCATTATTGCTATTATTTATTATTTTGTCTTATACAGTCATTTCTCTGTTGGTTTTCTTCTTTGTCTAAGTTTATTAGTATTATTATTATTATTATTATCTTGGTTCCAAGGTTGTCAAAGCCAGAAGCGGCACTGGGGTTAAGCTCCCAGTGCTCATAAAATGCTCCTTATGGCGTGCGTCTCGAAAAGCCTCTGACAACTAAGTCCAACTCCTAGCCTGCCCGTGTGGTTTAGTCTCTAAGCCCGGCAGAACTGCTTTTACTAATAGGAGAAGGGCGAGGGCGGATCTCTGGTGACTTAAAACCAGATGCTTCGGGTAGATGGTGGCTCGTCAACCTGGGAAGGTAGCCCATCTAGGGGAAAGTAAACCCTGATTTCAAACCTCCGCTGCCTTGCGGCATACCCGGTCAAACATCGTTCTGGCAGCTCCTGCAACGGCGCTGGTGCCAAACTGTAGCAGCCCTGATGTTCCTTTGGATTCATCAGTGACGTGGAGAGGGGGGACATGCGGCATGGGCAACATTTTTCCTCCATATCTTCCTGCCCAGGCTTGAATCCTACCAACGCCCAACGCTGGAAGGTAGAACACCGGATCACTGGAGAGGATACTCCAGCTTCGCCTTTGGCGTAGACAAAACACGGGGAATGACAGTTACCGGTTATAAGCCACCGCTCAATTGGCGTAGAGCACGGCGCCAGGGGTTGTTCCCGACGGTGGGAGGGATCATCGGATCTCACTGGACAGCTACCGCCCGCCTCAAGCTGGGCAGCCCCCAGCCAATAAGGTGTTGTCCCGCCACAGCTTGCTTTCCTCATTGGGTGCATGGGGATGAGGAGAAGTCCGAACAGCAGGCTGAGAACCTTCACACCAGGCAAGACAATAAAACAAAAGAGACCAACTCTAAAACTGGGAACTTGGAACGTCCACACTATGATGACAGGACTCGCTGCTAACCTCAAGGACATCAACGACACCAGGGAGACTGCCATCATCAATAATGAGCTGAAGAGACTGGGAGTGGATATCGCCACTCTCCAGGAAACACGGTTGGCTGACGCAGGCACACTGAGAGAGAAGTACTACACGTTCTACTGGCAGGGAAAGGGCAGTGACAAACACAGGGAACACGGAGTGGGCTTCGCAGTGAAGAACACCTTGCTGAAGATGGTGGAACCGGGCAGCACTGGCTCTGTACGACTCCTCACCCTCCGCCTGAACACCACTCAAGGCCCAGTCACCCTCGTCAGTTTGTATGCCCCAACACTGACAGCCACACCAGAGGCAAAAGACGAGTTCTACGAGAATCTCACAACAACTGTCAGGATCATCCCCAACTCTGAACAACTTATTCTCCTTGGAGACTTCAATGCCTGAGTGGGTGCTGACCACGACTCCTGGCCCTCCTGTCTTGGACCTTTTGGTGTGGGCAGAATGAACGACAATGGACAGCGGCTGCTCGAGTTATGCACATATCACGATCTGTGCATCACAAACTCGTTCTTCAAGACCAAGCCCCAACACAAGGTTTCCTGGCAACATCCGCGCTCAAAGCACTGGCACCAGCTGGACTTGATCCTGACCAGGCGCACCTCACTGAAGAACGTGCTAATCACCCGTTCGTTCCAGAGTGCAGATTGCGACACAGACCATTCATTGGTGTGTTGCAAGGTCAAGCTGCAGCTGAAGAAATTCCATCATGCTAGACAGCCTGGAAAGGCACGGATTGACACCAGCAAGATGGCTCAACCAGAACTTGTTGAGCAGTTTGCCTCCACCTTTGAGAAGGAACTTGGTGTACCACAAGAAGGAGAATCTGCAAAGCAGAAGTGGGAAGAGCTACGAAACACCATCCACCGCACAGCCTTGGCTACCTTTGGGAGGAAGACCTCGAAGTCACAGGACTGGTTTGATGCCAAGTTGACCGAGATGACCCCCGTCATTGAAGCCAAGCGCTCAGCACTTGCTGAGTACAAGAAGTACCCAAACGAGAAGAATCTCCAGATTCTCAGGGCTGCGAGAAGCAAAGTTCAGCAGACTGCTCGGCGCTGTGCCAACGAGTACTGGACTCAGCTCAGCCAAGACATTCAAACCGCTGCCATAACAGGGAATATCCGTGGTATGTACGATGGCATCAAGAAAGCACTTGGTCCGGCTCAGAGCAAGACGGCCTCCCTCAAATCCTCCACTGGGGAGATGATCACAGAAAAGAACAAGCAGATGGAGAGATGGGTGGAACACTACTCCGACCTCTACTCCAGACAGAACACCGTGACACCGTCAGTCCTTGATGCCATCGACTGCCTGCCATCCATGGACGAACTTGACGCCGAGCCAACCATCGACGAACTCAGCAAGGCCATTGATAGCTTGGCCGCTGGCAAGGCACCCGGCAACGACGGCATACCCCCCGACCTGATCAAGCACTGCAAGACCACCCTACTGCTGCCATTGCATGACGTCCTCTGCCAGTGTTGGAAGGAAGGTGCCATACCACAGGACATGAGGGACGCCAAGATCATCACCCTCTACAAAAACAAAGGGGAGAGAAGCGACTGCAACAACTACAGGGGGCATCTCCCTCCTCAGCGTTGTTGGCAAAGTCTACGCACGAGTTGTTCTCGTTCGTCTACAGAAGCTTGCCGAACGTGTCTACCCCGAGTCTCAGTGTGGCTTCCGCGCTGAGCGATCGATGGTAGACATGATATTCTCCATCCGTCAACTCCAGGAGAAATGCAGAGAACAGAACATGCCCCTGTACGTTGCCTTCATCGACCTCACCAAAGCGTTTGATCTGGTCAGCAGAGAGGGCCTTTTCAAGATCCTGCCAAAGATAGGATGCCCACCAAAGTTGCAGAGCCTCATCAAATCGTTTCACACCAACATGCAGGGGATAGTGCAGCACGATGGCAACGTCTCAGAGCCATTCAACATACGCAGTGGAGTGAAACAGGGCTGTGTACTTGCGCCAACCCTCTTTGGGATTTTCTTTGCTATGCTCCTGAGGCATGCCTTCAGCACAGCAACAGAGGGAATCTACCTGCACACAAGATCTGACGGCAGGCTTTTCAACCCCGCCCGCCTGAAAGCCAGAACCAAAGTACGCAAGGCTCTAATCAGAGACATGCTGTTCGCAGACGACGCTGCAGTCGCGACCCACACACAGCAGGAGCTTCAGACCCTGATGGACAGCTTCTCCCAGGCATGCAAGGACTTCGGACTTACCATCAGCCTGAAGAAGACTAACGTCTTGGTGCAAGGCGCGGAAGCACCACCAACCATCACCATCGACGACTACGAGCTGGAGGTCGTGAATCAGTTCACGTACCTGGGGTCCACAATCAGCAACAACCTCTCCCTTGACACAGAGATCAACAAGAGGATTGGAAAATCAGCCTTCACACTCGCTTGCCTCACCACACGAGTGTGGGAGAATCCCAAACTCTCTGTCAAGATGAAGATGGCAGTGTACAATGCCTGCGTCATCAGCACACTGCTCTATGGGAGTGAGACGTGGACAACATACGCCCGGCAGGAAAAGAGACTGAACTCCTTCCACTTGTGCTGCATTCGCCACATTCTGGACATATCCTGGCAGGACAAAGTGCCCAACACAGAAGTTCTGTCCCGCGCCGGCCTTCCCTCCATGTTCACTCTACTCAGGCAGCGCAGGCTCCGCTGGCTAGGCCACGTTCACCGTATGGAGGATGGCAGAATCCCCAAAGACGTCCTCTACGGAGAACTGGCGACTGGCAGGAGAGACGTTGGCCGCCCACAGCTGCCCTTTAGAGACATCTGCAAGAGAGACATGAAGGCCCTGGAGATCAACACAGAGCGCTGGGAGGACCTTGCAACGGACCGCTCCAAATGGAGAGGCACCATGACCAGACAGCTCAAGGCGGGTGAAGAGAGACTGACTGCTGCAGCAGATGAAAAAAGGACCGGCAGGAAGAACCGCCACAGACCCAGCAGCATGGAGACCACCCACAAGTGCGACCTGTGTGACAGGGACTGCCATTCGCGCATCGGCCTGTTCAGCCACAGGCAGTGCTGTTCCAGCAGAGTAGACGTTTAGGATTCTCTTCCATGGTCATCATAGACCGACGGAGGCCGATGATTATTATCTTAATGCCTTGACAGGCCTCCGTCTTTTATCCATTTCACAAAGTGGCTCTAGGTCTCCTTTTCAAAGTCCTGGATTACTGTCCAATCTGAGTGTATTTGAAAAGAAACAATGCAGTTAGTATCAGAAAAGGTTGAATGTAATGCAGTGGAGAGTTTCCCTTATAAAGGCTCTTCTAATTAGCAACAGGTGATGATCAGGGCTGCAGGGAGAGTGCTAATCAGCAGGGAGAGAGGGAAACAGACACAGCAGGGCAGACAGGGATCCTTGCATGAATGAATGAATGAATGAATGAATTTATTTCAGATAATACAGTACAGGTTAAAAGAAACTGTATAATATAACAACAAGGTCAAATTAGACAAAGACTCCTTCTACTAAACAATTCCACGTGAGTTATCCGAAATGGGTGATGGCTGAAGCCGCAGCTTATATTGCCCACCCATATTCCATCCAAGAATTCAAAGAAAAAATAGTAAACAAGACAAGAGTGATTACAATTTAGAACAAAGCTAAGACAAAGTGTGACTGAGAGAAAAAAAAAAAGAAAAGAAAACTAAGCTAAGCTAAGTTAAGCGGTTACTATTCAAGACAAATCTAAGACAGAATGTCACAGAGAGGAAAAAAAAAAACTAAGCTACAACACAACACTGGCTGGATATGTCAATCCTTATGTGAGTTTACATGTCGTCTTGTAAATATGTTTGGAGTATTTCTTCCTTTAGTTTTTGTTTAAATTGTCCAAGCGTTGTACATGATTTTAATTCAGGTCCATAATCGTTCCATAATCTGACTCCTTGCACTGAAATACAGTGTTGCTTGGTGGTTGTTCTCACTGTAGGCTTTTGAAATATACATGTTCCTCTGAAGTGATATGTAGCATAACTCCTTCATAGTCAGCCTATGAACTTTTCAGCCCCCTCGTGTGTGTGTGTGTGTGTGTGTGTGTGTGTGTGTGTGTGCATTTATTCTTATTCATTTATGATAAATTCATTACAAATGAATTATCAGGGTTTATTTTTTAACAAACTACCATCTGGCTTCTTTAAGAGAGTAGGAAAATAACCCAGAAAATGTAATTAAATAAACAGACTCTTTGCTTCAGGCGAGATCTCCGGTTGTTATTGTGTTCTTGACCTTCAGCTTAAAATACAAGTGTGTTATTTGCTTGTAAATCTCCTGACACATCTCTCACTGACCACCCAGCTCTTCAGCCACCTGTGTCCTGTATAAACTATTTTTGTTAACAGAGCACCAGATGTCCTTAGAATGATTTTCAGACTTATACACAGACCCCAGCACTGTGGGAAATGTTTAATCCCACATTCTGTTTTATTTAGTGAAACATTTTTAATCACAGAAAGTTAAGGCTTTCTGTCAAAAACAGCTATTACAAGAAAATTAAGTTTGTATTTTTGTGATTTAAAAAAATGTATTTATGTTGCAGTTAAATCTATACGGGGACAACTAAGGGGAAATTCAACCAATTGTGATGGCTCTGGGGATTTACTAAAGAGTTATCAGTTTGTATTATTCCACTAATCTATAAGAAATATTACCTACATTATTGCCAGGTTTGAAAGATGACCTTTCTTTTCCTAAACTGTAAATGGATGGTGATATTTTTAATTGTTTCCACCTGTTAAACAGATGAAAGTCATAACTAAATTTTTCTGTTATGTCATATCAGCAACATTAGATGGAGACAGGCATTTTTATACATGGCTAGACATCAATCAATGTCAATTAAATTAGAGTCAGGAGTGTTCTATTATCATAATCTATTTGCATAACAAAGCCTTGTATTTCACCCTTGATAACAACTGCATCAATGATTTATTCCTTGATCTAAGATAGATTAGATAGCGCTTCCTATTGCATTTCATGTTATCTTGTATCTTCTGTCTGTTTTGATGAGCTCTGTACTTTCTTAATAATACATTTTTCCACTGTCTTTTTGGGGTGACAGTTACTCTTGTTAACATCAGAGGCAGTGACAGCAGTGGTATGTGATTAGATTGGTAACTAAATTGAGCAAATAAAAGTTGAGATAAAAAACATCATTGCAAATTACTCTCTAGTGCATATTTACATGATAAGTAAAGTAAATTTGCTCTGACAAACTGAACAAACTGGGGCAATTTGTTAAAGCATATTTTAAGAGACTAAAACTACTCCAATGCCAATAGCTAATGTTGTTACAGTTGCTATTCATGGAGCTGAAACTGGTGCTGTCCAGTGCAGATAAATTGCTACAGGGAACTCATGAGCAGTAAAAAGAATATTTTTTTTTTCTCAGCAGCCACATTACTTAAAATATGTAGTATGTGTAATTACCATGTATCAACATATTGGAATTATTCGTGCCCTGATCTTTCATACAAAAATGGCCCTGTTTTAAAGTGCCACATTTATAGTGAAGATTAGGCTCACTGTGATGGTCCAGAGTAACCACTGCCACAAGAGATTCACTGTAAGAATCTAATCAATAACCAAATGCTGCATCTGTACTGTGACTCCAGCACTGTGCAGCACTCTCTTCCTGACCAGGACATTCACACATAAATACTTGGAAGTCGCCCAGTCCAATCACTGATATTTACAGGCACCATAACTCTGCAGGAGAACTGGAAGGACCAGGGTGAGCTGAGTTACATATTTTCAACTGCAGGGATCCAAGCGCTGCAACACCGTTGGAAGAAGTGTGTGGACCGAAGGGGAGACTATGTTGAAAAATAAACCACATTTGGTCAGTTTTGTTCAGCCCCCTACTCTATACTCAGAACAGAAGTCGCATCTGAAATCTGCTGCCATAAGTTCAAGACTGTGCAGTTCAGAGGAAAACAAACACTGGGGGCTTGATGCATTAAATAATACACCAGTAGCGAAGGCTATTCCATTTCATGATGAACAGGACCTGAGCTTTGACCCAGCTGATATCCTGAAGGTTTTTAGGAAAACCAAACCTCAGAAGGCTGCTGGTCTTGACAAAATAACTGGTCGTGTGCTAAAGGAGTGTGCAGAACCACTCACACATGTCTTCACAGACATTTTCAACACCTCCATGTGTCAGGCAGTTGTTTCATTCTGCTATAAAACCTCAGCCATCATCGCTGTCCCCAAAAAATCATGTCACCTGCTTAAATGACTATTGGCCAATTGTGCTCACTTCCCTAATAATGAAAAATTTTTAAAGACTGGTCAAGGATCATATCATTTCCATTTTACCATTTGCACTTGATCCACTTCCATTTGCATACCACCCACATCGTTCCACTGAGGATGCAACAGCCACTGCACTGCACCTGTGTTTGGAACATTTGGAGGAAAAGAACACATGGGTCTGGATGCTGTTTGTCGACTTTAGTTCAGCTTTTAATTCCATAATTCCTCAGCATCTGGTAAACAAACTTGGACCCCTGGGTATGAATACACCCCTTCAGAATTGAATCCTTGATTTTCTCACAGACAGACGCCAATTAGTGCAAGTAGGGAACAACAGAGTGCTTTACTCAGTACCAGTTCACCTCAGGGGTGTGTTTTCAGCCAACAACTCTACACTTTGATGACACATGACTGCTGTGCCAAATTTAGTACAAATTACAGCATAAAGTACACAGATGACACAACAGTGGTGGGTCTCATTCAGAATAATGACGAGAGGAACTACAGGGAGGAGGTGGACCTCTTCACAGACTGGTGTAGGAATAACAACTTGCTCCTGAACGCTGAAGAAAAAAAAACAAGGAAATAGTAGCCGACTTCAGGAGGACATGGCCTGTGCATACCCTTGTATTTAAAAACACAGCAGTGGAGCAGGTGCAGAACATGAAACTTCTGGGGGTTCATGTGTCTGATACTTTTACCTGGTCCCTGCACATCTCTTCGCTTGTCAAAAAGCACACCAACGCATGCACTTCCTGAGCAGGCTGAAGACGGCTCACCAAAATCCGTCTATCCTTACCACCTTCTATAGAGGAACTATTGACAGTGTGCTGACAAAACAGCATCTCTCTCTGGCACGAGAACAGCAGTGCCTCAGATAAAAAAGCTTTGAAGAAGGTGGTGAGGTTAGCAGAAAGAATTATTGGGGAAACTCAGCCATCTATTGAGGACCTGGCTCAACAGTGATGTTTTTCAATGGCAAATGGAATGATCAGGGCCCCAACTCATCCCAGTAACAGTCTGTTTTCTCTGCTGCCCTCAGGCACATGCTATTGCAGTCTGAGGTGCAGGTCTGCAAGTTTCAGAGACAGTTTTTTTTTTCCTACAGCAATCAAATTGTTGAACTTACACAATAGTAAAAGCATTTTGGGGCAGTGCAATACTGATCTGGTGGAGTTTCTGGTTTTTAATATACAGCTGTTAGTATAGATCTGTTTTTTGATACATCTGTTTTTAATATAATTGATGAGGTGTAACAGTATTTTTATATAGCCTTGTCTTTTATTCTGATAAGTTTTATAAATGTGTTAGATTCTGCTGCTAGAGGTGTTTTTGTGTTTTTATTGTGTATGTTTTTATTGAGACCGATTGCAACATAATTTTGTTCTACACTGCTCTTTTGATGTAGGTCTGAATGACAATAAAGTAATCTTGAATCTTGAATTCACTGAAAGTATGCATACAGTACCATAACTTTGAGTTGTATTATAAAGTGTATGAAGTGTAATGCTTTTAGTTGATCTTATTAGAGATGTGCTAACGTTTTCCACCCAGGGCAACAATGCTCTGCCACTGGCAGTTGCTCCCCGCAGCTGCCAGTGTCTTTAGCACATCTATATTCCTTCATATGGTGGAAGTGACTCTGTGATTAGGACTAGAAGGGATATGGTCAGATTGTCTCCAGCCACCCCAGACCCGAAATGGATCAAGCGGTAGATGATGAATGAATGAATGAATGATCAGATTGACCGTATTAAAATGGCACGCGCGCACATACCTTACCTCTCAGTTCATCTGCAGCAAATCACTCAGGATTCATGACAATGGTTTAGAAAAATAACAATCACCATATAAGCTGTAAACTGATGCTGTGAACAGTAAATGGATGTCCGATAGGGCCATTTCAGCTTCTCATTACCCAGCAGCCCTTGCAGCTGATGGGACATGTTGCTAAGTAAGCATTATCTCCTTAGTTAAACTGTAACATTACTGTGTTACTGTTGTACGTATGTTTTAGATAACTTTTGTGCACCATTAAAAGTCTTGCACACCATAAGCTTTCACTGCTGTCTCCACCCCTCCATACTGACCAGTCACAGCTCTTAAAGGACACTGTCACACCTATCAATGGGATCAACCACACCTCCTCACTAAGATGAAAGTCAGTGGATCTCCCTTGCTCAGAGTTGTTCTAAGAATGTTAGTTAACCACTTTTAAGCTAGGACTCTTTGATAGGAATTTTTAAGCTAAAATAGGAGCTCTCCCAGAGGATTTTCAGAATGTTTGAGCATATGAGCCCTGATCTTTAACCTTGAATGAAGCCCTTATGGCTAAAGCGACTATTCTTGGAAATGCTGCAAAAAGAAAACATGCTTGTTTAGACTTTAATAACTGCATATTTAATCATTTTTATGAATTTATAATTCTCTTGCATTGTAGCAGCAATGCATTGTTCTGCATTGATCATTGTTCTTCAATTCTGGTTTAAAATATATTTACTATTATGATTTAGATAAAAACACTTCTGAGAGAGAAGAAGAGGATCTTCAGGTCAGGGAACAGGGAGATGCTGAAGTCCGTACAGAGGGAGCTGAGGAGAAAGATCAGAGAAGGCAAGGACAGCTTCAGGAAGAAGATGGAGGACAAGCTGCAACAGAGCGACATCAGCGGGGTCTGGAGAAACCTCAAAACCATCTCGGGGCTCCAGAATACCTCCCCCCAGGCCACTGGGGGCAGGGAGTGGGCGAACAACCTGAATCTGTTTTTCAATAGATTTGACCAACCGCCCTCCCCCCTGACTGCACAACAACCACTGCTGCCTCTAAAGAAATCAAGTCCTGCTGCCCACTCCCCACTCCACCAACACCCCCCCACTCCCAACACACAGCCCCCCATCCTGACCCTGACCAGGACCCAGGTGAGGACGGAGCTGAGGAAGATCAAGGCGAGGAAGGCGCCGGGACCGGACGGCATCAGCGCAAAGCTCCTCAAGTCCTGTGCAGACCAGCTGTGTGGGATTGTGACGTATATCTTCAACATGAGCCTGAAACTGGGGAGGGTACCACAGCTGTGGAAAACATCTTGTGTGGTACCTGTACCAAAAACTTCCCACCCCAAAGAGCTGAACAGCTACAGACCGGTGGCCTTGACGTCCCACTTGATGAAGACCCTGGAGAGACTGCTCCTTGCTCACCTCCGCCCCCTGGTGGAAGCAGCGATGGATCCACTCCAGTTCGCCTACCAGCATGGCATTGGGGTGGAGGATGCGGTGATCTTCCTCCTTCACCGTTCTCTGTCCCACCTGGAGAAGCCCGGGAATATGGTGAGGATCATGTTCTTTGACTTCTCCAGTGCTTTCAACACCATCCAACCGATGATCCTGAAGGACAAGCTGCTGCGCGCAGGGGTGGACCAGCACCTGTCATCATGGATCCTGGACTACCTCACGAACCGGCCTCAGTTTGTGAGAACCCGGGACTGTGTGTCCGACACGATCATCAGTAGCACGGGGGCCCCCCAGGGAACGGTGCTGGCTCCCTTCCTGTTCACTCTTTATACTGCGGACTTCTCACACAACACAACACACTGCCATCTACAGAAGTTCTCTGATGACTCTGCGATCGTTGGCCTCATCTCCAATGGAGATGAAGCTGAGTACAGAGGGCTTATCCAGGACTTCGTGGACTGGTGCCATCGGAACTGCCTCCAGATCAACGCGAGGAAAACTAAGGAGCTGGTGGTGGACTGCCGCAGGCATGGGCAGCCCCTCACAGTACCAGTAAATATACAGGGAACAGACATCGAGATGGTGACATCCTATAAGTACCTGGGTATTCATCTGAACAATAAACTAGACTGGTCACACAATACTGATGCACTCTACAAGAAGGGACAGCGCAGGCTGTTCCTGCTGAGGAGACTCAGGTCTTTTGGTGTACAAGGGGCGCTGCTGAAGTCATTCTATGACACGGTGGTGGCATCAGCCATCACTTTTGGAGTGGTCTGCTGGGGCAGTGGCATTACTGCAGCCGATAGGAAGAGAATGAACAAACTGATTAAGAAAGCTAGCTCTGTCCTGGGGCAGCGCCTTGATCCGATGGAGGAGATAGGAGAGAGAAGGACGGCGGCTAAACTGTCATCTCTGCTGGAGTCCGAGTTCCACCCTATGCAGGACATACTGAATGCACTGAGGAGCTCATTTAGCAGCAGACTACATCATCCCAGGTGCACAACCGAGAGGTTTCGTAGGTCCTTCCTACCAACGGCTGTCAGACTGTACAACCTAAGCAGGGCTGCTCGCAGAGATAGCAAAAAGTCGTAACAAACTAATAGTTTTTTGAATGCAAAAGATGCAATAGACTTACACAATGGTCCCCTCCGGCATACAACTAGGAACATACCGGTCGCTATGGAGGGTGAGAATATGTATGGGCACATAATCATACCATGTAGGATAACTAAGTAGACGGTTATGCTGTTTCATTCCATCTAGCAACAATGCTCTGCACTGTGTGTGTTTATATATTTGCATATTTATTCCATCTAGCTACAATGCTCAGCACTGGGTGTGTTTATATATTTATATATCTACATATTATTCCATCTAGCTACATTGCTCCGCACTGTGTGTGTTTATATACTTGCATATTTATTCCACCTAGCTGCAATGCTCCGTACTGTGGGTGTTTATATATTTACATATTTATTCCATCTAGCTACAATGCTCTGCACTGTGTGTTCATATATTCATATATTTATTCCATCCAGCTACAATGCTCTGCACTGTGTGTCTGTGTGTGTGTGTATATATATATATTTTATAGTAATACGTACATATGTTTATTAGCTGCTCTTGCTTGCTTGTTTTTTTTCTTGCCTTCTGATTGTTGCTCTGAGTGTTGCTATCCCTGTGCTGTTGCAATCCTGGAATTTCCCCGTTGTGGGACTAATAAAGGCTTATCTTATCTTATCTTATCTTAGATTATATTAGAGGGTATACGGTATATAATTACCACTTTTTTTCCACTTTTAGGCAAAATGTATACTTTGTTCATTTTCCAAAAGAATAAAACCTATCAATATTAGTCACAACTCAAGTAATCCTTTTGATGCTTTCTAGCTTTTTAATGTGATGGATGTTGACTACTCTTACTTGTAGTTGAGCAATTATTATTACTTTTACTTCAGTACAATTTCTGGCTACTCTACCCGACTCTGCCAATCTTGGATGGAAGAATAATTCTGAAAATATTTTCCACAAAATGCTGTGTCAGAGACAAATGTACTGACTGAAGATTTTGAGCCAAACTTGCTCTGTCTGTACAGTATATGGGATGTAGAAGCAGATATACAGTTAGGTCCATATGTCATGATCAGGGCACGCTATATGTTCATTTTAGTCTTTGCTTTTTCACAGTATTATTATTCTGATTATGACTATTATCAATAAGTGCCCCCATGTTCCCCAATCATTGTTTGTCATGTCATGTCATCCCCTGTTGTCTGTGCCTTTTGGTTGTCGTTTGTATTTGGTTATATTTTATGACCCCGGTTTATTTTCATTGTTTAGTATTAGCCCTGCAGGCACTATGGAAACCTCTCTGGCGCCATCATTCATTCTCCCAAAAGACAAACCTCTGCAGATACAATACGTCAGTCCTCTCCATCTTACTCTATGGGTCCGAGACATGGCCACTGAATAAGACTCTGGCCTTGAGAGTGGATGGGTCTGATATTCGGGACCTCAGAACCATCAAGAACGTCAGGTAGCCCCAGCACACTTCTAATGACGCGTTCCAAGCCCACACACATCAGCCTGCAGAATCCCACCTTATTACACAGCGGCGTATCCGTTGGTTTGGCCATGTCCTCCGCTTCTCACCAGAAGATCCGACAAAAGCTATCCTCATGTTCGACCCAGGGCCTCAGGGTGAAAAAGACCTCAGGGCAAGCCACACACCAGATGGTTCGATGTGGTGGAGAGAGGCCTCCGACAACTTGGAGTCGCTGTTGATGACACAGAGGAGCTGGCCCAAAACCGGCAATGTTGGCACGCACTGGTTAACCTGATTGGCTTTACGCATGGTGATGGCCACCCAGCCCTCACCCCGCAAGAGTAGTAAGTAAGTAAGTAATTCTCTAGTTATGGTGTACTCATTGTCATCATTTTAGTCTGGTGTGCATATTTGTTTACCAAGTGTCCTCAGCTCCTCATGTTTCCGTATCCATAGCCACTCCTTCTCATATGTGCTCCTGTTCAGCCCAATTACTCTCCCAGCTGACTTGTGTTTTCTAATTATGAGTTCCCCTATATATGTGTGTGTCTCTGTGCTCTGTTCTTTAAGAAGTCATTGTGTCTACCCTGCACCATCTGTTGTTTCCCTGCCACGATTCTCTGTCTATGTTCCATGTAAGTTGTTCCTGCCTCACCTGCTAGTTTTTGCCAGGTTTAGTTTAGTGTTTGTCATGTTTAGCTCTCAGCCCACGTGCTGTTTTGATTGTGTTTGCTCTGAGTTTTTGTTTAATAAATTATGATTTTGCACTGCATCCCTGCCTGTATCTGAGTCCTCCTCCTTCACTTTTTATTTGCTTGGAAAGCAGACTATGACACCATAAGGCTGTGGCGCAGGTGTAGTGAGGCCGACTACTAATCGGAGGATCAGTGGTTCAATTCCCACTCTGCATGTCAAAGTGTCCTTGAGCAAGATACTGAACCCCCAGTTCCTCCTGGTGGGTCAGGCCAGTGCCTGTGCATGACAGCTCCACTGCTGTCAGTGGGGGGAATATGTGTGTGGATGTGTAAAGCCCTTTGGTTATCCAGAGATGAGTAAAAAGCACTATGTAAGCGAATGCCATTTACCATAAGCATTTGGACACTGAAAGCTTTATTTTAGCTGTATGCCAAAACATATTAAACAAACAGTTATATATTCAATATGGGCTTAAAGTGGAGAATCTCAGCTGTAATTTGAGGGGATTCACCATCCAATTTGGAGTTATGGTTTAGGAATTACAACCATCCATCCATCCATCCATCTTCTACCGCTTTTCCGGAGGTCCGGGTCGCGGAGGCAGCAGTTCAAGCAGAGAAGCCCAGGCTTCCCTCTCCCCAGCCACCTGCTCCAGCTCTTCAGAGGGGATACCAAGGCGTTCCCAGACTAGCTGGGAGACATAGTCTCTCCACCGAGTCCTGGGTCTGCCCCGGGGTCTCCTCCCAGTGGGACGTGCCTGAAACACCTCAAATGGGAGGCGTCCAGGAGGCATCCTAATCAGATGCCCATACCACCTCAACTGACTCCTTTCAATGTGGAGGAGCAGCGGTTCTACTCTGAGCCTCTCCCGGATGACTGAGCTCCTCACCCTATCTCTGAGGGTGAGTCCAGCAATCCTACGGAGAAAGCTCATTTCAGCCGCTTGTATCCGCGATCTCGTTCTTTCGGTCATTACCCAAAGCTCGTGACCATAGGTGAGAGTAGGAACGTAGATTGACTGGTAAATCGACAGCTTTGCCTTAGAACTAAGCTCCCTCTTCACCACAACAGACCGGTACAACGTCCGCATCACTGCAGATGCTGCTCCAATCCGTCTGTCGATCTCTCGCTCCATTTTCCCCTCACTCGTGAACAAGACCCCAAGATACTTAAACTCCTCCACTTGGGGCAGGAGCCTGTCCCCAACCCGGAGAGGACAATCCACCTTTTTCCGGCTGAGGACCATGGACTCGGACTTGGAGGTGCTGATTCTCATCCCAGCCGCTTCACACTCAGCGGCAAACCGTCCCAGCAAGAGCTGTAGGTCATTGCTGGATGAAGCCAACAGGACAACATCATCTGCAAACAACAGAGATGAGATCCTGTGGTCACCAAGCATGACACCCTCCATTCCCTGGCTGCGCCTAGAAATCCTGTCCATAAAAATTATGAACAGGACCGGTGACAAAGGGCAGCCCTGGCGGAGTCCAACTCTCACTGGGAATGACTCCGACCGAGTGTTGGCAATGCGAACTAAACTCTCACAACGGTCGTACAGAGACCGAATAGCTCGTAACAACAAGCCCGATACCCCATACTCCCGAAGAACCCCCCACAAAAATCCACGAGGGACGCGGTCAAATGCCTTCTCCAAGTCCACAAAACACATGTAAACTGGTTGGGCAAACTCCCACGAACCCTCAAGAATTCTCGAGAGGGTAAAGAGCTGGTCCGATGTGCCACGGCCAGGACGAAAACCACATTGCTCCTCCTGAATCCGAGGTTCGACCAACGGCCGGACTCTCCTCTCCAGTACCTTGGCATAGACCTTCCCAGGGAGGCTGAGGAGTGTGATCCCTCTAAAGTTGGAGCACACCCTCCGGTCCCCTTTTTTGAAGAGAGGAACCACCACCCCGGTTTGCCATGCCAAAGGCACTGCCCCCGACCTCCACGCAATGTTGCAGAGGCGTGTCAACCATGACAACCCAACAACATCCAGGGCCTTGAGGTACTCGGGGCGAATCTCGTCCACCCCCGGGGCCCGGCCACCAAGGAGATTTTTAACCACCTTGGCGACCTCAGCCCCTGTGATAGGCGAGTCATCCCCCTCGTCCCCAAACCCTGCTTCCTCTGTGGAAGGCGTATCAGTGGGATTGAGGAGATCCTCGAAGTATTCCTTCCACCGCCCGACGATATCCCCAGTTGAAGTCAACAGTGTCCCATCCGCACCATACACAGTGTGGACGGGGAGCTGCTTTCCCCTCCTGAGCCGCCGAACAGTTTGCCAGAATCTCTTTGAAGCCGACCGAAAGTCTTGTTCCATGGCCTCACCGAACTCCTCCCATACCCGGGTTTTTGCTTCAGCAACCACCCGAGCTGCACTCCGCTTGGCCTGCCGGTACACCTCAGCTGCTTCGGGAGTCCCACAAGCCAACCAAGCTTGATAGGACTCCTTCTTCAGCTTAATGGCCCCCCTCACCACTGGTGTCCACCACTTGGTTCGGGGGTTGCCACCACGAGATGCACCGACCACCTTGCGGCCGCAGCTCTGGGCTGCCGCTTCAACAACAGAGGTGGAGAACATGGCCCATTCAGACTCCATGTCTCCAGACTCCCTCGGAATGTGGTTGAAGTTCTTCCGGAGGTGGGAGTTGAAGACCTCCCGGACAGGGGCCTCAGCCAGACGCTCCCAGCACACCCTCACTATACGTTTGGGTCTACCAGGTCTGAATGGCTTCCTCCCCTGCCATCGGATCCAACTCACCACCAGGTGGTGATCAGTTGACAGCTCTGCACCTCTCTTTACTCGGGTGTCCAAGACATACGGTCGCAGGTCTGATGATACGATAACAAAATCGATCATCGACCTGCGGCCTAGGGTGTCCTGGTGCCAGGTGCACATATGGACACCCTTATGCTTGAACATGGTGTTCGTTATAGACAGACTGTGGTTAGCACAGAAGTCCAATAACTGAACACCACTCGGGTTCAGATCGGGCAGGCCGTTCCTCCCAATCACCCCCCTCCAGGTTTCACTGTCGTTGCCCACGTGCGCATTGAAGTCCCCCAGTAGGACAATGGAGTCTCCAGGAGGAGCACCCTCCAGCACCCCAGTCACAGACTCCAAAAAGGGTGGGTACTCTGAAACATCATTTGGTGCATAGGCACAAATGATGGTCAGGACCCGTTTCCCAACCCGAAGGCGCAGGGAAGCAACCCTTTCGTCCACCGGGGAAAACTCCAATATAGAGGCAGCAAGGTGGGGCGATACAAGAATACCTACCCCTGCTCGTCGCCTCTCGCCCGGGGCAACTCCAGAAAAGGCCAAGCTCCAGCCCCTCTCCAGGAGACTGGTTCCGGAACCGGAGCTGTGTGTTGAGGTGAGGCCGACTATATCTAGCCGGTATCGCTCAATCTCGTACACCAGCTCAGGCTCCTTCCCCACCAGAGAGGTGACATTCCACGTACCAAAAGCCAGTTTAGAAAGCTTGGGATCAGTCCGCCAAGGTCTCCGCCTTTGACTGCCACCTAATCCACATAGCACCGGACTTCCATGATCCCTCCTGCAGGTGGTGAACCTACTGGAGGATTACAACCATTTAAAAATTACAACCATTTAAAAAAAAAAATCTCATTTCAGGGTCTCAAAAGTAATTGGACAAATTAACTTTCCCATCAATAAAGTCTTCATTTTTAATACTGTGATGAGAATCCTATCCTACAAGTCCTTAACATGGGCCCTCAACAGACCAATCACTGAGGCCTGTTAAGCGCTAAGCACTGCTCAACTGACCAATCAACCAAAGAAAAATACGAACATCTGTGGGGCCCATGGCAATGACTGCCTGAAGTCTGAAACCCATGTACATCCCCGAACACTGGGTTTCCTCCTCTGTGATGCTTTGCCAGGCCTTCACTGCGGCTGTCTTCAGTTGTTGTTTGTTTGTGGGTATTTCTGCCTCAAGTTTTGTCTTAAGCAAGACAAATTCATGCTCAGTCGGGCTGAGATCTGGTCATTGACTTGGCCATTGCAGAAAATTCCACTTCTTTGCTCTAAAAAAGTTCTGGGTTGCATTCACAGTATGTTTTGGGTCATTGTTCATCTGTACTGTAAAGTGCCTTCCAATCAACTTTGCTGCATTTCGCTGAATATGAGCAGACAGTATATCCTTCTACACTTCAGAATTCATCCGGCTGCTTCTGTCTTCTTACATCATCAATAAACACTAATGACCCAGTGAAATTGAAAGATATGCATGCCCACGCATCACACTGCCTCCACCATGTTTTACAGAAGATGTGGTTTGCTTTGGATCATGAGCCGTTCCAAGCCTTCTCCATACTTTCTTCTTCCCATCATTCTGGTACAAGTTAACCTTGGTTTCATCTGTCCAAAGAATGCTGTTCCAAAACTTTGCTGGCTCAATAGATGTTTTTTGCAAAGTCTAACCTGGCTTTTCTATTTTTTAAGGTTGGTTACTGGTTTGCACCTTGTGGTGAACACTCTGTATTTGCTCTCATGATTTTTTTCATAGACTTAGATACTGATACACCTACTTCCTGGAACGTGTTCTTCATTTGGGTGGATGTTGTGAAGGGGTTTTTCTTCACCATGGAAATGATCCTGTAGTCATCTTTCCATGGACGTTCAGGTCTTTTAGAGTTCCCAAGCTCACCAGAGTGCTCTTTTTTTTTCTCAGAATGTACCAACCTGTTGATTTGGCCCCTCCTAACATTTCTGCCATCTTTCTGATGGATTTTTTTTTCTTTTTTCAGCCTAAGGATGGTCTGGTTCACTTCTACTGAGAGCTCCTTTGACTGCATGTTGAGGGTTCAAAGCAACAGCTTCCAAATGCAAATGCCACACCTGGAATCAACTCCAGACCTTTTACCTGCTTGATTGATGATGGAAAAATGAGGGAATAGTCCATGGAGCCCATGAAATAGCTTTGGAGTCAATTGTCCAATTACTTTTGAGCCCCTGAAATGAAGATTTTTTTTTAATGGTGGTAAACCGTAACCCCAATTTGGATGTGAATACCTTCAAATTCAAGCCAAGAATCTGCACTTTAAGCCAATATTGATTATATAACTGTATCTTAAATATGTTTTGGTATACTAAAATAACAAAACTTGTGTCAGTGTCCAAATGTAATAATCTGGGCATGGTCTTAGGATCATGCTCATGTTTTAGGTTAATTTTTGTTCTCTGTGTTTTTCCCCTGTTCTGGTTTATCATAATTAGTTGCATTATTTGGCTTCTGTGTTCCCCTGGGTCCTCTGTTATTGTCTTCTGTGCCTTTTCTCTTGTTTCTACATGTATAATTTTCTATATAATTTTATATATTTGAACAATTTCAAAATGTGTACACTTCGGTGTGTAAAAGTGTTACAACATTCCTGAACAGAGCGTGTGTGTAAAGTGGATGTCTCTTGCTCTCTCTCTCTTTCCCTCTCTGTGGCTGTGTGATCAGCAGTCAGTAAACTTTAACATGTGCTGACAGTTAATCAATAGCAAATAGTGTTTTTTTGCTTTTAGGAAGAACTATTTATAACAAGCTGCCCCACCACTCTCCAAACCAAATCAGATATTTCCATGGGGTGGACCGAGTGCTGCGCAGCACATCACTTCACAAGACTTTTGCTCTCATTTACAATTGATTTCATAGTCATTGTTTCACAATAGTTCCACTAACTTTGGCTGAGTAGTTACGCATTCTTAAATAAACTTTTAGCTGCTCTTAGACATAGCTTAGCAGTGATAAAGGGATATTATGATTAAAGGAAATTGTACAAAACACCCATCCCACACAGTACTTTTTCCACTCATAAGTTTTTTTTCCCCCTCCTTTACATGTTCAGCCAGGCAGTTGTGCAAATGTTGAATTGCTTTTATTCCTTTTAAATAAAACCCAGCTTGAAAATGTGCAGCCCTGAAATAATGACAGATATGGTAAATGGCGTTCACTTATATAGCAATCTTTCCTCATCTCTGGATGACCAAAGCTCTTTACAGATCCTGCTATCCACCCATTCATTCACACTGGCGCTGGACTGACCCACCAGGAGCAACTTGGAGCTCAGTGTCTTGCTCAAGGACACTTCAGTATGCAGACTGCAGACAGAGTGGGAATCAAACCCCTGACCCTCCAATCAGTAGTCGGACACACTACACCTGCACCACAGCCACCCCTGTGGTATGATATGGTTGGAAATGCATAATAATGCTATTTTGAATTAAAAAGACAGTCTGCTGAGTAAGAGAAAACTATCCTCAGTGCTTTCTGATCAACACCTCTCTGTCATACATTAATGTTCCGTTCTTCCCTCTCTGTTCCACTCATGTCTTTGCCGCTCCAGCCTCTCGCTCCCCCTTTCTTCTCACCCCTCCTTTACTCACTTGAAGTCTTTTCCACTCTGTTAATTTTCCACCCGCAGTTCATTCTTTGCTTCCTTTTCGCCTCCACCAACCAGTGTTGTAGCAGCTGTCATGTCACCTCGTTTCACCAAACAAGCGACTCTTCATAATTACCAGGTGGACTAAGTCATAAATCTTACATGTGTTGACACTAATGCTGATGAGGACTGACACTTGTTTGCAGCACCAGGCTTCGAAGCTCCGAGCCAGCCAGGCACCAGTCAATTTGTTGTTTGATAGGCCAACCAGCAATCCAGGTTTTGGAACGAATGATGGGAAATGTTTCATTCTCGACCCGGTCGACCGGGAAATCTACAGGCGGTGAATCAACCAGTCCCCCATTGAACTGAAGGAGCTGTTGTCAGATTCAGCCAAATAACAGTCCTGTTCACGAATCACACAGGAAATACAAACACAATAACATGCCAAACATGTGCATGTAAGCTGGGCTGAAAGCCATTTTCCTCAGAAGAGGCACAGCATATTTTTCTTAATCAATCAGGGAATTCAAGCTGCCATTAGTGTGGCCGGGAAATAATTAAAATGAAATGGAAAATTAACTTTGCCTCTGTGCTGTTCACCTCATCACAATTACTGCTTAGACTGATCAGGTTTTGCTGTGGTTATGTTGCGGCAATCTTATAGAATTGCTGGTGTAAAATGTGATATGAATTAAGAACAAGTCACGTCACTGAGGAAGCCAAGATCCAGAAAACCCTGTTTCCTCATAATGAAGCAGTGTCGTGTGTAATGTCAAGCAGAAAAATCAGCAAATTAAGCAAGACTCCTTTAAAAGGTGTTTTCCTTCGCCAGGAAATTTCTTATTGAGACAAGACCAGCCAGCTGAACATCATCCAGCTATCTTTGTTGTAGCTTCCCCCACTGAATTAGGTCAGTATTAACAAGACCCACGTGGCGGCTGCAAGAGCGTGAGCCCCTGAAGCTGACTCCCAGTGACAGGAACTACATTACATAAGGAGAGTGAGGAGGCAGTGAAGCTGGCAAGGCATCTCCAATGTATGGACTTGTTTTTAGGATGTCTGTGGTTTAAGATGCTTAGGCAGTTTAGGCTTTTTACTAGCACATATAAAAGGGTCCTCAAAGAAAGAAAAAAAACAGGCATGGAGATGAACACTGCATTGTTGTGTCAGGGTTAATGAGGTTTTTTTTTTTCTAAAATACTGTATACAGTATAATAGCTCTTACATAAGCCACAGAGAAAATGCAGTAGATATTCTGTCACAAAAATGTAAAATGCAAGGATTTTTTAAGGACAGCTTGATCAAATTTAAGACTGTTCCTTTGCAAAATGGCATCATTTCACCACATAAATTCAAGAAGACACACCTTTAAAATGAACAAAATAACTATTTCTCTTTGCCTTCTGTTAAGTTTTTCTCCCAGAGAAAAATCTATTCACATCAATATTTCCACAATACAATTATAATGACTATAAAACTATAACATAATTCCATTTGTGCTTCAACGAGAACATGACTGTAGATGATCTCAGAATAGAAGCTTTTAAACATAAAGACATACAAACATATGTGCATGCAGATGCCAAAGATAGCCAGAAGCTACACTGACACCTCAGTGTTCATCACCACTATAGGAATTTTTACATTTAAAATTCATAGAAGGCTGACAGGAAATGTACATTTTCCTTAAATCTCTTGAGTGCATAAAAGCTAATAATTTTTTCAACCGTTGCATTATTAAGTTTTAAAAGACATCATTTGGAAAATGCATGACATACTGTAGATAAGTTATGGTTGGAGGGTCAGTGTTTTTTAAGTAATGGGTACTTTGCTTTTTCTTCTAATACAAATAGATAAAACAAATATAAATGAAGAATTTAAATTGCTTACTATAATCCCAAGACCACATATTAAAAAAGTGACATAAAAGTGTTTATATCAATTTCATTTTATTTGAATTGCTATGTTTTTAAGTTTTACATATTCTCAATGTTTAGGGTAAATGTATTAATTAAATGTTAATTTAATGAGTCATAATATAAAATTACCATAAAATTTAGATGTATAAACTGCTGAAAATGTCCAAAACACTGTTTGGAGTTTAACTTCTTGTCACAGTTTAAAGGGAAAAAACATCCTGTAACTGTGTTTCACAGGTCATAGTTGTTTTGTTGTACTTTCATAATATTCTAAACTTGCTGCTGAACCAGCACCTGAAAACTATCTACACCATTAATACTCTGTCAGCAGCAGCAGCTGTACAATTCTGCAACCATTAGAAAACCACACAATGGAGAGTCAACAATCTAAGAATATCGCAGCACAGCACTGGCCCGAAATTAATGTTGATATTTGTGCTGCACCTGCAAGCTTTGTAGAGCTGAAGCTGTCACAGCATGAGTCCTTTTTTCAGTGACTATCACTTGGACAAAGAAAAGGCAGCAGTTGAAAGGCTAGAAACATTTCCACAAAAAGCAGAGAAATGGTGAGGATAGGTTTTCCACTGGTCTAGATTTTTTAAAGACAGACAGTAGAGTAAAATTGCTGTGAAAGGCCAAGACCTACGAGAGAAAGTCAACCTCGAATCCAACCTAAATATAGCTCTACTGATGTGCGATGATGATGATGCATGTGGCACTGTGGTAGAGCCTAAGGCTTCTCCGCATCATCTATCTCACTGGTCCTAAGACCTTTTCCTGTGTTTCATTTAAACAACCTCAGCAGACAGATGGATACACAGAGATACACTTGCTTGTTGAAGATCACAGATATGTGTGATGTTTTCAAGTGCCTCATCACAAGCACACTGTTTGTGCTAGGAAAGCTACGGTTGCAATCAAAATCATTCAACCCCCACTGCAAATTAGGTTTATTGGCAAAATGTACAAACTAGCAGCTGTTTGCACAAAACACATCCAACAAGAAAAATTTAAATAGCTCAACACAACTAATATTACAAGTGTTTATTTTTTTTTTTTCAAATTCAACAGAAAATGCAACTTTTAATAACTACTTCTTTTGGCTGCTCCCTTTAGAGGTCTCCACAGCGTATCATCTGCCTCCATCTCACCCTACTGTATCTGTACCTTTAACTTGACATTCGTTCGGAGAGCAAAGTAAGAATTTCATTGCTCAGTAAATGTAGCATTTCTTAACTGTGCACATAATAATAAAGCCTTTGAATCTTGAATTTGAATGTGATTGGTTAATTCTGAACACAGCCACATCCCCAGTTATAACAGGGTGTGCATATTTACAGTGGTGTGAAAAAGTGTTTGCCCCTTCCTGATTTCTCATTTTTTTGTATGTTTGTCACACTTAAACGTTTCAGATCATCAGACACATTTAAATATTAGACAAAGATAACACAAGTAAACACAAAATGCAGTTTTTAAATGAAAGTGTTTATTATTAAAAACCTACATGGCCTTGTGTGAAAAACCGATGCCCCCCCCCCCCCGTTAAAACATAAATTAACTGTGGTTTGTCACATCTTTGGAAAGCTGAGTTCAATTTCTCTAGCCATGACTCAGTGGCGACAACTCATCCAAGAGGTCACATAAGACCCCACAACAACATCCAAAGAACTGCAGGCCTCACTTGCCTCAGTGAACGTTCATGACTGTACCATAAGAAAGAGACTGGGCAAAAATGGCCTGCATGGCACAGTTTCAAGACAAACACCACTGCTGAGCAAAAACAACATAAAGGCTCTTCTCAGTTTTGCCAGAAAACATCTTGATGATCCACAAGAATTTTGGGAAAACACTCTGTGGACTGACGAGACAAAAGTTGAACTTTTTGGAAGGTGTGTGTCCCATTACATCTGGCATAAAAGTAACACAGCATTTCAGAAAAGGAGCATCATACCAACAATAAAATATGGTGGTGGTAATGTGATGGTCTTTGACTGTTTTGCTACTTCAGGACCTGGAAGACTTGCTGTGGTAAATGGAACCATGAATTCTGCTGTCTACCAAAAATTCCTGAAGGAGAATGTCCAGCCATCTGTTCATGACCTCAAGCTGAAGCACACTTGGGTTCTGCAGCAAGACAATGATCCAAAACACACCAACAAGTCCACCTCTGAATGGCTTAAGATAAACAAAATGAAGACTTTGGAGTGGGCTAGTCAAAGTCCTGACCTGAATCCCATCGAGATGCTGTGGCATGACCTTAAAAAGGTGGTTCATGCTCAAAAACCCTCCAATGTGGCTGAATTACAACAATTCTGCAAAGATGAGTGGGCCAAAACTCCTCCACAGTGCTGTAAAAGACTCATTGCCAGTTATCACAAACACTTGATTGCAGTTGTTGCTGGTAAGGGTTTTCCCAACCAGTTATTAGGCTTAGGGGACAATCACTTTTTCACGCAGGGACATGTAGGTTTGAATTTTTTTTTTACCATTAATAATAAACACCTTCATTTAAAACTGCATTTTGTGTTTACTTGTGTTATCTTTGTCTAATATTTTAATTTGTTTGGTGATCTGAAACCTTTAAGTGTGACAAACATACAAAAAAATGAGAAACCGGGAAGGGGTCAAACACTTTTTCACATCACTGTCTGCAAAAAAGGTTATTGTAACTTTTTTACTTTTTATTTTTCCCCTTAAAAGATTTGAGTTTGTCTTTCAATCGGGTTGTACAGGTTATAGGTGACATTAATGATGGGAAAAGTTTTGAAATGATTTATCTTTGATATGGTTCAGGTGACCCACAGAAGCGACACAACTCAGGATTAACACAATTAACGTACTTTATTTGTTAACGTGAGTGATTGGGTGCGTGAGTGCAGTTATATGGTGTAATGTAGTGTAGTGCAATCCGTGTACTCCAGCTGGGCCGGCAGAGCACCGTACAGACTGGCAACCCTGGAAAGAGACAAGGGCCGTTAGCTTACAGTTCACCCTATGCAGCACGTTAGATGTTACTATGCTTATTGTCAACGGATGTTGGAATTGTTTCAGGTGGCGCTGAAGCTGCAGCCAGGGAGACAGTGTCTGCGGGCAGGTTAGCTGGAGGTGGAATAAGAGTCCGCCGCCTGGAGGGAGATGGAGGTCCGCCGTTGCGGGCTCCGCCTGTGCACAGGGGAATGGACAGGTTCAGTAGCAAAAATGCTTACTTGATCGTTGGTCCGGGCGGAATCGACCCGGACGTCGTTCAGCGGGGCTTGGAAGCCGAAGGCTGGAGAGGTCAGTGCAGGGAAGCATGGAGGCAGGGTGTGGCGTGATTCACAGGAGAGAATCAGACGACTCCGTGCCCAGCACTGGTCCTGATGGAAATAAATAGGGCCGCAGGAGATGACAGGCAGGTGCGTGCTCCATGCTCCTCCATGCATTTCTCTGCCTTAATGAAGAGCTTATTCTCCAGCAGCCGCTGCAAGACTTGCCTGACGTGCACACGATGCTCCTCCATGGACTGAGAAAAGATGAGAATGTCGTCAAGGTAGACAAACACAAAGGTGCCCAGAAAATCCCTCAAAACATCACTAATAAGATGCTGGAAGACGGCCGGGGCATTGGTCAGCCCGAACGGGGGGCTAGGGGTCCTAAAGGCCGTCTTCCACTCATCCCCCTCACGTATCCGCACCAGGTGATAGGCATTGCGCAGGTCTAATTTGGTAAAGCAGCAAGCCCCCCAGAGGGAATCAAATGCAGAGTTGAGGAGGGGGAGAGTATACTTATCCTTGATAGTGATGTTGTTACGTTCCCAGAAGTCAGTGCAGGGTCTGAGAGAGCCGTCCTTCTCCCCCACAAAGAACCCCCCCCCCCCCACTGCCGAAGATAAAGGTCTAATAATACTCAAGCTGAGAGACTCCTTAATATATGAGTCCATGGCCGTGCGCTCCGGAGCAGACAGGTTGTAAAGTCTGCTAGATGGCAGAGGAGCGCTGGCCCGCAGATTAATAGCACAATCATATGGTCGGTAAGGGGGGAGAGAAAGGGCTTGGGATTTACTGAAGACGACCCCCAAGGTCATGGTATTCCGGTGGCACTTTTGACAGATCCAGGGGGGGAGAGGCAGGGACATCCAAAGGCATGGCAGGTGAGCATGCAGCAGACTGCAGACAGGCACTTAGGCAGAAAGGGCTCCACGACACAATACCTCCTGAACTCCAGTCAATTGATGGATTATGCAGGTGCAGCCAAGGGTAGCCCAGAATGACCAGGGACGATAACACCGGTAGGACAAACAAATTTAACTCCTCCCGATGGTTGTCCGAAATGATAACTGGCGCTGAGGCGAACCAATGAGTGACAGTGGCTAACGCTGCCTTAGACAGGGCAATAAGCTTAAGGGGAGTTTTTAACGGCTGCATAGGTAGACCCAGACGAGTTGCCAGACTCCTAGAAATGAAGCTCTACTCGGCCCCTGAGTCAATGAGTGCATGTGTCTTATGTTCTTTGTGACCAAATCAAAACTGAATAGGAATGAGAAAACCGGTGAGGGGATTGTTACAATTTACGTCCGTGAGGCCCCCTACTTCGACGCACGGACTTCCCCTTTTGGCCGCCTAGGACAGGAATTCAGGTCATGCTCCTCGCTCCCGCAATAGACACACAACCCCAACTCACGGTGGTGCTGTCTCTCCGCAGCAGGAAGTTTCGACCCATCCACTACCATAGGTTCTTGGTCCTCAGCGAGGTCAGTAGACGGGAGGGCCAGCAGGGGGGGCTGGAGAGAATGGCGCGGCCTATTCTCCGCGCGGCCGGAAGTCTTACGCCCCGCAGCTCGTTCCCTCAGACGGTTGTCAAGGCTAATGGCCAGGGAGATACACTCATGCAGCGTAGAGGGTTTCTCCAGGCGGGCCAGCTCGTCCCGCAGGCTAGGGCTCAAACTCCTCAGGAATATACTACTCAGGGAGGCATCTTCCCACCCGACCTCCATAGCTACGACCCGGAAGTCAACAGCATAATCGGTGACTGCCGAAGATTTAATAGGCAAGAGGGGAGTACATCCTCCCGGTTCGAGTGACTAAACACCTCCTGAAATTCCTGGGTAAATTGAATGTACTGTATGTCATGGAAGCATAATCGGCCCTAGCCATAGCCGCGTAAGCCCATGCTAAAGCCCGCCCCTCTAACAGATTGATCATATAGCCAATGCGGCTCTGGTCAGTGGGAAAATCTCCGGGAACCCGTTGGAACACAATTTCGCACTGCATGAGGAACCTCCTGGCTTCTCCCAACACCCCTTTAAAGCGGGCAGGAGTAGGGACGGGAGTGAGCCGACTAGTGGAACCTGTGGAGTGAGGGCTAAGAGTAGAGCTAGTGGTGGAGCTAGCGGTAGAACTAGTGGGAGCTGAGGAGCTAGCTGGTGCTGTGGGGAAACCCTGTGGGCTAGCTAGACGATCTAACCTATCGGTGATGCGGGTTAGCTGGATTAGCATCACCTGTTGCCAGTACGCTAATTGGTCTACCCGAGCCTCTAGGTGGTTAATACGGCGCACGAGTGCGCTGTCTGCCGGGTCACTTTGGCAGAGTCGTACTAACATGGTTCAGGTGACCCACAGAAGAGACACGACTCAGGATTAACACAATTAACGTACTTTATTTGTTAACGTGAGTGATTGGGTGCGTGAGTGCGGATATATGGTGTAATGTAGTGTAGTGCAATCCATGTACTCCAGCTGGGCCGGCAGAGCTCCATACAGACTGGCAACCCTGGAAAGAGACAAGGGCTGTTAGCTTACAGTTCACCCTATGCAGCACGTTAGATGTTACTATGCTTACTGTCAACGGATGTTGGAATTGTTTCAGGTGGTGCCGAAGCTGCAGCCAGGGAGACAGTGTCTGCGGGCAGGTTAGCTGGAGGTGGAATAAGAGTCCGCCGCCTGGAGGGAGATGGAGGTCCGCCGTTGTGGGCTTCGCCTGTGCACAGGGGAATGGACAGGTTCAGTAGCAAAAATGCTTACTTGATCATTGGTCCGGGCGGAACCGACCCGGACGTCGTTCAGTGGGGCTTGGAAGCCGAAGGCTGGAGAGTTCAGTGCAGGGAAGCACAGGGGCAGGGTGTGGCGTGATTCACAGGAGAGAATCAGACGACTCCGCGCCCAGCACTGGTCCTGATGGAAATAAATAGGGCCGCAGGAGATGACAGGCAGGTGCATGCACAGGTGCCGTGATTGGCGGCCATGACAATCTTGGCCTCATTTTTTACATCACAAAAACCTGGCATTTGATCAGGGGTGTGTAGACTTTTTATATCCACTGTATGTCATCTGGACCAACCGTCTTTCCATTCTTCATCCTCTTAAAAGCTACCCTTTCTTCCGCCTTGCCACCATCTTTCATCCATTGCACCGCCCATCGCACAACCCATCTTGGGCAGTGCGGTGGCACAGTGGTTAGCACTGCGGCAGCACAGCAATTCACCCTTGGCCATGGATCCCTGGTTCGATCCCAGCCCCTGACCAACAGTGATCTGTGTGGAGTTTGCATGTTCTCCCCGTATCTGCGTTGGTTTACTCCGGGATTTCTCCGGTTTCCTCCCACAGGCCAAAAACATGCAGGTTAGGTTAATTGGAGACTCTAAAGTGGCCCTTGGTGTGAATGTGTGTGTGAATGGCAAAGGGATAGCGCCGTACTGTGGCTGCTTCATCCATCCAGGTGGATGCCCTCAATTTCCCCTCTGGGGATCAATAAAGTATACAAAATCAAAAAAAAAAATCTTTCCTTCCTCCATCCTCCTCTTGCTGTCATTTTCTTCATTCATCAGCCCCTCCAAGTGCTCCTTCCACCTTCTCAACACACTCTTGTCATTTGTTAGTACATTACCATTTCTGTCCTTAATCAACCAAACCTGCTGTACATCATTTCCAGCTTGATCTATCTGTGTAACTCATTGATACAACTCCTTTTCTCCTTCCTTAATGTCCACCTCTCATACAACTCACTATATGCCTTTTCCTTTGCCACCTCTCTTTTTGCCATGGACCTAGATTCCAAATACTCCTTTCTACTTTCTTCATCTCCCTGACTATCCCACTTTTTCTTTGATAACCTTTTCCTTTGAATACTTTCCTGTATCTCCTCATTCCACCAACAAGTCTCCTTGTCTTCCTTTCCTACGTTCACTGGATACACCACATACCTTTCTACCCATTTCCCTCAATACTTTTGGTAAACTTTCCCAGTCATCTGGTAATTCTTCTCTACCACCGAGAGCCTGTATCTGTCATGTGCTGAGTTTGGAAAACTCCCAAACTCAGCTCCATGACTCCCCTGTTTGTCCATATTGGTTTATTATGCTATTATTTTTCATGTACTCCTTGCCGCTTCCGTTGTCTTTGTTATCATTTATATCAGTTTCCTGTATTTAGGTCTTGTTTACCATTTCTCTGTGGTGTTTCAATTTCTGTAGTTCTGCTTTGTGTTCTCCAGGTTGTCTTTATGTTTGGTTTCCCCTTTGACGGTGGTCAGGACTGTCAGTTTGTGTGGGATTTGTGTTCTCCAGGTTGTCTTTATGTTTGGTTTCCCCTTTGATGATGGTTAGGGCTGTCAGTTTGTGTGGGCGTGCCCTGCCGCTTGTCAAACTGCCAGCTGCCCCTCTCTCACCTATTTACCAGAAGCTGCTCATCCTCCTCATCATTGTTCCTGGTGGGTCTGGAAGCGCCATGTTAGGCAGCATGCCGCCATCAGTGTGTGAATGTGTGCGTGAATGGGTGGATGGCAGGATCTGTAAAGTGCTTTGGTCATCAAGAGATGAGAATAAATGCATTATATAAGTGAACACCATTTACCATTTACCATCATTCCCAGCTGTGTGTTAATTGTGGTTAATTAATTAACCATTAATCGTGGTTGTAAGGACTGTTTCTCCTTTGCCTCCGCCAGAGCCTTCCGCTCTGGTGAGCCTCATTTGTAAGTTCGAGTCATTATTTATCATTTGTTCATCTTTGCACTTGTTTTTGTGTTTTTCATTAAACTCACATGCTCACAGTACAGCGTCTGGGTTGTTTTCCCTCTGTGCGCCACGTAAAAGCGCACGTTCATGACAGTAGCAAGAGACCAGTCATCAACCCAGCTGCTGTGAGTTTCGAGCAATTTTTCACCTTTTGTGTTTTTCCACCCACCTGTCTTTTGCAGCACCATGTTCCACTGGGACGAAGTGGAGCAGCGGGCGGTGTGTTTCCCTTTCCTCTAAGACAGTCCGAGAGGGTTGCAACAGCACAGCACGAGTAATGGAAGCATTCCCTAACCTATGGAGTAACCAGGAGGCTAAGGACATAATCAGCACCATATACTCCCTGCCGTGTAATGAACAGGAGGAGGAAGTCCCGACGCCAAAGCCGTCTCTCACGAAGAGGAAGAGCCCGTGCCGTTCCAAGCCGTCAGCTTCTCCCACGGCAGCTCTGCCTCCTCTACCTGTGCTGTGGCCACCTCCATCAGACGAGGAGCTGGAGGAATGGAAATTTATTATTTATTAGTATTATTAGCCAAAGCGGACCTCTTTGTGGAGGTGAAGCCGTGGCTACTCCCGGACATTATTCATGAAGTGGAGGAGTTTTTTCCCTGTGAGCTGGAACAGGAGCTGTTGACCGAGTGTCCCCAGACTTCGAGGCCTCTCTCCTCAGATGAGCGCCGCCGCTCCTGGAAATCTCGACAGAGAAACTCCACCACTCACCCTGCGACACCTCCCTTACGGGGAGAAGACGATTCTGCCGCCGAATCCCTCCTAGCTCCCGGGGAGACGAAGCATGACTTCAGGATGACAACTGATGTCATCACCCCCCAGGAACTCAGGCAGTCCTTAGTCACTCACTCGCTCTTTCCTCTGAAAAAAATTTGCCTGATTCCTGATGTGGAGGCTCAGATTTCACAGTTTGCTGAGTCCCCATCATCAGCTTTCGTTACCGCTTCTCCACCTGTGCCTCCTGTCTCCCCACATCTCCGCCAGTCCTGGGAGGAGGTTTCCAGACAATGGAGGAGCCAGACGTCGTTGAGGGGCCCACTCCACGAAGACAGCATCATCCTGGATGGGTCCGCCGGAGAAAGCTGCTTCCCACGGCTCCAACCTTCCCTCCGCTGTGGGAGGAGCACAGGCCCGCCATGGACTCAGAGAAGGCTGTGTGGGCTCCAGATGCAGCAAGCGATGCCAAACTCCAGGAGAACAGGCAAATACAGACTCATTCCATGCTAACAGCTGATGAATTGTCTTGCCTGCCTCCTGGTAAAGAGACTCAGATTATACAGTCCCCTGAGTGCTCTTTGCTTGCTGCAGAAGACAAGTTTCAACCGACCCTCTCCATCTCTCCTCCTCCCATTTCTGAGTGTCCATCGTCCCTGGAGCTCAACCACTGGATTATGGAGGAGCCCGCAGTGCAAGAAAACACCATCCCAGCTCTGCAGGTCCCCTATGAGCAGAGGGAGGAGGCTGGACGGAGCCCGTCATGCTGAGTCCAGCCCCTATGGTGATCCAGACCCCAGCCGCCACACTGGATGAGTCGCTTGCGTGGACCACTACGCCTGGGGCTGAAGGGACTGACGTGACTGTCATGCCTGCCATGGGGGCCGCTGCAGCACAGTTGACTCCTGAGCCGAACCTCCTGAGGGCTGAGCCCGTAGGACCATCGTCTCCCGGATTGCCGGAGTCCTGGACGGCGGTGGAGCTCGAGTCCAGGCTGTCACAACTTGCTCTCGCCTGTCATCTGCTTCAGCTGCGCGCACACCTGCGCCTCATCAGCGCCCAGCTATTTAACCAACTCTGAACTAAGCCTCGGTCTGGAGCCGTTTGATCTTCTATGCTCCCTACTCCAGCGCAGGACTGTTTCTCCCCGGCCTGCGCCATCGCTCCTTACGCACGTAAGCTGTGTTTCTTCTTACCTGTTCTCCAGTATTCTCCCCTGTGCACAGGTGAATCCTCCTGGCGGCGGATTATTCCCTCCTTTGCCTTATCCTCATCCTTCCCATCCTCGCCTCGCTGAGTGCGCACCTGGGTGCTGTCCTCCAGGCAGGAGTCTCCTACTTGCCAACGCCAGCCACCTCGATATCTGCAAGTAAGCAGCACTTTATGTGTTTACCCTGCTTGGTGAAGAATTGTGCTCACCCTTTTCTCTGCTCTGCCCTTAGGGTTGCCTGGCTACACGGTGCACTGTTCTGCCCTCAGCGCAGCGCACCCTGTCCTCCAACAACCCATTCACACCTCACACTCATGCATCCAAACACCAGCTGTTGTTTAATAAAGCTCTTAAATCTCACTCGAGCCTGTGTGCGTGTTCCCAGGGCCCAATATTATGTCAGTACGGCTCCAGCAGGGCGGCCCAGCGGACAGCGGGCTCGCACGCCGACTTTCCACCCTTGAAGGTCGGGTGGATTTAATTGTCCATCAGCAACAGGTGATTTTCAATCAACTCAGAAATATTACTCACCAGTTGGATCGCCTGGATCCTCAGCAGGCGTTTCCTCCGGCTCAGCTTAGCAGGCCAACTCCTGCCGCTTCCCTAGCTAGCCAGGCTAGCCCAGGGCCGCCAACCTGGCTCACCCCTATTCCGACACCCTTGCGCTTCAGCGGAAAGCTCGGCGAAGCGAGCGTGTCTCTTCTTCAGTGTTCCAGCGCGTCCCCTGGGACTTTCCCTCTGACCATAGCCGGATTGGGTACGTCGCCAATCTCCTGGAAGGGCGAGCGTTAGCCTGGGCTTACGCCATTATGGCGAAGCCCAGCTATGCGAACCTGACCTATGCCCAGTTCGTGCACGACTTCAATGAAGTTTTTGATCACTCGGATCGAGACAGCATGCTAACCGATCGGCTACTTAATCTTCGCCAGGGTAGCCGATTGGCAGCCGACTACGCTGTCGACTTCCAGGTGGCAGCGGAGGAGATAGGTTGGGGCAATGCTGCCCTCTGCAGCATTTTCCTCCGCAGCCTAAATTCCAGCCTGTGGGACGAGCTGGCCTGCCGGGATCAGCTGGAGCAGCTATCCAAATTAATCTCCTTAGCTGTCAGTTTAGGTAACAGGCTGAGAGAGCAGGCAGCCGAGCGGAAATCCTACAGCCGCTCGCGCGGAGCTTCCGCCTGCGCCCCTCAGTCTCGCTGCCTGGCGTTCCCGCTCCAGGGTCCGCAGACGAATCTGAGGCTATGCTAATCGGGCGGACCAAACTTCCACTGGTGGAGAAACAGCGCCGCAGGGAGCTGGGTGTCTGCATGTATTGCGGGGGCGATCAGCACTCAGTGGAGGTCTTCCCGATTAAGCCAAAAGGGGAAGCCAGCGAGTCACTGTAGGGGGCCTCGCGGATGTAACCCAGCCGAATCCCCTCTCCAAATGCCTTCTTCCAATCAGGTTCTGTCACAATTCCATTGGGCATGTCACTCATGCACTGGTGGACTCGGGGGCAGAACAAAACTTCATTTCTAAGAGCCTGGCAACCCGCATGGGCATCCTGTGCCAAGCGTTGCCAGCCCCCCTTAACCTAGTCACTCTCTCCTGTGCTCCTCTGGAGAGGGTCACTCACCGAACTAAACCTATCTCCATCATTGTCTCTGGCAATCACAGGGAGGATTTAAGCATGTTTGTCCTGCCCACCTTGGCTTCCCCCGTCATCCTGGGCTACCCGTGGCTGCGCCTCCACAATCCAGTTTTTGATTGGCAGTCCGGCAGCATCCGCTCTTGGAGCACCTTCTGCATGGGAACCTGCCTGCAATCCGCTGCCTGCGCTCCTCTGTTCCTCTCCCTGCCTCCGACTCACCCCCGCCGGACCTCTCCTTGGTGCCTCCGGAGTTCCACGATTTGGGGCTCGTCTTCAGTAAGTCCAAAGCGCTGTCTCTCCCTCCCCATCGCCCTTATGACTGCGCCATAAATCTCCGCCCGGGGGCACCCTTACCATCTGGTCGCCTTTACAGCCTGTCTGCCCGGGAGCGGGAATCCATGGACGCATATATAAGAGAGTCACTCAGCACAGGCATTATCCGCCCCTCCTCGTCCCCACTCGGAGCCGGATTCTTCTTCGTGTCAAAGAAGGATGGGTCCCTGCGCCTGTGCATTGACTTTTGGGCCTTAAATGACATCACGGTGATAGACAAATACATGCTGTCCCTCATGGACTCCGCCTTCAACTCCCTCCAGGGGGCCTCTTGGTTCACCAACTTGGACCTTCGCAGTGCGTACCACCTCGTTCGGATCCGGGAGGGCGACGAGTGGAAGACGGGGTTCCGGACGCCCAGCGGCCATTTCGAGTATCTGGTCATGCCGTTTGGGCTCACCAACGCATCGGCCGTCTTTCAACGACTCATAAACAACGTCCTTCGTGATTTCCTGGGGGTCTTCGTATTCGTCTACCTGGACGACATCCTGATCTTCTCCCGGTCTTGGGAGGAGCATCAGGCTCACGTGAGGCGGGTCCTCCAGCAGCTCCTTGAGAACCGGCTGTATGTGAAGGCAGAGAAGTGCGAATTTTACACCAATAAGACCTCTTTCCTGGGCTTCATCGTGTCCCACAATCAACTTCTCCCCAACCCAGCCAAGGTCAAAGCGGTGGTCGAGTGGCCTACCCCCTCATCCGGGAAACAGGTGCAACAGTTCATAGGCTTCGCCAACTTCTACCACCATTTTGTGCCGAAGTACAGCTCCATTGCCTCTCCCCTGACCCACCTCACCTCTCCCAAAGTGCCGTTCCAGTGGACAGAGGAAGCGGCGTCGGCCTTCGAGATGCTGAAGATGGAGTTCTCCTCCTCCCGGGTCCTGACCCAGGTTGACCCCACTCTACAGTGCCTGGTCGAGGTGGACGCATCTGACACGGGGGTGGGGGCAGTTTTATCCCAGCGTTCCCCGGTGGATGGGGTGGTGAGCCCCTGCGCCTTCTTCTCTCGACGCCTGTCTGCAGCGGAGCAGAACTATGAGGTCGGTGACAGGGAACTCTTGGCAGTGAAACTCACACTGCAGGAGTGGCGTCATTGGCTGGAGGGGGCAGCGCAGCCTTTTGTGGTCTGGACGGACCACAAAAATCTGGAGTACCTTATAATGGTCAAGCGTCTGAATGCCCGCCAGGCGCATTGGTCTCTGTTCTTCGGCCGCTTCAGGTTCACGCTCACCTATCGGCCGGGCTCCAAGAACGGTAAACCTGACGCGCTGTCCAGACAGTTTGTTCCTGAAGATCCGGAGGAGGAAGAACACACCATCCTGCCGACCTCTTGCGTCGTGGGGGCCGTTTCTTGGTCCATCAGGGACAAGGTCTGGAGAGCGCAAGAAGCCGAACCTGATCCTGGCGGCAGCCCAGCTGGGAGGCTCTTCGTACCATCGGCTGTCCGGGGTGATGTCATCCATTGGGCACACACGTTTAAGCTCGCATGTCATCCTGGAGTTTCCCGGTTGGTGGACCTTCTCCAACGATCCTTCTGGTGGCCCGGACTGTGGAACGATGTCGCCAACTACGTCCGTGCCTGCCCCCAGTGGGCTATGAACAAGACCTCTAACTCCACCCCAGCAGGGCTTATCCATCCCCTACCGGTACCCGGTAGGCCCTGGTCTCATATAGCCCTGGATTTCATCACCGGTCTCCCCACTTCCAACTCTTACAATACCATCCTGACCGTCGTGGACCGGTTTTCTAAGGCTGCCCATTTTGTGCCACTCCACGGCCTCCCTACGGCGCGGGAGACAGTCGACCTATTAGTCCAGCATGTGGTCAGGCTACATGGGATCCCGGCTGACATTGTCTTCGACTGGGGGCCTCAGTTCATGTCCAAGGTCTGGAGATGCTTTTGCAACGCCCTGGGGGCCACGGTGAATCTCTCCTCTGGTCACCACCCACAGTCCAATGGGCAGTGCAAGCGCACCAACCAAGAACTGGAGGCCCCATTGCGCTGCATCACCTCCTCGAGCCCATCTTCCTGGAGTACCCATCTGCCCTGGGTGGAGTACGCCCATAACTCCACCTTATCATCGGCCATCGGGATGTCCCCCTTCTGGGTGTCTCTCGGGTACGATCCCCCATTATTTCTCGAGGATGAGGGTGAAGTGGCTGTTCCCTCCGTCCAGGTGCATCTCAGATGCTGCCGACGTCTGTGGACCAAGACGCGCCAGGCGCTATTACGCACGGCGGCGCGCAACTCCAACGCAGCTAATCGCCACAGGAGAGCCACTCCTCGCTACCAGGTGGGCCAGCAGGTGTGGTTATCGACCTGCGACATCAATTTGAAGGCGGAGAAGAAGAAGCTGGCGCAATGCTTTATCAGTCCCTACCCGGTGACTAAGGTAATTAACCCGGTGGCTGTACGTTTGGCTCTCCCGCCCCCCTCCGTGTCCGTCCTACATTCCACGTCTCCCAAGTTAAACCTGTGATCTCTGATCCACTCTGTCCTCCTCCTAGGGTGCCTCCCCCTCCCGTGATGATCGACAGCGACCCGGCGTGGGGGGTAACCTCCATCCTGGACTCCCGACGCCGGTGTCGCGGGATACAATATCTGGTGGATTGGGAGGGGTATGGCCCGGAGTGGAGATCCTGGGTGCACCCTTCCTTTGTGCTGGATAAACAACTTATCGCGGAGTTCCACCGGCTGCACCCAGGTAAGCCAGCGCCGGGAGGCGCTGCTCGAGGGGGGAGTACTGTCACAACTCCCTCTCGCCTGTCATCTGCTTCAGCTGCGCGTACACCTGCACCTCATCAGCGCCCAGCTATTTAACCCACTCTGACCTAAGCCTCAATCTGGAGCCGTTTGATCTTCTACGCTCCCTACTCCAGCGCAGGACCGTTTCTCCCCGGCCTGCGCCATCGCTTCTCATGCACGTAAGCTGTGTTTCTTCTTACCTGTTCTCCAGTATTCTTCCTTGTGCACAGGTGGATCCTCCTGGCGGTGGATTATTCCCTCCTTTGCCTTATCCTTGTCCTTCCCATCCTCGCCTCGCCGAGTGCGCACCTGGGCGCTGTCCTCCAGGCAGGAGTCTCCTACTTGCCAATGCCAGCCACCTCGATATCTGCAAGTAAGCAGCACTTTATGTGTTTACCCTGCTTGGTGAAGAATTGTGCTCACCCTTTTTCTCTGCTCTGCCCTTAGGGTTGCCTGGCTGCACAGCGCACTGTTCTGCCCTCGGCGCACCCTGTCCTCCAACAACCCATTCACACCTCACACTCACGCATCCAAACACCAGCTGTTGTTTAATAAAGCTCTTAAATCTCACTCAAGCCTTTGTGTGTGTTCCCTGGGCCCAATATTATGTCACAGGCAAGTGCTCTCTTTTGTTTCTCTCCCCTTTGAGTTGGAGCAATCTTGTCTTGCTCTTGGTGAGGAGAGTCAGGTGCAGCCCTCAGCTGCATCGGAACTCCCCTCACCAAGCTCTGCCACTGCCGGCAACCCTAACCACTTTTCCTCTCCTGTTGCTCCTGAGCCTTCTCCTAGGGTTGCCGGAGAGGATCGACCATCTGGCTGGGACCTCTGTAGATCCGGTCCAAACCACCAATGATGATGAGAGTCCGGATCCCCCAGTGGGGGTCAACGCAGGGGCTCCGTCCCAACACAGGACCTCCGGGAGTGCAGCGCCTCTCCAGCCTGAAGACCCATCACTACCTGGATCGTCGGAGTCCTGGACAGCGGTGGAGCCCGAGTTCAGGCAAGTGCGCTTTTTAGTCTCTCTCCTGCCTGTGTTAGAGCTATCTTGCCTGACTCTGGGTGAGGAGAGCCAGGAGCAGCTGGGCCCACCTTGCCGGGCTCTCCACTGCCGGAGACCCTGATCCTGTCTCTCTTTGTTCTGCTTCTGAGCTCCCTCCCAGGGTCGCCGGAGGGTGGCCAACACCACCTGAGAATGCAGAAGATCCAGGTTTGCCACTCGAGGTCACTGTGGGCCCAGCTTCCCTCGCTGTGGAGGTCACTGTGGGTGCTGCCATGTCCCAAGCTGGGACCGCCATGGGTGCAGCTACGTCCCAGACCGGAACCCTCATGGGGGCAACAGTGGCCCAGCTGGGGTCCACCGTGGGTACGGCTGTGGCTCAGCCGGGTCCCACCGTGGGTGCAGCTGTGGACCAGCTGGGGTCCATCGCAGGTGCAGCCGAGTCCCTAGCTGGGACCACCGCAGATGCAGTTATGTCCCAGCCTGGGACCACCGTGGGTGCAACCATCCTCCTTACAGGGACCAATGAAGGCGCCATTCCTTCTTATGGGTCATGGGTCCTCTCTGCTCGTCTCCAGACGCCGTCATGGTTCTTCCCTGCTTGTCACCAGACGCCATTGTGGTTCCTCTGTCCTCATCACCAGACGCCATTGTGGTTCATCTGTCCTTGTCACCAGATGCCATCGTAGTTCCTCTGTCCTTGTCAGCGGATGCCATTGTGGGTTCTCTCCCCTCACCACCAGACACCATCATGGTTCCTTTCTTCCTGCTGCCAGTCGACGCTGGGGCTCCCATTCCTTGGCTCTCCTTCCTGGTTGTGGATCTCCCTGTGGTGCAGCCATCTCCTGGGCCACCTTGCCTATGTTGGTGGCTGAAAGACTCAGGCCAGCCACCCGATAAACTGTGCCATTTGGTTGGGTGGTCAGTTTTTCCTTGTAGGCCACCTAACTCCTTGCTCCGGGCCATCCGGCAGGCCTGGGACTGTGGAACTGTGCCACCTGACTGGGCGTGCCATTCCATCTGCTGGTTCTGAGACTGTGGGCAGCCTCCCGAGCCTGCTCGCCTCTGGACTTGGTGGGGGGGGGGGGGGAGCTAGGTGTGTGTTTTCCGGTGTGAGCCCTGAGAAGGTTGTTCTTTGTTCCCTTCTGATCTGTTCCCCCAACCACCCTCCCTGGGTAGATTGTGGTAGTTCCTGCTGGGGGAAGGGGGGCTTCTGATGTCATGTTGGGTGTCTGGGGCTCTGTCATGTGCTGAGTTTGGGATTTTTCCAAACTCAGCTCCATGACTCCCCTGTTTGTCCATATTGGTTTATTTTGCTATTATTTTTCATGTACTCCTTGCCGCATCCATTGTCCTTGTTATCATTTATATCTGTTTCCTGTATTTATTGTAGGTCTTGTTTACCATTTCTCTGTGGCGTTTTGATTTCTGTAGTTCTGCTTTGTGTTCTCCAGGTTGTCTTTATGTTTGGTTTCCCCTTTGACGATGGTTAGGGCTGTCAGTTTATGTGGGCGTGCCCTGTCGCTTGTCAAACTGCCAGCTGCCCCTTCCTCACCTGTTTACCAGCAGCCGCTCATCCTCCTCATCATTCCCAGCTGTGTGTTATTATCTGCCTTCCCTTGCTCAGGTTACCCACATCTGCCCCTCATAAGCAGTTGTTTCCCTATATATAGTAGTTTGTTTCTTATATTCTTTGTCACTGGCTCATCATCATAATAGTGGTTGTAAGGACTGTTTCTCCTTCGCCTCTACCAGAGCCTTCCGCTCTGGTGAGTCTCATTTGTAAGTTTGTCATTATTTTTCATTTGCTCATCTTTGTACTTGTTTTTGTGCTTTTCAATAAACTCACGAGCTTACAGTACAGTGCCTGGGTTGTTTTCTATCCGTGCGCCACGTAAAAGCACAGGTTCATGACAGTATCAACATCTTCCTGAACTCTGTGCAACCTTCTTCCTTCTGTAACTTTCTCCACTTAATCTTTTGCTCTGCATTCACCCTCTTCCTCTTCTTGCTTTCCAAAGTCACCCTACAGAGTACCATCCAATGCTGTCTAGCTACATTCTCCCCTGCCACCATCTTGCAGTTTCCTCTCTCTTTCAGATTTCTCCTTCAGTATACGATGTAGTCCAGCTGTGTGCACCTTCCTCCACTCTTGTAAGTCACCCTATGTTCCTCTCTCCTCTTGAAGTATGTGTTCACCACAGCCATTTTTCCCTTTTTTGTAAAATCCACAACCATCTGTTCTTCCACATTTCTCTCCTCAAGACCATACCTACCCAGAACCTCCTAATCACCTCTGTTTCCTTTACCTGCATGTCCATTAAAGTCCTCTCCAATCAGCACTCTGTCCCCCCTGGGAACACTCTCAACCACTTCATCCAGCTTACTCCAGAATTCCTCTTTCTCTTCTACCTGACATCCAACTTGTGAGGCATATGCACTGACAACATTCAGCATCACACCTTTGACTTCGATCTTCAAACTCATGATCCTGTCTGATTCCCTCTTTACCTCATGGATACTCTTACTCTTCCTTCAGGATTACCCCTGCTCCATTTCTCTTCCTATCTAGACCAAGGTAGAACAGTTTAAATCCACCTCCAATGATCCTAGCCTTGCTTCCCTTCCTTCTGGTTTCTTGAACCCACACTTCTACCTTTCTTCTTTCCATCATATCAGCAAAATCTCTGTTTTTACCAGTCATAGTCCCTTCATTTACCACCTTCACTCACCTCCACACTTCTACCTTTCATTTTCTCTCTCTCTCTCCTAGAATCAGAATCAGAATCAGAATCAGCTTTATTGCCAAGTATATTTACAAGTAAACACACAAGGAATTTGACTTGACATAAGACGCGCACGTTAGGCGCATCCAATGACGCGTCGCCATACAAGGCGCCTGTCAACAGTGGAGGTAAAGAGGGGGGAGGAGGGGGAGGAAAACACAATAGGAGAGAGAAAAAACATAGTAATCAGAATAAACGCTCATATGTGAGCCAAATTTTGACTACACAGAAAAAAACCCTCATGCATTAGCATACAATAGAATTCACAAGACACAAGAGAGCAGTGTACAGTATCTTTAATCAGTTCATGAATCAATGTGTGTGCGGTGTTGAGCAGTGTTGATGATAATAAGAGAGACCCAAGGACCCTTGGCAGAAGATGTTTTGTCTGTCTGGCGCCCAGTCTTATCTGGCGCTGCAGCTGGCTGTCCAAGGCCTTGTGCTCATGATTTTGAAAAAAACACAGACTGCAGACAGCCAGGAGGAATTTTCATGGGGAATAATAGTGCCAAATAGGACTGATCACAGAGAAGACTTGTATTTCTTCTGTAGATTCAGTACATTAATCCTTCATTGCGCAGCTTTGAATTCGTCGTGGAAAGACCTGAGCGAACCCATGATGTAATCCACCTTACGAGACAGTTCTCCAGTAGTCGCTATCATGGTCTTCTCCAGTTTCTCAATTTGTTGGATGCACCTCGCCTGGCCAGCATTTTGATAGGTTGAATCCATCTTCAGCAATTTGCGGTAAACCAAGACAATTCCTGTCCCAATCAGAATTATCCCAATCACCAAGATTACGAAGATAAACAGATCTTCAATATCTTCGATAGAAAGATTAGAGAGACACAGCATTTTCCATTTACCCGTGTCACATAGATAGCCCACTGGAGCCGTTCCAGCGGGGCAAACAGCTTCCCCCGGAGCACTTTTCCTTGTTGAAAAAATAGTGTCAATTGTGTTCAAAGCCCAGCTTATTAACTCCATAATTTCTTTTCGGCGGTCGCAGTTAGACGCAGGCAGACAACAGCAAGCTGGGATCTAGTAATAACAGGAGGGGAGGAAAAAATCAGCAGGAGAGAAGAAAAAAGCGTCTGCTCTCTTGGGAGGGCGGAAGTAGAAGCTAACATAACTTCTCTCTCTTCTCCTCAATCTTCAACCAACAGCAGCCCTATTTCCACCAGCATCCTGTCAGTTAACAGCACCAGTAGCGGTCATTAACTCAGGCTTCGACTGATCCGGTATGAAAGTCTCATTCATCATGATCCGCATGTTTGATTTGGCAAAGGTTTTACATCAGATGCCCTTCATGACACAACCCTTCCCATTTACCCGGGCTTGGGACAGGCAATAGATTACACTGGCTTGTGCAGCCCCTGTGGCTGAGTTTAAATAACTTTTAATTACTACTGCAGTCTCAAAATCATTCAATCCCATCATGATAAGCATGTTTAGCCCTTAGATGCATGACCAACCAATTCCAACACTCTTCCATGAGTGTGGTCAAAATGACCCCAACTAGAATGTATGTTTTTTATGCTGTAAACTTAAGAAATTTCTTTCATTTTGGTTAAAGATGATTATTTTTATTATATTTTTATTATATTTTGGGTTATTATTATTATTATTTTAAATTATATTTTGGTCAACAAAAGAAGGGGACAGCTTGGGGTCATTTTTGACCCCACATATGAAAAAGTGTGGTACTGATACAAAAAATGCAATTAAAAAATATAACAATTAGATACAAATCCAAATGGCCTCATGTCAAAGACAACTTATTTGAGGAATACATGGAAGATTAAATGATAAAAAATTAAAATTACAAAGATATTGCAAAAAAACAATCGCTCAGGCATTTCTGACCCCTGCATCTAACAATACCTACATTGTCCTCATCTGTTTACCCTCTCTGTTTACCCTTGGCATCCAGTCTGAGATGCAAATTGCAGCGTCTACAGTGTTACTTATAGCCGTGGTGAGATTCAAAAGGGGACAGCTGGGGAAAAGCTTCTGGTTATTTTTGACCCCACACATGGAAAAGTGTGGTACTGATACAAAAAATGCAATTACTTAAAAAATATAACAATTAGATACAAATCCAAATGGCCTCATGTCAAACACAACCTATTTGAGGAATACATGGAAGATTAAATGATAAAAAATTAAAATTACAAAGATATTGCAAAAAAAAAAACAACCGCTGGGGTAATTGTTACCCTGCTTATGCATCCAAGGGTTAGTACTTAGTAGAACACCCTTTGCTTTTATGACCTAATGCAAATGTGATGCATAGCCAGACACCAGTTTCTGTCAGTGTTCCTGAGGAATCTTAACCCTTTCCTCGTGGGGAAAAGGCCTCCATTTCACTAATATTCTTGGGTTTGCACACTGAAACTACCTTTTTTCAAATCCCATCAGAGATTTTCAATGAGGTTCAAGTCAGGCAACTGTGATGGCCATTCTACTATCTTCCAGGACTTCTTCTGAAACCAAGCCTTGGCAGACTTTGAGGTATGCTTGGGATCATTGTCCTGTTGGAAGGTCCAATGACACCAAAGTTTCAGCTTCACCACAGACAGCAAGATATTTTCTCCAAGGATTTCCTGATACTTGATTGAATCAATCTTGTCCACCACACACTGCAGGTTTCCACTGCCAGAGGAAATAAAGAAGCCCTAGAGTATCACTGAGAAACTGCCATGCTTCACTGTAGACAGTGTTCTTTTCAGCATATGCTTCATTCTTCCTCCTCTAGACATACTACTGATCCATAGGCCAAAAAAGTTCCAGTTTTGTGTCATGTTTGAGAATAGAGCCCTTCAGCATTTAATATGCACCTTACTATGGAAACCAAAACCCCAGTGCCTGCTGCCACCAAGTCTTGCTGTAGGTCTTTTGCGGTCAGTCGAGGGTTTTTAACCACTTGCCTCCTCAGGACTCAGAGGGGAGTTGTTGATAGCTTCCTCTTTCTGCCATGTCCAGGTAGTGTAGCAAGGGGCGTGGCATCAAATTTTGGGTCCTGGGTACAGCGCTGTGTGTGCGCCTCTCACCAACCAAACACAAACCAAAATTGAATTTTACAAAAAGCCTTGGGAAGTGAGCTCCTCCATCATGGCTGGTTTGATGCCGTATGATTTATTTTTCTGTTTTGTGAATATTTACGGTCATCAAATAGTTCTAATTCCCCACCTCTTTGTCAATACAGTAATACACTTTTTACAGAAATGACCAAAAATGCTTTACTTACATATTTTTTATGTTATATATATATACATACTGTATATATACTGTATATACATATATATATATATATATTTCAATTCCATTGGTCTTATTCTTTTGTATGCTTCCATTTTTTTGCTGGAGCATCATTAACAATCCCAGTTTCCAAATTAGATCAATATACAGTAGCATTCACAGGGGGGCAAGTGCTCGCCCCCCCCCCCCAAAAAAGGGGGGAACTTCTAAATACCGAAAAAGTAATGCTACATACAGCATTTTATTGCACTTATATGATATATCTATTTTATTTTAATACTTTATATGCTTATAGAGATATTTAATACTCCATAGATTTTGACAAAATTATCAACTTACTCAGATAATGGTCACCATCATTAATTGTGTAAAGGTCAATAACAAAAAAATTCCAGATTCCATTGAAAAATAACTGTTCAAAATACAAAAATCTTTGTGAAAAATCTGAAAAAGGCTTTTTTTCCATAAAGTATTAAACCTCCATTCAAAAAAATAGAATATAATAGAATAGAATAGAATAGGCTTTATTGTCATTGTACAGTTGTATAGCACAACAAAATCGTGGGTGCTCCACCAGGCTACTGCTCAATACAGTAAGTTGGAATAATTTGAAATAAAACAGTTACAGAACACACAATTAACCATATGACTGAGGTAAAGGTAAAAGTAAAAGTAATTAGAAAAGCACTCACAGAGCGCATACCTCCGCCAAGGCTCCTTCAGTTTCTCATGGATTACCTTCAAAATGTAATGGGTTTGTGTGTAGGCCTAGAGCCACTTGTGGTGAAAATGGCATCAAAGTGTGTCCATCAGTTTTGGAGTATTGTTGCTAACACACTGTGTGAAGATAAGAGCCTTGGCTGAGGTATGCATTCTCAGATCATCACCAAAATATAATGGGTTCCTCTCTAGCCCAAAACTCCACCATGGCCGGTCCCAAGCCCGGATGAGAAAGGAGGAGGGTTGGGCGTGGGGCTAGCAACCCCACCCCGTAAAAACCCTGCATGCTACAGAAACGCCAACAACAGACCAAGAGACTACTGCCCTGGGAGAGGAAGGGTCCTCATCAAGAGGACATATGACGCCGTGTGGTAAAAGCCGTGAGCCTACGGAAGCTACAAGGCCGACTCCCCTTCTATCGACTAGGACCATCAACGTCGGAACATGAAATTGAGGACATGTATGAGACGGGAAAAACAGCACAAGTAGCTGCAGAGATGAAGAGCTACAACCTCACACTGCTTGGAATTAGCGAGACCCGTTGGACACAGTCAGGACAAAGAAGACTGCTGACCGGAGAGATGTTGCTGTATTCCGGCCACGAAGAAGACAACGCTCTACACACAGAAGGTGTCGCACTCATGTTGTCAGGACCTGCACAGCGAGCTCTGATAGGATGGGAAGCACATGGATCAAGAATAATCGCAGCATCCTTCAGAACGAAGAAGAAGAAGATCAAGATGAACGTTATCCAGTGCTACACCCCAACCAACACCAGTTATGAAGAAGTCAAGGACCGATTTTATGACAGACTGCAAAACGTCATGGCCAAGTACCCAGAGAAAGACGTCAACATCCTCATGGGCGACCTCAATGCCAAGATCGGACAAGACAACACCGGATACGAGGACGTGGTGGGAAGACACAGACTGGGAGTGATAAATGAGAATGGCGAGAGATTTGCAGACTTCTGTGCAATGAACAACCTGGTCATCGGTGGCAGCACTTTCCCCCACAGAAGAGTACATAAGGTCACCTGGGTATCACCGGACTAAGTGACTGAGAACCAGATCGACCACATCTGCATGGCCAAGAAATTCAGGAGGTCCCTACAGGATGTAAGGGTGAGAAGAGGAGCAGACGTCACATCTGACCACCACCTGCTGGTAGCCAGGTTGAAGCTGAAACTGAAGAAGAACTGGATGGGGGCAACAACAAAGAGGCTGCAGTACAACATCAGCATGCTGAAAGATACCAAGACCAGAGAAGAATTCAGACTGTCTCTCACCAACAAGTACCATGTGCTACAAGAACTGCTTGAAGAAGAGGTCACCACCGAGAACCAGTGGCAGAAAGTGAAGGAGACACTTTTGTCAACCTGTCAGGAAGTAGTAGGTCCCAAGAGACACCAACAGAAGGAGTGGATATCGGTAGACACTCTACGCAAGATCCAGGAGAGAAAGCAGAAGAAGGCAGCAATAAACAACAGCCGAACAAGAGCAGCAAAGGCCAAGGCACAAGAAGACTTCATAGAAGCCAACAGAGAAGTGAAGAGGAGCGCAAGAGCAGACAAGCGCAAGTACATCGACAGCCTGGAAGAGGAAGCCGAGGAAGCAGCAGCCAGTAACAACATGAAACAGCTGTACGACACCACCAAGAAACTGTCAGGGAAGTACAGCAGGACCAAGCATCCAGTCAATGACAAGGAAGGAAACACCATCCTGGGAACAAAGTGACAACTGCATAGATGGGCAGAGCACTTTGAAGAGCTCCTGAACAGACCTGTCCCTCCGAATACCCTGGACATTGACCCTGGTGACACTGACCTGGACATCAACTGTGAGAAGCCGACCAGGGAGCAGATTAGGAAAGCCATCAAGCTACTGAGGAACGGCAAGGCAGCATGACCAGACAGCATCCCTGCAGAAGCACTCAAGACAGACCTGGAGACCACCGTAGAGATGCTGTACCCTCTCTTTGAGAAGATATGGGAAGAAAAAAGAAGTACCAGCAGACTGGAAGGAGGGCTACCTCATCAAGCTACCCAAGAAAGGACACCTCAGCAACTGCGACAACTACAGAGGAATAACGCTTCTGTCAGTGCCAGAGAAGGTCTTCAACAAGATCCTACTTGAGAGAATGAAAAGTGCTGTCGACCCCCTCCTCCGAGACCAGCAGGCCGGCTTCCGTCAGAACAGATCGTGCACTGACCAGATCGCTACCTTGTGCATCATCATCGAGCAGTCTTTAGAGTGGAACTCCTCACTGTACATCAACTTCATTGACTACGAGAAGGCCTTCGACAGCGTGGACCGCAAAACCCTCTGGAAGTTGCTTCACCTCTACTGAGTGCTAACCAAACTGGTCAATTTGATCAAGAACTACTATGAGGGAATGACCTGTCAAGTAGTCCATGAAGGACGGCTAACAGACAGCTTCAGGGTGAAGACCGGAGTCAGACAAGGCTGCCTCCTGTCACCTTTCCTCCTCCTCCTGGCGATCAACTGGATCATGAAGACATCAACAGCAGACAGAAGAAACGGAATCCAGTGGACACTGTTTGACTAGCTAGATGATCTGGACTTTGCAGATGACCTGGCCCTGCTCTCCCACAGCCACCAGCAGATGCAGGACAAGACAATAGAGTTGGCAGCCACCTCAGCACAAGTTGGCTTCAAGATCCACGAGGGCAAGACCAAGATCCTCAAGATCAACACAGCAAATGAGGACCCAGTCACACTGCATGGGAGTGAGCTGGAAGAGGTAGAGGCCTTCACATACCTGGGCAGCATCATTGACAAGCAGGGTGGCACAGATGCAGACGTCAGAGCAGCTGAGGAACATCTGGAGCTCCAAGGTGGTGTCAACACGCCCAAAGATCCGGCTGTTCAACTCTAACATCAAGTCAGTCCTACTGTATGGAGCAGAGACATGGAGGACAACGAAGACCACCATCAGGAAAGTGCAGACGTTCATCAACAGCTGCCTGAGAAGGATCCTCCAGATACGCTGGCCCAACACCATCAGCAACGCAGACCTGTGGCAGCATACCAACCAGCTGCCAGCCGAGGATGAGATCCGGCGCAGAAGATGGGGATGGATTGGGCACACCCTGAGGAAGCCAGCCAGTAACATCACAAGGCAAGCACTCAAGTGGAACCCCCAAGGAAAGCAGAAGAGAGGAAGGCCAAGAAATACCTGGCGACGAGATCTCAATGCTGACGTCAAGAAGATGGGAAAGACCTGGAGACAGCTGGAGAGAGCACCCCAGGACAGAGCACTCTGGCGGACTGTTGCCAGCGGCCTGTGCTCCAGGAGGAGCGATGGGCCTAACTAACTAACTAACTAACTAACTAACTCTCTAGCCCAAGAACCACCTCTGGTGAAAATTTCATCCAAATCCATCCAGTAATTTTTGTGTAATCCTGCTGCACAAATACAAACAAAGCCCTTGGTGGAGGTATGCACTCTCAGATCATCACCAAAATCTAACCATCTGTTCCCCATACCATTACACACCTTTCCTGAAAATTTTGTCAAAATTCATTCATAACTTTTTAGTTATGTTGGTAACAGACAAACAGACAAACCCCGGTAAAAACATTACCGGGGTTATGTGTTCATACATGTGTAATGACAATAAAGTTGAATCTCATCTCATCTCATCTCATCTCATCTCACCTCCTTGGCGGAGGTAATAAATAGCCCACTGGTATATACACAGGTACGGTATTGGCTTCGCGGGTGGAACTATGTACATAGGAGTGCGGAGTGCAGAGCACATAATAGAGTAAAATGGCCCAAGGATTATGGAAAATATGTACAGTAGTGATTTCACAGATGGGCCAATATACATGAAAGTGAGGAGTGCAACAACAGATGAGTTCCATCCATCCATCTTCTACCGCTTTTCCGAAGGTCCAGGTCATGGAGGCAGTTCAAGCAGAGAAGCCCAGACTTCCCTCTCCCCAGCCACCTGCTCCAGCTCTTCAGAGAGGATACCAAGGCATTCCCAGACAAACTTGGAGACGTAGTGTCTCCAGCGAGTTCTGGGTCTGCCCTGGGGTCTCCTCCCAGTGGGACATACCCAAAACACCTCAAGTGGGAGGCATCCGGGAGGAATCCTGATCAGATGCCCAAACCACCTCACCTGTCCCCTTTAAAGGAGACAGGTGCGTTATAGTGATAATTAAAAGGCCCTCAGTTCTGTGCATGTGAGTGTTCGGGGGGTCTGACTGTTTGCAGTTCAGATGGCCCAGGGGAAGAAACTGTTTGTCACTCTGGAAGTGTGGGACCTGATCGATCTGAACCATCATCCAGAGGAAAGCAGGTCAAACAGGTGGTGGGCAGGATGTGAGGGGTCTCCTGTGAGGCCTTGATCCTTCTGAGACAAGAGGATCTGGAGGTGTCTTCCAGGGAGGACAGACGGCTGTCGATAATTTTGTGGGTGGTGTTGATGACCCTCTGCACAGCCTTCCTGTTCTCGGCCATGGAGCTGGCGTACCACAAGCCCAGACAGTAGGTGAGCACGCTCTCCACTGAGCAGTGATAGTCTCATCAGACCAGAGAAATTTGTTTCTCATGGTCTGAGAGTCATTCAGGTGCCTTTTGGCAAACTTCAGGCGGGCTGGTATGTGCCTTTTACTATGGATACTATGGATATTCTGTCTGGCCACTCCACCATACAGGCCTGATTGATGGATTGCTGCAGAGATGGTTGTCCTTCTAGAAGGTTTTTCTCTCACCACAGAGGAATGCTGGAGCTCTGACAGAGTGACCATCGGGTTCTTGGTCACCTCCATGACTAAGGCCCTTCTCCCCAAATCACTCAGTTTAGATGGCCGGCCAGTTCTAGGTAGAGTCCTGGTGGTTCTGAACTTCTTCCATTTACGGATGATGGAGGCCACTGTACTCACTGGGACCTTCAAAGCAGCAGAAATTTTTCTGTACCCTTCCCCAGATTTGTGCCTCAAGACAGTCCTGTCTTTGAGGTCTACAGGCAATTCCTTTCACTTCATGCTTGGTTTGTGCTCTGACATGCACTGTCAACTGTGGGACCTTATATAGACAGGTGTGTGCCTTTCTAAACCATGTCCAACCAACTGCATTTACCACATTGGACTCTAATTAAGCTGTAGAAACATCTCTAGGATGATGCACCTGAGCTCTATTCTGAGCTTCATGGAAAAGGCTGTGAATACTTATGCACATGTGATTTCATAGTTTTTTATTTTACATATTTATTTTACATTTATTTTAATACAGATTAAGATCATGTTATAAGAATTGGACATGGTTGAGAGCCACAAAAAGTAAGAACACACAAATGTTGCATTAACCTGCTTAATAATCAATGTTGCATTAACCTGCTTAATCAATCATACAGTGGATTTGGAAAGAATAAATTTGTTGGGCTACTAAAACACAATGACCAAAATAAAACAAATCTAATATAACTGCTTTCATAGGACACTGGGACTGTAAATTAGAGAGAGACAGTGGAAAATATATGTAAAAGAGAATATCTAAAAGGGGTGGGAATGAAAAATCTCTCAGTTGGACTAAATCATTGTAAACCCTTTGGGCCGTTTCCCTTGAATGGCTCTGATGTGTTTCTGTGGATGACTGCCGAGCCAAAGGATAACCATTGTTGAACCAAACAAGCTCCTGATGTGTGACAGGGGAGGCCAAGTGGAAACAAACAACGCATCGAGTGCAAACCTCTGACTTTAAAATAACTCACTTGGACATATTATTTCTGCTCCAAACGCTTAAAACGGCAAAGAAAGTTATTCAAGTGGGTCCATAAATCTAAAATTAAAATGGGTTTAAAACATTTATTTGGATAGAAATAGTAGATAAGTTTAAGGGATTACACTGAGCTCTTCTATGACTGAAAGAGTATTTTAAACAAAAAAAGAGAGAAATACCATGAATTAGACTATGTTGACTTGTCCTTCAAACATCTTCACCATAACTACTGAATAACTACTGAGTGTACTGTACAATTACTACTGTAACTTGCACATATTTTCACTCGGCACAGTTGTCAGGATTGTGTTTTGTGCTGTGACTTCCTCCCTTCCACCAAATAAATGTCAACACACATCTCTGTCATGAAAGATCTAATGCATTTCCGCCCGTCAACTGTTATGGATAGCACAGACACTCTGTCAATCCTTCACTTCAGGGAGGTGATTAGCCATCCATCCATCCAGCTGAGCCACTCAAACTATAATTCTGTTCTGGTGCATGCATCTGCTCATGTGCAAGAGCAGCTGCGGTGCAACCCCGTGTGCACTGCGAGTTGACCTTGGGAGTCTCCCTATCCTGGCACTCAGGATGTAACTCTACAAATAACTAGTGCCAACCATTGATTACCACTAGCACATGGTGCAGTGTAGAAAAGAGACAGGGATGGGGCTATTGGCTGCACAGTCAACAGTTAGTTCCCTGTCTCTGGCTGTCTTTCTCTTACTGACCACAGCCATGTTGCACTTTCCATCACTCCCAGCCAAAAACAATATTGGCTGGCTGATCAGCTGAAAGCTATCGGGTTGTTTCAGCTGCTCTATTATAAGGTATTTGAAAGTCTGGCTTAGTGAATTTGAATAAATGATGGTGAGGCCTTGTGAGCTTTGTCTCCACTTTAGTTTGCCAAAAACAGTAAATATGGAGGGTGGCAGCATCAATTAATTGCAACTTGGGAATTGCATCTAATTCAATTAGTATGTGAAATAGGCTTTTTATGGCCATGTGAGCACATAGATGCAGTGCAGCCAGAAAGTATTCACAGCTCTTCACTCTTTCCACATTTTGTTTTGTTAACAGCCTGTGATGGTCTGGCGAGCGTGCTCCCCCTCCCCTCCTGTTCCTCGTTTCCCACTCCGGTGATGAGCACACACCTGTGTGATCATCCACCTGTTGCTCCTGATGAGCCGGTGTATTTAATATTTTTATGTTAGCAGCCTCAAATCTTGTCAAAGTTTTATCTCGTTATATTGTCTCCCCGAACTTACCTCTTGTGTGTTTCCTGTTCCTCAGGTTGCTGCCACCTGCAGGTGCGTCTCCCAGAGCTGATCACGCTCACCTGACCAGGAAAATCATCACATCCATCCAGGTCTTGCCTTCCACCTGTCCCCAGTCTATGTTGGAGTTCCCTGCCGGACTCCACTGCTCTGACTGTAAGTGTGCTTTCCTGCATTATTCTCCCATCAGAGAATCTGTCCCTCAACATCTCTGTCTGCTCTCTCCCACAGGCTACGTGTGCTCCAGGGGGCACCTGTCTTATCAGGAAATTTAAGCTGGCGTTCTTGTGTTTCATTTTCTTTAGTTTTTGCACTTTATTTTCTGTTATGTTTTTTCAATAAATTTGTGAAACTTTTATTGGAGTCTGAGTGATCATTCTGGCAGCTCTATCCCCGGTCTGAATCATGACAAAACAATCCAGCCAGGACCAAGGCTCAGCGAGCGCTTGGTCGAACGATCAGTCAGCACTCTGGCGCTTGGAAGCCACGGAACGCCGGGTCATGTTTCCTTTTGAAGAGTTAGAGACCATTACTCAGCAATTGGCCACCATCACCAAGCACCTGGCTCGGGTTCCTGGTGTGACTACTCCTCCTGCACCTGCTGCTCTGGCAGTGTCTGCCACCTGCAGGAACATCTCTGTTCCTTCGCCTGCACCCCATGAGGGAGATGTAGGAGGGTGCAAGAGGGTTCCTGCCCCACTACCGGCTTTATTTTCAGCAAGTGGAGGGGGAGTATAGGGATGATGTGGCCAAAATCCATTTCTTGACCTTGTTGCTGCGAGACCGGCCGCTCAAGTGGGCACAGTCTGTCTTGAGCACCCCAAATGGACCCCTATACACATACCAGCAGTTTTTGCGGGAATTCTCCGAGGCGTTCGACCATTCGGAGAGTGAGGGGAACATAGTTAGCTGATGGGACTAACTATGCTGATGGGACTTAGCAGGGAGACTGGTCAGTAGCTGACTTCTCCGTCGAGTTCTGTGTCGCTGCAGCTGACTCTGGATGGAATGATGTTGCTCTACGCAGCGCCTTCCTCTGGTGCCTGGAAACGTATCTATGCGACAAGCTGGCTATCCGCGCTTTTTCCTCCTCTCTGGATGAGATGATTGCCTAGGCAGTGGCCCTTGATAATCCGTTTAGGGAGCGTACGAAGGGGCGGGAGATCGCTGCTCCCCCATTAGCTCCATGGCTGGTTTCTCCCACCTCAGATGCTGTTCTGCCGACGTCATTACTGGAGCCGATGGACCTCGGAAGGGTCCGTCTGACTCCGAGGAAGCGCTGGCATCGCAAGGGGTCGGGGGAATACATTTATTGTGGGATTTCTGGCCGCGCAATATCAGAATGCCCAATCAGTACTGGGAGGTCCGGCCCGTCAGTCACCATAGGGGGGCTGGGGGGAGAGCCTTCAGCAGGCTCTGAACTTCTTCCATTTATCAATGATAGAGGCCACTGTGCCCGGGTATCGGGTATCGGGTACCGGGCTTGTTGTTACGAGCTATTCTGTCTCTGTACAACTGTTGTGAGAGTTTGGTTCGTATTGCCAACACTCAATCGGACTCATTCCCAGTGAGAGTTGGACTCCGCCAGCACTGCCCTTTGTCACCGATCCTGTTCATAATTTTTATGGACAGGAATTCTAGGCACAGCCAGGGAATGGAGGGTGTCATGCTTGGTGACCACAGGATCTCATCTCTGTTGTTCGCACATGATGTTGTACTGCTGGCTTCATCCAGCAGTGACCTGCAGTTCCTAATGGGACGTTTTGCCACTGAGTGTGAAGCGGCTGGGATGAGAATCAATACCTCCAAGTCAGAGTCCATGGTCCTCAGCAGGAAAAAGGTGGATTGTCCTCTCCGGGTTGGGGACAGGCTCCTGCCCCAAGTGGAGGAGTTTAAATATCTTGGGGTCTTATTCACGAGTGAGGGGAGAATGGAGAGAGAGATTGACAGACAGATCGGAGCAGCATCTGCAGTGATACCAGTCTGTTGTGGTGAAGAGGAAGCTGAGTTCTAAGGCAAAGCTGTCGATTTTCCAGTCAATCTACATTCCTACTCTCACCTATGGTCACGAGCTTTGGGTAATGACCAAAAGGATGAGATTGCGGATACAAGCAGCTGAAATGAGCTTTCTTCGGTGGATCGCTGGACTCACCCTCAGAGATAGGGTGGGGAGCTCAGTCATCCGGGAGAGGCTCAGAGTAGAACTGCTGCTCCTCCACACTGAAAGGAGCCAGTTGAGGTGGTATGGGCATCTCATCAGGATGGCTCCTGGACGCCTCCGACTTGAGGTGTTTTGGGCACATTCCTCTGGGAGGAGACCCCGGGGCAGACCCAGGACTCACTGGAGAGACTATGTCTCCCAGTTGGTCTGGGAACGCTCTCTAAAGAGCTGGAGCAGGTGGCTGAGGAGAGGAAAGTCTGGGCTTCTCTGCTTGAACTGCTGTCTCTGTGACCTGGACCTCTGGAAAAAGTGGTAGAAGATGGATAGATGGATGGATGGATGGATGGATGGAGGCCACTGTGCTCATTGGAACCTTCAAAGCAGCAGAAATTTTTCTGTGCCCTTCCCCAGATTTGTGCCTCGAGACAATCCTGTCTTGAAGGTCTACAGACAATTCCTTTCACTTCATGCTTGGTTTGTGCTCTGACAAGCACTGTCAACTGTGGGACCTTATATAGACAGGTGTGTGCCTTTCCAAATCATGTCCAATCAGCTGAATTTACCACAGGTGGACTCCAATTAAGCTGTAGAAACAGCTCACAGCTCAAAGATGATCAGTGGAAACAGGATGCACCTGAGCTCAGTTTTGAGCTTCATGGCAAAGGCTTTGAATACTTAGGTACATGTGATTTCTTAGTTTATTTTTAATAAATTTGCAAAAATTAAAAAAAAAAAACAATACACATTGTCATATGGGGTATTGTGTGTAGAATTTTGAAGAAAAAATGAATTTAATCCATTTTGGAATAAGGCTGTAACATAAAATGTGGAAAAAGGGAAGCACTGTGAATACTTTCCAGATGCACTGTACATGTTATATTTTCATTCTTTATTTTTAATATATTTGCACAAATGAAAAAAATCATGTTGTCATTACGGGGTATTGTGAGTAGAATTTGAGGGAAAAAAATAATCCAGTTTGGAATAAGGCTGTAACATAACGCGTGGAAAGAGTGGAAGTGCTGTGAATGCTTTCCAGATGCACTGTTAACAGGAAAAAAAAACAGTACAACTCTTACTTTTTCACTCCCTATTTTAACTAATCTGCAATGCTTAACTTGTATATTTAATCTAATGCTTGAAGTCATTCCAAGGTCTTCTGCACAGTTTACAGATGCATCTTAACTAATTTAAGGAAGGCAGGCATGGCTTTAATAGGAAGTGACACTATGTCGGCAGCACTTCTACTTGCCAGAGGGCATTTTAAAGCTGTTTCTGTGGCAGTAGCCAGCAAGATGAAAGCCCTGTGACCAAAATTCCTGATTATTTTCTCATGTATACAAGTCCCAGTAAAATCACAAGAACAGTTCAGTGTCCTTTACATTTTTATAACAATGTCACAAAACACCAACAGGAAGACACGGTGACTGCAGGCACTATTAGCACTGATAAACGGACGCCTGATATCATGTTAGCGCTACAAGTAGCCGTGTCACTCCAGAGTGTGTAAGGAGTCTAAGGTCACAGCTTTGCATTCACACCTAAGGACACCCTGGGGGCAGTAGTGGCCTAATGGTTAGGGAGGTTGTCTGGTGAGCCGAGGGTCATGGGTTCAATCCAGGGCCTTGCAGGATTAAATCTGGGTGGGACAGATAACATAGCATTGTTTGCCCCACCCTCCTTAACCCCACTGTGGTGCCCTTGAGCAAGGTCTTTAACCCCAACTGCTCCAGTGGAGCTGCTCAGTGGCTACAGGTCAATCTGTGGTTGTACTGGGCAGCTTCCAGGTGTGAATGTGAACAGGGTGTCCTTGAAAAAGAAAGGCTACCTCTCAGTGGAGCTTCCCTGTATAAATAAATAAATGTATAAAGGTCTACCTGAAATAGGTTATTTGCATTACATTTTGTCATGTATTTCTGATTCCAGATTGTTCACCCAAACCATTTCCTTCTGCCTTTAGTTTCCTAATACCTTAAAGGTTTATAACAGGCCATCCATCCATCTTCAGCCGCTTAATTCTTTTCGGGTCGCGGGTGGCTGGAGCCTACCAGCATCTTTGGGCGAGAGGCAGGGTACACCCTGGACAGATCACCAATCCATCCCATAAAGACACTGAGAACACTGTTCAATCCATTAATACACACTGCTGTGCCATTATGGACAAAGTTGCTCCTCTAACAACCAGGGCTGTCCGTGCTGTTATAACTTCTTCCTGGTTAAAGGAGGACATACGTCATTTCAAAAGAGAATGTCAAAAGGTGGAAAGACTGTGGAAATCCACTAAACTTGAGGTACTAATTTATTATTATTATTATTATTATTATTGTGATGTCTCATGTATTCTGTCAACTGGGTCCACTATATCTGACACAAAATTATGACATATATGATATACTGTATTTGTGCCTAAACTTTATGGAGACATCATTGTACATACAGTATGTTACGGCAAAAACTCACTCATCAAAAACAACTCTGACTGATTATGGCAGTAAAAATGAACCTAGTATTAGCCAGAATTAGTCACAGTCATTTACCTACTCACCTTCACGATAGAAAATGTGCACAATGTCTTAGTATAGCCACCAAAAATCACTGTGTTGTATGCAATATAACATAGATGTGTTTGTGCAAATAATCATAACAGATTTGCACCGTCATCCTCTCATCAAACCTGTGACCTCTGAGCCTTACTTTCATCACTACTTTTCTTACTAGCAATAGGCAGTCAGTGGCAGCAGACTTCACTTGCATTACAAGTGAAATCTACTTTATATGCTAGTTTATCATTCACAGTTCATATACGAGGGGGGCTGAAAAGTTCATAGTGGTGAAATTTGATCAAATTTGGTTTATTTTTCAACCACAGGGATCCAAGCGCTGTTGGCACTTTTTGACCCAATTGTTTCATGAATAGTATAAGCAGATGTCAGTGAATGAGAAAAGCATCATAACTTTCCTTTTAGAATGGAATAGATATTTTTGTTGTCATTGTCTTGAACAATGGAAAACAGTTTAGAGGCTCTTTGTTCCAGCAGCAGAAAAGTGAAGCAAACAATAACATCATATACGTACTTACATAGCAGCAGATGTCATAAAGAAATGCAACAATAAAATGCTAAATTATTACTGTAAATAATTTCGTTTTAAAGGTGTCATTAACTGCACTTTTTACATTTTGACAGCTCACTCATGTCTTAATGAAGTGCTTGTGATATATTTTGTTCACATTTTCTATAATTTTTTAATTATTGAAGCAAATTTGTTTTGTATATTTCTTGGCTTTCTTCAAACGCTCTGATTTATAGCCTGTCACTTTAAGAAACAGACTTCAGTTGTTCAGCTCCGCCCTGCCTCTTACGTCAGTTAGCCATTAGCTGAGTAACTTCTAGCTGGTGTTCTGCCATCGGCTCCTTCCAGCTTTGATGAGCAGTGCTGGTTCACCGATCCACAGTCATTTGTGTATCTCGCATCATCCAGGCCCACCCAAGAACCCTGCTGAGACACCACATTAAATCATCAGCACCGCGCACACCACCGATCACTGCATACCAAGGCCGGTGGCCGAGCCACAGGATCTCAAAGGGCAATGTCTCACTCCACAGTACTCAACTCCTCTCCCACGGGTAGCCGGGGGGGTCTGCCCTGTTACGAAGCGGCTCCCCTACACTACCCGTGATAGTATGCCTGGAGGATAGAATAGAATAGAATAGGCTTTATTGTCATTGTACTGTTTTACAGTACAACAAAATTGTGGATGCTCCACCAGGCTACTGCTCAATTCAGTAAGAGAGAAGGATTTAATAAAACAGTTACAGAACACACAATTAAACATACACCTAAAATAAAAATAAAAATAGTCCACAGGTATATACACAGGTATGGTAGTGGCTTCACGGATGGGTCAATGTACTTGAAAGTGTGGCGTGCAAAGACAGGTATGTTGTTATGATAATTAAAAAGGTTCTCAGTTCCGTGCATGTGAGCATTCAGAGGGAGGGGGTGGGGCCTCTGACTGTTTGCAGTTCGGTTGGCACAGGGAAGGAAACTGTCAGTCTGGAGGTGTGGGACCTGATTGATCTGAACCGTCGTCCAGAGGGAAGCAGGTCAACCAGGTGGTGGGCGGGATGTGAAAGGTCTCCTGTGATGGCCTTGGTCTTTCGGAGACAGGAGAATGTGGAGATGTCCTCCAGGGAGGGCATAGGGCCGCCAATGACTTTTTGGGCGGTGTTGATGACCCTCTGCACAGCCTTCCTGTTTTTGATCGTGGAACGGGTGTACCACACACCCAGACAGTAGGTGAGCACGCTCTCCACTGAGTAGCGGTAGAAGGCCAGCAGAAGCTTCTGGTCCAGGTTGTTCTTCCTCAGGACACAGAGGAAGTGCAGCCACTGCTGAGCTTTCTTCACCAGGGCCTTGGTGTTGACAGTCCAGAAGAGGTCAGAGGAGATGTGGGTGCCCAGGAACCTGAAGGTGGGAACGGTTTCCACATGGTTGCCATTTATGAGGAGGTGGGGGTGGTCCTGTCTGTTCTTCCTGAAGTCCAGTATTACTTTTGGGGTTTTTTTGGACATTCAGTTTCAAGTTGTTTGCTTGGCACTACAGCAGCAGATTCTCTACCTCCGCTCTGTATGCCTTCTCATCGTCGATGAGCCCAACCAAGGTGGTATCGTCTGCGTACTTAATGATGACGGTGGTTGGGTGGGTTGGAATACAGTCAAAGGTGTACAGGGAGTACATTAGTGGGCTTAGCATGCAGCCCTGGGGGTAGCTAGTGCTGAGAGACAGTGTGGAGGAGTGGTGGGGGCCAAGTCTGACTGTGGGCAGTTGATGAGAAAGGTTTTTTTTATCCAGGAGGGAAGGGGGGGATCTGGAGGAGGTGCAGTTTATTGATCAGGATGTCCAGGATGATGGTGTTGAAAGCTGAGCTGTAGTCCACAAAGAGCATCCACACGTAGCTCCTTGGGTTCTCCAGGTGGATCAGTGCTCTGTGGAATGTGGTGGCGATGGCGTCTTCCATAGACCAGTTCTTCCTGTCGGCAAACTGGTGAGGGTCGAAGGAGGGGGGGAAACAGTCCCTGATGTGCTGGGACACCAGTCGCTCAAAACACTTCATGACTACAGATGTGAGTGCTATGGATCTGCAGTCATTCAGGCTGTCAATTGTGAACTTTTGGGGGATGGGGATGATGGTGGAGGCCTTGAGGGAGGAGGGGACAGTGGCGTGTGTCAGGGAGAAGTTTAACAGCTTGGTGAGGATCTCTGCCAGCTGGTCTGCACATGCTTTGACCACTGCTCCTGGGATGTCATCAGGACCAGCAGCTCTGTGGGGGCCACTGCTCTCAGTTGCCTCCTCACCTCATGCACCTGTATGGGGGGGGGGGGGGGGGGTACGGATTGGGGAGGAGATGTGCTCAAACCGGGCGAAGAAGCTGTTAAGCCTTATTCATGCTGCATTTCCCCTCTGGTCTGCTTTGGTCCGTGTGCACTGTGGACAAGCTCAATGTGCATGCAGCGTTGTACATGCTCACCTTTTTTTTGTCTACCAGGCCAAGCAGTTGATGCATGTGCACAACTGTTATTTATAGTTTCAGCCCAGCCCTATGGGTAATGCAAATGCGCTAACACGCCAGTTTGTTAACCGGCTATAAACACGAGAGCAACACACTTTTTTTTTTTCAGCAACAACAATGGCATCGTTTCAAGGAAAAAGAGGAATTACCGTTTTCCAATGCTCTTCTCTGCTCAAACTGCTGCTGCTGCAAAAGGATTTATATATGTTTATTCTCGTCTTCTGCATCCTTGTTGTCTTCCTTGTCTACTTTGTCTTTGTATGCTGTGTTGGTTGCGCCACCTGGTGAATGGGATGTTCAGTCTTTTGCATGCGCTTTCAATGCATTAAGGTCATGGACAGACCGCGCGGTCATAAAATTTGGGCTGCACGTGGTTGTCCGCAGTAGACCCCTGCGGACACTAGCGAACTGGAGACGATGACATAAATGTCATCACACGACGTTTCCGGTTGCACGTACACGGACAGCGGTGGTACAGCATGAATCCAGCTTCAAGCTCCTCTGCCAGTATGAGGCTGCCTTCTGACATTGGAGGGCACTGGCCCTTGTAGTTGGTGAGGGCCTGGATGCCTCTCCACATCTGTCAGGGGTTGTTGTCTTTGAGGAAGCCCACCACCTTCCTTCTGTAGGTGTTCTTAGCAAATTTTATGCCTCTTCTCAGGTTGACTCTGTCAGTGCTGTGCAGAGAGCTGTCCCTCTGACTGAAAGCTGAGTTGCAGACTCTGATCAGAGCCTGGACCTCACTGGTCATCCAGGGTTTCCGGTTTGGAAAGAACTGGATGTGTTTGGTGACTGGCACATTTCCTACACAGTATTTAATGTAGAATAGGACAGACTCGGTGTAGGAGTCCAGGCCCTGCTGTTCAAAGATGTTTCAGTCTGTGCAGCTAAAACAGTCCTGCAGCTGGAGGAGAGCATTTTCAGGCCAGGTTTTAATTGTTTGTTTGGTTGTGGGGAACTCCTCCTCCGGGGGGTGTAAGCAGGTATTTGAAGCAGGGCGAGATTGTCTGATTGTCCAAGGTGAGGGAGGGGGGTGGCTCTGTAGGTGTGCTTAATGTTGCTGTAAACATGATCCAGTGTTCTTTCCCCTCTTGTGGGACACTTAACATGTTGGTGGAATTTGGGGAGTACAGTCTTTAAGCACGCTTTGTTAAAATCCCCTGCAATAATGTGGACTGTGTTGGAGTGATCTTTTTGTTGCCTGCTAACGATGTGCTGGAGGTGGATAAGTGCTAAGCTAACACTAGCATCTGGAGGGATGTAAACAGCTGTTACAGTTGCTGCCGTTAGCTCGTGAGGTAGATAGAAGGACCTACACAGAAAGGACACGGCCTCAAAATCTGGTGAACAGAGGCTTTGAATTATTCTGCTGTTATTACACCAAGTTTGAAGCACATAAACACAGAGCCCACCACGCCTGCCCTTACCAGAATAGGTGTTGCGGTCGATGGTGGGTGAGTCAGCATCCCTGGGTCGCGGCAACTGCCTGCGCCATGCCCGGGAACCAGGGCAGGCAGTTTCCGTGATCTGGAGATGCTGCCTGGGGCTGCTGACTCTCAGCTCCACATGACTGGCATGCTTGCAACCCACCACAAAACCACTGGGAGGCAGTCTGGAGTGATGCGAGGCATATTGTGGACCACGGACCGGTGAACCAGATGGTAATGTCACGGGGTGAAAGTATTTTATTTTGTTTTATATAGTTTAAAGTTTATGTTGCATGTTTTATAACTTTGCATGTTTTGTAGTTTTTGTATTTTAACTGTATGCTTTTAATTGGAAATGTTGCCTACTTCCACCCTGTGCTTCCCCTAATTACTGATCAGTAGCACCTGTGTTGATCGTGGATTTGCAGTACCTGTGGCTGCACATGATATAAAATGTGCTCTGGCAGTCCAGAGGGCAGCCTGCCTGAGGAGAGAGCCCTGCCTGAGGAGAGCCTGGCTAGATGAGGGCCTGCTAGGTGGAAAGCCCTGCCTGAGGAGATGCCCTGATCGGATGAGGGCCTGCTTGGAGGAGAGCTTTGCTTTGAGAAGAGAGCCCAGATGAGGGCCTGCTTGGAGGAGAGCCCTGCTTGAGGAGAGGCTCCAGCCAGAGGAGAGCCCTGCTAGGACGGCAGGCCAGATGAGAGCTCTGCTGGACAAGAGGAGACTGCTGGTCCCAGGAAAATAGCTGAAGGAGGGCATGACTGTGGACGAGGAGGAGCAGTATTGGCCCAGGACCACCATGACACCGGCATTTGGGGGAGGACACTGTGTGGAGCAGTTGGGGTGCTTCAGGCGAAAGACGGCAAGGGGCAGAGTAAGTAACTCTGCCTGGGCTGTAAGTATCCTGGTTTCCAGTTGCAGTACACCATGACACTGATGATGATGAAGTTATGCCATGTGCCGACCTGCCTCAAAACCTCCACCATCATCCCTGTCCCCAAGAAGCCACGGATTACTGGACTTAACGACTACAGACCTGTAGCGCTCACCTCTGTAGTCATGAAGTCCTTTGAGCGCCTGGTCCTGCCCCACCTCAAGTCCATCACCACTCCCCTCCTGGACCCGCTGCAGTTTGCCTACCGAGCCAGCAGGTCTGTGGACGACGCAGTCAACCTGGCCCTCCACTCCATCCTGCAGCACCTGGACTCCCCGGGAACCTACGCCAGGATCCTGTTTGTGGACTTCAGCTCTGCATTCAACACCATCCGCCCTGCTCTGCTCCGGCACAAGCTGTCCCTGCTCAACGTGCCTGACTCCCTCTGCAGGTGGATCACCGACTTCCTGACGGACCGGAGGCAGCATGTGCGGCTGGGAAAGACTGTCTCAGACTCTGTTAGCATCAGCACCGGATCACCCCAAGGCTGTGTACTTTCCCCCCTACTCTTCTCCCTTTATACCAACTCCTGCACCTCCAGCCACCAGTCTGTCAAGCTGATCAAATTTGCGAACGACACCACCCTCATCGGGCTTATCTCCAATGGCGACGAATCCGTCTACAGGAGAGAGGTGGCCCAGCTGGAGTCCTGGTGCAGCCACAACAATCTGCAGCTGAACGCTCTGAAGACAGTGGAGATGATCGTGGACTTCAGGAAAGTCACAACCCCTCTGCCCCCCCTCACCCTCACAGGCTCTCCCATCACCACTGCAGATTCCTTCCGCTTCCTAGACACCACCATCACCCGGGACCTCAAGTGGGAGCCGACCATCAGCTCCCTCATCAAAAAGGCCCAGTAGAGGATGTTCTTCCTGCGGCAGCTGAGGAAGCTCAAGCTACCCACCAAGATGTTGGTGCAGTTCTACACGGCCATCATCGAGTCCATCCTCACCTCCTCCATAACCGTGTGGTACGCAGGAGCCACTGCCAGGGACAGACTAAGGCTGCAGCGCGTCATGCGCGCTGCTGAGAAGGTGATCAGCTGCAAGCTCCCATCCTTCCAGGATCTGTACATCTCCAGGACCCGGAGGCGTGCAGACCGGATCATAGCCGATCCTTCACACCCTGGTCACGTACTGTTTGCCCCCCTCCCCTCAGGTAGAAGACTTTGGTCCATTCAGACTAAAACCTCCCGGCACATGAACAGCTTTTTCCCCTCTGCCATCAGACTGCTGAACACTATGTGACTTATTAGACTCTCGTGCACTATGTACAGCAGCTCAACCAGACTCATGTCAATCATCACTGTTTTCTTTTTGCATTACCGACTGCACTATGTGGTACTCCACAATATCTGCTGCTCGCTAATAAATTTAAAATTGCTTGACTAGTATTACTCATTCATAGTCTACATTTTATTGCATGTATAGTTTTTTTATTTCTATCTTCTATTTTTATCATGTTTAATGTTGCAGCATTGAACCGAGATAAATTTCTAGTTTGTGTACTACATGAACAATGGCAATAGTGGTACCTCTACTTACGAATTTAATTCGTTCCGGAAGAATTCTCGTAACGTGAAAAATTCGTAAGTAGAGGCGCGTTTTACATGTAAATGCCGTAATCCGTTCCAAACCCCCAAAATTCAGGCATAAATTTTTTATAAATCGTAAAAACGCATCAAAACATGTAACAAATACATGTTACAATTAGATTACTGCACAATAAACATAAAATGAGAGTTTAAAATGAGATAAAGAATAATAAAAGAGAATAACAAAAGAGAAAGAATAATAAAAATTATGTTCATTTACCCTTTAACTGCTATCGTCGTCGACGTCGTCACCTTTTGCCTTCTTTGGTTCATGTTCTGATCCAAGGACGTTTGCTTTTGTCGGCTTGTAAGTGCTTCGTTTTGTTTTAATACCGTGCTGATCGTTGATGTATTACGGCCATATTCTTTGGCGAGATCAACCAAACGCATAAAGTTTTGGAAAAAAAAACAAAACTTCGTGGCCAATGGGATACCAGGAAGATGCTAGGCGATAGCCAATGGCAGAGCAGCTACAGGTATGTTTACGTTCGGTAAACTACGGAAGCTGCGAGGAGTGCGTACTTTTTTGCCTTTCGTATCCTGAAATTTCGTTCGTAACTAGAGGCAATATTTTCCCGTTGAGGCGTCTCGTAACCTGAAAATTCCGTATGTAGAGACGTTCGTAAGTAGAGGTACCACTGCAAATCTGATTCTGATTCTGATTCTGATGATGATGATGATGATGATGACGTTGAGAAAAATGGATATAGTGCTGGAAAGTGTCTTCCCCTGTACAGGTTTCCTGAGGGCATTGGTGTTGTGGTGGCAGAAGTAGTACAGTGCCTTGGCATTTTAGGGACTTTCATCATTTGTTTTTTTAGACCACCTTTAATTTTTTTTAGCTTAGTTTTTTGGTAGTATTTTATCCTCTTTTAGTTTCTTAGATAGTTTTAATTCTTAGGTTTAAGTTTAGGCTTTTTATCTTAGTAGGCAGTTATTTGTACATATTTTATTGTAAACTAGAAAAGCACTCATAGAGCGCATACCTCCGCCAAGGCTCCTTCCGTTTCTCATGGATCACCTCCAAAATGTAATGGGTGTGTGTGTAGGCCTATAGCCACTTGTGGTGAAAACTGCATCAAAGTCTGTTCATCAGTTTTGGAGTATTGTTGCTAACACACTGCCTTGGCTGAGGTATGCATTCTCAGATCATCACCAAAATATAATGGGTTCCTCTGTAGGCCAAGAACCACCTCTGGTGAAAATTTCACCAGAGGCGACGACTCATCCACAAGGTCATTAAAGACCCCACAACAACATCCAAAGAACTGCAGGCCTCACTTGCCTCAGTTAAGGTCAGTGTTCATGACTCCATAAGAAAGAGACTGGGCAAAAATGGCCTGCATAGCAGAGTTCCAAGATGAAAACCACTGCTGAGCAAAAAGAACATAAAGGCTCATCTCAGTTTTGCCAGAAAACATCTTGATGATCCCCAAGACTTTTGGTAAGATACTCTGTGGACTGACGAGACAAAAGTTGAACTTTTTGGAAGGTGTGTGTCCCATTACACCCGGCATAAAAGTAACACAGCATTTCAGAAAAGAAACATCATACCAGCAGTAAAATATGGTGGTGGTAGTGTGATGGTCTGGGACTGTTTTGCTGCTTCAGGACCTGGAAGACTTGCTGTGGTAATTGGAACCACGCATTCTGCTGTCTACCAAAAATTGCTGAAGGAGAATGTCCAGCCATTTGTTCGTGACCTCAAGCTGAAGCGCACTTGGGTTCTGCAGCAAGACAATGATCCACACACACCAGCAAGTCCACCTCTGAATGGCTTAAGAAAAACAAAATGAAGACTTTGGAGTGGCCTAGTTAAAGTCCTAACCTGAATTCGATTGAGATGCTGTGGCATGACCTTAAAAAGGCGGTTCATGCTCGAAAACCCTCCAGTGGGGTTGAATTACAACCGTTCTGCAAAGATGAGTGGGACAAAATTCCTCCACAGCACTGTAAAAGACTCACTGCCAGTTATCGCAAACACTTCACTGCAGTTGTTGCTCCTAAGGGTGGCCCAACCGGTTATTAGGTTTAGAGGGCAGTCACTTTTTCACACAGGGCCATGAAGGTTTGGATTTTTTTTCCCTTAATAATGAACACCTTCAATTTAAAACTGCATTTTGTGTTTACTTCTGTTATCTTTGCTTATCTTTGTTTGATCCGAAACATTTAAGTGTGACAAACATACAAAAAAATGAGAAATCAAGAAGGGGGCAAGCACTTTTTCACACCATTGTACAATCATGTCACTTCTTATGACTATGGAGGGATGGGAAGATTACCTTCAAAAGTGGCCTTGCAGGCAGTAGCTCTGTTAGTTAGCTCCGCTGCTAAGATGCTAACGGTGTAAATAAATAAAAGCTCTGAGATATAGCAATGTCTCCACTGCAATAAAGTCGGATGCATTTTGTTAAAAGATCCATCCATCCATCCATCTTCTTCTGCTTAATCCTTTTCGGGTCGCGTGGGGGCTGGAGCCTATCCCAGCATCTTTGGGCGAGAGGCAGGGTACACCCTGGACAGATCGCCAGTCAATCGCAGGGCCAACACAGAGAGACAGACAACCATTCACTCTCACAGTCACACCTAAGGACAATTTAGAATCCCCAGTTTGATGCCAATTAACCTAACTTGCATGTTTTTGGCATGTGGGAGGAAACTGGAGAAATCCCAGAGTAAACCCACGCAGACACGGGGAGAACATGCAAACTCCACATAGATGACTGTTGGTCGGGAGCTGGGATTGAACGATGTTGGACATAATCACATTTACCTTAGAGCAGATGTAGAATCTAGTCAGATGCACAAAGAACCACAACACCGTGCTTGGGTATTTTGATGTCGGGTTACAGACAGCTGCAGATGTTTGTTTTACCCCCAAATTAAAATGCTCAAGCTGCTGTCATGCTGTGAATGCTTGTTATTTAATTTAACACAAACAGACCTTTTCTGACAATTGTTCAAAATTTTATTGATCTATATTTTGTGATAATTTAAAAATTAATGCATGCTGAAGGTGCTAATATCAAGCCCATATCATTCCAATGCAGGGCAACAAATACAAAAAAAAAAAAAAAAAAAAAACCTCTTTGATATTTTTCTTAAATCATTAAGCCTTAGGAAGCAAACTGTCACTATTTTTTTACCTCCGCCAGGCCGCAGGCCGCAGGCCGCAGGAGGTTATGTTTTTGCCGGGGTTTGTTTGTCTGTCTGTCTGTTGGTTAGCAAGATAACTCAAAAAGTTTTGGACAGATTTCGATGAAACTTTCAGGCGTTGTTGGAAATGGTACAAGGAAGAAGTGATTAAATTTTGGGGATGATCCAGATCACCGTCTGGATCCAGGAATTTTTTAAAGGATTCTTTAACATTGTGAGATAGGGCCATTTTCAACATGTGTGCAGGCGCAATGGAGGGTGCTGGTCGTCGTGTCTGACGAACACGAACTCCGCGTTCTTCAAAGTTTTAGGCACAAAAGCATGCGGAAAACAGTGGTGGGCCGGGCCCGGCAGCGTGCCTGTGTTTGCGCTACGCTGCAAAAGCTGAGACGGGCAGCTGTCCGGCACGGGATTATTTGGCAGAAATTCCCCGGGCAGCCATAGGGGCTGCGCAAAAATGAGCTCTCTGCTGGGGAAGCTTCCAAATCCTCTTTTGGCGCAGAGCGCAACCCCAATAAAACCCATGCAAACCTGTCTACCCAATTTGCATCCGTCAGTGAACCCCTGAGTGCTGCTTTCAGTGATCTATGAAAACGCTTGCATAACCCATTGGCCTGTGGGTTGTACGCAGTTGTGCAATGAATTGCAACGCCCACAGCCTGGGAGTTTGGAGATGGAGGAGATGGACACAACAGCAACACTTGAGCTTATTACCTCCGCCAAGGAGGTAATGCTTTTACTGGCATTTGTCTGTTTGCCTGTCTGTTTCACCAGAGGTGGTTCTTGGCCTACAGAGGAACCCATTATATTTTGGGGATGATCTGGGAATGCATACCTCAGCCAAGGCTCTTCTCACAGTATGTCAGCCCCAAAACTCCAAAACTAATGGACAGACTTGGATGCAGTTTTCACCACAAGTGGCGATAGGCCTACACACAAGCCCATTACATTTTGGAGGTGATCCATGAGAAACGGAAGGAGCCTTGGCGGAGGTATGCGCTCTATGAGTGCTTTTCTAGGTTTATTATTTTTTCTTCATGCAGCCTTGCATCTGGTGACATATATGACGCATAAACGTCAGATCTGTGACATTCATATAAGTGAAAACATACCTGGTGCTCTTGCGTCTCTACCACCAATCACACCAACAGTCCTTGTTAGTTTTCAGTGCATGATGTATGCATTGCCGGTGAGAAGCCTCCATTTATACAGTCTATGGCACAACCATGAACACCAGCAACAGGGACCAGAACTATGCCAAAACATTCAAAAAAATACAAAAACTACAAGTGCTGAAATTAGCTGTCACTTGAGTGCAAAACATGAATGTGGACAATACATTAAAGGGAATTTGAAAAACTTTTAAAAACACTATTTTAAATGCCCCCTTACTCCACTGTTGCTGATTTTCAGCAACAGTTGAATGAGTTGCTGAATTCAACACTACTTCATCCGAAACCGGAAGTTGCATCCAAAATCATTTCTACAGCAGTGCCCTTAGGAATAAGGTGGATAAGTGTAAACTTCCACCCACTCCTTTTCAGATATAAGTAATACAGTGCATCCGTAAAGTATTCACAGCGCTTCACTTCTTCCACATTTTGTTGTGTTACAGCCTTATTCCAAAATGAAATAAATTCATTTTTTTTCCTCAAAATTCTACACACAACACCCCATAATGACAACGTGAAAAAAGTTTTTTGGGGGGAGATTTTTGCAAATTTATTAAAAATAAAAAACTAAGAAATCACATGTACATAAGTATTCACAGCCTTTGCTCAATACGTTGTTGATGCACCTTTGGCAGCAATTACAGCCTTAAGTCTTTTTGAATATGATGCCACAAGCTTGGCACACCTATCTTTGGGCAGTTTCACTCATTCCTCTTTGCAGTACCTTTCATGATCCATCAGGTTGGATGGGAAGCATCAGTGCACAGCCATTTTCAGATCTTTCCAGAGATGTTCAATTGGATTCAAGTATGGACTCTAGCTGGGCCACTCAAGGACATTCACAGAGTTGTCCTGAAGCCACTCCTTTGATAGCTTGGCTGTATGCTCAAGTTCGTTGTCCTGCTGAAAGATGAACCGTTGCCCCAGTCTGAGGTCAAGAGCGCTCTGGAGCAGATTTTCATCCAGGATGTCTCTGTACATTGCTGCATTTATCTTTCCCTCTATCCTGAATAGTCTCCCAGTTCCTGCCACTGAAAAACATCCCCACAGCATGATGCTGCCACCATCTTGCTTTACTGTAGGGATGGTGTTGGCCTGGTGATGAGCAGTGCCTGGTTTCCTCCAAACATGATGCCTGGCATTCACGCCAAAAAGTTCAATCTTTGTCTCCTCTGACCAGAGAATTTTGTTTCACATGATCTGAGAGTCCTTCAGGTGCCTTTTGGCAAACTCCAGGTGGGCTGCCATGTGCCTTTTACTAAGGAGGACCTTATATAAACAGGGATGTGCCTTTCCAAATCATGTCCAATCAACTGAATTTACCACAGGTGGACTCCAATTAAGCTGTAGAAACATTTCAATCTCATCTCAGTTTTGAGCTTCATGGCAAAGGCTGTGATTACTGATGTACATGGGATTTCTTCGTTTTTTTGTTTTTTTTTTTTAATAAATTTGACAAAGTCTCAAAAAAAAAAAACTTTTTACACATTGTCGTTATGGGGTATTGTGTGTAGAATTTTGAGGAAAAAAATAATTTAATCCATTTTGGAAAAAGGCTGCAACAAAACAAAATGTGGAAAAAGTAATGCCGTGTATACTGTACTTTCCGGATGCACTGTATAAGAGTCTTTATTGTATTTTGCCTTATTTTGTAATATTAGTGCATACCCATGCATGCCCGTAGAAACCCGTGCATGCCCATAGAGGGGATGCATTGGAACAGAATTCTTGCCAGTTACAGGACAGTTGGTATAGCAACACAGCACTAAGTGGCAATCACATGTGACAGCTTTTGTATGCAGCAAAACATAAAAATCACACAAAATATGCCCTGCCATCGGGGGCTGTTTGCCCATGCTTGTTACTTCTTCTCCTGCCTGTCATTGTTCTGTGTTACGTTCTTCTTCTTTTAGATTTGATTGGCGGTTGGCAACCAGCTTACAGGTGCATTACCACCACTGACTTGATTATCATCACTCTATATCTCTGTATAAGGAGCTCTCACAAGGAGCCCCGAACAACTTGTGTGAAAAAATTATCTGTCCTTGGATTGTGTCCTCAGCGGCGTCAATAGCTGTGCCAGCCAGCCGACCAACCAGCCAGCCGGCGCTTACCTGTGTCTATATATATGTCTTGTAGGGTGTCATGTGCTCTGTCTACGTGCCGTCATATAGACATCATCTGGTGGGTCTTCTTCTTCTTCGTTCAGACCACTGAAGGGTTTCCTCCTGTCTCAGATGACTGTGTTGTTCACAGTCATGCCTGCGGCGTACTGATGGAATCTGAGGTGTTTCATGTTCACGGCATCCTTTCTGACGTGCAGCAGTTCTCCTCATTCTATTGCTCTCCATCTGGTGGGTCTTCTTCTTTGTTCAGACCACAGGTTGAGGGATAGGTGCGTCGTAATTCCAGTTCATGGGCGTGATCCTGAAAAAGTGGCCCTCTTCAGGAAGGCCCGTGCATGCCCATAGAAACCAAGAAACTGGCGCACCCGGAGAAAATCAGGGCTTTGCTTGGCATTTTACACATTTGTAGTGTAGACTTGGCATTCGTCAAGGTTACACATTTGTCGTCATGTAGGCATGGCAAGTCATCCTATGATGCCTGAGTTCATAGGACGCGCTATGGTGATGAGGCAGAGATCATAGGCCATCCTATGATGTCCTAGAAACGTGCTTTAAAGTCTGTCATACCCTATGCTGGTGAAGGTGTCCTCCTGTCTCAGACAGGTGTGATGTACTGCTGGAACCTCAGGTGTTTCATCTTCATGGCATCTTTTCTGACGTGCAGCAGTTGTCATCATTCTATTGCTCTCTTTTAAGGATCCAAGATGGCGCCGCGGATGGCAGCCACTGGCTTCTGCTCTCTGATGTTTTGGATAATTTTGTATGTTTTTTTGGACTTCTTCTCTTCCGTCCGAGTCACCTTTTCAAGGGAGGAACTACTTTCACTCAGACTATCTCCCAATGCAACTTCTCCGCCAGTTTTGTGCTGCTGATCTGAAGTTTTTTCAGGCAATCTTAGCTGTGGAAGCAGCGGCTATTGGCACTGGCCGGAAACAAAGGCGGCGTGGTAAACGTGCCGGTGCGCTAGTCAGGCTGAAGAAACGAGGATATCGCACGCCGTTCCCATCGATCCATCTGGTGAACGTCCGCTCTTTGGCGAACAAAATGGACGAACTGCTGCTCCTGACTCACAAAAACCCGGATTTTAGCAGAACACCCTGTGTTTCACGGAGTCCTGGCTGAGTGAACACATCCCGGACAGTGCGGTCCGCCTGGACGGATTCCAACTGTTTCACGCTGATCGCAGCCGAGAATTCTCTGGAAAGACTAAAGGTGGCGGAATCTGCTTCTACATAAACGAAGGTTGGTGTACTGACGTCACAGTGTTGAAGAAGTTTTGTAGCCCTAACCTAGAGTCACTGTTCATAAACTGTAAACCCTTTATTCACCGCGAGAGTTCTCCTCGTTTATTCTGGTCGGAATTTACATCCCGCCTGTTGCTTGTACAACGGAGGCACTGCAGCACCTCGCTGACCAGATAGCAGAGGTGGAGGAAAAACATCCAGACTCTCTGCTTATCATTCTGGGTGATTTCAATAGAGCTCATCTCACAAATGAGCTTCCTAAATACAGACAGCATATTAGATGTCCCACCAGGGACACAAATACACTTGATCACTGTTACACAGTTTTAAGAAACGCCTATCATGCTGTCCCTCGTGCAGCTCTGGGTTTTTCTGACCACTGTCTGCTTCATCTTATTACAACAGGGGTCACCAACGCGGTGCCCGCGGGCACCATGTCGTCCGCAGGGACCACATGAGTCGCCCGCAGGCCTGTTCTAAAAATAGCACAACTCGCAAGTGAGCTGCGTCTAAGATGTAATTTTTTTCTGCTGCTATTTTTTAAAATCACACTTGCATTTATATAGATTTTAAAATGACAATGTCTTAAAAATAAAAAAAAATGAAAATATGTTTATTATACGTAAAGTTAAGGTGAACTCTGACCTAGTTCAAAGGTCAGTATCGTGCGCATAACAAAACCTTCGCGCTTGTGGAGCGTAAGCTAGCGGACAGTGAAGATAGTGGGCGGAGTGCAGTTTCCTAGGCCAAAAACATGGCGAAAAAAAGACAGAAAATTTATCATTTTCAAAGTGAGCGGGAGGAAGAGTTCTTTTTTACTACCGTGAAAGGAAGCTGCGTGTGTTTCATTTACGGGGCGACGGCGAAGCGACACTTCATTACCCACTCTTTTTTTTTTTTTTTGGACTTATCTTGTACCCGTAGGTGGATTTGTTCTGCAGTCCGGTGACAAGCCACCAGCTGCTGGTCGCAAGCGCCCCTTAACTCCCTAACCTGCATGTTTTTGCATGAAAAACCAGAACATGCAAACTCCACACAGATCACTGTTGGCCGGGATCGAACCCACGATCCCCCGGCCGAGGGTAATCTGCTGCCGCGGTGCTAACCACTGCGCCACCGTGCATATAAGCACTCCCAGTGCTTGTTTAGATTTTTCTCATGAAAGGACAGCGCTGGTTATTACTCCAGCATGATTCTTGGCAAGAACTGTATGGATATAATTCCAGTGAAGAAGAACACACAAAAGTATGTTTATTAAATGTAACAGATTTTGAGCAGAATTGCAGCAGATTTGTTCAGTTAAAAATGTGATAAGATTTATTTAATATGAAAGTTGATTTTTCTTAAATGTTGCATAACTTTTTCAAACATGGTTCAACATAGTTCATGAATTAAAAGGGTTTAGTTTTTTATGGTTAAAAGGGACTGGTGAAAACTGGACATTTTTTTAATGAAATGTAGAAGTGATCATCTGAACAATTGCTGAGATTAATAAAAATAAAGTGTTGAATATTGATCTTGTCTGTTACCCACTCTAAGTTATTGATAATTATTTATATATATATATACAGTATATACACAATTTGTTATTTTAGAGGAGTGTGTCAAGCTGGTGCCCTTCACATGACTCGATACCCATGAAGTAGCTCTTGGTTTCAAAAAGGTTGGTGACCCCTGTATTACAACATACAGACAGAAACTAAAAACTTCCAAGTCTGTTGTAAGGACTGTGAAGAAATGGACTGAGGAATCAAAGCTGGAGTTACAAGCCTGCTTTGACTGCACAGATTAGAGTGTTTTTGAAGATGCAGCTATTAACCTAAATGAACTCACTGACACTGTGACATCATATATCACTTTCTGCGAGGACATGTGTGTGCAGACCAAGACCTTCTGCACATACAACAACAATAAACCCTGGTTCACCCCTAAACTCAAGCAGCTACGTCAGACCAAGGAGGAGGCCTACAGGACTGGTGACTGGACTCTGTACAAGCGGGCCAGAAACATGCTGATGAAGGAGACCAGGCTTGCTAAGAGGAGCTACAGTGAGAAGTTACAACAAAACTTCTCAGCCAACAACTCTGCTTCTGTTTGGAGAGGCCTACGGAATATCACCAACTACAGGAGACCATCCCCCCACCCTGGGGAAAACCTCCAGCTGGCTAATGACCTAAACAGCTTTTACTGTAGGTTTGAAAAGAACCTACAGTTCTCACCTCCCACTCACACAAAAGGATTATCTGCAGCCCCAGGAACTCCATCCCTCCTCCACTCTGACCTCCCACCAGCACTAACGATCTGTGAAGAGGAGGTGCGCCAGGTCTTTCGGAGACAAAAGATCAAGAAGGCTGCAGGACCTGATGGTGTGTCTCCGTCCTGCCTGAGAGTCTACTCCAACAAGTTGGCCCCCATCTTCACCCGGATCTTTAATAGATCACTGGAGCTATGTGAAGTGCCTTCCTGCTTCAAACACTCCATCATCATTCCAGTTCCCAAGAAACCCTCTGTTACAGGATTAAATAACTACAGACCTGTTGCCTTGACCTCTGTGGTCATGAAATCCTTGGAGAGATTGGTGCTGAACCACCTGAAGGTCGTCGCAGGCCCCCTGATGGACCCACTGCAGATTGCCTACCGGTCAAACAGGTCAGTGGATGATGCAGTGAATATGGGACTACACTTCATCCTGCAACACCTCGACTCCCCAGGGACGTACGCCAGGATCCTGTTTGTCGACTTCAGCTCGGCGTTCAACACCATCATCCCAGGCATTCTTCATCAGAAACTCCTCCAGCTCAAGGTGCCCCCCTCCACCTGCCAGTGGATCTCCAGCTTTCTGACTGACAGATAGACAAGCTAGAACGAGTTATTACTCTGCATTAATAGAAGAGAACAAGAATAATCCCAGGTTTCTTTTCAGTACTGTAGCCAGGTTGACAAAGAGTCAGGACTCTGTCAATCCTAGCATTCCCTTAGAGCTTACTTAATCAGGACTTTATGAACTTTTTCAATAATAAAATTTCATCCATCAGAGATAAAATCAATCAGATTCTTCCCACAGTTAACTTAAATACTGTAACTACTACAACTCCTTCTATTGATGTCTGTCTTGATGAGTTTACTCCAATCGACCTTTGTGAGTTAGACAAAATAGTTTCCTCATCCAAACCTTCAACTTGTCTTTTAGACCCTATTCCTACCAGGTTATTTAAAGAAGTCTTCCCACTTATTGGTAGCTTTATTCTTCATATAATCAATTCTTCATTAACTTTAGGCCATGTACCGCAGGCTTTTAAAACGGCTGTAATTAAACCCTTACTCAAAAAGCCAACGCTAGATCCAGGAGCTTTAGCTAACTATAGACCAATCTCTAATCTCCCTTTGATTTCAAAAATCTTAGAAAGAGTTGTTGCTATGCAATTATTTAACCACCTGCAGGGAAATGGTTTACTTGAAGAGTTTCAATCTGGGTTTAGAATCCATCATAGTACTGAAACAGCCTTAGCGAAGGTCACTAACGATCTCCTCATTGCATCTGATAATGGACTAGTTTCTGTACTTGTCCTTTTAGACCTTAGTGCAGCTTTTGATACTATCAATCATAATATTCTACTTGATAGATTAGAACACTATGTTGGACTTAATGGAACTTCGTTGCAGTGGTTTAGATCTTATTTATCTGATAGGTTCCAGTTTGTTCATGTAAATAATGAGTTTTCTTTCAACTCAAAGCTTAGTCATGGAGTTCCACAGGGATCTGTGCTAGGTCCTACTCTTTTTAGTTTATATATGCTTCCGTTAGGCAACATTATTAGAAAGCACTGTATACATTTTCATTGTTACGCAGATAACACACAATTATTCCTGTCAATGAAGCCAGATGATAGTAATCAATTAGCCAAGTTAGAAGCCTGTCTTAAGGAAATCAAAGCTTGGATGACTTCTAATTTCCTGCTATTAAATTCAGATAAGACTGAAGTCATTCTTGTTGGTCCAAAAAAACTTAGAAATTCCTTTCCAAATCAAACTTTCAGTTTGGATGCAGTTACTCTTTCTCTTAATAGCTCTGTGAGGAACCTTGGACTTATTTTTGATCAGGATTTGTCCTTCAATTCACATATTAAATTTGTTTCTAAGACTGCCTTCTATCATTTGCGTAATATTGCCAAGATTAGGAGCATCTTGTCTCAGAGTGATGCTGAGAAACTGATCCATGCTTTTGTTAGCTCGAGATTAGATTATTGTAATTCTTTATTATCAGGCTGTCCCAAAACATCTTTAAAAAGTCTTCAGCTGATCCAAAATGCTGCAGCAAGAGTTTTAACAGGTACTAGAAAGAGAGATCATATCTCTCCGGTTCTGGCCTCCCTTCATTGGCTTCCCATAGAATTTAGAATTAAGTTTAAAATCATTCTTCTTACTTACAAAGCTCTAAACAATCAGGCTCCTTTTTATTTAAAAGATCTGATACTACCGTATTATCCTAACAGAGCACTACGCTCCCAAAATGCAGGATTACTTGTAATACCTAGAATCTCCAAAAGTACAATGGGAGGCAGAGCCTTCAGTTATCAAGCTCCTCTCCTGTGGAATCAGCTGCCAATCTGGATCTGGGTTTTTAAGAATAGGGCTAAAACCTACCTTTTTGATATAGCCTACAATTAGGGAGGGATCATGTGTTTCTGAACCCTCCCTTAGTTATGCTGCTAATAGGTTTAGTCAGCCGGGGGACCTCCAGTAATGCACTGGGCCTCACTCCTTTCCTCACTCTCTATGATTTTTTTTTTGATTGATCGTCACTTCCTTGTGGTAACGTATCGTCACTTCCTGTTTTGCTGTCTGCCTGTGTGGTTTGCTCTCCAGCTCTCAAGCCACTAGCTATGGCTAATAGCTCTCTTTCCTCTCCTCCTCTGGTGTGCTCTCTCTGTCAGATGTTTAGCTACACCTCTGCCTCTTTTAGTGATAACGGTAAATGTAATAAATGTTGTCTTTTTGAGGCGCTCGAGGCGAGGTTGTCTGATTTGGAATCCCGGCTCCGCTGCATTGAAACACCGTCTGCGCCAGTTAATCTCGACGGACGCCCCTTAGCTGCAGCGGAGCTAGCTAGCTTAGGTCCCCCTGTCACCGGTTCCCCGGCTGTCCTCTGCAGCGAGGAGACTGGGTGGGTGACGGTGAGAAGGAAGCCTAGTCGCAAAGCCCCGGTTCACCACCAACCTGTTCACGTTTCTAATCGTTTTTCCCCGCTCAGCGACACACCCGCTGAGGAAAAAACTCTGATCATTGGCGACTCTGTAGTCAGAAACGTGAACCTAGAGACTCCAGCGGCCATAGTCACATGCATTCCTGGGGCCAGAGCAGGCGACATCGAGTCAAATTTGAAAATGCTGGCTAAAAGTAACTGTAAATATTCCACAATTGTTATTCACGCCGGCATTAATGACATCCGTCTCCGGCAGTCGGAAGTCACGAAACTTAATGTAGAATCGGTGTGTGACTTTGCAAAAACAATGTCAGCCACTGTAGTATTCTCTGGGCCCCTCCCCAATCTGACCAGTGATGACATGTTTAGTCGCTCGTCATCCTTGAACCGCTGGCTGTCTGTGTGGTGTCCTAAAAATGACGTGGGCTACATTGACAATTGGAGCTCTTTTTGGGGAAAACCTGGTCTTATGAGACGAGACAGCATTCATCCCACTTTGGATGGTGCTTCTCATTTATCTAACAATCTGGCATCTTTTTATCCAAATTTCCAAAACCATGACTACTCAGAGTTGGGACCAGGAAGCAGAGTCGCAGTCTTACACGCCTCTCTGCAGCTCCTCTTCATCCGCCACCCCTCAGCTTAGCCCCTGTCTTCCCCATCAGAGAATCGTTGTCTGCTCCCTCCAAAGTAAATAAAAATATAATGTATAAGCATCCCAAAGTGATAAAGCAAAATATTGGTAAAACTCAAATTAAACATAAAGCCTCTAAATTGAATGATTTGGCCTCTGTTCCTCCTCATAATTTAAAAATTAAATGTGGTTTATTAAATATTAGGTCTCTAACTCCCAAGTCTCTGTCAGTCCATGATCTGTTAATTGATCATCAGATTGATTTAATTTCCCTTACAGAGACTTGGTTAGGACAAGAGGATTATGTTGGTTTAAATGAATCAACTCCCTCTGGTTATTTAAACTGTCAAAATCCCAGAAGTTCTGGTCGTGGAGGAGGAGTAGCATCAATTTACCATTCCAAATTACTAGTTAATGTAAAGCAAAAAACATGTTATAATTCCTTTGAGGGCCTGGTCCTCAGGATTGGGCACTTTAGCAATTCCAGGTTAAACCCAATTTTATTTGCCATAGTTTATCGTCCCCCATCAACCTATTCAGAATTTTTATCCGAATTCCCTGATTTCTTAGCTGATTTAGTGCTGAAATCTGATAGAATAATTATAGTAGGGGACTTTAATATACATGTGGATGTAGATAGTGACTGCCTTAATGTGGCTTTTAATTCAATATTAGACTCGATTGGGTTTTCTCAGAAAGTAGGAAATTCTACTTATTACCTCCACCATACATTGGACCTTGTTCTGACATATGGCATAGAAATAGAAAATCTTGTAGTGTCTCCTCATAACCCTGTACTGTCAGACCATTGTCTGTTAACCTTTGATTTTACTATTTCTGACTATTTGGCTCCTAAAGAAAAATATTATCACAGTAGATGCCTCTCAGATGATGCTGTTTCCAAATTTATGCAGATTGTTTCCTCTATGCCATGTGTCAACACAACAGAAATAAGCTATAGACAGCTTGCTCCTTCTGTAATTGATAACATGGTGGATAGTGTTTCAGCTTCTCTGCATCAGGCTCTAGACTTGGTGGCCCCCTTAAAAAAGAAAAAGTCTAATCAGAGATTTTTAACTCCTTGGTTCAACACAGAAACTCGTAGCTTAAAACAGAAGACTCGTCAATTAGAAAGAAAATGGCGCTCTACTAATTTAGATGAAATCTATTTAGCTTGGAGAAATCATCTTTTAATTTATAAAAAATCTCTTAGAAAAGCTAGAACGAGTTATTACTCTGCATTAATAGAAGAGAACAAGAATAATCCCAGGTTTCTTTTCAGTACTGTAGCCAGGTTGACAAAGAGTCAGGACTCTGTCAATCCTAGCATCCCCTTAGAGCTTACTAGTCAGGACTTTATGAACTTTTTCAATAATAAAATTTCATCCATCAGAGATAAAATCAATCAGATTCTTCCCACAGTTAACTTAAATACTGTAACTACTACAACTCCTTCTATTGATGTCTGTCTTGATGAGTTTACTCCAATCGACCTTTGTGAGTTAGACAAAATAGTTTCCTCATCCAAACCTTCAACTTGTCTTTTAGACCCTATTCCTACCAGGTTATTTAAAGAAGTCTTCCCACTTATTGGTAGCTTTATTCTTCATATAATCAATTCTTCATTAACTTTAGGCCATGTACCGCAGGCTTTTAAAACGGCTGTAATTAAACCCTTACTCAAAAAGCCAACGCTAGATCCAGGAGCTTTAGCTAACTATAGACCAATCTCTAATCTCCCTTTCATTTCAAAAATCTTAGAAAGAGTTGTTGCTACGCAATTATTTGACCACCTGCAGGGAAATGGTTTATTTGAGGAGTTTCAATCTGGGTTTAGAATCCATCATAGCACTGAAACAGCCTTAGCGAAGGTCACTAACGACCTCCTCATTGCATCTGATAATGGACTAGTTTCTGTACTTGTCCTTTTAGATCTTAGTGCAGCTTTTGATACTATTGATCATAATATTCTACTTGAGAGATTAGAACACTATGTTGGACTTAATGGAACTTTGTTGCAGTGGTTTAGATCTTATTTATCTGATAGGTTCCAGTTTGTTCATGGAAATAATGAGTTTTCTCTCAGCTCAAAGCTTAGTCATTGAGTTCCACAGGGATCTGTGCTAGGCCCTACTCTTTTTAGTTTATATATGCTTCCGTTAGGCAACATTATTAGAAAGCACTGTATACATTTTCACTGTTATGCAGATGACACACAATTATACCTGTCAATGAAGCCAGATGATACTAATCAATTAGCCAAGTTAGAAGCCTGTCTTAAGGAAATCAAAGTTTGGATGACTTGTAATTTCCTGCTATTAAATTCAGATAAGACTGAAGTCATTCTTGTTGGTCCAAAAAACCTTAGAAATTCCTTTCCAAATCAAACTTTCAGTTTGGATGCAGTTACTCTTTCTCTTAATAGCTCTGTGAGGAACCTTGGAGTTATTTTTGATCAGGATTTGTCCTTCAATTCACATATTAAATTTGTTTCTAAGACTGCCTTCTATCATTTGCGTAATATTGCCAAGATTAGGAGCATCTTGTCTCAGAGTGATGCTGAGAAGCTGATCCACGCTTTTGTTAGCTCGAGATTAGATTATTGTAATTCTTTATTATCAGGCTGTCCTAAAACATCTTTAAAAAGTCTTCAGCTGATCCAAAATGCTGCAGCAAGAGTTTTAACAGGTACTAGAAAGAGAGATCATATCTCTCCGGTTCTGGCCTCCCTTCATTGGCTTCCCATAGAGTTTAGAATTAAGTTTAAAATCCTTCTTCTTACTTACAAAGCTCTAAACAATCAGGCTCCTTTTTATTTAAAAGATCTGATACTACCGTATCATCCTAACAGAGCACTACGCTCCCAAAATGCAGGTTTACTTGTAATACCTAGAATCTCCAAAAGTACAATGGGAGGCAGAGCCTTCAGTTATCAAGCTCCTCTCCTGTGGAATCAGCTGCCAATCTGGATTCGGGAGTCAGACTCGATCTCTGTTTTTAAGAATAGGGCTAAAACCTACCTTTTTGATATAGCCTACAATTAGGGAGGGATCATGTGTTTTCTGAACCCTCCCTTAGTTATGCTGCTAATAGGTTTAGTCAGCCGGGGGACCTCCAGTAATGCACTGGGCCTCACTCCTTTCCTCACTCTCTATGAAATATTTTTTTTTTGCTGGTCATTAACATTTGTTTGTTCTCTCCCATAGATTGAGTCCCCATCGTGCTGTTTGCTCTCTACATGTCTGTTCTTTTCTTCTTCTCTATCCCCTCACCCCCCAGCCAGTCGCAGCAGATGACTGCCCCTCCCTGAGCCTGGTTCTGCTGGAGGTTTCTTCCTGTTAAAAGGGAGTTTTTCCTCTCCACCGTCGCCAAGTGCTTGCTCACAGGGGATCGCCTGATTGCTGGGGTCTTTCTGCAACTGTGGGGGTCCTCCCTACAGTTGATAGTGCTATGAGATGACTGTTGTTGTGAAGTGGCGCTATATAAATAAAGTTGAATTGAATTGAATTGAATTGAATTTTTTGCTGGTCATTAACATTTGTTTGTTCTCTCCCATAGATTGAGTCCCCATCGTGCTGTTTGCTCTCTACATGTCTGTTCTTTTCTTCTTCTCTATCCCCTCACCCCCCAGCCAGTCGCAGCAGATGACTGCCCCTCCCTGAGCCTGGTTCTGCTGGAGGTTTCTTCCTGTTAAAAGGGAGTTTTTCCTCTCCACCGTCGCCAAGTGCTTGCTCACAGGGGATCGCCTGATTGCTGGGGTCTTTCTGCAACTGTGGGGGTCCCCCCCTACAGTTGATAGTGCTATGAGATGACTGTTGTTGTGAAATGGCGCTATATAAATAAAGTTGAATTGAATTGACAGGTGGCAACAGGTGAAGCTAGGGACAATTACATCCACCTCCCAAAAAATTAGTACTGGCGCCCCCCAAGGGTGTGTCCTTTCCCCACTGCTCTTCTCCCTCTACTCCAACGACTGCACCTCAGAGGACCCTTCGGTGAAGCTCCTGAAGTTTGCGGATGACACCACAGTCATCGGTTTGATCCGGGATGATGATGAGTCTGCATACAGGCGGGAGGTGGAGCAGCTTATCCTCTGGTGCGGCCAGAACCATCTTGAACTTAACCCAGCCAAAACGGTGGAGATGACTGTGGATTTCAGGCGACACCCTCCTTCATTCCTCCCACTCACCATCCACAACAGCACAGTGTCCACTGTGGACTCCTTCAAGTTTCTGGGTACCACAATCTCCCGGAACCTGAAGTGGTCCTCCCATATAGACACTGTCCGGAAAAAGGCCCAGCAGAGGTTGTTTTTTCTGCGTCAGCTCAAGAAGTTTGATTTGCCTCAGGAGCTGCTGGTTGTCTTCTACACCGCCATCATCCAATCTGTCCTCTGCTTTTCCATCACTGTCTGGTTTGGATCTGCCACTAAACAGGACAAGACTAGACTGCAGCGGATCATTAAGTTTGCGGAGAGGATCACTGGTACCGACCTACCCTCCACTGAGAACTTATATTGATCCATAACCAGGAAACGGGCGGGGAACATCTGTGCTGACCCGTCACACCCCGGCCACAAACTGTTTGAACTTCTACCTTCTGGTCGATGTTACAGATCACTGAAGGTCAAAACCACCCGTCACAGGAACAGTTTCTTTCCTCAAGCCATCACTCTGATGAACTCCTAATATTCACCTAGTCCTACCTGTTGCTGTACTCGTGACTTTTCATCCATTCTTACATTGCACATAACTCTCACACTGCTTTTTTACTTCATTCACATTATATCACTGAATCTGAGTTCACATTGAAATACTGTATGACTGTATATTTTTTCATATATTTCTGCAAAGTGTGGATAGTCTGAGTAAATAACTGCATATATTCCTGTATATATTTGCATCCTTTGATAGAAACATGGACAGACTGCAATTTACTGTACATACTCTGTTGTCATTGAATCCTTATTTAAATCTTACACCTGAACAACGAGAGCAAGTTTTTAGCCAAAGTCAAATTCCTTGTATGTGTTGTGCATACTTGGCCAATAAAACTGATTCTGATTCCATCTGGTGGGTCTTCTTCTTCTTCTTCTTCTTCTTCTTCTTCTTCTTCTTCTTCTTCTTCTTCTTCTTCTTCTTCTTCTTCTCCTTCTCCTTCTTCTTCTTCTTCTTCTTCTTCTTCTTCTTCTTCGAGACCACTGGTTAAGGGATAGGTGCGTCGTAATTCCATTTCATGGACAGGATCATGAAAATAGATCTGAGCAAAAAGAGGCTTTCCGGCATGGGCTCACTGTATATGACATCAGAAGGCAGAATCTGCCTTCAAGACATGAAGGCAGCCTTGATGTATATGATGTGGGCTATATTAATCATATATTCCATAACCTACATATGTTGAAGCATGTGGGAATGTTTGGTGATTACATATGTAAGGCGACTTCACACCTCTGAAAGGACAAAGACTCTCAACCGCCAGTGAAGAACAAAGACGTTCCCAGACACTGCAGTGGAGACCGGAGGAGCTACCCTCACCCCCCCAGGGCGAAGAGAGGAAGTACCAAGACAATGGGGGGATTAAGATAATGAGGGATGTCAGCCTTTGATATGCATGTCTTTTGTTATGTGCAAGTATAAAGTCAGAGAGCCGGAGGTATTCGGTCTCTTTTTCCTTCTGCTGCTTCTGCACTTAGATGAGACTTGTTAGGAGAGCTGATAATAAACTTTGGTTTATATATCATACCGCCTTGTTCTTTCAAGCTCTTCTACACTGGTGACCCCTGACGCGAGTATGGACCTGAGGCGTTCCCCCGCGATCGACTCATCTGTGGTGACTCAGGCAGACGCCAGCGCCCACGCAGACAGGGGAACAGATGGACGACTTTCCCCCCCGGCAGAAGGGATTGAGAGGGCTCAACCGAGCACCAGCGCCGCTGAGAGAGCCGAAGCAAGGCACTCTCATCCTGCGGACACATCAGTGACGGTCTACACGAATGCCGTCGCTGTCAAGCTGCCGGACTTCTGGCAGGAAGACCCCGCCTCGTGGATTCAACAAGCTGAAGCCCAGTTTACACTGGCGGGCATCACGGCTGACGATACGAAATTCTATCATATCGTCTCCAAACTCGACGCCGCCACTTCGAGGAGTGTGCGGAGCATGATCCGGCGGCCACCGGCCCAAGACAGATATGAAACACTGAAAGCAACCATCGTGGCAAATTACGTCCCCTCAGCTGAAGCGAGAGCCGAGAAGATCCTGGCGGTCTACGGCCACAGAGGGTGCAAACCTAAAGCCCTCATGGAGGATTTGCTGCAGCTTAAAGAAGAGGACAATGACAACTTCCTCTTCCAATTCATATTCCTCAGCACGCTGCCGCCACACATGAGAGGGACACCCGCCAACATGAGATGCAGCACCCAGCAAGACTTCCGCGTGCTCGCCAATGAAGCTCAACGGCTCGTCAACGCCTGCAAGGAGCAGACACCCACAGCAGCATCCGCAGACCTCAACGCTGATGCCCAGAACCACGAAGAGCCACAACCCACTGAGCAGATCCAGCCCGCGGTGACAGCGACACGGCCAAAACGTAACAGACGGAGCGACGTCTGTTATTATCACCACTGCTTCGCTGAGAAGGCCCGCAAATGCGTTCCCCCCTGCAAATTTACGATTTCGGGAAACGCCAAAGCCGAGAGCCGTTAACAGCAGCGGTTCTCGGCGAGAAGAGTAAGCTGTTATATGTGACGGATGGACACACCGGCAAGCAGTTCCTTATTGACACAGGAGCTCAGCTGAGTTTCGTCATGCCCTCCCAAACAGATCGAGCCATGGGCACCCGGGGCAACGGAGCGGTGGCAGCCAACGGCTCCAACATTGACACTTTCGGCGAAAAGAGCCTGCACCTCCACATCCACGGCCGCAACTACAGATGGACATTTGTTGTAGCGGCGGTGAGTTTTAACTTGTTAGGCGCAGATTTTTTGTGTGCACATGGGTTATTAGTGGATCTAGCGAATAGACGCTTGGTTAATGCACTGTCCTTTGCTTCTATTCCCTGCTCAGCCCGAGTTTCTCCACCACCTGTGCAGGCTAGCGTCACCACAGCAGGAGGCAAGTTTGAGCAACTCCTCACCCAATTTCCAGCACTCACAATTCCCAAATTCTTAGCCACTGTGGCTAAACACGGGGTTGAACACTTTATTCCCACAACGGGCCCACCCGTATTTGCCAAAGCTCGCCGCTTAGACGCGGCCAAGCTCAACATAGCTCGGGACGAGTTTACTACCCTTGAAAAATTAGGCATTGTTAGACGCTCGAAGAGCCCTTGGGCCTCACCACTTCACATGGTTCCGAAACCCGACGGTTCTTGGAGACCGTGCGGAGATTACCGCAGATTAAACAATGCGACAGCGCATGACCGCTACCCAATTCCTCACATTCAGGATTTTTCACTACATCTGGCGGGTGCGCGCATTTTTTCAAAAATAGACCTGGTCCACGGTTATCATCAAGTCCCAGTTCGAGCAGAGGGCATTCCTAAAACAGCTGTAATAACCCCTTTCGGCCTTTTTGAATTTCTGCGAATGCCTTTCGGCCTCAAAGGCGCTGCTCAAACTTTTCAGCGGATGATGGACGCGGTATTACGCGACCTTCCTTTTGTTTTCGTCTACCTCGACGACATGCTGGTAGCCAGCTCGTCTGAGGAAGAACACGAGCAGCACCTCACTATGGTTTTTCAGAGACTAGAAGAGCACGGGTTAATAATCAATCCAGCCAAATGCAAATTCGGCGTGTCACAAATTGATTTTTTAGGACACGAAGTCTCTCCGAAAGGGGCAGTTCCACTTCCAGACAAAATTCACGCGATAAAAAGTTTCCCACGGCCACAAACGGTCAAATCGCTGCAAGAATTTTTAGGAATGATTAATTTTTACAACCGTTTCCTCCCCCACGCAGCTCAGCTCATGCAGCCCCTATATGACGCACTCAGAAAAAAGAAAGCTTCCAACGCGGTTGAATGGACCCCGGAGCGCGAACGCGCCTTCACGGAAATAAAGAGCGCTCTAGCTAATGCCACATTGTTAGTTCACCCTGATCCCTCGGCCCGCATTGCGCTAACCACAGACGCTTCGGACCTAGCTATAGGGGCAGTTGTAGAACAACATGTCAGCGGGATCTGGCAACCTTTAGCATTCTTCAGCAAATCGCTAAACCAAACTGAGCGTAAGTACAGCACTTTTGACAGGGAGCTGCTAGCGCTTCATTTATCCATCCGCCACTTCCAGTTCTGGTTAGAAGGGCGGAGTTTCACGGCTTTTGTAGACCACAAACCGCTCACCTTTGCTATGGCTAAAATTTCAGAACCATGGTCAGGCAGGCAACAAAGACAGCTGGCTGCGATTTCAGAGCTCACCACAGACATTCGACATGTGGCAGGCAAACTTAACGTGGTAGCAGACTGCCTCTGTCGCGCTGTGACATCACCAGAGCACGAGGAGACAGATTATACTGCCTCAGCCGCAGAACTTTTCACTAACGCGGACACATACGCAGCACCTATCCATGCAGGGATAGATTATGCAGCCATGGCAGAGGAACAAAGCAGTGACGCGGACGTGCGCGCACTCCTGTCTGGACCAACAGGGTTAAGGCTGGAGGAAAAGGGTTTACGCGACGGCGTGCCCCCCCTAATATGCGATATTTCAACCGGCCGACCTCGCCCGTTAGTCCCAGCCACATGGCGCCGCCGTATTTTCGACTCAATTCACTCCCTCGCGCACCCAGGTGTGCGCACCTCAGTTAAAATGGTCGCCGAAAAGTTTGTGTGGCCAGGCCTGCGCAAAAACGTAAAAGAATGGGCAAAAACTTGCATTTCTTGTCAGCGCGCCAAAATACACAAACACACAAAAGCCCCTCTGGAGCCTTTTCCGATCCCGGCTAGAAGGCTCGGCCACGTTTATGTCGACCTCGTGGGACCACTACCTTCCTCCCAAGGTTTCACACACCTGTTAACAATGATAGACCGCACCACGCGCTGGCCAGAGGCAGTCCATCTAGCGTCAACTACAGCAGACGAAGTCGCTCGCGTTTTTTTGACAAACTGGGTGGCACGTTTCGGCGTCCCATTGGACATCACGTCCGATAGAGGACGTCAATTTGTCTCGGAGCTTTGGTCAGCCATGTCCAGCAGCTTAGGGGCAACAATTCATCGCACCACCGCTTATCACCCTCAGGCTAATGGGTTATGCGAGCGTTTTCACAGGTCTTTAAAAGCCACCCTCAGAGCCTCACTAACGGATACAAATTGGGTAAATAAACTTCCCTGGGTTTTATTGGGGTTGCGTGCTGCGCCTAAAGAGGATCTAGACGCCTCTCCGGCAGAATTAGTTTTTGCACAACCTCTCAGGCTCCCAGGTGAATTTTTACCAGAGAACCCAGAGCCAGGGCATCTTCCAGTCCCAAGGTTTTTAGGCAGCAACGGACCGGACTCTCTCCCCGGTCCAGCTCATCACTCCTTTCCACGGGTTTTTGTCCCTCAAGCTTTAAAGAACGCTGAATTCGTTTTTGTTAGACATGAAGCTTTAAAACCAACTTTCCGCCCAGCATACGATGGGCCATTCAGAGTGCTGGAACCTGGTGATAAACACTTTGTGCTTGATTTTGGGGATAGAAAAGAAACAGTCAGCATTGACAGACTTAAACCTGCCTTCTTGTTGAAAGACGAGCCTGCACAGTTGGCGAGAGCACCTCGGCGGGGTAGACCCCCCAAGAGAAAAGACTCAACCCCCCTGCAGGGAACAATTAACCACTCTCCTTCCCACGCTGCAGATTCCTTACAAGAAGGTCCCAGCAGGACGCCTAAACGAACCCACAGCAGTTTTGGGAGAAGATTAAAGCCCAGACAGCACAGGGACTGATGCAAACTACTCCACAATTGTTCACTAATTGTGCTGTAACAGTTTAGGACTGACTTATGATTTTACTATGCTGTTATGATTACCACTGAACTCTCTTAGGGGCATGGCTGCTGGAAAGTTTCTTCTGTGGCAAGAGGTGTAACAGTTAGTATGTCATAGTAATTATCTTAAACTGTGAATTTTTCTATTGTCTTTTCTTAGTCGTTTGGGGGGAGGGGGCTGTGGGCTATATTAATCATATATTCCATAACCTACATATGTTGAAGCATGTGGGAATGTTTGGTGATTACATATGTAAGGCGACTTCACACCTCTGAAAGGACAAAGACTCTCAACCGCCAGTGAAGAACAAAGACGTTCCCAGACACTGCGGTGGAGACCGGAGGAGCTACCCTCACCCCCCCAGGGCGAAGAGAGGAAGTACCAAGACAATGGGGGGATTAAGATAATGAGGGATGTCAGCCTTTGATATGCATGTCTTTTGTTATGTGCAAGTATAAAGTCAGAGAGCCGGAGGTATTCGGTCTCTTTTTCCTTCTGCTGCTTCTGCACTTAGATGAGACTTGTTAGGAGAGCTGATAATATTTGGTTTATATATCATACCACCTCGTTCTTTCAAGCTCTTCTACATATGACATCATAAAGACATGTTGCTTGATGTCTGTCACTGTATATGACATCATAAAGACATGAAGACAGGCTTGATGTATATGACATCATAAAGACACATTTGTCTATGTGCCGTCATATAGGCATCGCAAGTTGTCCTATGATGCCTGAGTTCATGGTCTAACTGGGCCTCTTTCCACCAAACCGGTGGAAAGACACAAATGTGTCTTTATGACATCATAAAGACACATTTGTCTGTGTGTCCTATGATGCCTGAGTTCATAGGATGTCCTATGATGTTCTGGCAGAGATCATAGGCCGTCCTATGATGTAACTATGAACGTGACAGACACACACATGACCACCATAGGCCGTCCTATGATGTCCTATGAACGTGACAGACAGACACACACACACACACACAGATTTCTTGCTTTAATAGAGTGATCTTGTGTAGAGCAAGTAGAGAGATCTTGTGTAGACTCTACATGTTTGAAGTAAATGAAAATGAAATGAAATGATTGCAAGGACATCTCCTGTGCACATCCCTCTTCAGATCACCCCACAGATATTTCCAAAACCTTAATCTTCTTCTGGTGAAAGCCATTCTTTTGTTGATTTGAATGTGTGCTTTGGGTCATTGTCATGCTGAAAGATGAAGTTCCTCTTCATCTTCAGCTTTCTAGCAGACGTCTAAAGGTTTTGTGCCAACACTGACTGGTATTTGGAACTGTTCATAATTCTCTCCACCTTGACTAGGGCCCCAGTTCCTGCTGAAGAAAAGCAGCCCTAAAGCATGATGCTGCCACCACCATACTTCACTGTAGGTATGGTGTTCTTTTGGTGATAGGCGGTGTTGTGTTTGTGCCAAATATACCTTTTTTAATTGTGGACAAAAAGTTCAACCTTTGTTTCATCAGACCACAACACATTTTCCCACATGCGTTTGGTAGATTTCAAATGTGTTTTTGCAAAATTTAGCCTGGCTTGGATGTTTTTCTTCAAAAGATAAGGTTTCCATCTTGACACCCTAGACAGGAGATTGTTGTCACATGTACTAAACAGCCAGTACTTGCCAGAAATTCCTGCAGCTCCTTCATTGCTGCTGTCAGCCTCTTGGCAGCCTCCCTGACCAGTTTTCTTTTTGTCTTTTCATCAATTTTGTAGGGATGTCCAGTTCTTCGTAATGTCACTGTTGTGCCATATTTTCTCCAGCTGATGATGACTGTCTTAACTGTGTTCCATGGTATATCTAATGCCTTGGAACTTTTTTGTACCCTTCTCCTGATTGATACCTTTGAACAATCAGATCCCTCTGATGCTTTGGAAGCTCTCTACAGACCATGGCTTGTGCTATAAGATGTGACTACAAAAATGTCAGGAAAAGCCTACTAGAACAGCTGAACTTTATTTGGAGTTAATCAGAGACACTTTAAATGGTGGCAGGTGTGCGCTTACTCCCCTTAACATGAGTTTGAATGTGAGTGGTTAATTCTGAACACAGCCACATCCCCAGTTATAACAGGGTATGCATATTTATGCCAACAAGTTATTGTAACTTTTTTATTTTTCCCCTTAAAAGATTTCAGTTTGTTTTTCAATTGTGTTGTACAGGTTATAGGTCACATTAATGGTGGAAAAAAGTTTTGAAATGATTTATCTTGGTCTCATTTTTTTACATCACAAAAACCTGGCATTTGAGCAGGGGTGTGTAGACTTTTTATATTCACTGTATTTGCAACTCTTTTTTAAAAAAAAAATTTGCAGCTTTTTTCTCATAAATATGCAACTTTTTATGATAAATTTGTTACTTTTTTCTAATAAATTTGTGACTTTTTTCTAATAAATTTGCTATTGTTTTCTTGTAAATCTGCAATTTTCCCCATGAATGGGCAGTTTTTTTTCATATAAATGGGACTTTTTTGTAATAAATTTTTTCCCATAAATTTGCAACTCTTTGAAATTTGCAGCTTTTTTCTTATAAATATGCAACTTTTGATGATAAATTTGTTACTTTTTTCTAATAAATTTGTGACTTTTTTCTAATAAATATGTAAATGTTTTCTTGTAAATTTGCTATTTTTCCCCATGAGTGGGCAGGGTTTTTTTTAGTATAAATGGAACTTTTTGGTCATAAATTTTTTTCCCATAAATTTGCAACTCTTTCTTTGAAGTTTGCAGTTTTTTTCTTATAAATATGCTACTTTTTATGATAAATTTGTTACTTTTTTCTAATAAATTTGTGACTTTTTTCTAATAAATTTGCAAATGTTTTCTTGTAATTTTGCAATTTTTTCCCCATGAATGGGCAATTTTTTTTTAATATAAATGGCACTTTTTTGTCATCAATTTTTCCCATAAATTTGCAACACTTTCTTGCAAATTTGCTGCTTTTTTCTGATAAATATGTCACTTTTTTATGATAAATTTGTGACTTTTTTCTAATCAATTTGCAAATGTTTTCTTGTAATTTTGAAACATTTTTCCTCATAAATGGGCAACTTTTATATCATAAATTTGCAAACTTTTTTCTTGTAAATTTGATGCTTTTTTATCATAAATTTGTGACTTTTTCCTGTTAACGTGTATCATAGTTTTTATTTTGTGATTTTTTCTTAAAATTTGCAAACTTTTTCTCATAAATTTGCAAATTTTTTCTCATAACTTTGCAATTTTTTCTTGTAAATGTGCAACTTTTTGTTGAAAATTTATTTTTTATTTAAACTTTTTTATTATAAATTTTCCTGTAAATGTGAATCACGTTTTTTTTTTTGTTAATTTGTGTATTTTTTTTGTCAATTTGTGACTTTTTTCTTGTAAATTTGCAAATTCTTCCTGTAAGTGTGCAATTTTTTTTCTTTTAAATGTGAATTTTTTTCTCATAAGTTTTTGAATTCATCATTATTTTTCTCATAATTTTGTGACTTTCTTTCTTGGAAATTTATTTCTTTTTTCTTATTAATTTGCAACTTTTTCTTGCAAATTTGTGACTTTTTTCTTCTATATTTGCCAGTTTTTTCATCACTTTGTTATATTTTTTCTTGTAAATTTTAAACTTCTTTCCTTATAAATCTTTCTTGTGAATTTACCACAGTATTTTTCTTTTAAATGTGAAGTTCTTTTCTCAGAAATGTCCAAAATTTTACTTATGAATTTGTTGCTTTTTTCTTATAAAATTGCAACTTTTTTGCTCATAAATGGGCAACATTTTTTCTCATGAATTTGCAACTTTTTTCTTGTAAATGTGTATTTTTTCATTATAAATTTATGACTTTTTCGTGTAAATGTGCATCTTTTTGTATAAACTTGTGACTTCTTTTGTTAATTTTTAATTTTTTTTTCAAAATGTGCAACTTTTTTTATTATAACTTTGCAACTTTTTCCTTGTAAATGTACAACTTTTTCATAAATGTGGAACTTTTTTATTACAAATTGGAAAGATCTGCTAATTTGTGACTTTCTTCTCAAAATTTGAGACTTTTTTCTTGTAAATTTGCAACTTTTCCCCATAAATTTGCAACTTTTTCTTTGTAATTTTGTGACTTTTGTTGTTGCAAATTCATGACTTTTTTCCTTATAGGTTTGCAGTTTTTTTCATGAATTTGTGACATTTTTTATTTTAAGTGTGGATTTTTTTTCTCATAAATTTTTGAATTTACCATTTTTTCTTCCTAATTTCGTGATATTTTTTTTTCTTGGAAATTTGTTACTTTTTCTTATTAATTTACAACTTTTCCTTGCAAATTTGTGACTTTGTTTTTGATCAAAGAACCGAGAGGCTTTGGAATCTGCTCAGATGTTCTGCAAAGGGTTTATGTTGCTCTGATTCAAAGTGTTTTGGTGTTTAATATATCAGTCTGGTATGGTAATATTACTGTAGCAAACAACAGGAAACTGGACAGAATTGTTAAAATGTCTGGAAAACTAATAGAGCAGCCACAAACATCATTAGAACAGCTGTATGTTAGTGCTGTTTCCAAAAAGGCTCGGTCTATTGTTAGTGACGATAACCATCGTCTTTATCTGAGTTTCAGTTTCTCCCTTCAGGGTGATGGGAGAACCAGAAGTTTTTCACAGAAGGGAAACTGTGAGTGAAGATGAGGACCAGGTTGTTGAACCTCAGGAGAGGGCTGGAAGAGAAACAGTGGCCAGAGACTCTAGACTGTATGAATTTGTGACTTTTTTTTTTGTCTAAATTTGAAACTTTTTCTCAGTTTTTTCTTATAAATTTGCATCTTTTTCCTCATAATTTTGAGACTTTTGTTCTTGTAAGTTTGTGACTTTTTTTCTTATAGATTTGCAGCTTTTTCATGAATTTGTGACATTTTTTCTTCTCATAAATTTTTGAATTAACCATTTTTTCCTCATAATTTTGGAACTTTTGTCTTGGAAATTTGTTATTTTTTTGTTAATTTGCAAATTTTTCAAGCAAATTTGTGATTTTATACATTTGCCATTTCTTCATCACTTTGTGGATTTTTTTTCTTGTAAATTTTAAACTTTTTTCTGATTATTCTTGTGAATTTACCACAATATTTTTCTTTTAAATGAGAAACTTTTTTTTCTCGTAAATTTCCAAAATTTTACTTCTGAATTTGCTTTTTCTTATAAATTTGCAAATTGATGACTTTTTTCTTATAGATTTGCAGCATTTTTCATGAATTTCTGACATTTTGTTCTTGTAAATTTGAAGCTTTTTTCCTCATGAATTTGCCACACCCCTTCATGGATCGCCACCTTATCGTGGTGGAGGGGTTTGAGTGCCTGAATGATCTCAGGATCTATATGCTGTCGGGCACAGTTTGCTTCTGGTACGGTCTCCCAAGGTAAACTGGTCCTGGGTGAAGGGCCAGGCTGAATTACGCTTTCGTGTTGACACGACGCAGCTCTGACATCATCGACGCAGCGTCTATGCAGCAACAGCACTCCTATTGCGTAGCCCGACCTGCACCTCTCCAGAGAAGCAGAGGTGCACGTCAGCAAAGCAGGCCGCAAGAGCTGTGATTGGTCCGCTTTGTCTCCTCCTTCACATTCCCTGGTTCTCGCCGCCGCTTCGCTCTGCCTGTTCATGGCAGCAAAACTTCCAAGGAAAGTCGTAAACAGCGGTCCAAATTCAAAAGAATATGAAGCTAGTGAGCACATACAGAACATTCTGTGGCTCTTCATAACCCCAGTAATTACAGTGTCAAAACAGTGGCGGTGGTCACATCCACTGTTTTCTCCAACTTCTCTTTTTCTCTGTGCAACGATCGTATTAAAAGTTGCTTTTCTTAACATGTTTTAGTTCCAACTTCATGACAATCTGCTCTTGTCCGTCGGTATTTCATAAACAAAAACACGCGAAGTTGCGTGTTCTTGCAAGGAAACATTTTCTCAAAATGACCTGTATTGTTTTTTTTTTTCCAAACCTAAATCACATTGTATATTGTTGAATGACCAGCCCACATCACCACACTCCCTGTTAAGCTGATGTGGCTTCCATGTGAGTGATCATCATTATCATTACAGTATTACCATTATCGTGATTGCTGTCACTGAACAGAACTCACGGCTGTTAAACACCGAGTGGCAAAAATTAGTGGCAGCTTAGGTGGTAGGCACTAAAACACAAAAAATACACACAGTATTCAATCACAGCAGTACACAGAGTACCTGCTTGCATTGTGGAGAGCTAATCTCATCATTCCATCTTGTATTAACTGGAAAATAAATAAATACATGCTTAAAGGCTGTGGATGAGTTCTTCACTTCCCATGTGCTCCTGTCTTTACCCACACATCACTACAGTCAAGTAAATGGTCTGCTATTAACATCAAACGTAAAGAAGGTGCTCTGTGCACTGCTGTGATGACATATTTTGAATGATTTTTTTATGTTTTGCTATATACAGAATAAGCTGTCACATGTCAGTGTTGTGTTGCTATGGTAACTACCAAGAATACTGCCAAGTAACTGCCAAGAATTCTGTTCCAATGCATCACCTCCATAGGCCAGGAAATCCCCTTATTCTGTGGAAAGCTGTTTTGGCCCTCAGATTAGCACTTCTTTTTTATCCCCATGTCAGTTATTTCCCTAGATTGTAGCTGTGAAATTCCAAACAACAAACATTCAAGTACAAGCACTTTCTCTCCCATTTATTTTTATGGCCATTTTTGATTTCAGTATGTACTGTATGTGCATCAGCAGAACATTGATGACAACAAATGAAATGTTAAAGTCATCAGCTTTATTTTTCCATTTTTTGGGGAGGTACACACTGACATGAATAAAGACAAAAATTGTGCTATTATGAGTTTCTCTGTAAGTTGTCCATGGCATACGATGGAGTTCTGCCATGGCATGATCCCCTGGGCTGATTAGATAAAACGTCATGAGGTCATTCCTCGCAGCGATGGCAGCCCTGATTGATCAGTTCTGTGACGGAATTTGCGGATGCAAATGTTCGATCACACTCCCCCTGAACCATTCTTTGTCACTCGCCTGGTTGAGATACCCCTGAAGCTTCTGTGTCAGCAAAAATTTGGGAGGCTGTTTCGGCTGCATTGACTTCATCGGCATAAGCAAAGTTGTGCAACACTATGCAGGCTTTCACAATCCTCACAGCTTTCTCCGGGAGGAATTCCAGTGATCATCCAAGGATTCACCAGTGTGCCACAAGCATGCCAAACGTATGGTCAATGACGCGTCTGGCTCTGGAGCGGCGATAGTTGTAGATGCTTTTGTCTAATGGCAGGTTCACCTCTGTTAAGCCAAAAAGGGAAAGCACACAGAGAAAACATCAATAATCACACACACACAGATACATGTGTTTATACTTTTGCACAGACACATGCAAGGCCGACAAATCACACAACAGATGGCTGATTCATTATGTCACAACAGAAGTCATGGCAGTAAAAAAAAGTCAGTCAAGTAAACAGTGTGGTATAAACTTCTGCAGTTAAAAAAGAGGGTATGCGTATGATGTCACCAAACAGAACTGATGACAGTTACAGAACAGAGTGGCAAAAATGAGCGGCAGCATTAGGGTGTATGCAGTAAAACACAAAAAATACACACAGTATTCAGTCACTGCCATGATCTCTCGTGTGCCATCACGCGGCGCACGAGGGAGGAATGAAAAACTCAAGTGCTGGAGTAGATCATGCCAATTGTTAACGTAGACTGTAACAAATTCACAAGTCCAGTAACCACACCAATGCAGACAGTAGTAATGATAGAATAATGGCCACCAGACAAACAGGGAAGCCACCTGGATGTCCCACAGCCTGAGAGATGCCTAGTGTTGACGAATGCTGGGCACACAGAAGAAGGCACATGTACTTCTGGCTGTGGAGAGCCGAGGCTGTCCGTGTCGTCTGGTGAGCGGGGAATAAAGGCAGAGTCAGACACTAACATTAAGGAATCCTCCGTATTGAAATGTTAGGCTGACAAGATGAAGGAAGTCATACAACACTCATGGAAGTACACGCTGCCATGAATGAGGGTGAATGCTCCGACAATCTCTTTTCCCAAACGCGGTGTATTTCTTATCCTGATGCAAACGGGGAAAGAGATTGCCAGTGTGGGGAAACGTGGGCTGGACGTGACTGAACCAGGTGTGTAGGAGAGCATGTATGAGCGTGTGAATGGGAATGAATGGAGTGTGAGTGTATGTGTGTGAGAACACCCAAGATGAAGCACAGCTGACAGCATTTGACAGGAGGAGGGGGCGTGACCGAGCTGTCAGGATAGTGTCACGCTGCGCCATTCATCAGCGGCGCCACCTGCTCACGCACCTGCTACTCGTCAGCGGCGAGGGATAAAAGCCGCCTCGCCCTGAGCTTCGGCCTGAAGCCGTAGACTTCATTTCCCTTCCATGGGCTTCTACCACATTCTCTTCAGCATCCTCGTCACCGGTAAGAAAATCGCTTACCTCATCTCTCCAGTCTGCTCCCCTGTGCACAGGTGGATTCTTCGGCGGCGGACAATCCCGTCCCTCGTCTCTCCTCGCTGCTGCACCGAGCCCTGCAGGTGGCTGTCTCCCGGGCTTCCATCCTTGAAGCGCCAGTCATCTGTCCCAACAAGTAAGCTTCTCTCCCTCACCTATTCTCCTCCTGTGTTGGTGTGTGCTCATCACCCTGTGTCTGATTTCTCCCATAGGGTTGCCGGCTGAACGGTCTCCTGCCTCTGGGTCCGAAGCAGACGCCACCACCAACACATTAACATTCCGCAGACACGCACCCAAACATCCCTGTTGTTAATAAACAGTTTGAACTACTCTGAGCCTGTGTGTGTGCGTCTCCTGAGCCGAACGTTATGTCAGTACGGCTTCAGCAGAGCGGCTCGGCAGACGGCGGGCTCGCACACCGGTTTACCATCCTCGAGGCTCGGGTGGATCAGATTGTTTATCAGCAACAGGTGGTTCTTAATCAATTATTAGAAATAACTAACCGATTGAACCGCTTGGACCCCCAACAGCCGTTCCTCCCGACTCGCCAGGGTGGCGCGGCTCCTGCTGTTCCAGCGGCCGTCCAGCCGGCTCCAGTGGCACCGGTTCGGCTCACACCGATTCCGACCCCCGCCCGCTTTAGCGGTAAGCTCGGCGGAGCGCGGGGGTTCATTATGCAGTGTGAGTCCGTGTTCCACCGTGTGCCCGGAGATTTTCCCTCGGATCACAGTCGAATTGGTTACATAGGGAATCTTCTGGAGGGGCGTGCGTTAACTTGGACCTACGCCGTAATGGCGAGGCCCAGTTATGCCACCCTCACCTATGACCAATTCGTGAGGCGCTTTCTGGAGGTCTTTGACCATTCTCAAACCGAAACGGTCCAGGTCGATCGGCTTCTCGCTCTCCAGCAGGGAAGCCGGTCGGCAGCGGACTACTTGGTCGACTTCCGGGTAGCGGCGGAGGAATTGGGCTGGGAGGAACGCTCCCTCTGTGGCCTGTTCCTCCGCAGCCTCAATAGTGATCTGAGGGATGAACTGGCTGGTCGGGATATCCCTGGGACGCTAGCGGAGCTGACGTCCTTAGCGGTAAGTTTGGATAACAGGCTGCGCGAGCGCTCCTCGGGGCGGAAGTCTTCTTCTTCTCGCCCTCGTGGAGCCTCGCCGCACCTGTTCCAAGCTCGCCCCCTGGCGGCGCCGCCAGCATCGCGCCCCGAGGAGTCGGAGCCGATGGTGACGGGCTGGACTAAACTTTCCCCTGTGGAGAAACAACGCCGCCGTGAGTTGGGCCTCTGCATGTATTGCGGAGGCGACCAACACACTGTGGAGCGTTGTCCACCGAAAGCCAGTCGGTGGGGTCCGCGAGTCACTGTTGGAAGCCTCGCGGACGTCAATCGGTTAGGATCACTCACTCAATTGAAGCTGCCCATCCGTTTCTGCCATAACCCCACTGGGCACCTCACCCACGCACTGGTGGATTCGGGCGCAGAAGGCAGCTTCATTTCACAAAGCCTGGCAACCCGATTGGGCATCCGCTGCCAGGCACTCAACACTCCCATCTCCCTAGTCCACCTCTCCCGTGCCACCCTTGGGAGAGTGACACATCAAACTGTCCCCCTACCGGTCATCATCTCGGGAAACCACCGGGAGGAGATGACCTTTTACGTCCTTCCCAACTCTGTGTCGCCGGTCACCCTGGGGTATCCCTGGCTCCGCCTTCACAATCCGGTCCTGGATTGGAAATCAGCTGGGATATCGGCATGGAGTACGTTTTGTATGGGCACCTGCCTTCAGTCCGCTGCCTGCTCTCCGTCCGCTCCTCCCCCTGCGACGGACGCTGCACCCCTGGACCTGTCTCTGGTGCCCCCAGAATTTCACGACCTGGGTATGGTGTTCAGCAAAGCGAAAGCTATGTCTCTCCCCCCTCATCGGCCCTATGACTGTGCCATCAACCTCCGCCAGGGGGCTCCCTTACCTTCTGGTCGCCTTTACAGCCTGTCTGCGCCGGAGAAGGAGAAGATGAACGCCTACCTGAAGGAGTCATTAAGTGCTGGGATTATCCGCCCATCATCGTCACCCGTGGGGGCGGGGTTCTTCTTCGTGGGAAAGAAGGATGGGTCCCTCCGCCCTTGTATCGACTACCGGGCCCTCAATAATATCACGGAGAAGGACCGTTACACCCTGCCTCTCATGGACACTGCTTTCCACTCCCTCCAGGGGGCGACCTGGTTCACCAAGCTGGACCTACGCAGCGCTTACCACCTCGTCCGGATCCGGGAGGGAGATGAGTGGAAAACGGCCTTCCGTACCCCGAACGGCCACTTTGAATACCTGGTGATGCCGTTCGGGTTGACCAACGCTCCTGCAGTCTTCCAGCGCCTCATTAATGACGTCCTCCGGGACTTCATTGGCCTTTTCGTGTTCGTCTACCTGGACGATATTCTCATCTTCTCCAAGTCCAGGGATGAGCACCAGGTCCACGTGAGGCGGGTCCTCCAAAGGCTGCTGGAGAATCGTCTGTACGTTAAGGCAGAAAAGTGTGAATTTTACGCCAGGAGTACGTCCTTCCTGGGGTTCATCATCGCCCACGATAAGGTGCTCCCCGACCCAGAGAAGGTAAAGGCGGTGGTGGAATGGCCCACACCTGCATCCCGGAAACAGGTGCAGCAATTTGTTGGCTTCGCCAATTTCTACCGCCGCTTTGTCCCCAACTTCAGTGCCATCGTTGGACCACTGACCCGCCTCACGTCCCCGAAGGTCCCGTTCCGGTGGACCGAAGAGGTCGCTGCCGCATTTGAGGCGCTGAAGGCGGAATTCTCCTCCTCCCGGGTCCTTCGCCAGGTCGACCCCGCGCTGCAGTGCATCGTAGAGGTAGACGCTTCGGACACGGGAGTGGGAGCAGTGCTGTCCCAGCGGTCACCGGACGATGGCGCCAAACGACCGTGCGCCTTCTTCTCCCGGCGCTTGTCCCCGGCGGAGAGGAACTACGATGTGGGGGACAGAGAGCTCTTGGCCATCAAGCTCGCCCTGCAGGAGTGGCGCCACTGGTTAGAGGGGGCGAACCTGCCGTTTGTGGTCCTCGCGGACCACAAGAACTTGGAATACTTACGATCTGCCAAGCGCCTGAACGCCCGCCAGGCGCGCTGGTCCCTGTTCTTCGCCAGGTTCCAATTTTCCATCACCTTCAGGCCTGGCTCTAGGAACGTCCTGCCTGACGCCCTCTCCAGGCAGTTCGCCCCCGTGGAGTCGGAGGAGGCGCCCCACTCCATCCTGCCCAGGTCGTGCGTCGTGGGAGCCATCTCGTGGGACATCGAGAGCAAGATCCGGAAGGCACAGGAGGTGGAACCTGACCCTGGCGGCGGACCGGAGGGGAGGCTGTTCGTGCCATCCGCGGTCCGAGGAGAGGTCATCCACTGGCTCCACACCTCCAAGCTCACCTGTCACCCTGGCACCTCCCGGATGATAGATCTCCTCCAACGGTCCTTTTGGTGGCCAGGCCTGCGGAGGGATGCAGCCCGCTATGCCCGGGCTTGCCCAATCTGTGCCACCTGCAAGTCGGGAAATGCCCCTCCAGCGGGTCTGCTCCAGCCCCTGCCCGTCCCTGGCAGGCCCTGGTCGCACATCGCGCTGGATTTCGTCACCGGACTCCCTGTCTCCAACTCCTATGACACCATCCTGACCATCGTGGACCGCTTCTCCAAGGCCGTGCACTTCGTCCCCCTGCGAGGCCTCCCTACTGCCCTGGAGACGGCGGACCTCCTCGTCCAACACGTGGTCAGGCTGCATGGGATTCCGGTGGACGTGGTCTCGGACCGGGGCCCCCAGTTTTCATCTGAGGTTTGGAGGTCTTTCTGCAACGCCATCGGAGCCAAGGTGAGCCTCTCCTCCGGCCATCACCCCCAATCCAACGGGCAGTGTGAGAGGACCAACCAGGAGCTGGAGGCTGCGCTCCGCTGTGTGTCCAGATCCAAACCCACGTCCTGGAGCAACCATCTTGCCTGGGTTGAATATGCCCACAACACCGCTCGCTCTTCTGCTACAGGGATGTCCCCCTTCAAAGCGTCCCTGGGTTACGACCCCCCGCTGTTTCCGGAGCAGGAGAGTGAAGTAACTGTCCTGTCAGTTAGGGCCCATCTCAGGCAGTTCCGCTCCACCTGGACTGCCGCGCACCATGCGCTATTACGCACAGCGGAGCGCAACAGGACAGTGGCGGACCGGCGTAGAAGACCTGCCCCGGCGTACAGAGTTGGGCAGCTTGTTTACATTTCCACCCAGGACGTCACTCTAAAAGGCGAGAGGAGAAAGCTGGCACAGCGCTTCATGGGTCCCTACCCCATCACCCGGATCATCAACCCGGTCGCTGTGCGCGTGGCTATTCCCCCCTCCCTCCGCATTCATCCTACTTTCCACGTGTCGAAGGTGAAACTGGCAGTTACTGACCCCCTTTGCCCTCCTCCTGCAGCGCAACCCGCGCCCCGGATGATTGGTGGCCATCCGGCCTGGTCCGCCTCCTCCATCCTGGACTCCCGGCGCCGGGGTCGTGGGTTGCAATACTTGGTGGACTGGGAGGGCTATGGGCCCGAGCATCGACAGTGGGTGCCCCCGTCGTTTGTGTTGGACCCATCGCTCATCGCGGACTTCCACCGAGCGCACCCGGATAAGCCATCGCCAGGAGGCGCTGCTAGAGGGGGGAGTACTGTCACGCCGCGCCATTCATCAGCGGCGCCACCTGCTCACGCACCTGCTACTCGTCAGCGGCGAGGGATAAAAGCCGCCTCGCCCTGAGCTTCGGCCTGAAGCTGTAGACTTCATTTCCCTTCCATGGGCTTCTACCACATTCTCTTCAGCATCCTCGTCACCGGTAAGAAAATCGCTTACCTCATCTCTCCAGTCTGCTCCCCTGTGCACAGGTGGATTCCTCGGCGGCGGACAATCCCGTCCCTCGTCTCTCCTCGCTGCTGCACCGAGCCCTGCAGGTGGCTGTCTCCCGGGCTTCCATCCTTGAAGCGCCAGTCATCTGTCCCAACAAGTAAGCTTCTCTCCCTCGCCTATTCTCCTCCTGTGTTGGTGTGTGCTCATCACCCTGTGTCTGATTTCTCCCATAGGGTTGCCGGCTGAACGGTCTCCTGCCTCTGGGTCCGAAGCAGACGCCACCACCAACACATTAACAGTCCGCAGACACGCACCCAAACATCCCTGTTGTTAATAAACAGTTTGAACTACTCTGAGCCTGTGTGTGTGCGTCTCCTGAGCCGAACGTTATGTCAGATAGTAAGTCAGAACGGGGTTTGGAACACCAAACCCAGATTCATGACAGTCACAGCAGCACACAGAGTACCTGTTTGCATTGTAGAGAGCTAATCTTATCATTCCATGTTGTATTAATTGACAAAGAAGGGCTGCACGGTGGCGCAGTGGTTTAGCACTGTGGCAGCACAGTTTTACCCTCGGCCGGGGGACCGCGGGGATCATGAGATCGTGGGTTCGATCCCAGCCCCCGACCAACAGTGAGCTGTGTGGAGTTTGCATGTTCTCCCCGTGTTGCGCGGGTTTACTCCGGGATTTCTCCGGTTTCCTCCCGCACACCAAAAACATGTAGGTTTAGGGCGCTCGCGCACGCAGCGACCAGCGGCCGGTGGCTTGTCACCAGACTGCAAACCAAGTCTACCTACGGGTACAAATAAGTAACAAAAAAAAAAAAAAAAAAAGAATAGCTAAATAAATATTTAAAGGCTCAGAACCAGTTCTTCACTTGTGTGCTCTTACCCATACATCATTACAGTCAAGTAAACAGTGTGATATTAGCATCTAGAGTTAAAAAAGGAACTCTGTGCACTACTGTGACTAAATATTTTGTGATTTTATGTTTTGCTGCATAAAAGCTAAAGCTGCCACATATGCCTGTCATTCAGTGCTGGGCAACCATGGTAAGTAACCGCCTTGCAACTGCCAAGAATTCTTTTCCAATGCATCCCCTCTATAATCACGGTGTGTACCACTGTCAGTGACATACCTGGAAACGGTCGCATCAGATTGCTGTGTAGGGGAAATTCAGCATCGCCAATGATCATATGTGGATCTGTGATTGTTGTCCCAGATGATTGGCAGATGGGGGTTGATTCAGTTTGTTTTCCAGCAGCACTGATACAAATTGGCTCTCTCTGATGATGCCCCCGTTTCTTCATCTACAGTATGTGTCTCAGTGGCTGGATTAGCATGGGAAATTCACCCTGTGTCTGTCTCTGTCGGTTCAGCGCTCGGACAGACCATCTCGTCCGCCTTCTCTGCTTTCTGCGTTGCATCACTTGTAGTAGAACAAGCTGTTGTTCAATGTTTATAAGAGCCATCTGCATCAAAATTCATTTTTGTGCAGCAGCCATCACTTGCTTGTGCTGAAAAAAAAACAGGAAATACGCAAGGAAAAGACAGGAAGCGCTCTACACATCCGCTGAGATCTCGCAACCGCCTACCGTTTGGGCAGGGAATTGCAGACCGAAGCTGACAAACCGGCACAGAAGTAAGTTTTGCTGTGGACTGCGTAGGCAATGGCCGCCAGCAACGGCGTCGACATGATGCAGCAGTATAATTCAACCTTAAGAGCGGTCCAGTGGATTTCCATGAAAAAAGTTATATCAAGGACCTAGTGTACCCAAAGGAGGCACAGGTGTCTACCCTCCAGTGGGCTCATCCCCTGCAGGAAGGATCATGAGGACCATAGTGTTATGTGAACCGGGGAGAAGTCTGGGCTACTCTGCGTGGACTGATACCTTTGTGACCTAGATCCCCGTATAAGCGGTAGTGGATGGATGGATGGATGGAGGGAGGGAGCGATTTGCCACATTTTTTCTTTTAAATGTGCAACTTTTTTCTCATAAATTTCCAAAATTTTACTCCTGAATTTACTTTTTTCTTATAAAGTTGCAACGTTTTCTTGCAAATTTGTAGCTTTTTTCTTACAAAATTCTAGCTTTTTTCATGAATTTGTGACATTTCTTCTTGTAAATTTTTTCTTTTCTTTTCTTTCTTTTTACTTTTTAAAAAGTAATTTCTTTAGAGCTTTTGTTGGCTTTTTTTTTTTAACGGTACATTGTGTAACAATTTGTTTTATCTGAAATGTGAAATTTATTGTGGCATTATTCCATTTATTGCACTTTAAAGTTGCAGTGTGTATTAGTCAGTATAATAATCAGTATAATCTAGAAGTCAGGTTTCAAAATGAGAATCTTTTTCATGATATTGGTCATTAGGGATGAATTCAAAAGATCAATGCTCCGATACAGATCGAGCCATGTTTTTCTGAGCCGATATTGATCCACAAAAGTCTGTGCATCAATCTTTTAACATAATGCATTTATGTCTGTGAAATAAAATGCTAGTGGTCCTTGGCCCAGCTGAACTCCCACATGAACAATCATGCGAGAGTTCAGCTGCAGGCAAATGGATCTTCATGGAGGCTCAGTTGATGGTGCCTCCAAGCCTGAACGCAGATATATTAGTTTAGTTTAGTTTATTGGTTAATTTGTCAGGGACCATGTACAGGAAAACATTAAACACAGGGTAAAGATGCTCTGTACCAGATTATAGCATTCTCACTAATTTCCATCTGTAGTCCCTGAGGTAGGCAGGAACATATTATAAGAAAAACAGCACATATAGAAAGCAATTTAGGTTGGGTTTCAGAAACTGTTGACCCTGAAACAAGCAGGGAGTAAGTTTAAAGGTAAAAAGATAAGAGAGACAGCGCACATAAAAAACAATTTAAGAGTACAATTTCATAATCTCATTTAAGGGAGAGAGTATGTATGGCAGTACTTTGGATTCCAGATCTGTGAAGATAGTGAAGAGCTTGACAAAACCAAAGCCGTGTGTAAGATTTGCAAAGCGGAAGTGAAATATAGCAGAAATACCACAAATCTGAGAAACCATTTAGTGAGGAATCATCCAGATATGACATTAGCAAAAACTCAACCAGAAGCAGACTGCACTGGAAAAGGTGAAGTTAGCATCCACTTCTCAATGTGCCCCAAAAATAACAGAGGCTGTTGCAACTTTCATACTGTATGTAAGGATATGTAAGGCTACAGTGTTGTTTAAAATGATGGCTTCCGAAGTCTACTAAATGTGCTGGAAACACGCTACGTTATACCAACACGCAAATATTTCAGTGAAACAGTAATCCAGAACTTGTATGAAGAAGTAAAACACTGCATTGCAACTTCACTGAAGTCAGCAGAGAGCGTTGTTCTAACACAGGGGTGTCCAACCATGTGCCATGGAGAGCCAAGACCCTGCAGGTTTTACCTCCAACCAGTGTCTTCAACAGCAGATTTCAGTGAACTTCTTCCCACTGATTGCTGATAAGTGAAAACACCTGCTGAAGAGACTGGGTAGAAGAGAAAACCTGCAGGGTCTTGGCTCTCCATGGCACATGGTTGGACACCCCTGTTCTAACATGTGACAGTTGAACATCTAGAGCAGGGGTGTCCAATCATGTGCCATGGAGGGCCAAGACCCTGCAGGTTTTCTTTTCTACCCAGTCTCTTCGGCAAGTGTTTTCACTTATCAGCAATCAGTGGGAAGAAATTCAGGGGAATCTGCTGTTGAAGACACTGGTTGGAGATAAAGCCTGGAGGGTCTTGACCCTCCATGGCACATGATTGGACACCCCTGATCTAGAGCAACAGAGAGCTACCTGACCATTACTTCACACTTTATCAGTGATGAGTGGAGACTCATGTCACATGTTGTACAGACGAGGACAAGAGAAGCCAGTCACACTTCGAGTCATTTATCTGAAAAATTGTCTGAGGCAATACATGAATGGGGGCTTAAAGACAAAAACCCAGTCTTTGTTACTGACAATGCTGCAAATATGGTACATGCTGTGGATATAATGGGCAAGTTGGACGTTGGCTGCTTTGCACACGTACTCAATTTAGCCTCACAAGTAGGACTGAAAATTCTAGCTGTTGCTAGAGTGAGGCGCATAGCATCCTTTTTTCATAGCACCACTACAGCAAGCTGCAAGTTCAAAGAAAAGCAAAGGCTGCTGCAACTGCCTGCTCATAAGCTGGTGATTGATGGGGTAACCAGATGGAACAGCACACTGGAGATGCTAGAATGCTTCCTGAAGCAGCAACCAGCGATCTCTGCTGCTCTTCTGTCACCTGAAGTGAGGAGGAATGAAAGTGATTGCCCTACTCTTACAGAGCTTGACATAACGGAGAAGATATTGTGAAAGCTCTGAAGCCCCTGAAGGCATCCCCGCTGGTAATGTCAGAGGAGAACTCCCAACTCTGTCCATCATTGCACCTTTCCATGCACAGATGCTGGAGGAGATGAGTAGTGTCCCTCAGGACTCAGCTGTGATTAAGGACCTTAAAACTCAAACTCAAACTTAAAACTACACAACAACTTGAATTCAAGGTATGTTTACTTAATGTGTCTGTCATGCATGTGTGTAACTGTATAGGTGGTGTTGAGAATAAAGTCTGCAATATTGTAAAAAAATGTAAACATGTAAATATGTTAGATTAATGCTAACAGTAGTTATTTTTGTGATTACAAGAGTGTGTATAATTGTGCATGCATGCATGTGTATATCCACTGTAAAGATAAAATTGTAATTCATTAATATATGGTGCAGTGCAGCACCGCAACTCACCCTTGGCCATGGGATCCTGGGTTCAATCCCACCCCCTGACCAACAGTGATCTGTGTGGAGTCTGCATGTTCTCCCCGTGTCTGCGTGGGTTTATGCCAGGATTTCTCTGGTTTCCTGCCACAGGCCAAAAATATGCAGGTTAGGTTAACTGGAGACTCTAAAGTGGCCCTAGGTGTGAATGTGTGTGTGAATGGTGAAGGGATTGGCGCCGTACCGTGGATGCCCTGAATTTCCCTTCTGGGGAACAATAAAGTGCACACACAAAAAAAAAAAATACAAAGTCTCTTCAAGATAGTGGCCCTGAAGGACACACTGTGCCGAACATCAGCCTTAGATCCTCACTTTAAGGCCCTGCCAAATTGATTTCCAAATAAATTTATTTTATTCCTGAATATTTTCATTTTTCAACAGCAAGAATCTGTTGGTGTCAGAACTGCGGAAACAGTCAGACAACTCCTGTGGTGATGCTGAACTGGATGATGCTCCTTCTCCTGCTAAGAGGTCAAAGGAGTCTGCATTAAGGGTTCTCCTTTGGCCAGCCTACTCGCCAAAAAGTGCAGCATCAGAGGAAACAAAAGCCGAGAAGATACAGGGAGAAGTAAAGAGATGCAAGGAAGTTAAACCTCTTTCACTCTCTGAAAATCCACTGACCTGGTGGAGGGTGCATGCAGGGGACGACCCCCTTCTGGCTCACCATGCAAAGAAGTATCTTTGCATCCTCGGTACAAGTGTTCCTTCTGAACGAGTTTTTTCAGCTGCTGGCGATATTGTTATTGCACAAAAGATCTGCCTCACTCCACAACATGTAGACCAACTCCTTTTCTTGAAGAAAAAATTTACAGTCTCCAAAAAGTGAGAAAGCATTCATATGTCATAGCATACGGTGAGCAAGCACACACACGCGATTAATCATTTCCTATCTGCTTCAGCCGTGCAACTACTGGACTCCACCCTATTTAAGGGGTGAGCTGTCATCACTCTGGAATTGTCTCAACACCACAACTAGCATTGCTGCAAGACCGTCAGCTTGCCAAGCTACAGCTTCAGCCCTCCTTGTGTGTGCGCTCCAGCTCACTCGCAACCCTGCCCTAGCCCTGACTCCCCAGCTAACACAGAACCAAGTAAGCCTGCTAAGTTACCTGCTCATTGTGAGATCTCTATCTTCCACTGTCACGTTTCTCCTACCTCTGTTGTGCCTCTGCCTGTTTGCCTCTGGAAGGCCAGCATCTCAGCAGGACCGGACGCTTATTCTTCCCCCCCTCCAGAGGTCCCTGCTTACCTTCACCTTGGAGCCTTCACCACCTGCTTGCAGTCTCAGCCTAATTCCTGCAAGCAGCACACGTAATTATTTTCACACCCTCTCAATATAGAATTACTTGCCAGTGATAGATTTGACAATGACATCCGATTTCCTCTCTCTCCTCTAGAGAGCTCCTGTCCCAGCACTACAACCACAATTATTGTAAATAAATCACTACCTTGCACCTTACCTGTTAATCTGTTTTGGTCTCTGCTCCTTGGGTCCTGTCTTAGCCTGAAACATGTAATCATAAAGTGTTTTCATGGGCTTCACAGTTCCAATATCCATGGCAAAAGTTTTACAAGACTGTTCAGTGTTAAGCATTTTCCAGAAAAATTGGTTACACCATTTTAAAAGGCAGTTTTTATTTTCAAATTTTCAGTTCATTTGAACACACCGCTTTTTTTTTTTTTTCTAGTGTGTGTCTAAACCACTGTTGTGGATTTTGGAAAAAAAAAACTTTGCAAGGTAGTCACAGCAAAGTGCAGCATTTTCTCAGGTATTACTGTTTACAAAAGGTATGTCCTGGTTGCTCTGATTGCCTGATACATTTAAAATCTTGCCAGTAAACACATATTATACTACATTATAATATGTATAAATGCTTCATGCATTAAATCTGTTTACTTTGGCTCGTAAAGTTGACACCTTTTGTACTGAAGCACTTATTAGCACTTTGTCAATTCTTAAGTTAAATAAAAAAGTGCATCTTCGTAACTGATTTTTGGTCAGTTCTTTATGTGATAATTTATGTATTAACAAAACTGGAGTATTCCTGGTACAATTTGCAGCGTCTGTAAGAATTTTTATTTTTCTTGGCAAGTAAAATGGCTATTAAAATGGTAATTTCTCAGACTGAATCAGGATCAGAATTGATTCTGGAAATTGGGGATGGTTCCCAGCCCTATTTGTCATTACTCCTGTCCAATGAATTCAGGAAAACCTGCAGTAAGACTTTAACAAATAAGCTAGGAAAGGTGACATTTTCCACCATCTTCCTGCGCCGGAAGATGGTGATAGTGGCCAATAACAGCAGCTCTTGTGAACATTGTTCCTAACTTTGTGTCTTTTTTAAGGCCCTTTTCCACTAGCCCCGATTAGAAAACCCGACTCTACTCACTTCGGTTCGGCCTCGGTTGCTTTTCAACATTACTGCTGGCGCACCTGCTGGCACACCTGCTGGGGGTGGGAGTTCCTGAACAGCAGGCGGCGCCACAATCTCGTGACGTCAAACACGCGATCAAATCCTCCACAACAAAGAAAATGGCTGATGATGAGGAGAGAAGGAAGGAGGAAGGAGAGAGGAATGACTGACATGAAACTGGTTAAATCTATGGTGCTGACTTGTTGTGCTCTGCACAATCTGTGTGAGAGTCATGGAGAGACGTTTGACACTACATTGGATGATGCAGTAGATGAACCAGTGGTGGCAGTGACCCAGGGAGCAGAGGAGCAGGGAGCCGATATACGAGATGCTGTGCCTGTGATGCAGTACCTGTCTATTTCGCCCACATTTATGTGCATACATATTTCAAAAATGTTTTTTGTAAATAAAATGTTGTGCATGGTCCATCTACCTGTTCTCTTGTTCATAACGCTTATCTGTTAAGAAGGTGTGAAGCCATCAGCCTAATGATGAGTCCACACTTCTCACTGTTGTGATAATTGCTCACGCTGAGCGCTCTGACAGCCCCACTGTGGGGGTCACACACGACGTGTTCCTCCCCACACTCTCAATAATTTTTTTTCCCGTATATTTTTCTCTTTGGAGTACAGAAATGGCAATACGCCCGTATTTGCTAAAATTGCATTTTCCCCGTATTAAAATACGGCAAAACCGTATCACTTGACAGGTATGTAATTACATGCAGAAACACCGCACAGGCCATCTTCACAAAAATCCAGCTCGACAAGCCACTTTTGCTTAGGTGGAAATGCAAATTGAACTATAAATCATGTGCTGATACATGTCATATTCCCATGTCAAGGTCTCGGTTAGACCCTGCCCTGGATCAGGTACTAAAAAAGTACCTGCTAACCAGTGCTGGGGCTAATGGAAAATGCTCAAACGCGGGCTGAGTGGTGCGGTGTAGGGCTAAGTGAGGATAGTGGAAAAGGGCCTTAACCGGGCTGAGTAGGGCTGTGATATGACTTTAAGAGACTGGTTGCCGCTGATTGGTCAGGTCGTAACGTCACGAAAGCGACTTTCTGCTGAATTTACTCCACGACCGCCATTTGTAGTTGTTCAGCCAGTGAACACAGTGCGCCCCTTTAATACAGTATATTATATTAATATACTGTATAATATACTTATATAATAATATACTCCTAATATTATATATTAGGAGGTGCGCAATTTTCTTTCTATATTAGGCGACGATCGCATCCAGCGCGAGTTGGACTGATCTACTTGAAATGCAGGTGTCCGAGCAGATGGCTTCCCAAGGGCACAGCCGTACTGCCAAACAGTGTCGGGAGAAGCTGAAAAAGCTGAAAAGCGATTACCGAGCAGTGAAGGACCACATTGCTCGAAGTTCAGCGGATCGGAAGGAGTGGAAGTGGTTCGCTGAGAGACATTGGGCTCCACACGTCACTGTCACTGTCACTGTCACGGTCACGGCCTTGGAAACCGTGGATGGTGAGTGTTGTTTTGATATTGCGCATCTTTTCGCCACTTGATCCTTTCTGTGCCAAGCTCACTGTTTTTAAGAAATAGGAAGGTTGTTAGATTGTGGGTAATGGTTGTTACTGAGGCTTTCCTATTGTTTTGCAGCCAACTGCAGATTCACGCTTGCTTTGTGTTGAGTATTAGCGCGAACAAAACGCTGAATTACGCTTATTGTATTCCAGTTAAAAACTTTAGAGTGTTGTGTACATGTTGCACTTTGGTGTTAAGTTTTAAATTGCGTGCATTTTCGTTCTAGAATCACAGTTCATATCACAGGGGTCCACCTCAGTGGACATGGACACACCGGACTCTTCTGCCTCTGCCTCTGCGTCTACGTCTGCCAGAGCGCCAGCTGGATCGACTCCCATGTCAGCCACATCACCAGCTCCATCTGGATCACGTTCAAGTGCCGGTAAGGCACAACCACGATTTTTTTTTTTTGGTTGAAACAGGTCCAGCGGAAACCAGGGTCGAAAATCCATCCATCCATCCATCTTCTACCGCTTAATCCTTTACAGGTCGTGGGGGGGCTGGAGCCTAACAAGTTATGTCCCAAATTGATTAATGCAATTTCCTGTAGCTGCATATTAATTAATTGAAAATGTCTTTTTAAATGTACAGTAGACACTAATAAAGGTAAGTACATGTAAGTTGAATGTTGCATCACCAGTCAAAATTTAATAAATTAAGAAGGAATCTAGCAAAAATTTGGCACTAATAACAGTAGACAAATCGGACAAGGATACACAACTGTGTTTTTGTTGCACACAACTGTTGTTACCAACAAGTGCAAAATTTATATTCCCTTTTCCCAAAAATTAAAAATCAATTTGTAAGTAAAAGTGGGAGACCTTTACATGGGAATATGACATGTATCAGCACATGATTTATAGTTCAATTTGCATTTCCACCTAAGCAAAAGTGGCTTGTCGAGCTGGATTTTTGTGAAGATGGCCTGTGCGGTGTTTCTGCATGTAATTACATACCTGTCAAGTGATACGGTTTCGCCGTATTTTAATACGGGGAAAATGCAATTTTAGCAAATACGGGCATATTGCCATTTCTGTACGCCAAAAAGAATCTCTGACCACTGCTCATCTGACTAGACGCCTCCACTGTCTGCTAGGAGAGCCTCCGGGCTCGCTCTGGCGCGCTGCACGGCACTGGAGTGAGTTCCGTGATGGCGGTATGAATAATAAATAAACGCCCTTAAAAACTCACAGTTCGCTGCTTATTATTCCATGCCGCCACATTGCATGGGAATATACGGGAAAAAAAATTATTGAGTGTTGAGGAACACGTCGTGTGTGACCCCCACAGCGTACGGGGCTGTCAGAGCGCTCAGCGTGAGCAATTATCACAACAGTGAGAAGTGTGGACTCATTAGGCTGATGGCTTCGCACCTTCTTAACAGATAAGCGTTATGAACAAGAGGACAGGTAGATGGACCATGCACAACATTTTATTTACAAAAAACATTTTTTGAAATATGTATGCACATAAATGTGGGCGAAATAGACAGGTACTGCATCACAGGCACAGCATCTCGTATATCGGCTCCCTGCTCCTCTGCTCCCTGGGTCACTGCCACCACTGGTTCATCTACTGCATCATCCAATGTAGTGTCAAATGTCTCTCCATGACTCTCACACAGATTGTGCAGAGCACAAGTCAGCACCATAGATTTAACCAGTTTCATGTCACAGTCATTCCTCTCTCCTTCCTTCTCTCCTCGTCATCAGCCATTTTCTTTGTTGTGGAGGATTCGGTCGCGTGTTTGACGTCACGAGAGTGTGGCGCCGCCTGCTGTTCAACAAATCCCACCCACAGCAGGTGTGCCAGCAGGTGTGCCAGCAGTAATGTTGAAACGCAACCGAGGCCGAACCGAACCGAAGTGAGTAGAGTCAGGTTTTCAATCGGGGCTGGGCGGGGCTAGTGGAAAAGCGCCTTTAGATCCTGCCCTGGATCAGGTACTAAGTACCTGCTAACCGGTGCTGGGGCTAATGGAAAATGCTCAAACACGGGCTGAGTGGTGCGGTGTAGGGCTAAGTGAGGCTCGTGGAAAAGGGCCTTTTGTGTATTCTGTCTCTAGTGTGTTCTTTCTTATCTGCACCTGATAGTCCTGCATTGTACAGCGGGTATGATTCATGTATCTATACAGGTCACCATCTATTCATCTGCGATGTATATACAGTAAGTTACTTAGGCAGTTTTACTTTCCAAGGGTAATTCCTTTTTCATTTATGCTCTGTATGTTTCTGTCGTTCTGGTCACCTATGGTCATGTTGCTGTTACACTATAATTTCCCATTTTGAGATCAATAAAGTACATCTTTCATCAAGGCTGGGTAATAAGACCCGAGTAATGGCTGGACCAAGTTTTACAAATTTTTTTCCTGCCATTTTTCTTCCATGTCGCTGTCCTTTTTACAAGTAGAGTAAAAAGGATTGTTTACACACACGATCAGCTGATTGCGCTGAATGGACTACCCGGAGCCAAGCCCCTGATCCTGGACGAACTCAGGAGGAGTCGCCGGGGCCAAAGAGCTGGAAGAAAGGTTAGAATGAGGAGGAGAAAGTTTAAACCAACTGTACCGGTAATCACGGGGAACGTGAGGTCTCTGGGAAATAAGACAAAATAATCATGTGTTTTACAGAGAAGTGGCTCCGCTCACACATCTCTGACAACAACGTCATGCTACCTGGCTTCAAGGCTATTTGGGCGGACAGGGACATTATAGGGAGCGGTAAAAGGGAGGAGGAATTGCACTTTTTGTGAACGAGAAGTGATGTAATCCCGGACACATTCATGAAAAGGATCTCTGCAGCCCGGACATTGAACTGCTTGCCGTGAGTATGTGATCTTATTACATGCTGAGAGAGCCCACGTGCGCCATTGTAATTGCTGTTTACTATATTCATCCGTCAGCTGATGCAGTGGCAGCATGTGACATCATCAGCTCCGCTGCTGCCACTCTATTGGCCCAGCATCCTGACACATTCATGGCCATCATGGGAGATTTCAACCACGTCTCACCGGACAAAACATTACCAAACTTCCATCAGTTTGTTCACTGTCCCACCAGAGAAAATAAAACACTGTATCTCCTCTATGCCAATGTCAGATGCATACAGCACCACAGTTCTACCTCCCTTGGCAGATCTGATCACAACCTGGTTCTATTATCACTCAAGTACATTCCTCTTGTGCAAAGGAAGCCTGCTTACACATGGACTGTGAGGAGGTGAACACAGGAGGCTGCTGATGCACTACAGAACTGCTTCGAGATGACAGACTGGGACGTACACTTTGGGCCACACGGGGTCGACATAGACAACATGACCAACTGCATCACAGAATGCATTCTGTGTGATCTTTTGTCAAAGATCAAAGGCAGGCATGCAGCAGAAATACTTGCTTATACTTGGTTTCTACAGGCATGCACGGGTACCATGTCAAAGATTAAAGGCAGGCATCACCATGATTACTGTTGCCAAGGTAACAGTAACTTTCTACGGGCATGCAGAAATACTTGCTTATACTTGGTTTCTATGGGCATGCACGGGCATGCACAGGTATGCACTAGTCACTCTATATATCACTCTATATCAGCAGAAATTCAGCAGGTGGTGGTAATGCACCTGTGAGCTGGTTGCCAATGCCAGTTAAATCTAAAAGAAGAAGAATTCAAGAAATCTCTGTCTATCTGTGTGTCTGTGTGTCATGACCATAGGACTCGCTAAAAGATCATAGGATTGCCTATGACATTTCTATGATGTCTACATGATGTCTATATGACGCCATATAGACACCGTAGTATAGAGTGATTCGAGAAAATCTGTGTGTGTCATAGGACATCAAAGGCAGGCACCACTCAAGATCATAGGACTCGCTATGACTTCATCAAAGATCAAAGGCAGAAATCCCTCAAGCTCACTCACAATCATAGAACATCAAAAATCAAAGGCAGGCATCAATGACCCCCCGGTCACATGGTCACAATAAACCGATTACTGAGAATAAACTGTTGCTGGCAATAATCAGTTTTCTCGTGTTTACATGCACTGAATAAACTGATTATTGGAGAGTAAACCATTTGAGTTAATGACAGCAATTACATGCCCTTCATCGGATTATTCTGTTTACATGGCCACTTGAATAATCAGATAATTCCAGAAATCCCATCACTGAACAAGTGGTGACATCAAAGGTCAAAGGCAGGTTTCACCATGATTGCTGCTGCCATGATAACCATGTCAAACGTCAAAAGCAGGCATCACCATGGTAACTGCTGCCGTGTTAACCATGTCAAAGGTCAAAGGCAGGCATGCAGCAGAAACGTTTGCTTATACTTGGTTTCTACGGGCGAAAGGTTGTCCAATGATTCCAAGGTTCCAAGGTTGTCATAGCCAGGAGCGGCACTGGGGTTAAGCTCCCAGTGCTCATAAAATGCTCCTTATGGCGTGCGTCTCGAAAAGCCTTTGACAACTAAGTCCAACTCCTAGCCTGCCCGTGTGGTTTAGTCTCTAAACCCGGCGGAGCTGCTTTGGGCAGCACGGTGGTGCAGTGGTTAGCACTGTTGCCTTACAGCTAGAAGGTTCCTGGTTCAAATCCCCAGGTTGGCAGGGGTTGGAACCTTTCTGTGTGGAGTTTGCATGTTCTCCCTGTGCTGCGTGGGTTTACTCCGGGGGCTCCGGTTTCCTCCCACAATCCAAAGACATGCATGTTAGGTTAATTGGTTGTTCTAAATTGTCCCTAGATATCTGTTTCCTATAGGCCCTTAGAATAGAGGCTTAGTACTAGTGAAAGCGCTTTGAGTGGTCTTTGTGACTAGAAAAGCGCTATATAAGTGCAGGTTAGTTAGTTAGTTAGTAGTTTTACTAATAGGAGAAGGGGCGAGGGCGGATCTCTGGCGCCTTAAAACCAGATGCTTCGGGTAGATGGTGGCTCGTCAACCTGGGAAGGTAGCCCATCTAGGGGAAGGTAAACCCTGATTTCAAACCTCCGCTGCCTTGCGGCACACCCGGTCACGGGAAAGGCTTCGGGAGTCAACCCTGAGTTAAAATCCGGAGTCGGAGCCCCTAAGACAGTTCTCTGTTGTGCTCAACATCGTTCTGGCAGCTCCTGCGACGGCGCTGGTGCCAAACTGTAGCAGCCCTGCTGTTCCTTTGGATTCATCAGTGACGTGGAGAGGGGGGACATGCTGCATGGGCAACATCTTGTCCTCCATATCTTCCTGCCCAGGCTTGAATCCTACCAACGCCCAACGCTGGAAGGTAGAACAACCGCCACAGACCCAGCAGCACGGAGCCCACCCACAAATGCGACCTGTGTGACAGGGACTGCCATTCGAGCATCGGCCTGTTCAGCCACAGGCAGTGCTGTTCCAGCAGAATAGATGTTTAGGATTCTCTTCCATGGTCATCATAGACCGACGGAGGCCGACGACATAGGTATGCACAAGTTTAAAAAAAAGTCACAAATTTATCATAAAAAGTTGCATATTTATGAGAAAAAAGTTGCAAATTTAGAAGAAAGTTGCAGATTTATGGGGAAAAGTTGCACATTTAGAAGAAAAAGTTTCAAATTTATGAGCACAAGGTTGCACATTTAAAATAAAAAAATTCACACAAGAAAAAGTTGCAAATTTTGTTAAAAAAAACCCAAAAATTAACAAAAAAAAAGGTCACAAATTAACAAAAAAAACCAAAAACCCTGAGGCATGTTTACAGGAAAGTCACAAATTTATAATAAAAAAGTAGCAAATTTACAGTGGGGGAAAAAGTATTTAGTCAGCCACCAATTGTGCAAGTTCTCCCACTTAAAAGATGAGAGGTCTCCAATTTTCATCATAGGTATACCTCAACTATGAGAGACAAAATGAGAAAAAAAAAATCCAGAAAATCCCATTGAAGGATTTTTAATGAATTAATTGGTAAATTCCTCGGTAAAATAAGTATTTGGTCAATAACAAAAGTTCATCTCAATACTTTGTTATATACCCTTTGTTGGCAATGACAGAGGTCAAACGTTTTCTGTAAGTCTTCACAAGGTTTTCACACACTGTTGCTGGTATGTTGGCCCATTCCTCCATGCATATCTCCTCTAGAGCAGTGATGTTCTGGGGCTGTCGCTGGGCAACACGGACTTTCAACTCCCTCCAAAGATTTTCTATGGGGTTGAGATCTGGAGACTGGCTAGGCCACTCCAGGACCTTGAAATGCTTCTTACGAAGCCACTCCTTCGTTGCCCAGGCGGTGTGTTTGGGATCATTGTCGTGCTGAAAGACCCAGCCACGTTTCATCTTCAATGCCCTTGCTGATGGAAGGAGGTTTTCACTCAAAATCTCACGATACATGGTCCCATTCATTCTTTCCTTTACACGGATCAGTCGTCCTGGTCCCTTTGCAGAAAAACAGCCCCAAAGCATGATGTTTCCACCCCCATGCTTCACAGTAGGTATGGTGTTCTTTCTCCGCCAAACACGACAAGTTGAGTTTTTACCAAAAAGTTCGATTTTGGTTTCATCTGACCATATGACATTCTCCCAGTCCTCTTCTGGATCATCCAAATGCTCTCTAGCAAACTTCAGACGGGCCTGGACATGTACTGGCTTAAGCAGGGGGACACGTCTGGCACTGCAGGATTTGAGTCCCTGGCGGCGTAGTGTGTTACTGATGGTAGCCTTTGTTACTTTGGTCCCAGCTCTCTGCAGGTCATTCACTAGGTCCCCCCGTGTGGTTCTGGGATTTTTGCTCATCGTTCTTGTGATCATTTTGACCCCATGGGGTGAGATCTTGCGTGGAGCCCCAGATCGAGGGAGATTATCAGTGGTCTTGTATGTCTTCCATTTTCTAATAATTGTTCCCACAGTTGATTTCTTCACACCAAGCTGCTTACCTATTGCAGATTCAGTCTTCCCAGCCTGGTGCAGGTCTACAGTTTTGTTTCTGGTGTCCTTTGACAGCTCTTTGGTCTTGGCCATAGTGGAGTTTGGAGTCTGACTGTTTGAGGTTGTGGACAGATGTCTTTTATACTGATAATGAGTTCAAACAGGTGTCATTAATACAGGTAACGAGTGGAGGACAAAGGAGCCTCTTAAAGAAGAAGTTACAGGTCTGTGAGAGCCAGAAATCTTGCTTGTTTATAGGTGAACAAATACTTATTTTACCGAGGAATTTACCAATTAATTTATTAAAAATCAGACTAAGTGATTTTCTGGATTTTTTTTTTCTCATTTTGCCTCTCATAGTTGAGATATACCTATGATGAAAATTGGAGACCTCTCTCATCTTTTAAGTGGGAGAACTTGCACAATTGGTGGCTGACTAAATACTTTTTTCCCCCACTGTACATGAAAAAGCTGCACATTTACAAGAAGAGTTGCAAATTTATAATAAAAAAGTTGCACATTTTGAGAAAACATTCACAAATGACCAAAAGAATTCACAAATTGATTAAGATGCACATTTAAACAAAAAAGTTTCTATAAATTTCTAATAAAAAATTGCACATTGTTGCACATTTATGAGAAGAAAGCTGCAAATTGATAAGAAAAAAGGTGCAAATTCTTGAGAAAAAAGTTGCACATTTATGAGAAATAATTTGCAAATTTACAAGAAAAAGTTGCAAATTTATATGAAAAACGGTACAACTTACCAAAATTATGATGCACATTTACAGGAAAAAGTCACAAATTTATTAAAAAAAAAAGTTGCAAATTTACAAGAAAAAAATAGCAAATTTATAATAAAAAAGTTGCACATTTATGAGGACAAAAAATGTAGCAAATTCATCATTAAAAGGTAGCAAGAAACAAAAGTAACATATGTTCCAAAATTAATCACAAAAATTCCAGAGGAAAAAAAAATCCCCAATTTTTCAGCAAAATTTCTTAAATTTGAAAGAAAACCCCCACAAATTTATAAGAAAAATTTCACTTATTTTATTACTGTGGCTCAAGTATTTATTTATTTTTTTGGTGAGGACTCTTAATTGTACTTGAGTAATTAACATTGTAATTAAGTAGTGCATATCCGTGCATGCCCGTAGAAACCAAGTATAAGCAAGTATTTCTGCTTGTCTGTAAAAAGCAAGTGCATGCCCATAGAAAACTACTGTTACCATGGCAACAGTAACCATGCTGATGCCTGAATTTGATCTTTGACATGGTTGCCATAGCAACAGTAACCATGGTGAAACCTGTCTTTGATCTTTTCAGAAGTTCAAAATACAGGACAGAATAGCAAAATGACAGCTCACACCTCTGTTGGTAAACTCGGATGTGTCTATGACTTTAAAGGCACACTGTGTTCCTATGATGTCACATGATGAAGAGTGATATGAAGTGATGTATGTGGTGGTAATGCACCTGTAAGCTGGTTGTCAACCACCAATCAAATCTAAAAGAAGAAGAACAATGATGTCACATGACCATATAAGGAGTTGCTCAGAACTCCTTTTATGGTCATGTGACTGGAATTCTGTGATCTCATATCAGAACATAGTGATGATGATATGATGTCATAGAGAGTTCTTTGATCTCTCCATAGCAAAGGTGCATCTATGATATGGTCATAGCTATGGACGTTCATTAAAGATTTCCCCTCCTAAACTTCCGTATATCCAGGGAGGCTGAAATTCGGGGATGCACACCCTTATAAGCGCCTGGTGAGGGAGATCGCTCAGGAATTCAAGACCGACCTGCGCTTCCAGAGCTCCGCCGTCATGGCTCTGCAGGAGGCCAGCGAGGCCTACCTGGTGGGTCTCTTCGAGGACACCAACCTGTGCGCCATCCACGCCAAGAGGGTCACCATCATGCCCAAAGACATCCAGCTGGCCCGCCGCATCCGCGGAGAGAGAGCTTAGACTTTCTGCTGCACATCCACCAACCACAATGCTCCGCACTGTGTGTCTATATATATATATACTGTATATATTTATATTAATATGTACATATGTATACTTGCTGCTCTTGTTTTTTCCTCTTGCCTTCTGATTGTTGCTCTGAGTGTTGCTATCCCTGTGCTGTTGCAATCCTGGAATTTCCCCATTGTGGGACTAATAAAGGCTTATCTTATCTTATCTTATAACCTCAGCACAGCACATATAAAATCTGAGCCCGGTCTGATGAACTGTTCAAGAGATACGCGCGGAACTAACGAACAGACACACTTAACAGATTTCTTTAATTACTAGATAGACACTGAGTACTGCTTCTCTTATTATAAATGACATGTTTAACACTGAATCATGGCTGTCAGTTAGGTTCTATGTTACTGTGACAACCATACCTCATTTGCATACTTATGTCTGTCACTTAGGTTCTGTGTTCCTGTGACAACCATTGTTCATTTGCATACTTAGGCCTTCAGCCTCCCATTCCATTTTGACATCACAGTAACATTACAGTGGAACTCACTGCACACAAAGGCTTAATTCCCTGTCTTCTCCATGCAGCCTCCAGTCTCCAGCCTAGCTAGTGGCAGTAAAACTCTAACCCTGCAAGGTATCTTAAGTTACTGATTCAGATTCACAAAGATTTACAATGTAATGTGTGAAAATTCAAGTTTTCAGAACTGTATTTTTTTTTACTGAAACTTTAGAGTTTGCATAGTTTGTCCAGCGAAATACAATTTTCAAGCTAGGACATTCTCATTTCACACAGTGTTTGTACATGTGTTGGTGATGTGCATTTTGTAGGAAGTTAAATGATTTTCTGATATTTTCTCAGTGTTTTTCCACTTTGAATTGTAGATTGTTTGCTTTGCTTAAACTCCTTGCAGTTACCTGATAGTCAGGTAATCAAATCAGCATATCTGTCATGTCCGCTGCGTAATTGCACAGCGAACATATGAATTGATACAAGCCCAAAATGCAGGTGAAGTGATCGAGTTTATTAACAGAATGGGATAACTCAAAAAACACACAAAAACAGGGAAAATGTTCAATTGGGGAAACACAGTCGGGTACACAAGCACTGGGAGTTCAAGCTCAGTGGTTCCAGGCGGAACCGGGTAGTGGAAAGAAATGCAGTAAATGATAAGGAGAGACTTACATAGGGAGTTGGACCTCAGCGGGCTCTGGGGAAAAACATCACCGTAGTAGTCCAAGGAAAAGAACTCAACTGCTTCAGAACATCACGTAGGCAGGTGACCATGGATGAGACTGTGCAGTGTAGACTGATGCCACGGCCCTGAATGCCCCCACTGTCACCCAATAAATACCAAGCAGGCTGATGGGTGACAAGTGGACGCAGGTGTGTGGCGGGAGTCTTTGTATGAGTGTGTGTGTGCAAGCATGTGTGTGTGTGTGTGTGTGTGTGTGTGTGTATGTGTGTGGGTGCAGAAAGAACTGACAGCCAATGACTGTCTGGCAGAGGGAGGGGTGTGGCTGTAGACTGGTGAGGCCCAAGGCTCAGGGCTCAATCGCCAGCTGGAACCAATTAGCAACAAATCAGAAACTACAGCCACAAATCATGAACAGAGCTGAAGCACCCGCTCCACGCATGACAGAGCCCCCCTCCCCAAGAGGTGAACACCAGACACCCACGTACCATCACAAAAAAAACACAAAACACAGGAAAAAAAAAAACCTCCCCACCCAGAAGGCCAACACAACTAACCAGGGCAGGAGGTGGGGGGAAACAGGTAGGAGGGATAAACCAAGGAGAACAATACAACACAAAAGGGCACAACAAACCCAACCTCAACACTAAAACTAACCCACCCCATCCCAAGAGTCCCACAGTTCAGCGGGCCGGCCAGAGTCCAAGGCCCAGCAGGCAGCCCACAGAACAGTGTCAGGTGGCCTGCCAGGGCACTCGGGCCACCCGGCTAGGGAAACCAGTCTTTCGGGTGGCCTGCCCACATGATTAAGCCACCAGGACTGGAAGGGCAAATGAGGCGGCAGCCTACCCACCAGGAGACTGAGAGGTGGGTGGCCGGGCAGAGGAAAGGAAGCCCCTGTGGTCACAGGTGGAGAAGAAAATAGGACCACAACGGTGCCCAGCAAAAAGAGGAAGAACAGCCACAGGGCCTCCAAATGGGAAGGGAAGACCCTGGTGTCCCCAGACTGTCCAGTAGCACCCTCAGTGGTCCCGACATGAGACTGGAGCTCCTTGATACCCACGATGGTCCCGGGCTGGGCCATGGTTGCATCTGCGGTGGTCCCGGCCTGGGACAACGTTGCACCAGCGGTGGCCCCTTTCTGGGATCTCATGGCTCGTGAGCCCTGACTGGGCCTGCATTGCACCCATGATGGACCCCAACCGAGCCATGGTTGCACCCACGGTGGAGTCTGGCTGGACCCCTGCTGCACCCACGGTGGGACCCGCCTGGGTCACTGCTGACTCCAGTGCTTCCTGGCCATGGTCCAGCCGACCCGCATGAGCACCCGAGCAAGGAGGTGATTGATCATGGGCACCCTGGACTTGAATTGAGTACCCCCGACGACCACCTCAGCAGGAACCGCAGTGACCTCCAGTTGTGAACCTGGATCCACAGACTCGTCCAGCGATCGTGGACTCTCTCCAGCGACCCTGATAGAGGACTTGGATAGAGAGGAGGAAGGGTCTGAGTCTCCGGCAGCGGCAGAGCCCGGCGAGGCAAGTTCAGGTGCAGCGTATGGCTGCAGCTGGCTCTCCTTACCTAAAGCTAGGCAAAAATGCTCTATTATAGAAAAGACAAAGACAAGACAGAGCACTTGCCTTAGCTCAAGCTCTACCAGGCAGCACGGTGGTGCAGTGGTTAGCACTGTTGCCTTACAGCTAGAAGGTTCCAGGTTTGACTCCCCAGGCTGGCAGGGGTAGGAACTTTTCTGTGTGGAGTTTGCATGTTCTCCCTGTGCTGCGTGGGTTTACTCCGGGGGTTCCGGTATCCTCTCACAATCCAAAGACATGCGTGTTAGGTTCACTGGTTGTTCCAAATTGTCCCTAGATATCTGTCTCCTATAGGCCCTTAGAATATAGGGTTAATACTAGTGAAGCGCTTTGAGTGGTCTTTGAAACTAGAAAAGCACTATATAAGTACAGGTCCTTATCCCTTACCGCCGTCCAGGACTCCAGCGATCAGGGCGATGTCTCCACAGGCTCGGCCTCCAAGAGGTTCAGCTCGGGTGCTGACACTGCTGCGGCGGCCTCCGCAACAGGCATGATGGTCACTGCAATCTTTATCTCCCCAGCTGCCATGATCCACGCTGGTGACTCCTCCGGTGTGGCGGCAGGGATCCGGTTCACCGTTGCTTCGGGAGGGCAATCCTCCTGGACCTCTGGCTCGTCCTGGTCCCGACTGCTTGGCTCCCGTACCGGCGGGTAAACAAAGGAAACAGAAGAAAGCAGGGAGAGGGCTGGTGAACAGTTCTTAACAGCAGCAGGTGGGGAAAGCTCAGGGGACTGCTTTCCCTGAGCCTCCCTACCGGGAATCAGGCAAGACATTTTATTATTAATAGGAGTCAAATGAAAAATAACTTGCCTGTTTTCCCGGATTAAGGTGTTGGCTGCTGCTGTCATTTGGACGTCATCACCCATCCGTCGGGGAAAGGCGGTGCTTGGTCCCTTTGTAGATAATATAGGAGCCGCCCCTCTCGCCACAGGAACGGGAGGTCCCGCTGAGGAAAGCAAGTGCCCCTCTACTGCTTGCGGACTCACCAAAGAAGGAGACCTCGCAGCAGATGTAGAACAGGATTCAGCAGACGGGACTGCTTGAAACTGGTGATGAGAATCTGCTGTGGGAATAACCGGGCTTGATGTAGGGAGAGAAGCAGTTAGCGAGGCAGGTTTAATCTTCCGGGATTCTGGGGCCAGATGATGTTGACACCATCGACCTGGCTGCGGCCATCTTGGAGCAGGCGATGGTACGGAGGGAAAGATGGCCACCGGCGGATAAGAGCATTTCTGTTGCGGCTTCGTCCGGAAAGCCCTTCTCTTCAGGTTGGGAAAAGCCTGTTCGAGAGCGCCGACAGCGGCTAGGAGTTCGGCGTATTGGAGGTAATTGCAGAGGCCCCGATGATCCCCCAGGATCCTTAACACTCCATTGAGGCAGTCTAGTCTTTCTCTGGGACTGATGGCGTCATGCATGCCCTCCAGCAGTTCCCAGATTAGCCAGACTGCCTGCTGCTTCTCTGCACTGGGATGTCCTGCTGCCTATCCACTTCTGCCGGCGTGGGAACGGCTCGACGAGAACATCATGCGCCGAACAGGTATTTGAAAGACACACAAAAAATGAAAAAAATAACACGTCACTTCACCGCTTGGACTCAATTTGGTCGTGGCGTACTGTCATGTCTGCTGCGTAATTGCGCAGCAAGAATATGAATTGATATGAAGGCGGTGCGGTGGCGCAGTGGTTAGCACTGCACCAGCACAGCAACTCACCCTTGGCCATGGGATCCCTGGTTCGATCCCAGCCCCTGACCAACAGTGATCTGTGTGAGTTTGTATGTTCTCCCCATATCTGCATGGGTTTACTCCGGGATTTCTCCGGTTTCCTCCCACAGGCCAAAAACATGCAGGTTAGGTTAATTGGAGACTCTAAAGTGGCACTAAGTGTGAATGTGTGTGTGAATGGTTAAGGGATAGCGCCGTAACGTGGCTGCTTCATCCATCCAGGTGGATGCCCTCAATTTCCCCTCTGGGGATTAATAAAGTATACAAAATCAAAAGTCAAATCAAATATGAGCCCAAAACGCAGGTGAAGTGAACGAGTTTATTAACAGAATGGGATAACTCAAAAAACACACAAAAACACAGAAAATATTCAATTGGGGAAACACAGTCAGGTACACAAGTGCTGGGAGTCTGAGCTCAGTTGGAAATAGGGGAAAGCCCCATGCACTCCCATGCACTCCCAGGCGGAACCAGGTAGTGGAAAGAAAGGCAGTAAATGATAAGGAGAGACTTACATAGGGAGTCAGAGCTCAGCATGCCCTGGGGAAAAACAACACCGTAGTAGTCCAAGGAAGAGAACCCAACAGCTTCAGGACATCAGGTAGGCAGGTGACCATGGATGAGGCTGTGCAATGTAGACTGATGCCACAACGCTGAATGCCCCCACTGTCACCCAATAAATACCAAGCAGGCTGATGGGTGACAAGTGGACACAGGTGTGTGGCGGGAGTCTGTGTATGAGTGTGCGTGTGTGTGTGTGTGTGTGTGTGCAGAAACAACTGACAGCCAGTGAGTGTCTGGCAGAGGGAGGGGTGTGGTTGTAGACTGGTGAGGCCCAAGGCTCAGGGCTCAATCGCCAGCTGGAACCAATTAGCCACAAATCAGAAACTACAGCCACAAATCATGAGCGGAGCTGAAACACCAGCTCTACACATGACAAGATCAGTCTTTTGCAAAGACAGCCCTCTTCATAATGTGGACGTCAACGGATTTGGACCACCTCCCTAAAAACATCAACAACCTTTTTTACACTCTACCTGACAACTACACGGTGGAGACTTTTCTAGGATCTGGAAGCTTTTCAAATGTCATGAAGTGTCAAAAGAATGACTCAGGTGAAACGCTGGCCATTAAAATTCTTAAGTCCCACTTTCAAAAAAATGAGTTGCACATCTTAGAGTTCATGAAAAACTTGGGCACATGAAACATCATCCGCTTCATTGAGCCGGTTCTTCTGAAGGGCAAGCTAGTGGCTTTAGCCTTCAAGTTGCTGGATATGACTCTGGCTGGGTTTATGGTGAGCTGCAGAGACCTGAAACCTTTGGAGGTGGAAGAAGTCAGAGAGATAGTCAAACAGATGGCCACGGCACTCCAGGCCCTGAAGAAGGTGCGAGTGATCCACGCAGACCTGAAGATGCAAGACATCATGGTGGTAAACCACAAAGAGAGGCCTGTCAGGGTGAAACCGGTGGATTTTCGATTGTCTCTGAAAACCTCTGCAGCAAACATGGGTGACTGTCACCAAATGGTATGGTACCAGTCCAGAAATTATTTTGGGATGTAAGTATTCAAAGGTCATCGACGTGGTCTCTGGGTGTGGTGATGGGGCATCTACTGCTGGCTAAGTTCCTCTTTGTTGGAGACAAGGTATATAACCCACTGCAATGTGTTGTTGCTCTTTTGGGATTACCTCCAAAACACATGCTGAAGGATGGCAAATACACCTACAGTATATGTACTTTTGTAAGAAACTGTGTAGCAGCTGGAGATTAAAGACCCCTGAGGAGTACCACTGCGAGCGATTCAGCCCTCCTAGATATGAAAGAATCTCTGGGTTAGACTGCCTGAACGATTTGAACAGACTGCCACTGGTGAACCTTAATCTGGTTGAGGATGAAGAAAGGATAGACTACATTGATCTGCTGAAGGCAATGCTTCAGTTGGATCCCAGTGAGAGGCTCACACCCAGCCAAGTTTTCTCCCACCCGTTCATCACCAGAGGAACAACTGGTCCCAGTCATACAACCGAACCAGACACCAGCCAGAAACTGGAGCAATGAAACAGCCAGGCAGTAGACTCAAAAGGGACCACTCAGGTAGGAGTGTCAGAAACCACTCAGGAAAGTACTGTAGAAGCTGCCCAGGTACAGGAACTAGGACTATCTCAGATCAGAGGACCAAGAGCCACTCAGGAAGATGTACCTGGAACCAGCCCAGCAGTTGAAGCAGGGTCCAGTGATCTAATGGAGTTAGGAGAAACTCTAATAGGAAAGGGCCAACCAATGGAAGCAGGACCCTCTGTGATCACAGAGCCAGAAATACCTCAGGTACATTCACCAGGTACAAGCCAAGTGGAACCAAGACTCTACAAGAAAAGGACTCCAGGCACAAAGGAGACCACTGTTAACAACAAGGAGAAGGACACAAACCTCTTGTCCACCACACCAGACCCTGCGGAGGGTGAGGAGATGATTACAAAAAAGAAAAAGAAAAGCACCTTTAACCGCTTCATCACCTGGAGGTCGAAGATATGCTGCTTTATACCCCCAAAGGATGATGGCTGGACCACTCGTCTCTTTCCCAGTGCCTACTAAAACCTACAAAAGAATGTGACATGACAGAACAAAAAAACCAAAACATAGTGTTTTTTGGGGTTTCTTCCAGATGTCTTGGTTCTCCCCAGCACTGTTAGTGATGGACATCAGCAACCTCGTCTCTGTTCTGTTCTGGATTTTAGTAATCGGCCCCTTCCTGTTCCTGACTGCTGTTTCTTTTTGTCAGCAGAAGAGTGGGTTTGATGTGACTGTCAGAGGTTTTCCTGGAAGTAACAGTTTCCTCCTTAAAAAATGGATGGGGCATAGGACAGGGTGGGAGTGGGTGGGAGCTGGGGACGCTCGGAGGTTTTCCTGGAAGTTCCAGTTTCCTCCTTAAAAAAATGGGTGGGGACAGGGTGGGGGGTGGGCCCCTCTGTGGACCGCCACTTTATTGTGGTGGAGGGGTTTGCGTGCACTAGTGCAGAGTTTTTCAACCAGGGTGCCCTCGTACATTCAGGTTTCTGTGGGAAATGATGTAATTTCACGTTTTAATTGGTCCAAAAAAATTGCAAATTTGTTTGATGCGCATGGGTTCTGTAGGCATCCATGCACAACAATTTGATCATTTCTCACAGAAACCTGAACGTATTGGGAACCCTGATTGAAAAACACTGCCCTACACTGCAAAAAAATGAAATCTTAGTAAGGAAAAACATCTTAAAACAAGGATGTAATTCTTGATTTTTCTCTGACAAGATAATTTTTCTTATGCAGTTTCCCATAAGAAAATTTTACTTGTTATAAGATATTTTTCACTTGTTTTCACCATTTTAATCTGATTTTAAGTAAACAATTTCTGCCACTGGAGCAAGAAAAATTTTACTTATCAAACTGCTTGAAACAAGTAACAGTTTTCTGGCAAAAAAAAAACAAAAAACAAAACAAAAACTGTACTGGTTTTAAAAATTTGATGATTTTTTCTTGCTCCAGTGGCAGAATTTTTTTTTTAACTTAAAATGAGATTAAATTGCGTAAAACAAGTGAAAAATATCTTACAAGTAAAATTTCCTTACAGAAAACTGCACGATAAGAAAAAAAAAACTCAGAGAAAAACAAGAGTTATGTCCTTGATTTAAGATATTTTTTCTTAATCAGGAGCCATGTTGTGTCATGATTTGCCCCTCAGGGCAGCAAGAGAGACAGACCCACACGCCAACTGCAGTTTGTGGCATCACTCTATAAATTCAAGAAATCTCTGTTTGTGTGTCTCTGTGTGTCACGATCATAGGACATCATAGAACACCTATGATGTCTGCATGCTACATAGGACTCACGATGCCATCATCTAGGCGATGCCGTCAAATAAGCAATAGGACTGGCTATCTATGATGTAGTATCCGATGATGCCTGCCTTGATGTCTTTATGATGTCATATAGACCATCATTCACGATGCCTGCCTTGATGTATTTTATGACTGGCTACCTATGATGTAGTGTCCTATGATGCCTGTCTTGATGTCTTTATGATGTTATATAGATCAATCAGAAGCTACATAAATGGAGAGCAATAGAGAGACAGGTACGACCAAGCCATGTGTTTGTGTTGCTAACCACATGCTAACTACTTGAAACCCCCTGAGGACACAGTCCAAGGACGGATAATTTTTTTCACACATAGGGAGTTGTTCAGTACTCCTTATAAGAACTCCTGATACAAAGATATACAGTGAGGATATAGAGTGAAGTACGTGGCGGTAATGCACCTGTAAGCTGGTTGCCAACCGCCAATCAAATCTAAAAGAAGAAGACAGGTACGACCAAGATGAGGTGGGCTGGACACTATCCAGGCCTGGGAGCCGGAAAAGAGCAGCTAGGGGGGCACCAAGACTTAGAGGAGAGTGATGCTGTCATGACCCGAGCGCCGATCTTGTCCGCGCTCGGGTCATACATCATCTTTTTCAGGCTTTGACAGCAGTGTTTCCCTTCTGGCTCCCCGGGCTCTTATATTATGACAGCGCCTGGTGGAGCTTCCTGCTGTCAAGGCCGAAACAGCTGTGTTGCATTCGGAGTCATTAGTGACTGGCGTTAAAAGCGGACGCCGAATGCACCCTGATGCAGCAGTCTCTGTTTATCTCCCTATTGAAGCTCCGTGAAGACTCCTCGCTGTCTGTAGCATCGGGCATCCCCCAGCTCAGACGTCATCTTCTCATCATCTTCAATTGTAAGTTATCCTGTTGTTATCCCATCCTCCTTGTAGTGTGTTTTAGCCCACCGTGGCTCTTTCCTTTGTTAGTGTGTGTTATCCCCGTTCCCTTACCTTTAATAATAAACACCTTTGCAAACTCACCGGTGACTGTTGGCATCTTATGGTGGCTCGCGAGGGCCACCGTGACAGTAGACTGCTGCCAGAATGTCTAGAGAGAGGCGTCGCACCGAGACGCCATTCACTGTGAGTTTTTGCATAAATTGGACTTTGTTCTTCCCTGTCTGGGTGTCCACTCTGGGAGAATGCCGTCTCCCAGGAGCCGCGTTCGGCACCTGGGGAATGAGCTAGCGAGCGCCCTGGAGTATGTTGATGGGACGCTCCTCGCTGCTACCTTTGACGACAACCCCAACGACATGCGCTGGCACCTAGACTACGCTGAGGTTCTCCTGGACAATCTTCCTTGCTACGCCAACCACCCTGAAGTCAGCGCGAGGAGAGATGGCATCGCCGCACACCTCGAGATACTCCGTGGGCTGGAGGGAAATCCTGGCAGGAAACCGAAGAGGAGGAGACATCGCCCCTCGCTTCGGGATCCCGCTCCTACCTCCGTTCCGGCCCGGGGGTTCGCACCATCCAGAGGTCTTTCCCCATCGAGCATGACGTCAGTTGGAATTCCCCCAGAGGAGCTGCAGCTGACTGCAATTAGCATCTGGGACCGAGTGGCTGCTGCTCGCTCCACTGTTCATCCATCTGTAATTGTGAAGCATGTGGTGGCGGCGGTCAGACTGGTGGAGAGGAATCCCAGGCTAAGTGACTTTCCTGAGTTCGTCGACCTCCCTGCCTCTGTCTCCGCACAGGAGCGGTGATTCCCAGACCTCACCTTCGCCTCGCCCTCTTCCAGAAACCGTCGTCACCTCCACAACCCTCCTCAGCGTGAATCCCGTCCGGATCCAGTTCCGGGTCGCCGCAAGGGCTCAAACCCCCACACAGCTGTCACTCCTGTGCCTCGTCAGAGGGGAATCCCCGTAGCCTCATCTCCAGGGCCATCTTCTCCTACTGTCACGTCAGCGCTCCATGCCCGGCTTGTCTCGGCTGTTGCCCCCTCCTCCTCGTCGCCTATCCCGGCTGCTGTGTGTCTCTGGAGTCCTGTTTCGTTGAGCCCCGCCCCAGAACCTTCTCGAGCGGCTCCCCCTCGTCCTCCCAGGGGGCCCTCTGTCACCGTCCAGCGGGGGAAGGGAGGAGCAACGTCTGCCGCAGCAAGCACCTTCCAGCCTCCAGGAGACAGGCAAGTCCAAACTCATCCATATTCTCATTATTGTGGTTTGCCTTGTCAGACACCTGGGGGTGGAGTTCGGGATTCGCAGTCCCCCGAGCTCCCACCACCTGCTGTGGCTTTAGTTTTTGATCCCGCATCCTCTGTGTCTCCCTCCGCTGAGCAGTCCTCGACGCCAGGCCAACGTCGCCGGATGAGGAGGGGGCCTGCGGTTCTGGAGAGCCTGGTTCTGGTCCCGCAGCCACGTCGTGGGCGGAGGAGGAGAACGGACTGCAGCATGGAACCTGCGCCGACGAGGAAGCATCCCCGGGTCTCCACGGACAAGTGGTCTGGTCCAGCGGGTCGAGGGTTTCCTGCCACCACGCCGTGCGGGCCGTCGGCATGGGCATCGGTGCCGGAGAATCCAGAGGCTGCAGACGCCATCATGCCAGCTGTGGAGCCCAACGTAGCTGAGTGGGAACCTGACGACGATCTCCTGCCATCTGAGCCTGGATCTTCGGAGTCCTGGACGGCGTCAGAACCCGAGATCAGGCAAGTGCTCTCTGTTGTCTTTCTACTTTCCATTTTAGAGCATTTTTGCCGGTCTCTTGGAGAGGTGAGCTGGGTGCAGCCGCCCGCTGCATCTGAGCTGGTCTCGCCGGGTTCTGGCGCTGCCGGCGATCCTGATCCCGGTTCTTTTCTCTCTCCCGAGCCTTCTTCCAGGGTCGCCGGCGAGGAGCTGCTTTCGCCCGCTGTGCCAGAGGTTCTGGGTTCGGGGTTGGAGGTCGGTTCTGGTGTGGCGCCGACCCGGTCGGGGTCTGACATGGGTGCAACCGTGACCCAATCGGGGTCCAATGCGGGTGCAACCGTGACCCAGTCGGGGTCCGACGAGGGTGCTGCACCAGCAGAATCCAAGTTCGGTGAAGGAGCTGCAGATCCCCTGCCATCGGACACTGGACCGGCTCACCTTCTCCCCCATCTTCATCACCGTCCTCTTCTTCACCTTCATCATTCCCCCAAGCCTTCTCCACCAGGTGCCGTATGGACCCCTCACTTTCGGCCCGGCTCGCCCTCGCTATTCCCCTCTACAGGGAAGCCGTTGCCTTTCTCTCCCCTGCGGTCCTGGTGGCTGAGCGATGCGAGTCGGCCGCCAGAAGGACTGCCGCGCCCATTTGGCTTTCTGGACCGGCCACCCGACCCACTGGACTCTCTATTCGGCGGCCTGGTCCGGCCACCTGAAGCACTGTTTTTCCTGGCCTGGGATTCGGGTAGGCCGCCTGAACTCTTCCCATTACCCCTATTGGCGGTTTGGACGCTGGGTGCGGGGAGGCCCCCCGAACTGTGTAATTGTGCCTGTCATCCCTGTGTTTTTCCCCTCTGTCCCTTTGTGATTTTGTGGACGTACGGGTATGTCATTATGATTTCATGTTATCTCATCACTGTTAGCGTATGTATGTGTTTTGTGCACCTTATCTCTGTTAGTATGCCCTTGTTTTCCTTCTCGGCCCTCTCCTGTTGTTGCATTCCTTTTTCTTTAGATTTTGGTCCATATACTGTCTGCATTTATGGAGTATTGTGGGGTTTTTTGTCTCTCTTCCCCACCGTACTCTGTGATTGCTTCGTTTGTCCCCTGTCAGCGTCATGGTTTTTTTTTCCTTCTCCTTTTTCCCTCCCTCCTGGCCTGCGCCCCATCCGCCCACCCTAGGGGTGGGGGGGCTTGGGTGTTATTAGCCGTTCTGAGCCCGGCCTCGAGGGGGAGGTACTGTCATGACCCGAGCGCCGATCTCGTCCGCGCTCGGGTCATACATCATCTTTTTCAGGCTTTGACAGCAGTGTTTCCCTTCTGGGTCCCCGGGCTCTTATTGTGACAGCGCCCGGTGGAGTTTCCTGCTGTCAAGGCCGAAACAGCTGTGCTGCATTCGGGGTCATTAGTGACCAGCGTTAAAAGCGGACGCCGAATGCACCCCGATGCAGCAGTCTCTGTTTATCTCCCTATTGAAGCTCCGTGAAGACTCCTCGCTGTCTGTAGCATCAGGCATTCCCCGGCTCAGACGCCGTCTTCTCATCATCTTCAATTGTAAGTAGGGCTGGGAACGATCCCTAATTTCCAGAATCGATTCGATTCCGATTCTTGAGATTCTGAATCGATTCGATTCGATTCCGATTCAATCCCGATTCGATCTGGGGAATTACCATTTTAATAGCCATTTTACTTCCCATGAAACAAAAATCTTCGAGACCTAATGCTGCAAATTGTACCAAGAATCTTCTAACTTTGTTAATACATAAATTATCACATATAGAACTGACCCAAAATCAGTTACAATAATGCACTTTTTATTATTTAACTTATCATTTCATAAAGTGCTCACAGGTGCTTTCTTTAGTGCAAAGGGTGTGTCGTGTCAAGTTCACCACCCAGAGTAAGTAAACAAATTCAATGCATGAACCATGCAGACATAATCTCACTGTATTTCAGTCCCTCCAGGATTTTGTCAGCTCTTTTTGTGATTGTTGTGGCCCAAAAAGCCTGGATTTGTGGGAGCTTTTCCAAAAAGTTATGGCACTTTTAGAGTTTTTTTGCACTCAAAGTTGTGTGAGGAAGTACAAATTTTAAAGCAGCTGCTTTTTCCATAGTTTACAGTGATGCTATTCTATGTAACACCACAAGAAAAGTACAGGATTGCCAAAAATTTCTTGTTAAACAGTGATTTATTTAGAATTAAATGCTCAGTAAAATTGTAAAAAAAAAAGAGACCAATATTGTGTTCTTGCTGAGAACTTTAAAAAAGAAATAAAAGAATTTGTCATTACAACAACTAAATTGCATTGAATTTTTTTTTTTTTTTTTTTTTTTTTGAATGCATGTTAGTGTGGAGAAAATGATGGCAGCACCTCCTTGAATCTTGAATCTTGAAGGTCTTCTTCTGCGCTGAAATCCACATGAAGCAGGGATGGTTCCTCCACTGACCACCTCTGACCTTCAGAAGGTCTCAGTGAGGATGAAGCTTCCAGTCTTCACTCATCTGAAGGCAGATAAAAAGAACAGATTTCACAGTAAAATTAACATTCATATTTTTAGATCGCCACACCACAGTAGGGTTTAATAATTTAGGGTTTTTTTTTTATATTTTAACTACAAATTAACTTTCAATGTTGGAAAAGGGTTTCAGTTCATTTCCTGAGAAGGTTTGTTCATTTCAATTTAGTTCTACTGAGTAAAAATAGCTTGTTGTACTGCAGCCTTTATTAATTTTATTGTGATTTATTCTCTTCACATCGCTTAAGTGGCAGAAGTCCATAATCTCATAAAATATACCTTAATTCTGCATTTATTCACAGCGCTTAACCAACAGTTCTCTCTGTGTCCATAGTTTGTAAAAGAAACCATCATCATGCCAGATAAATTATTAATTGACGACACAAACGTTAAAAGAAACAAATATTATACTTACAGTCTCAGCAGCTCCAAGTCTCTGCTTCACAGGTTTCAGTCTCCGCGCATTTTCCCTTTATCAGTCGTCAACTTTATGTTCCAACACAGCGCTGCACGGAGTAAAAATCTGTTTATCCCCGCTTTATGAAAAATATTCAGAAGCTGTTGAGGACAGTCTATACGGTGACTTTTGCTGCTAAATTAAGAGACGCACGTTATTAACTCCGCGTCATGTAAACACAAAAGACGTGTGCACGCGCCGCAGGGAACACAGAAGTTTTATTTATGAAAAATATTCAGAAGCTGTTGAGGACAATCTTTACGGTGACTTTTGTTGCTAAATTAAGAGACGCACGTTATTATCTCCGCTCGTGTAAACACGAAAGAGCACGCGCGGCAGGAAACTCTTGCTGGATGAGAACCGTTTTAACACCACAGAAGAAGAACTAGCATATCCGCTAGCTTGCTAGCTCCGTTAGCGCGTCGGTTGTTTATGCTTCTCGGCCATTGTTACTGGCTCACTGACCCGGTTTCAACCCGATTATACTCAGCAGACGTTCACAAACGTAAAAATATTATATTAAAACATATTAATATTAAAAGATCGATCCGCGGATTTTGTGGATCGATATCGGCTCAGTCAAACATGTATCGATCCATATCGATATATTGATCTTTTGAACCCACCCCTAATTGTAAGTTATCCTGTTGTTATCCCATCCTCGTTGTAGTGTGTTTTAGCCCACCGTGGCTCTTTCCTTTGTTAGTGTGTGTTATCCCCGTTCCCTTACCTTTAATAATAAACACCTTTGCAAACTCACCGGTGACTGTTGGCGTCTTATGGTGGCTCACGAGGGCCACCGTGACAGATGCAGGAGGAAGTAACAATACGAAGAAAAGATGAACTGGCCAAAATGGATGGCAGTTTGAGGATGTAGGGAATGACTGCAAGGTTGTCATTGAGTTCAATCAGGATGGGGGGCACTATCACCCGGTTAAGCTAACAAAAGTAATTGAAAAAGAATTTAGGAGAGTTAAGTTTCCAAAGTTCTTGAAGAATAACCGGCTGTTAATTCATTCCACAAGTAAACAACAGCAACAGAAAATACTGACAATGACACGTCTAAACGGAGAACAAATGAAGGCGCATGTTCCTGGCATGACAGCTAACTTGAGGGGAGTTATATCAGGTCTCCCTTTGTGCACGTCTTTGGAAGAAGTGAAAAACAAGATCCAAGGAGGAAAGGTGAAGGATGTGAAAAGGTTACAGAGTAAAAAAGAAAGCTAAGATGTGCTAGATGTGGAGGGGAGCATGAATAGGGTAAATGTGACAAGGACGCCAAAATAAAGCGCTGCAACTGCGGGGGTGAGAACAGTGGGTGGTGGTGTGCACCTTTCAGTTGTTTGCTGTGCACCAGTGACCGAGAGAAGAAGAAGAAGAAGAAGAAGAAGCACAGTGCTGCATATAGAGGATGTGTTGTGCAGAGGGAAGCTAGACAAGCCCAGGAAATCAGAATAAGTAAGAAAATCTCGTATGCGGAAGCTCTAAAGACAGTTAGACAGGCAGGAATAGTCAGAAACACAGCAGGCCTTCCTCAAAGAAGTTCAGTTCAAATGGAAGTCCAGCAATCAACGGGTCCCACACAAGCACAGGATCGTGCAGCTGCAAGGAATGTTTGTGTTCACAAATGCAAAATGGATGATGAGACATTGATTGTTAACCCCTTGCACTCCGGTCAATTTCCCTAAAAACGCCAAAAAAGCCCAAAGTAAATCAAAAGCTGTTCTTCAACCCTTTGCAGCATCTTCATGGGGTTGGTCTCATTTAAAAGAAAACACTTTGAATTTTTTGGCAAAACAGTCATAATCTCTCTAAGTGCTCCTGCCACTGAGTAACAGTCATCTAAACATACTGAACTTGAACAAAATAAATTTCGCCTGGGTGTTTTTTTGATACAAATGCTTGCAAATAACACACAGCTTCAGATCCGGACTGGAAAATGCAACAGAAATGTAGAACCAAGTGTTTTCCAGCTGAGGTCAAAATTTTGTAACAATACCACAAAAAATGAATATATTACACAGCTTTGTTCTCAGGTAGTTCCCAGGCGTTTTTGAACTGTGCCAAATTGTGCCAAATGGCACAGTTTGGAAAAACGTCTGTAAGTCTTGAATGATTCAATATAGAAGCTTCATCTTGGGCTCTAATGAAAGGTGACACTCAGGGCTGTGTGTGTGTTTGTGGGGGGGGGGGTTGTCCCCCCCTCCTCGCTACAGAGGACGGACATCGCCTGTTGCGCAGCGGTCCGTCATGTGGCGATGACGCACAGCTGTAATTTACCGATCGGTCAAAAGTCATTTTTGATTACAGTTTTCAGGGATAAAGAATAATTTAGCTTATAACACTTACCTCTTCACAACAGCAGCGTAGCTGGCGAACTTCTCTTGCTCATTGTCAGACGAACGCGACGCTGGTCCCTTGTTACGGACTTGTGGTTCTGGTCTCGCGACCCGGTCAAAACATAATTCCATTATTGCGGTTTTGCACTTCCATGATTGCGGTTTTGGCGAACGATTTTTCAAAACAAATAACAGTAGTAATTAAAAAAGACTGGCGAACGCGTGTGTGTCACCCAGCCTTTGTCGTTGGCCTCCGTCGGTCTATGATGACCATGGAAGAGAATCCTAAACGTCTACTCTGCTGGAATAAAAAAAAAAGCACCGCCTGTGGCTGAATAGGCCGATGCGCGAATGGCAGTCCCTGTCACACAGGTCGCACTTGTGGGTGGTCTCCGTGCTGCTGGGTCTGTGGCGGTTCTTCCTGCAGGTCCTTTTTTTCATCTGCTGCAGCAGCCAGTCTCTCCACCCAGCCTTACACAAAACAGCTTTCGAACTTCTGTGCTTCAATTGGCTCACTGCATTCGCAGCGTTGGTAGGCAGGTCCTTCTTGCTAGGTTTTCAGTCATTGGTTCTTCAAGGTTTCAGAAACCCAATTCAAGGCTCTTATTAGTCGAATGAGAGGTCAATCATATCTGATCTGTTCGCGGCTGTGTCTGTAGTGGAAGAACGGAAATGCAGCTTTTTTTTTCAGTGCGCTCTAGAACGCAGCGCCCTCACACACGAGGGCGCTCTAGGACGCAGAAACGTGCCCGTCCGCGGTACACAGGAGTGCAACAGGTTAAGAGGACAAACTTTATAGCTTTTATCTGCCACACCATGAATGTTGCTGCACAGCTACAGAAGAAAAGTGACAGAATCAAAACCATTGTGGAAGCAGCAGAAAGCTTCCTAGATGTGAAAGATATCACAGCTGACCAGATTCGTGCTTTACTGAAAGTTGAAATGGGGAAGACTGCACATGCTGAAACAAGACCTTAATTATGGTACTACACATACTACAGTGGAATGCAAGGAGTCTTATAGCAAATGGTCAAGAACTCAAGAAGTATATTTACGAATTAGAAGTTGTTGCACGGGTAGTGTGTGTACAGGAGAGTCAGGTAACCACTCATATTCTGAATGCTGCAATAGCAAGTATACCTAAGAAAACAACACAGGGTAGGAAGAAGGTTGTATCCTGGTGGAATGACGAATGTAGTATTGCAATAAAAGAGTGAATCAAGGCATTCAGAGAGCTGAGGAAGAATATGACTAGTGAAAACTTAATAGAGTATAAAAAGAAAAGGGCAATAGCTCGAAGGATTATTAAAAACAGGAAAAGGTCAACATAGAGAGAATTTTGTTCTGCCCTCGGTAGGAAAACAGAACTCGGTGATGTCTGGGGTATGTTTAAAAAAATGAATGGGAAAAGGGTTTCAGTTAAAATTCCAGCTTTAGTGGATGGAGACAAGATGGCTGTATCAGACAAAGAAAAGGCAGAAGTCCTCGGTAGAGCATTTGCAGCAGTGCATAGAGGAGACCATCTTGGTTAGAGTCATAGACAGCAAAGGCAGCATAAACTCAGAGAAAATGCAAACTTAAAAAATGAAGGGAAAGAGAACATGACTGTGTTAGACCTTGAGCTCACAATGTCAGAGCTTAAGAGAGCTTTGCAAGATAGTGGATACACAGCTCCAGGATATGATCAGTTAAGCTATGCTATGTTCCGGCAGTTGCCTATGCAATCAATGCAACTGATGCTGAAATTGTTTAACAGGATATGGAAGGAGGGGGTTATCTCAAGTGGGTGAAAAAAGGCTGTAATTTTACCATTTAATAAGCCAGGGAAAGATCCAGCTCATCCAGGCAACTACAGGCCAGTAGCATTAACGTCACATTTTGGGAAATGGATTGAGAAGGTGTTAGTTTATAGACTCTCATGTGTATTAGGGAAAAAACGATTAATAAACGACTATCAGAATGGTTTTAGAAGAGGAAGATCCACAGTGGATGCTTCAGTTAGGGTAAGTAATGATATTGAAAAGACTCTCAAAATGAAAGAAGTAATGGTTATAGTTTATCTGGATATTGAAAAGGTTTATGACTCACTGTGGAGGGACAGACTTCTTATGAAATTGAATAAAATGGATATTGGTGGTAGGATGTATAATTGGATAATAAATTTTTTTTAACACACAGGACAATTAGGGTTAAAGTAGGATCAGAAGTTTCTAATGACTTTGAAATAGAAAATGGTGTTCCCCAGGGGAGTGTGATAAGCCCTGTTTTATTCAATATAATGATTAATGACATGTTTGAGGATCATTAGGGATCTATCAAAACAGCACTATATACAGATGATGGAGCCATATGGACAAGGGGAAGAAATGAGAAATTTGTGTACAAAAACATCAGGAAAGTAATGGAGGAAATGGAAAAGTGGTCATATGACTGGGGATTTAAATTTTCAAACAGTAAAACCTGTTCTATGACTCACAGAAAAACACATAACTGGTGCAGAACCATTCACACTATATAGTCAACCAACAGAGAAAATCAGTGAATTCAAATTTCTAGGATTGTGGTTTGATAGTGCATACACATGGAGAGTTCATGTTGAAAATCTGGAGACAAAATGCAAAAAAGTCATTAATCTCAAAAGCTGTAGCAGGACATGAATGGGGTGCAGATAAACAGGCATTAATTGACATTTACAGAGCACTAATGCGATCGACAGTAGACTACAGATGCATGATTTATGGAGTAGCGGCAAAGACGACTCTGGAAAAAATAGACAAAATGCAGCATAGAGCGCTTTGCCTGTGCATTGGAACCATCAAAACAACACCAAACAATGCAGTTTTAATAGAAGCAGGAGAAATGCCAATGGATTTGAGAAGAGATAAACTGGCATTATCATACTGGGTCAAGTTGAAAGGAAGTGACGAAGCAAATATTTCATAAACAACACTACAAGACTGCTGGGAATACTCAAATTTCCAGGGACACAGGTTTGGGTGGACAATTGAAAGAAGGACCAGAATGCATGGGCTGCACACTATTGATATAGCTAACACCAGTCCAGTGAGTAATGTTCCGCCTTGGCTGTTTCCGGGAATAGAAGTAGACGCTCGTCTGCTAATGAGGAAAAAGGATTGGCATATGAGTGAAGTTGGTGTTTAAACAAGCATTTACCTCAGGAACAATTACTATAACTTCTTACAGCTCTATACTGATGGTTCAAAGAATAAAGAGGGCTCTGTTGGAGTTGGAGTGTACACCCCAGAGTTTAAAGTGACCATCGCAAAAAAAGACTCTCCAACAATACTTCCGTGTTTACAGCAGAGATGGTGGCAATAATTATTGCTCTGCAATGGGTGGAGGAGGTCAGACCAGACCGGGTGGTGGTGTGCACGGACTCACTTGCAGTGCTAAAAACCATAGAAACACTAAAATCTACAAGGGAAGACTTGATGATTGAGCTATATCACATTTTATTTAGGGTACACAGGGGTGGTGGAGAAGTTCAATTTTGTTGGGTTCCTGCACATGAAGGGTTGAAAGGGAATGACTGTGCAGATAAATTAGCAAAAAGTGCTCTTGGAAAAGAGATAACTATACCATTGTCTCTTGGAAAAGGTGAAGGGAAAGGAGTAATCAAGAAAAAGGAACTGAGCTATGCCAAAAAAAAAGATGGGATGAAGTTCATAAAGGTAGATCGTATTACAAAATACAAAAATCTATTGCAATAAAGAATTTCTTAACAACCAAAAGGAGGGAAGACATCATTATGGCAAGACTCAGACTGGATCACACAGGTTTAAACGGCACTTTATTCACCATGGGGAAAAGCGAAAGTGACAAATGTAGAGAATGTGGAGTAAAAGAAAATGTCGACCACATCTTATTACACTGTCACAAATACGGAAATGAAACACATAATGGAAAATGAAGTTCGAGAGGCCGGTAGGGAATGAGATTTAACTGGGATTGTGGGAACAGATTGAGATGGAGAGTCAATAAGAATCACGAGAAGAGCTCTTTTCTCTTTTTTAAATAACACAGGATTAAGTCATAGAATTTAGAGGTCGGGCTCAGATGACATAATGTTACACACTCTTGTACAGTAGGTGGCGGTATGCACATTTCAGTTGTTTGCTATCCGCCAGTAACCGAGAGAAGAAGAAGGAAGATGATATAGAGTGAAGTACGTGGCAGTAATGCACCTGTAAGCTGAGTGCCAAATGCCAATCAAATCTAAAAGAAGAAGAGAACTGCTAAGCACTGGGCGGCCACACCTCAGACACAGTCCAAGGACAGATAATTTTTTCACACATAAGGAGTTGTTCAGAACTCCTTATACAAAGATATAGAGTGATGATAATCAAGTCAGTGGAGGTCATGCACCTGTAAGCTGCTTGCCAACTGCCAATCAAATCTAAAAGAAGAAGGAGAAGAAGAGAACTGCTGGATGTCAGGAAGGATCCCGTGAAGATGACACAGCTGAGGTTCGAGCAGTACCTCCCAGGCATGACTGTGTTGCACGATAGAAAAGATGCTGTGAAGATGAAACACCTGAGGTTCAAGCAATACATCGCAGGCATGACTGTGAACAACACACCCGTCTGAGATAGGAGGAGACCCTTCACCAGCATAGGGTATGACAGACAAGGGATGTACAGACAGACAGGAAACGTGTAGCAGTGTGCCATGCATGTGCTGAGTCACTTGAAGCCCGAAATGCCTGCAAAGCGAGCAACATCACACGCCAGGCAAGGCATAGACAAGCTGAGATCGAGGAGATGCGGAATAGTCGGCTGGTCGCCAGTGCTGCATGCCAGGCAAGGCACAGACAAGTTGAGACCGAATAGGACACACTACTTTAAACCACACCCATTCGAAGCAGTAAATCTGGAAATCTCAGTAAGGCAGAAGACACTCTATAAATTCAAGAAATCTCTGTCAGTGTGTCAGTCTGTCACCTGATTAAGAATAGGACACACTACTTTAAACCACACCCATTTGGACCAGTACCCATGAAGAATGGCAGTCTACACTACAAATGTGTAAAATGCCAAGCAAAGTGCTGATTTTTTCTGGGTGCTCCGGTTTCTGGGTTTCGATAGGCATGCCCAGGTCTTCCTGAACAGGGTCGAAAGCCACTTTTTGCTCAGCTCTATTTGCATGATCCTGTCCATGAACTGGAATTAAAACGCACCTATCCCTCAACCAAAGGTCTGAACAAAGAAGAAGAACAAGAAGACCCACCAGATGGAGAGAATACAGTGAGGAGGACTGCTGCACGTCAGAAAAGATGCTGTGGGACTTCCGGTTATGGCGGCCACGTGAGGGGGACACGTCTCGCTCTGCTCTGCTCCTGGAGACGAAAAAACGGCAAATAACTCTCTCATTTGGGACAGAACCTATCCCAGCGTTTGGACGAGGATATGTCGGTGAAGCCTAAGGCTGGAAAACCAGGTAGAGGAAAAAGCGAGCCGCCGAAACAGTCTAAATTAACGGACTTTCACGTCTGTGACGCAGCAGATAAAGAAGCTCCATATATGGCGGAGGAAGCGAGCAGCGGTGCGGTGAATGTGGGAAACGGCACAGGTGCGATGCTTAACGCCATTAGTTCAATGAGAGCGGACTTTTCCGCTAAGTTTGATGGGATTATGGCAGCGTTGGAAGGAATGAGAAAAGAATTGGGTGACTGTGTAGAACGAATGGCGCAGGTAGAGCTTCGTGTCGCTAGTGCTGAAGATGACGTCACCTGTCTTCAATTAAAGGTGCGCACTTTGGAAAAAAAAAATAAAAGTCTGGAAAATAATGTCTTGGACTTGGAATCCCGGTCGAGACGGAACAACTTGAGGCCGGTGGGTCTACCGGAGGAATCCGAAAGTCGGGACACATGTTCCTTTTTGGAAAAGTGGATTCCGGAGGCGCTGGGCAGCGCGGAACTGCAATCAGCAGTTGTTCTGGAAAGTGCATATCGTATCGGCCCACGGAGAGATAAGGGACCACCGAGGACGATTATTATGAAGTTTATCAGCAACAGAGACAGGATGAAGATCTTCAACGCTGCGCGAGCTAAAGGCCAGATTAAACACCAGGACCAGCAGGTGCGGTTCTACCCAGATTTGGCCACAGGAATCCAACAATTGAGGAAGCAGTTTGATCCCGTACGTAAAAAGCTGCGCAACCTTGGAATTCGTCATGGTGTAATTTATCCTGCGAGACTGTTGACCACGTATGAGGGCAGAACCCACATCTTCAAGACCCCAGAGGAGGCGCAGGAGTTCATCAAGAAGATCCAAGAAGAGACTGGTGGGAGCTAAGCATGAACAAAATATAAAGTAGAATATTTAAGCATTTGCACAGGCATCTGACTGACTTGAAGCAAATAGCAAGTTTACAAAATATAGATTGTATTATATATTAAAAAAAAATAATAATAAAAAAAACAAAACAAAACTATGATGTACAAAGCTGCTAAAAATTTTGGAGTTAAGTTGGAAAACTACAGAAGAGAGTTAATGTTATGTCATTAAAAGCAGCAGAGTTAGGGTGATTGGGAGGATGAAGAAGGAGTGGCTTTGGCTGATCCTCGTGGGTGTGGAACAGTCGATGGCTATATCGGGAGACGGAATTTTTTTTTTGATTTTGGGGGGATTACCACAAATGTGGGAAGGGGGAATTTGTTTGTGTGTAGTTTGTAGGATGAATGTTCAACCACTCATGTTTTTGCTTCTCTGTATGAGCATGTTTATACTGCAAGGTAATCCTAAACTCCCTATTGATCATAAACCAAAGCGTTAATCTTAATTTAACTTCATGGAATTGCAGAGGTCTACAAAAATTAAAAAAACTTCAACAAGTTATGAATAAAATAAAAGATATGGGTTCAAAAATTGTGTTTTTACAAGAAACTCATCTAATAGAGGAGGATGTAAAAAGAATTAGGAGTAGATGGCAAGGAAGTGTTTTCACCTCATCATTTTCATCCCGAGCCAGGGGAGTTATGACTCTCATACATAAATCAGTCCCATTTCAAGTGAAAAATGTAATTGGAGACAAATTTGGAAGATATTTAATCATTCAAGGATCTTTGTTATTAGAAAATATAAATTTGGTAAACCTATATGGTCCCAATATAGATGATCAAAAGTTCTTTGCTAATTTATTTCTTATCTTATCATCACTTACAGGGCAACATATAATAGCAGGGGATTTTAATTGTACATTGAATCCCGGTATAGATAGATCAACAGGACTGGACTGTACGCACAATGGATGTAGGATGGCCATTATTCATTTTATGAAAGAATTGAGATTGCTAGATATATGGAGAGAAATGAATCCACAAGTTAAAGCCTACTCTTGTTATTCCAATACCTACAAGACTTTCTCACGTATTGATTATTTTTTGATCTCCGTAGAATTAAGGTCCAAGATTCAAAACTGCTTTTATGACAACATCGTGATCTCTGATCATGCACCCTGCTGTCTAATATATGTAGATAAGAAATTGACAAAGGAACCAGGTAGATGGCAATTTCAGCATAAATGGCTTCAGGATGAGGAATTTGTTAAGTACATAGAAAAACAGATAGATGAGTTCTTTGATATCAATACTACACAAACATCAGCATGTGTAAAGTGGGAGGCTTTCAAAGCTTTTATTAGGGGACATATTATTAGTTATACAGGTTCAAAATCTAAGAAGACTCGAGAGGAGAGAGTTCAATTGGAACATAAAAATTCTTCAAGAAAAAGTATATGCAGGAAGTGATCCAAGGTTGGAGAACGAATTACTGATTTTGAGAGCTGAATATGACAAAAAAATCAGCGAATAGAGCTGCCTCGAGTCTTCTAAGATTGAAACAATCTTTTTATGAACAAGGTGAAAAATCAGGAAAATTATTGGCATGGCAGATTAAACAATTAGAATTTAAAACACCAATTACCAATATTATAAGTAATGGACAGGTAGTTATAGATCCTTTAGAAATTAATAGAGCCTTTAGAGATTACTATGAAAAATTATATGATACCAAAAATGAATCTGACTTAACAAAACTAAATGGGTTTTTGAACGAACTATCTATACCGTGTATTTCAAATGAAAACAGGGAGATACTGGAGTCTAAAATTAGTCAAGAAGAAGTTGGGCTAGCCATTGATAATATGAAATCAGGAAAAAGTGCAGGACCAGATGGTCTTCCAGTTGACCTTTATAAAAAATTTAAGAATAAATTAATAAAGCCTTTTTTGGAAATGGTTTTAGAAGCATTTCAATATAGTAATTTACCATCATACATGAATAATGCCTTAATTATACTGTTGCCAAAACCAGGTAAACCCTCTAATAAATGTGAAAATATGAGACCAATAAGCCTATTAAATGCCGACCTTAAGATAATCTGTAAAATTTTAGCAAGACGAATACAAGAAATTTTACCAAATATTATTAATCAAGATCAGAATGGCTTTATAAAGGGAAGACAAGGCTTCCATAATGTAAGAAGACTATTTAATATTATTTATTCTAATAAAGAAGCACCGGATACAGCTGTCCTATCACTGGACGCCGAAAAGGCCTTTGATAGAGTCGAATGGCCCTTTCTTTTTGAAGTCTTACAAAGGTTTGGACTTGGAAATAATTTCATAAAATGGGTTCAGATAATATATAATAATGCTACAGCAGAAATTCTAACAAATAACAATATTTCAAAATCAATAGAGGATGTCGACAAGGCTGTCCACTTTCACCTTTATTGTTTACTATGGCAATTGAACCTTTAGCGATGGCGATACGTCTACAGTCACAAATATATGGAATTAAAGTTGGACCAACAGAACATAAAATCTCCCTGTATGCCGATGACATAATTTTGTTTATGTCGAATCTTAAAAAATCAATTCCGACCTTGTTGAATTTAATAAAGAATTTTGGGGAAATATCAGGATATAAAATAAATAAAACTAAATCTTCAATATTAATGCTAAATGAGACCCAGAGAAATTACCCAGCCCCTGAGGTAAATCAATTCAATGTTGTAAATCAGTTTAAATATTTAGGAATCCAAACTGTGCCTAAGCTAGAATCAGTCGTCAGTGTCAATTATGAAGCCTTAATGACAGATATTAATGAGTTACTTCAGAGATGGATGTCACTACCAATGTCGATGATCGGGAGAATCAATATACTTAAAAGTAATATCTTACCTAAAATACTTTATTTATTTCAATACATTCCCTTACCACCACCTTTAGATTTATTCTCAAGAATTAAAAAAAAGTTAGTGGAATTTATATGGAACAACAGGAGGGCTAGATTACGTTTGTCTTTATTATACTTACCATTTGATCGTGGAGGTCTGAAATGTCCAAATTTTATGTTGTATTATTGGTCGGCACAACTGAGGTCTATGACATATTATTTTTCATCAAATGATCTCCCTCACTGGACTGAAATGGAATCATACAATTTGCCTTTACCTCTTCCCATATTCATATATTCAGACTCGGTAAAAAAATTACAGAAACAAGTTAAAAACCCATTTGTAAAACATATGATTAAAATATGGTGTGAAACTAAAAAATATTTAAAAGAACCACACTTACTGTCACAATTTAGTCCAATATGGGGTAATCAATATTTTAAACCAGGGAGAGCGGATGCTGTGTTTAAAGTATGGAGTTTAAAAGGGATCCAAAAAATTCAAGATTTATATTTGTCATGTTCAGATAACATAATGTCTTTTGAAGAGCTGAGGATCAAATTTAATCTTAATAGAACACATTTTTTTAAATATCTTCAACTTAGGAACTTTATTCGCTCAAACCAAAATAATGCTCTCACTCGACCTATTAATTCATCCTTGGAAAAAATGTTGACGAAAGATAGTAAAAGAAAGGGTATTATTTCAGAGTTTTATAACTCATTGACACTATCCTCAAGTGAAAACTCACAGAAAAGATTAAACTACTGGAAAGAAGATCTGCAAACTGAAATTTCAGAGGAACAATGGGAATTGGCTTGTACAGAAGCTCAAACCAAATCAATAAATGTACGTCTTAAATTGATACATTTTAAATGGTTAATGCGGATGTATGTTACACCGGTGGAGTTAAATAGATATAACAAAAACATACCAGATACATGCACAAAATGCATGGAAAGTAAAGGAACCCTATTTCATTGTTTATGGGAATGTAGAATAATTAGAATGTTTTGGGAAGAGGTGAGGGTAACAATTGAAAAAATAATTTCAAAACAAATCATATTGAATCCTAAACTGTTTTTGTTGGGTCTGTACCCAAAAAAGCATAACTTTAATAAAAGTGAAAGAACATTCATAGACCTCAGTTTGCTTAATGCCAAAAAATGTATTGCATTACTGTGGAAAAAGACTCATAGACCAGATGTGACTCAGTGGTTAAGACAGATGTTAACAAACCTTCCATTTTTTTTTTTTTTTTTTTCTCCTCTCGGCGCCACACCAGTCGGCTGCCTTTTGCAACAGCGGCTCGATTCCGAGTTTTTTTTCCCTTCCTCTCTCTTTTGATCACTTTTTTTTTTCACCCCACTTATATCACGGACACACAGATCGTCCCAAATGTCTCCTGAGCCGGTGGACGGAGCCACTGTTTATAGCAGGATACGATACAACAGGGAAGAGCTGCTAGCATTTAACCGCCACCCGGTCCCACTGGAAAAACTCGACATACCGAGAGAACTGAGGCGAAAACGCCGCGGCTGCCGGGCTGGAGTAAGGCGGAGGACAAAAAATATAAGGTACAGACCCTCCCTTCCATCTGTTGTCATGGGAAATGTACGGTCGATACTGGGAAAGTTAGATGAGCTAGCGGCTATCTCCCGTTATGATAGCACTTACCGGGAGTGCTCTCTCCTTTTGTTTACTGAGACGTGGCTAACTGAACTAGCAGCAGATGCTAACATTGAGCTGGAGGGTTTTCACATGATACGAGCTGACCGAACACCAGAGAGTGGCAAAACTAGGGGCGGTGGAGTGATAATGTATGTTAACAACAACTGGTGTAGACCGGGACATATCACTGTTAAACAACGACACTGCAGCAAAGACATTGAGTTGCTAGCTGTTAGCATGAGGCCTACATATTTCCCGAGAGAACACTCACACGTGATCTGCATTGTTGTTTATGCAAATCCGACGGCGAACGCTGGGACAGCGCGTGACGTCATCCATTCAGTAACCAGCAGGCTGCAGACAGAACACCCAGATGCTCTTCTCCTCATCTCAGGCGATTTCAACCACGTTTCACTGTCTCCCATTCTGCCCACTTTCACCCAGTATGTCACATGCCACACTAGAGACAATAAAACACTGGATTTGTTCTACGCAAACACTAAGGAGGCGTACACCTCATCACAACTCCCCCCACTTGGGAGATCGGATCACAACTTGGTTCATCTCCGACCGGTGTACAAACCCCTAGTGCACAGACAACCTCCGGCCATGCACACTGTGGAGTTATGGTCTGAGGAGACAATGGACACTCTAAAGGACTGTTTTGAAGCCACTGCCTGGAAGCAGCTCTGCGATCCACATGGTGAGGACATCGATGGCCTCATTCACACCTTCACGGGCTACCTCAGCTTCTGTGTGGACAAATCCGTTCCCACCAAGACCATACGGCATCACTCAAACAACAAACCCTGGATCAACCCTGAGATAAAAACACTTCTGAGGGAGAAGAAGAGGATCTTCAGGTCGGGGAACAGGGAGATGCTGAAGTCCGTACAGAGGGAGCTGAGGAGAAAGATCAGAGAAGGCAAGGACAGCTTCAGGAAGAAGATGGAGGACAAGCTGCAACAGAGCGACATCAGCGGGGTCTGGAGAAACCTCAAAACCATCTCGGGGCTCCAGAATACCTCCCCCCAGGCCACGGGGGGCAGGGAGTGGGCGAACAACCTGAATCTGTTTTTCAATAGATTTGACCAACCGCCCTCCTCCCTGTCTGCACAACAACCACTGCTGCCTCTAAGAAATCAAGTCCTGCTACCCACTCCCCACTCCACCGACACCCCCCCCACTCCCAACACACAGCCCCCCATCCTGACCCTGACCAAGACCCAGGTGAGGACGGAGCTGAGGAAGATCAAGGCGAGGAAGGCGTCGGGACCGGACAGCATCAGCGCAAAGCTCCTCAAGTCCTGTGCAGACCAGCTGTGTGGGATTGTGACGTATATCTTCAACATGAGCCTGAAACTGGGGAGGGTACCACAGCTGTGGAAAACATCTTGTGTGGTACCTGTACCAAAAACTTCCCACCCCAAAGACCTGAACAGCTTCAGACCGGTGGCCTTGACGTCCCACTTGATGAAGACCCTGGAGAGACTGCTCCTTGCTCATCTCCGCCCCCTGGTGGAACCAGCGATGGATCCACTCCAGTTCGCCTACCAGCATGGCATTGGGGTGGAGGATGCGGTGATCTTCCTCCTTCACCGTTCTCTGTCCCACCTGGAGAAGCCCGGGAATATGGTGAGGATCATGTTCTTTGACTTCTCCAGTGCTTTCAACACCATCCAACCGATGATCCTGAAGGACAAGCTGCTGTGCGCAGGGGTGGACCAGCACCTGTCATCATGGATCCTGGACTACCTCACGAACCGGCCTCAGTTTGTGAGAACCCGGGACTGTGTTTCCGACACGATCATCAGTAGCACGGGGGCCCCCCCAGGGAACGGTGCTGGCTCCCTTCCTGTTCACTCTTTATACTGCGGACTTCTCACACAACACAACACATTGCCATCTACAGAAGTTCTCTGATGACTCTGCGATCGTTGGTCTCATCTCCAGCGGAGATGAAGCTGAGTACAGAGGGCTTATCCAGGACTTTGTGGACTGGTGCCATCGGAACTGCCTCCAGATCAACGCGAGGAAAACTAAGGAGCTGGTGGTGGACTGCCGCAAGCATGGGCAGCCCCTCACAGCACCAGTAAATATACAGGGAACAGACATCGAGATGGTGACATCCTACAAGTACCTGGGTATTCATCTGAACAATAAACTAGACTGGTCACACAATACTGACGCACTCTACAAGAAGGGACAGCGCAGGATGTTCCTGCTGAGGAGACTCAGGTCTTTTGGTGTACAAGGGGCGCTGCTGAAGTCATTCTATGACACGGTGGTGGCATCAGCCATCACTTTTGGAGTGGTCTGCTGGGGCAGTGGCATTACTGCAGCCGATAGGAAGAGACTGAACAAACTGATTAAGAAAGCTAGCTCTGTCCTGGGGCAACGCCTTGATCCGATGGAGGAGATAGGAGAGAGAAGGACGGTGGCTAAACTGTCATCTCTGCTGGAGTCCGAGTTCCACCCTATGCAGGACATACTGGATGCACTGAGGAGCTCATTTAGCAGCAGACTACATCATCCCAGGTGCACAACCGAGAGGTTTCGTAGGTCCTTCCTACCAACGGCTGTCAGACTGTACAACCTAAGCAGGGCTGCTCGCAGAGATAGCAAAAAGACGTAACAAACTAATAGTTTTTTTTTTGTTTTTTTTTTTTGAATGCAAAAGATGCAATAGACTTACACAATGGTCCTCTCCGGCATACAACTAGGAACATACCGGTCGCTATGGAGGGTGAGAATATGTATGGGCACATAATCATACCATGTAGGATAACTAAATAGACGGTTATGCTGTTTCATCCCACCTAGCAACAATGCTCTGCACTGTGTGTGTTTATATATTTACATATTTATTCCATCTAGCTACAATGCTCTGCACTGGGTGTGTTTATATTTATATATCTATATATTTATTCCATCTAGCTACAATACTCAGCACTGGGTGTGTTTATATTTATATATCTATATATTTATTCCATCTAGCTACAATGCTCCGCACTGTGTTTTTATATATCTACATATTATTCCATCTAGCTACATTGCTCCGCACTGTGTGTGTTTATATACTTGCATATTTATTCCACCTAGCTGCAATGCTCCGTACTGTGGGTGTTTATATATTTACATATTTATTCCATCTAGCTACAATGCTCTGCACTGTGTGTTCATATATTCATATATTTATTCCATCCAGCTACAATGCTCTGCACTGTGTGTCTGTGTGTGTGTGTGTATATATATATATTTTATAGTAATATGTACATATGTATATTAGCTGCTCTTGCTTGCTTGTTTTTTTTCTTGCCTTCTGATTGTTGCTCTGAGTGTTGCTATCCCTGTGCTGTTGCAATCCTGGAATTTCCCCGTTGTGGGACTAATAAAGGCTTATCTTATCTTATTAGAAAGAATAACATATATACTGAAATCAAAGGAAAGTGTGTTTGAGAATATATGGAGACCTTTTATTGATTATTTAAAAAATTTAAACATAACTCTTGAAGAAGAAGGTGAATGATGTGTGTGGACCTTGTAAATTCCAAACTGGTGAACATAATATGTATACTTATGTAATGGATTGTCTAGACTAAACAGAGGAGCATTGTTGAAGACTTGATTTTGTTGGTGGTTGTAGGTGTTTTTAGTGCATTTTTTTTGTAGTACTTTAGTGTTAGTGTTTGATTGTTTGTGTTATGTTTGTTAAAAAAAAAGGTTCAATAAAGATATTGTGGAAAAAAAAGAAAAGATGCTGTGAAGATGAAACACCTCAGCTTCGAGCAGTACGCCGCAGGCATGACTGTGAACAACACAGTCGTCTGAGACAGGAGGAGACCCTTCAACAACGGGCATGCAGAAATACTTGCTTATACTTGGTTTCTATGGGCATGGGTGGGTATGCATGGGTATGTACTAGTTTATTGAAAACAAAGTACCAAAGTGCAACTAAGCAAAAGTCCAAACAGATAACAAGTTAAACTTACAGATGGGGATGAGTTCGAGACAAAACTCACCAGAGCAGGGTTAGGGGTCTGGTGGCGAGGAGGAAGAGAATGTTAAGACTGCCACAAAAATGAAATGGAAAAAGCAGTCCTTAAACAGGGTCAAGAGTTCATGGCAGCGGAGGGCGAAGGACAGAGCTGTGTGAAGGAATCTGATCAGACCTAAATGAAACAGTCATTGTCGCCCCCGACAGACTGCTATGAAGAAGGAGAGAAATAGGGTCAGAACCAATAACACAAGTGAAGACAGGTGTGGGATCACATGAGCGGGCAAAAAGGTAATAATGGTAAATGATTGGGATCAGCTGGAGATAACAAGAGGAGAGCGCACCGGCTGACAACTGACAGGGCTACGCCCACACGGAGCACTAACCAGGAAATGCCCTGACAGCTGTCAACCGCAAAAATAAGGGATTAGAATAAAATATGAACAAGTACAAACTGAGAATTAGATACCAATAAATACAGGATCAGAACATAGTAAACTGAGACATAAACAGGAAAACAAGCAGGGATAACAAAACCCACAAGGCACAAAAATACAACAAATCACTCTATTAAAGCAAGAAATCTCTGTGTGTCTGTCACATTTATAGGACATCATAGGATGGCCTATGAATTCTGCATGATCATCATAGGACGTCCTGTGAACTCAGGCATCATAGGACTGTGTGTCTGTCACGTTTATAGGACATCATAGGACTGCCTATGATCTCTGCCTGATCATCATAGGACATCCTATGAACTGTGGCATCATAGGACTCGCAATGCATCATAAAGATATGATGTCTATATGACGGCACACAGACAAATGTGTCTTTATGATGTCATATAGACACATAGAAACACTAAAATCTACAAGGGAAGACTTGGTGATTGAGCTATATCACATTTTATTTAGGGTACACAGGGGTGGTGGAGAAGTTCAATTTTGTTGGATTCCTGCACGTGAAGGGTTGAAAGGGAATGACTGTGCAGACAAATTAGCAAAAAGTGCTCTTGGAAAAGAGATAACTATACCATTGTCTCTTGGAAAAGGTGAAGGGAAAGGAGTAATCAAGAAAAAAGGAACTGAGCTATGCCAAAAAAAGATGGGATGAAGTTCATAAAGGTAGATCGTATTACAAAATGCAAAAATCTATTGCAATAAAGAATTTCATAACAACCAAAAGGAGGGAAGACATCATTATGGCAAGACTCAGACTGGATCACACAGGTTTAAACGGCACTTTATTCACCATGGGGAAAAGCGAAAGTGACAAATGTAGAGAATGTGGAGTAAAAGAAAATGTCGACCACATCTTATTACACTGTCACAAATACGGAAATGAAACACATAATGGAAAATGAAGTTCGAGAGGCCGGTAGGGAATGAGATTTAACTGGGATTGTGGGAACAGATTGAGATGGAGAGTCAATAAGAATCACGAGAAGAGCTCTTTTCTCTTTTTTAAATAACACAGGATTAAGTCATAGAATTTAGAGGTCGGGCTCAGATGACATAATGTTACACACTCTTGTACAGTAGGTGGCGGTATGCACCTTTAGTTGTTTGCTATCCGCCAGTAACCGAGAGAAGAAGAAGAAGAAGATATAGAGTGAAGTGCGTGGCAGTAATGCACCTGTAAGCTGATTGCCAACTGCCAATCAAATCTAAAAGAAGAAGAGAACTGCTAAGCACCGGGCGGCCACACCTCAGACACAGTCCAAGGACAGATAATTTTTTCACACATAAGGAGTTGTTCAGAACTCCTTATACAAAGATATAGAGTGATGATAATCAAGTCAGTGGAGGTCATGCACCTGTAAGCTGCTTGCCAACTGCCAATCAAATCTAAAAGAAGAAGGAGAAGAAGAGAACTGCTGGATGTCAGGAAAGATCCCGTGAAGATGACACAGCTGAGGTTCGAGCAGTACCTCCCAGGCATGACTGTGTTGCACGATAGAAAAGATGCTGTGAAGATGAAACACCTGAGGTTCAAGCAATACATCGCAGGCATGACTGTGAACAACACACCAGTCTGAGATAGGAGGAGACCCTTCACCAGCATAGGGTATGACAGACAAGGGATGTACAGACAGACAGGAAACGTGTAGCAGTGTTCCATGCATGTGCTGAGTCACTTGAAGCCCGAAATGCCTGCAAAGCGAGCAACGCCACACGCCAGGCAAGGCATAGACAAGCTGAGATCGAGGAGATGTGGAATAGTCGGCTGGTCGCCAGTGCTGCACGCCAGGCAAGGCACAGACAAACTGAGACCAAATAGGACACACTACTTTAAACCACACCCATTCGAAGCAGTAAATCTGGAAATCTCAGTAAGGCAAAAGACACTCTATAAATTCAAGAAATCTCTGTCAGTGTGTCAGTCTGTCACCTGATTAAGAATAGGACACACTACTTTAAACCACACCCATTTGGACCAGTACCCATGAAGAATGGCAGTCTACACTACAAATGTGTAAAATGCCAAGCAAAGTGCTGATTTTCTCTGGGTGCTCCGGTTTCTGAGTTTCGATGGGCATGCCCGGGTCTTCCTGAACAGGGTCGAAAGCCACTTTTTGCTCAGCTCTATTTGCATGATCCTGTCCATGAACTGGAATTAAAACGCACCTATCCCTCAACCAAAGGTCTGAACAAAGAAGAAGAACAAGAAGACCCACCAGATGGAGAGAATACAGTGAGGAGGACTGCTGCATGTCAGAAAAGATGCTGTGAAGATGAAACACCTCAGCTTCGAGCAGTACGCCGCAGGCATGACTGTGAACAACACAGGCGTCTGAGACAGGAGGAGACCCTTCAACAACGGGCATGCAGAAATACTTGCTTATACTTGGTTTCTATGGGCATGGGCAGGTATGCATGGGTATGTACTAGTTTATTGAAAACAAAGAACCAAAGTGCAACTAAGCAAAAATCCAAACAGATAACAAGTTAAACTTACAGATGGGGATGAGCTCGAGACAAAACTCACCAGAGCAGGGTTAGGGGTCTGGTGGCGAGGAGGAAGAAAATCTTAAGACTGCCACAAAAATGAAATGGAAAAAGCAGTCCTTAAACAGGGTCCAGAGTTCATGGCAGTGGAGGGCGAAGGACAGAGCTGTATGAAGGAATCTGATCAGACCTAAATGAAACAGTCATTGTCACCCCCGACAGACTGCTATGAAGAAGAAGGAGAGAAACAGGGTCAGAACCAATAACACAAGTGAAGACAGGTGTGGGATCACATGAGCGGGCAAAAAGGTAATAATGGTAAATGATTGGGATCAGCTGGAGATAACAAGAGGAGAGCGCACCGGCTGACAACTGACAGGGCTACGCCCACACAGAGCACTGACCAGGAAATGCCCTGACAGCTGTCAACCACAAAAATAAGGGATTAGAATAAAATATGAACAAGTACAAACTGAGAATTAGATACCAATAAATACAGGATCAGAACGTAGTAAACTGAGACATAAACAGGAAAACAAGCAGGGATAACAAAACCCAAAAGGCACAAAAATACAACAAATCACTATTTTAAAGCAAGAAATCTCTGTGTGTCTGTCACATTTATAGGACATCATAGGATGGCCTATGAATTCTGCATGATCATCATAGGACGTCCTGTGAACTCAGGCATCATAGGACTGTGTGTCTGTCACGTTTATAGGACATCATAGGACTGCCTATGATCTCTGCCTGATCATCATAGGACATCCTATGAACTGTGGCATCATAGGACTCGCAATGCATCATAAAGATATGATGTCTATATGACGGCACACAGACAAATGTGTCTTTATGATGTCATATAGACCATCACTCACGATGCCGAGACTAATGTGTCTTTATGATGTCATATGGCTCAAAATTGGCAAGGTGAATAAGTCACAGGGCCAGTCTTTACAGCGCGTTTGTGTTTTCTGCACAACAGATTTCTGCAGCCATGGCCAATTCTACGTTGCCACGAGCTGAGTTGCCAGATCAAGCAGTCTTTGTATTGTTGCTCAAGATAAAGAAACTAAGCAAAAGCGTTGCTTTCTCAGCAATGTAATTTTTAAAGAGGTGCTGACACAGTAAAAATGTGTATCCTTGAAGAATGCCAGCTTTCACTACAAATGTGTAAAATGCCAAGCAAAGCATTGATTTTCTCCGGGTGCTCCGGTTTCTTGGTTTCTACGGGCATGCAAGGGCCTTCCTGAACAGGGTCAAAAGCCACTTTTTGCTCAGATCTGTTTTCAGGATCCTGCCCATGAACTGGAATTATGACGCACCTTTCCCTCAACCCGAAAAGGATAAAGCGGAAGAAGATGGATGGATGGATGGATCCCTCAACCAGTGGTCTGAACGAAGAAGAAGAAGACCCACCAGAAAGGGCGCATGCGCACGCAGCGACCGGCAGCTGGTGAAAAAGTACGTCGTCTGTGTGTCTTGTTTTATGCACTTTAATGTGTTTTTACGATATTCTCTGTGTCGTTTCTGTCCTGGAATGTTTGTGGACTGTATGGTGAAGAGCTCCCTGGTTCCATCAACATGGACTACCTCTCCTTTTTTGCGCTGCTGCTACTTGTCCTCTGTCTCTTTGTCTCTGAAGTAAACGCGTTCGGCATCATGGCGGGCAGAATACATTATTCCAGGGACATGTTGCTGCATTTAAACAAGGTTGATGCAGCGGCTGTGATTGAGCCTAAGCCGCAACTGCCGGACTCTATTTTGAGAGACGTTCATGGACACAGCGGTGAAAAGAAAGATGGGAGAGACGGAAGAAAAAAACGCGGAAAACGTGGAGGAGTGAAATTGTGCCTGAGAAGACGTCAGTTTGGTAACATTCCTCTTCCTTCTATGATTTTTGGGAATGTACAGTCTCTGAGAAATAAGGTGGATGAAATTCAAGGGAATGTACGCTACCAGAAGGACTTTAAGAACTGCTGCGTCATGGCCTTCACCGAATCTTGGCTTAATGCGCATGACCGAGATGCAGACCTGTGGATTGACGGCTTTGGAGCCCCGCTGCGCTCGGATCGGCAGGAAGAGGTAACGGGGAAACATCAGGGGGCGGCGTATGTTTATACATTAATAAGCAGTACTGCACATCTGTCACGGTCAGAGAGCGCATCTGTACACCCGATGTGGAGCTGCTGTCGTCACTACGCCCCTTTTATTTGTCTCGCGAGTTCCCCCAACTTTTCATCACAACTGTGTACATTCACCCGAGGGCAGACGCTGACTCCGCCTGCAGCGCAATCTTTGATGTGATCCAGCAGCTGCAATCAATTTCTCCAGAGGCGCCAAACTTCATTCTTGGGGATTTTAACCATGTTTCTTTAAAGAAGACACTGTGGTGAACACTCAATGGACCTGATGGACCGGTGCTGTGACTCGCATTTTAGGTCAGAACAAAGGCAGGAATCTTAGCCTTGGTATGCAAGGCTGGAGACTGTGGGGGGTCGATTAAAGGATGCATGGGAGACAGTGGAAGTGATATCATGGAAAGAAATGCATTGTGACTGTCTTTATTATGCAAGGTGGTGAAATGCATTGTGACTGTCTTTATTATGAAAGGTGGTCTGTGTGACATGTGATTTATGAGGTGTGAAGTCCCTGATATTTAAGGACGAGAGTTTATTGTTTCAGTCTCTCTTTTTCTGCTTTGAAATGATAGAGATGTGAATAAAGTTGACTCTGAGAAAGAACACTGTCTCGTCATTTTCACATCTTCCACACTGGTGACCCTGAGACGTATCATGAAGGAAGAAAATTCCCCTGGGCCAGCCGCGTCAGGAGCCCCCAGCCAAGTGAATGCCGCTACAGTCCAGCTACCGGACATCTAGCAGAGCAATCCGCGCTCCTGGTTCAACGCGGTTGAGGCGCAGTTCAACCTCCGGGGGATATCGGTAGATGCCACGAAATTCTACCACGTAGTCGCAAAGCTGGACAACAACACGGCCCAGCATGTGGACATCTGATTGACAAGCCGCCGGAGAGCGACAAATACGGCACGTTGAAGGCTGCACTCATCCAGCAATTCACCCCCTCGGCGGAGGAGCGAGCAGAGAGGCTCCTGGCGCTGACAGAAGGGGAAAACAACATGCCCGTGAGCCTGATGGAGAAGTTGTTGAGGTTGAAAGACTCTGACGATGATCACTTCATTTTCACCCACCTCTTCCTCAGGACTCTACCATCAGCAGCGAGAGCGGTTCTGGCCAGTTCGCCACTGTTGGCCCTACGGGACTACTGCGCGCTGGGCCGAGAGGTGCAGTGGATTGTCAACGCCACCAAGCGGCACGCAGCCACGGCCGCTGCAGCAGAACTCGGCGCGATGACCGGAGACGACAGGAGACCAGAGGCAGCAGTACCAGACTCACCGACAATGGCGGCTGCAAGGGCCAGGGAGCGTGGACCGGACGTCTTTTGTTTCTACCATCGCCGCTTCGCAGAGAGGGCACGCAAGTGTGTACCGCCGTGCCAGTTTGGGCGTTCAGGAAACGCCAAGACCGGGGGTCGGTAGCAGCCGCGGCCCTCGGGGAAGAGAACAAGCTGTTCTACTTGTCGGACGCACGCTCCGGGAGGCAGTTCCTCGTCGACACAGGCTCCCAGTTGAGTTTCATCACACCTTCCTACGCGGACAGACTGGCTGGTTCCGGAGGTCCCCGGGTGACAGCAGCAAACGGCTCGGAGATTAAGACCTTTGGTGAGAAGACTCTGCTTCTGTCTCTACACGGCCGTGCATATGAGTGGACTTCTGTTGTAGCAACAGTAAATTTCAATATGCTGGGGGCTGATTTTTTGTGCTCACATGGGTTGTTGGTTGATCTCGCTAACAGGCGCCTGGTTAATGCACTTTCTTTTGAATCTATCCCCTGTACAGCGCGAGTGGCCCCGCCAACAGCACAAGCCAACGTCACAGCAGCAGGCGGTAAGTTCCACACACTGCTCACTCAGTTCCCAGCACTCACGGTCCCCACATTTTCGGCAACAGTTGCTAAGCACGGGGTGGAGCATTTTATTACCACTACCGGACCGCCCGTTTTTGCAAAAGCTCGGCGCTTGGACGCAGTTAAACTAGCCATAGCGTGCGAGGAGTTCGCCAACCTGGAGAGGTTGGGCATTATCCGACATTCGAACAGTCCGTGGGCTTCCCCCCTACATATGGTCCTGAAAGCTGACGGATCATGGCGCCCTTGCGGGGATTTCCGCAGGTTAAACAACGCTACAGCGCACGACCGCTATCCAATCCCACATATCCAAGATTTTTCGGTTCATTTGGCAGGGGCGCGCATTTTTTCTAAAATAGACTTGGTCCGCGGTTACCACCAAGTCCCAGTGTGCGCTGAGGACATACCCAAAACAGCGGTAATAACTCCGTTTGGTTTATTCGAGTTTTTACGCATGCCATTCGGACTTAAAGGGGCTGCTCAGACGTTCCAACGCATGATGGACGCGGTGCTTTGCGATCTCCCTTTCGTGTTTGTCTACCTGGACGATATTTTAGTAGCCAGCGCGTCCGAAGATGAACACGAAAAACACCTGGCCACAGTTTTCCGAAGGTTGGGAGATCACGGGTTAATAATCAACCCAGCGAAGTGTCAGTTCGGGGTGGCGCAGATTGATTTTTTAGGACACCGCGTCTCCCCCGAAGTAGCAGTTCCGCTGCCTGACAAAGTGCGCGCTGTGGCAGATTTTCCCCGGCCGCAGACGGTCAGGGCGTTGCAGGAGTTTTGGGGAATGGTGAATTTTTATAACCGTTTTCTCCCCCGTGCGGTGCAACTCATGCAGCCGCTGTATGCCGCGCTCAAAAAAAAGAAACCTGCGGATAAGATCGAGTGGTCCCCGGAGCGGGGCCAAGCGTTCTCGTAGGTGAAAGCAGCCTTGGCAAAGGCTGCATTGTTGGCACACCCAGACCCAACGGCCCGCATAGCGCTCACCACTGACGCGTCAGAGGTGGCCATAGGGGCGGTCGTGGAACAACATGTAGCCGGGGTTTGGCAGCCCCTCGCATTTTTCAGCAGGACCTTGCGTGATAGCGAACGTAAATACAGCGCGTTCGACAGGGAGCTGCTCGCTCTCCATTTGGCCATCCGCCACTTTCAGTTCTGGCTGGAAGGACGCGCTTTCACCGCGTTCGTTGACCACAAACCGCTAACATTTGCTATGGCCAAGGTTTCTGAACCGTGGTCAGGTCGGCAGCAGAGACAGCTGGCCGCAATATCAGAGTTTACCACTGATATTCAGCATGTGGCAGGCAAACTCAATGTAGTGGCAGATTGCCTCCCGCGCGCCGTGGCGGCTCCAGTCAGTGTAGGGTTGGATTATGCAGCCATGGCCGCGGAGCAGGTTAATGACGCGGACGTGCGCGTGCTCCAGTCTGGACCAACAGGGTTAAGGCTGGAGAGCAGGGTGCTGCAAGACGGTATGCCCCCCCCCCCCCAATCTGCAATGTCTCCACTGGACGGCCACGTCCAGTAGTACCGACCGCATGGCGCCGCTGCGTTTTTGACTCGGTTCATTCTTTGGCACACCCTGGAGTGCGCACGTCGGTCAAAATGGTGGGAGAGAAATTTGTGTGGCCGAGCCTCCGCAAACAGGTCAAAGAGTGGGCAGCAGCCTGCACGGCATGTCAACGAGCCAAAGTACACAGGCACACGATCACCTCAATTTGTTTCCGAGCTTTGGTCGACAATGGCCCTCAGCCTGGGTGTCACAATTCACCGCACAACCATGTACAATCCGCAGGCTAACGGGTTATGCGAACGTTTTCATAGGTCATTGAAAGCGGCTCTCAGAGCGTCACTGACGGATACAAATTGGGTTGACAAGTTACCATGGGTGTTATTGGGGTTGCGTTTGGCACCTAAAGAGGACTTAGAAGCCTCACCAGCGGAGCTCGTGTTTGCGCAGCCATTCCGGCTGCCTGGGGAGTTTCTCCCAGATAACCCTGCGCCAAACGCCTCCCCGTCTCAGCTGTTGCGGAGTAACATAGAATCAAGCACGCTGCCCGGCCCCGCGCACCACAGTTTTCCGCGCGTTTTTGTGCCTAAAACTTTGAAGAACGCAGTTTGTTTTTGTTAGACACAATGCACATCGAACCCCGCTGCGACCGCCTTATGACGGACCGTTCAGAGTGCTAGAAACAGGGGACAAGCAGTTTTTGCTAGATTTGGGGGGTAGGAAAGAGAAATTGGCAGCAAAGACATTGAGTTGCTAGCTGTTAGCATGAGGCCTACATATCTCCCGAGAGAACACTCACACGTGATCTGCATTGTTGTTTATGCAAATCCGACGGCGAACGCTGGGACAGCGCGTGACGTCATCCATTCAGTAACCAGCAGGCTGCAGACAGAACACCCAGATGCTCTTCTCCTCATCTCAGGCGATTTCAACCACGTTTCACTGTCTCCCATTCTGCCCACTTTCACCCAGTATGTCACATGCCACACTAGAGACAATAAAACACTGGATTTGTTCTACGCAAACACTAAGGAGGCGTACACCTCATCACAACTCCCCCCACTTGGGAGATCGGATCACAACTTGGTTCATCTTCGACCGGTGTACAAACCCCTAGTGCACAGACAACCTCCGGCCATGCACACTGTGGAGTTATGGTCTGAGGAGACAATGGACACTCTAAAGGACTGTTTTGAAGCCACTGCCTGGAAGCAGCTCTGCGATCCACATGGTGAGGACATCGATGGCCTCATTCACACCTTCACGGGCTACCTCAGCTTCTGTGTGGACAAATCCGTTCCCACCAAGACCATACGGCGTCACTCAAACAACAAACCCTGGATCAACCCTGAGATAAAAACACTTCTGAGAGAGAAGAAGAGGATCTTCAGGTCGGGGAACAGGGAGATGCTGAAGTCCGTACAGAGGGAGCTGAGGAGAAAGATCAGAGAAGGCAAGGACAGCTTCAGGAAGAAGATGGAGGACAAGCTGCAACAGAGCGACATCAGCGGGGTCTGGAGAAACCTCAAAACCATCTCGGGGCTCCAGAATACCTCCCCCCAGGCCACGGGGGGCAGGGAGTGGGTGAACAACCTGAATCTGTTTTTCAATAGATTTGACCAACCGCCCTCCCCCCTGTCTGCACAAAAACCACTGCTGCCTCTAAGAAATCAAGTCCTGCTACCCACTCCCCACTCCACCGACACCCCCCCCACTCCCAACACACAGCCCCCCATCCTGATCCTGACCAAGACCCAGGTGAGGACGGAGCTGAGGAAGATCAAGGCGAGGAAGGCGTCGGGACCGGACGGCATCAGCGCAAAGCTCCTCAAGTCCTGTGCAGACCAGCTGTGTGGGATTGTGACGTATATCTTCAACATGAGCCTGAAACTGGGGAGGGTACCACAGCTGTGGAAAACATCTTGTGTGGTACCTGTACCAAAAACTTCCCACCCCAAAGACCTGAACAGCTTCAGACCGGTGGCCTTGACGTCCCACTTGATGAAGACCCTGGAGAGACTGCTCCTTGCTCATCTCCGCCCCCTGGTGGAACCAGCGATGGATCCACTCCAGTTCGCCTACCAGCATGGCATTGGGGTGGAGGATGCGGTGATCTTCCTCCTTCACCGTTCTCTGTCCCACCTGGAGAAGCCCGGGAATATGGTGAGGATCATGTTCTTTGACTTCTCCAGTGCTTTCAACACCATCCAACCGATGATCCTGAAGGACAAGCTGCTGCGCGCAGGGGTGGACCAGCACCTGTCATCATGGATCCTGGACTACCTCACGAACCGGCCTCAGTTTGTGAGAACCCGGGACTGTGTTTCCGACACGATCATCAGTAGCACGGGGGCCCCCCAGGGAACGGTGCTGGCTCCCTTCTTGTTCACTCTTTATACTGCGGACTTCTCACACAACACAACACATTGCCATCTACAGAAGTTCTCTGATGACTCTGCGATCGTTGGTCTCATCTCCAGCGGAGATGAAGCTGAGTACAGAGGGCTTATCCAGGACTTTGTGGACTGGTGCCATCGGAACTGCCTCCAGATCAACGCGAGGAAAACTAAGGAGCTGGTGGTGGACTGCCGCAGGCATGGGCAGCCCCTCACAGCACCAGTAAATATACAGGGGACAGACATCGAGATGGTGACATCCTACAAGTACCTGGGTATTCATCTGAACAATAAACTAGACTGGTCACACAATACTGACGCACTCTACAAGAAGGGACAGCGCAGGCTGTTCCTGCTGAGGAGACTCAGGTCTTTTGGTGTACAAGGGGCGCTGCTGAAGTCATTCTATGACACGGTGGTGGCATCAGCCATCACTTTTGGAGTGGTCTGCTGGGGCAGTGGCATTACTGCAGCCGATAGGAAGAGACTGAACAAACTGATTAAGAAAGCTAGCTCTGTCCTGGGGCAACGCCTTGATCCGATGGAGGAGATAGGAGAGAGAAGGACGGTGGCTAAACTGTCATCTCTGCTGGAGTCCGAGTTCCACCCTATGCAGGACATACTGGATGCACTGAGGAGCTCATTTAGCAGCAGACTACATCATCCCAGGTGCACAACCGAGAGGTTTCGTAGGTCCTTCCTACCAACGGCTGTCAGACTGTACAACCTAAACAGGGCTGCTCGCAGAGATAGCAAAAAGACGTAACAAACTAATAGTTTTTTTTTTTTTTTTTTGAATGCAAAAGATGCAATAGACTTACACAATGGTCCTCTCCGGCATACAACTAGGAACATACCGGTCGCTATGGAGGGTGAGAATATGTATGGGCACATAATCATACCATGTAGGATAACTAAATAGACGGTTATGCTGTTTCATCCCACCTAGCAACAATGCTCTGCACTGTGTGTGTTTATATATTTACATATTTATTCCATCTAGCTACAATGCTCTGCACTGGGTGTGTTTATATTTATATATCTATATATTTATTCCATCTAGCTACAATGCTCCGCACTGTGTTTTTATATATCTACATATTATTCCATCTAGCTACATTGCTCCGCACTGTGTGTGTTTATATACTTGCATATTTATTCCACCTAGCTGCAATGCTCCATACTGTGGGTGTTTATATATTTACATATTTATTCCATCTAGCTACAATGCTCTGCACTGTGTGTTCATATATTCATATATTTATTCCATCCAGCTACAATGCTCTGCACTGTGTGTCTGTGTGTGTGTGTGTGTATATATATATTTTATAGTAATATGTACATATGTATATTAGCTGCTCTTGCTTGCTTGTTTTTTTTTTTTTTTTTTCTTGCCTTCTGATTGTTGCTCTGAGTGTTGCTATCCCTGTGCTGTTGCAATCCTGGAATTTCCCCGTTGTGGGACTAATAAAGGCTTATCTTATCTTATCTTATCTTAGACAGACTTAAACCCGCTTTTGTGGTGGCAGATGAGGAAGTGCTGTTGACAAAGGGCCAGCGGTGAGGTAGACCACCGTGGGGGGGGGGGGGGGGGGGGTTCACACAGTAATGTTTCCCAAAGTAATGTTTCCCCAGAACACCCACAGAGACTGACAAAGGGTTTCCGCCCCCAGACGGCAAACCCCCAGCGTGACAACGCCGCAGAGACGGTGAACCCCAGCTACAGCAGATTTGGCAGGAGGCTGAAGCCTATCCAGCATGTGGACTGATGTGTATTGATGCTATCACGGCATGCATGTGGTTATCTTCTGGTTGTTCTGTGTTTCTAAAATGCTGGGGGGGGGCTTGTGTGGTGAACACTCAATGGACCTGTTGGACCGGTTCTGTGACTCGCATTTTAAGTCAGAACAAAGGCAGGAATCTTAGCCTTGGTATGCAAGGCTGGAGACTGTGGGGGGTCGATTAAAGGATGCATGGGAGACAGTGGAAGTGATATCATGGAGAGAAATGCATTGTGACTGTCTTTATTATGCAAGGTGGTGAAATGCATTGTGACTGTCTTTATTATGCAAGGTGGTCTGTGTGACGTGATTTATGAGGTGTGAAGTCCCTGATATTTAAGGACGAGAGTTTACTGTTTCAGTCTCTCTTTTTCTGCTTTGAAATGATGGAGATGTGAATAAAGCTGACTCTGAGAAAGAACACTGTCTCGTCATTTTCACATCTTCCACAACACTTAAAAACTTTTATCAGTATGTCTCCTGCCCAACCAGGCGAAAAAGACATTGGACCTGTGCTATGGATCCATAGAGAGGGCCTATAAATCACTCCCCCTTCCTCCTGTAGGATCCTCAGATCACAACTGTGTATATTTGCTGCCCACATATAAAACTGCTCTCAGAAGAGGCAAGGTAGCGATGAGAGACATTGATGTGTGGACAGAGGATTCAGTGCACAGCCTCCAGGAATGTTTTGACTGTACAGACTGGGAGATGTTCACACTGGCCTGCGGGGATGATTTGGACTCTTTGGTGGACGTCACATGCTCATACATGGCTTTCTGTAAAAATAAGATCGTTCCACGTAAACGTGTCAAAATATATCCCAACAACAAACCATGGGTTACAAAATCAGTTAAATCCTGCTTACAGAGGAAAGCACTTGCCTTTAAACAGGGGTCTGTTTCTGAGCTACAGGTTGCCACAAAAGAGCTGAAATCTGAAATTTTAAGAGCAAAACAGAATTATAAATCAGAATTGGAAAGCAAGATGGCAACAAAGAAACTTGGTTCAGCCTGGGCCAGTATGAAAACTATTGCAGGCCTTCAGAGCACAGAGCGCAGTAATCGTGTGTTTTTAGATGGTTTTAATTCAGACACAGAGCTGGCTAATGCTCTTAATTGTTTTTATGGTCGTTTTGACTCCTTTGATTTTAGCACAGAAACCCAAGACTTGAAACAGAAACTCAAAGACAATCAGCACTTTAATATTGAGGTGCAGGATGTGAAAAGGGAGTTCTGCGCTGTAAAAGTGAACAAAAGTCAGGGCCCTGATAATATATGTGGGCGCTTGGTAAAGTCCTGTGCACATGAACTGAGTCCTATATTTCATTACATTTTCAATAAGTCCTTACAGACACAACATGTGCCTAAGATCTGGAAAGAAGCCGTGGTTGTTCCCGTTCCAAAATCCAGCTGTCCTAAAACGGTAAACGACTTTAGATCAGTTGCTCTGACTTCAATTTTAATGAAAATTTTTGAAAAACTGGTCAGATGTGAGGTCCTAAAGTAGACTGAGCATGCATTGGATCCTCTGCAGTTTGCCTATAGACCTCACAGAGGAGTGGAGGATGCCATTGTCACTCTGTTTAACATGCTTTTTAAACATCTGGATTTTAATGGGACACACGCCAGGCTTTTATTTGTGGACTTTTCCTCCGCCTTTAATACAATCCAACCTCATATCTTAGTTGAAAGGCTCCTGCAACAATTTGATTTGAGCAATAATCTGGTGGGTTGGATTCTGGATTTCTTAACCAACAGGACGCAGAGAGTAAGGGTCAATGGTACATTGTCTGACCTAAAGTGCTCTTCTACTGGCTCTCCTCAGGGGTGTGTGTTGTCACCACTACTCTTCATCCTGTACACAAACATGTGTCGGAGCAGACATGACAACAGACATATCATAAAGTATGCTGATGATTCAGTTATTGTCAGTCTCCTCCAGGATGGTGAGAGTGGCCACGGCCCAGTAGTTGATTTTGTTCACTGGTGTGAGGATTCCTACCTGCAGCTGAATAGGACAAAAACTAAAGACATGATTATTGACTTTAGGAGGAAAACTCCCAGGCACAAAGTCACTGTACTAAAAGACCAGACCACCGAATGTGTACAATCCTACAAATATCTTGGGACGATTATTGATAGTAATTTAAACTTTGAAGAGAACTGTGAAAGGGTGTGCAAAAAGGGTCAGCAACATTTGCATTGCTTGAGAAAACTTGCACGCTTCCAAATTGAACCGAACCATAATGACAATGTTTTATCGGGCTTTTATTGAATCTGTTTTATCCTTTTCTTTAGTGCCATGGTTTGGTCAGATAAAACTAAAACAGAGGAAATCCTTGGATCAGGTAGTTAGATGGTCCAGTCGTTTGCTTGGTGAGTCACAGCTGAGCCTGACATCCCTGTACACCAGACAAGTACAGAGGATTGCTACCTCCATTTTAAATGATGACTCCCACCCTTTGCACTGCAACTTTCAGCTTCTTCCCTCAAGACAGAGGTTTGCTGTCCCAAAAAGTAAAACCCAGCACTACAAAAACAGCTTTGTTCCTGCTGCTGTCAAAGAGTTGAACAAGCTGTAACAATATATTGCACATAATTTAGGTACCTATTTATTAACTCCATTTTATATTTACTTATTTTTGTAGGATGTTACTTGGGTTCTAAATATTTTATTGAGTTTTAGACCTTTGAGTTTTTAACCTCTTTGACTAGTTTTTAACTTTTAATATGACCCTTCTCTCTTACCTCTGGTTTTTCTCTCATCTCTTTGTCTTTTTATACCCTGATTGATGGAGCCTTGAGTATTTTTATCATGTTTATAGTCAATTTCATGTGTGCCTGTGTTTGTGTCTATGTTGAATATAATTTGTGGCTTGTAAATATGGATGTCACCAGACTGCAAAACAAATCTACCTACGGGTACAAATAAAGTAACCTGAACCTGAACCTGAACCTGAGATGGAGAGCAATAGAATGAGAACTGCTGCATGTCAGAAAAGATGCCGTCAACATGAAACACCTCAGGTTGCAACAGTACGCTGCAGGTGTGACTATGGACAGCACAGCCATCTGAGACAGGAGGAGACCCTTCAGCAACGGGCATGCAGAAATATTTGCTTATACTTGGTTTCTACGAGCATGGATTGGTATGCACGGGTATGTACTAGTATAAATACAGAGAAAAGGCCACAAGACTGAGCATGGCGGAACCTCCACTGCTCAGCTCGTGACATGTTGTCGGGGACAGTTTTCCTCTGGTAGGACAAACTGGTCCTGGGTGAAGGGCCAGACTAAGAGTGGTTCAATACATGCTGACAGAAATTGCAAAACAATCAAACAAACAAACAAATAAACAAACTACAAAAGCACTCAGAGAGTGCACACCTTCGCCAAGGCTCCTTCCGTCAATCATGGATCACCTCCAAAATGTAATGGGTTGGTGTGTAGGCCACAAGCCAGTTCTGGTGAAAATTGCACCAAAGTCCATTCAGTAGTTTTGGAGGATTCTTGCTAACACACTGTGAGAAGATAAGAGCCTTGGCGGAGGTATGCATTCTCGGATCATCACCAAATATGTTGGCTTCCTTTCTCGCTCAAGGACCACCTCTGGTGAAAATTTCATTGAAATCCATGCAGTAGTTTTTGTGTAATCCTGCTAACAAACAGATAGACAAACAAACCACCACAATGACATTCCCACCTTGGCAGAGGTAATAAAGCTACAAGCAGTGATAAATGGGCTGAAGACCGTCGCACTTACAGCCATTCAGTCATAATAACCGATTGATTTGTCATGTACATGTGATAGAATATTTTAGTTCGATAAGAATGTTGATAAAAGAGGAACACAATGTCCTTTTTGCTGCATGAAGTCTTGCCTAGCAACGAAGTACTTCCTTCTGCTTACATATAGAAAAATAGATGTACCTGGGTTAAGGGTTGCGATACAAGGAACCGAAAGGAGACAGAGGAACTGAAAGGAGACAGTGGAATATCACCAGGTAACATCTGCCAGAGACCGCTCCAGAGGAGGGGGCATCTGATGGAGTCAGCATTCCTTACCAGCTCAACGAGAAGATAGCCATTGTGGGGGTGGCGGGGATATGCCCCCGGACAAGAGACTTTATATACCTTTTGCTTTTGGTTTCTGGGATCTTCTCCATCAGGTTGTGCTGGGATGAAGCCCTCACAGCTGTGATATTCTCTGCATGCTTCAATAAACACATAAGTTGAGAAATAGTACTTCTCATGTGATTTTTAATCCTCTGGCGTATTTTAAATGGCTTTGTATGAACTGTCCAATTTTTGAACACACTTTTCAGAACAGAAAGTTTTACATGCCTGTAAACATGACCATTCACGCATACTGCCCACTAATCTGTTTATTCAGTGCATGTTAACAAATCAAATCAGCTGATTATCATTATCTGTTTATTCCCAGTTATTGGATTATTGTGACCACTGGGCGATTTATTATTTTTTTAACAAGGGGGATGGGGGGTATTCATAAATTTAGTATAAGTGACAAACCTATAAATGTAAATTCTGTACAAATTTGAAAGAATAAAGGAGACAAATTTAAAAAGACAGAAAAATAGTTTTTGATTTTAAAAAGTTTCAAATTTATAAGAAACAAACTCCAAATTTAAAGGAAAAGTTTGTTGCTACATCTACAAGTGCAAGTTCAAACTCTGCCATGCAAAGCCAAAACCATATATCAACCACCCCCAAAGTAACATATAGATAGATAGATAGATAGATGTACTTTATTGATCCCAATTTGGGAATATACAGTGCAACAGCAACATGATACAGACCACCCAACCAGCAGAAATACACACAGCGGGCAGCATGGTGGCACAGTGGTTACTACTGTGGCAGCACAGCAACTCACTCTTGGCCTTGGGATCTCTTGTTTGATCCCACCTCCTGACCAATGGTGATCTTTCTGTGTGGCGTTTGCATGTTCACTGCATGTGTTTACTCTGGGATTTTTCTTGTTTCTTCCCACAGGGGCCGAAAACTTGCAGGTTGGGTTAACTGGCATCAACTGGGGAGGTAAATGTGAGTTGCCCCTTGACCCCAGGCCACAGTGTAAATAAGAATCTATTCTTAATCTGTCCTGCCGAGTTAAATAAAGGTTAAATAAATAAATAAAAAACAACAGAAGTAAAGTAAAAATGCTTAGATAACTTTAAATAAAACAAAGACTTTTACTAGGTTAAATAGATGATGATCCTTATGGATAGTACTGACTGTAGAAAGAAGGATTATAAGGTGCAGGGTGAAATACCTGGAACCAATTATAGTGTAAGGTGCAGTACGGCAGCATTGTTATGACCAAAATTCAACATTAGAGTGAGTTATTGTACAGTGAAATGGCATGTGGCAGAAAACATTTCCTGTATCTGGCCATTCGGCAGCGGAGCTGTAGCAGTCTGCTGGAGAATGCTCTGCTGTCTGTCCAGTGTGTGGTGGAGGGGGTGATCAGGATTGTCTATGATGGACTGCAGTTTGTTCACTGTCCTGCTCTCCATCACAGATTCAAAGGTCTCCTGCCTGATACCAATCACAGAGCCAGCCTTCTTGATGATCTTGTCAAGTCTGTTGGTGTTGCTGGCTCTAATACTGCTACCCCAACAGACAGCGGCAAAGAAGATGGCGCTGGCATGGTAGAAAAACTCCAACATCTTGTTGCATATGTTGAAGAATCTCAGCTTCCTCAGAAAGTAGAGTCTGCTCATCCCCTTCTTGTATGCAGCATTGATGTTAGTTTTCAAGTCCAGTCCCCTGCTGATCACGACACCCAAGTATTTGTAGTCTTCCACTACTTCCACCCCCACCCCCACCCCCAATCTGCAATGGCTGTGAAGGTGTCCTCTTCTTCTTGAAGTCAGTCACCATCTCTCTGGTCTTGCTGACGCCTCAGGTGATTCTGCTCTGTCCAGTCCACAAATCTTGTCTACCAGTGCCCTGTACTACCCCTCCTCTCCCCCTCTTATACACCCAGCAACAGCTGAGTCATCAGAGAATTTTTGCAGGTGGCATGACTTGGAGTTGTACTGAAAGTCATTGGTGTATAAGGTGAAGAGAAAAAGAGAAAGCACAGTCCCCTGTGGAGCTCCCATATCACTAACCACCACATCAGACAGAACACTGCCCAGACGGACAAACTGTGGCCTGCCTGTTAGGTAGTAAGTAATCCAGGAGATCACAGCTCTGTCGACCCCCATCACCCGCAGCTTCTCACTGGGCTCAGTGTTCTGAGTGGTGCTGTGGAGCAAGGCTTGGTTGCACCGGTGCACTGGAGGTAGGCCCTACCTTTGCATTGCTGGCTGGAGCTTCCTCCACAGGCAGCAAGTCTATATGCCACCCTAGCGACAAGTGTTGTGCCACTGATGGTTATTGGCTAACGCCTACCAGCCTGTGACTATGGCCTTTAGGCTGGCAAACACTAATAGACTTATTTTGGTATCTGAAGAGGGTCTGATAAGGGGCCTATGTATAGTCAAAAGCGGAACTGACCTTCTACCAGAGTTGGTAAGGATTGTGGACGCTGTGATTCAAGGAGCTGGCTTTCAAGTTACAGCTCTTGGGAATTCCTTGGCTAGTTGACCATGGCCGGTGGCATGTGTGGCTGAGTCAGTCTGGATTGGTGGATATGGACAGGGCCCTCGGCAGAGGTGGTGTTGGACGAGGTGCAGAAGGTGAGACTGCGCACGCAGTCCTTTCATCGGCCAGGACCACCCAGCTTGAGTGTCCAGAGACCTCTTGATGGGTGTGAGAACCCACAACGGTTTTGTTTCACAGAGCCAGGTTTCTTCAGAGCTCAGGTCACCCAAGGAGGAGGGCCTCTCGGCAGCAGGTGCAAGTTCAGCAGCACTCGCGTCCGTACTCTCGGGAGCATGTAGGCCGTGGTTCTGCCAGACCCCACCATCATCTCTGATGGTACGCTTTCCCTGATGTCAATTTTTGCTGTAATGTACCTCATGAGTTGGCGTCGGTGCGCCTCAGGTCCAGGGGTGATAAATACACTGAAGTGTGGATACCTCCTATAATGGAGATCTCATTTCCCAGCTTCAAGGGGTTGGAAGCAGAAGTAAGGAGGACTCTTTTCCGCAGTTCTGGGCAGCAAGGTCTCTGCCCTGCTAAGAGAGAGCGTGATACGGTCTCTGTCTCCAGGAGAAGAAAGGTGAGGCTTTTACACTGCCTATTCCTTGTTCCCAAGCGGATTGGTGCGTGACACACAGAGCTCCTGGTGGACTGACCCCCCACTCTAGTTTCACTACTTATAGTGGCTGTGTGGCCTAAGGTCAGAGGAATGGGATAGGTACAACCCTATACACTTTATAGTGTCCCATGTGCTGTGGGAGGGAATTAACTAACTAACTAAACAAACCGGGGGTCTCCATCCAGTTTTGGAGGCCTGGGACCATTGAGCGGGTATCTCAAGGCGCTCCCTTGTCCAGTGCTCAGGCTAAGGACATTATTCAGGCCATAGGGCCAGACGATTGATTCACAGCAATGGGCCTTTGCAATGCTGATTCCATATCCCCATGGATCCGGTCATAGGAAGTTCGTTAGGGTACCTTCAGAACATCCTTCGGTTACAACATCCTGTCTTTTGACCTGTCCCTGTCCTCTGTTGGAAAAATTCCTTCCACCAGTAGTCAAAAAAATCAAGCAGGATTAAAGTTTCAGCAAATTTAATTTGCACTGGCCAGTGGAGAACAATACGCAACAGCCTCTGTGTCTATCCGCACATCATTCTGATTCACACACACAACTTTCAGTCATTTAAGCATCCTGCTTGTCATGGTCTGAGCGCCGATATCGGCCGCGCTTGGGTCATGCAGTATTTTCCTCCCGTTCTGTAGCAGTTTTCCTTATGGCCTTCCCGGGCTCTTATTTTGACAGCGTCTCGGTGGGGCTTCCAGCTGTCAGAGCAGAGTTCCTCAGTGACAGCTGTTTGCCATTTCAGCTGATGACATCCTCATCAGCTGATTATTCCTCTTGCCTATTTAAGGGAGCAGCTTAGGTTACTCCGGGCTGCGACCTCGCTCACGTACGAGTAACGCTGGTCTTCCCAGCGTTAGGCTGGCGTCCCCATTTCCCAGCTCCAGTCATCCTCTCAATCCTAGCTACTCTCAGTAAGTTATCCCTTAGTCTGTGTATATCGTCAGTGTGTCTTAGCCACAGTCTTTATTTGTGTTTTGCCCCACGAGGCTCATTATTTTGTACATTGTATCAGTCCTTTAATAAATACGCAAACTCACTGGTTGCCTATAGCGTCTCATTAGTGGTCCGCCAAGACCGCACCACGACACTGCTATCTCAAGACTGTCCATGAGAGAATATCTAGTTCAGGCTGGTTCTTCCAAGCTGTCTCCTTCTCAGACATACTCATAATAATACAGTACATGAAAACAAAAACAAAGAGATAAATATCCAGCTGCCGCGACCTTGTACATTTCACACAGACTCTGAGGGAACAGAAGTTACAAAATATAAAATTTTCCTATCATGCCCCCCCATTGATGCCATAAAAGGCATCATAAATGAAAAGTGATAAGTTTTGGCATCTAAAACCGTGCTTTTAACCATTCTTTGTTCCACCGCTTCAATCATCTCGCTAGGTGACCTGCAAAAGAGTTCACTAGTGGTTGGTGGGCACTGCTGATGAGTCCTGGATTGGGGACCTTTTTGCAAAGGTTGATTCCCTGTCATAGATCGAGGTGGATCTTTCTGCAACTTTGACAGCTGTGAAGGTCATCAACAGGACCTTTGTGGCATGATTTCAGGCAGATGATCTTCTTTCCGTTGTATAGTCACATTTGAATTATTGCTTGTTGAAATGGATCCGTTAGCATCTTCACAATGTCCCCACGATGGCAATCTGGGCCCCTCCTTATCTGCCTCAGTCTCATTCTACACTTCGCCTGAGAGGAAGGAAAAAGGATATACTGTAAGTCTCGCTTGCAAAATCCAATGGTGTATTGTTTTTATTTTTCTTACAGTTATAATATTTCAAACTGATTAAAGCAGTAGCAGACAGGACTGCTTTTATTCATTTAGTTTTAAATAAATGGTCCATCAGTGCAATATATAACAAATTGATCTGCTCATTAGTTAGTTATTCAGTTTCCTGTGTAGTCCAGTGTAGTGTGCTAAGGTCACTCCTCTTGACACACACACTCATTCAGTTGATAATCAGGCTTTACTCCAAACTTACGAAACAACCTGCTCTGCAAGCTCGCTGGTGCAAAATGGGGGGCGGCAGTCTCCACCCTGCGCACCTCAGCACTGGCCCTTTCATACTCTGTAGCAGAATATTGTGCCCCTGTCTGGTCCAGGTCATCTTACACACACCATGTAGACACCCAGCTCAACTCAACCATGAGAACTATAACTGGAACAATCCGCTCAACACCACTCCCCTGGCTCTCTGTACTGTCAAACATAGCCCCTCCACACATCCGGCGAGCAGCATTAACTCAAAGGATGCTCCAAAAAGTTAAAGATTTTCCTCACTTACCAATCCATGCAGATATCTACACCCCACCCACTGCCCGACTTTCATCCAGACGGCCGATTTGGAAAAACCCTCCCCCAGCTGACTTTACCATCCAGACAGCTTGTGTAACGGATGCCAACTAGTACTGTTCGGCGTAGAACGTTAGTAAACCTCCCTCCCGAAAAGCCTCATACAGTATCGGTAGCGCTGAGCTATCGGTCGGACCTTTAGCTCAGCGCAATCGTGCTGTGTCTCCCATGCTCGAACTGTGTAGTTGACTGGTAGGTCGCGGGTTCGTGTCCCGAGTGGGGCGAACTGCGCAGGATGATCACAGTCACAATGGTGCCGTGACCCGGATGGGAGTGAGGTTTAAGGGGGAGAGTGTAACGGATGCCAACTAGTACTGCTCGGCGTAGAACGTTAGTAAACCTCCCTCCCGAAAAGCCTCATACAGTATCGGTAGCGCTGAGCTATCGGTCGGACCTTTAGCTCAGCGCGATCGTGCTGTGTCTCCCATGCTCGAACTGTGTAGTTGACCGGTAGGTCGCGGGTTCATGTCCCCGAGTGGGCGAACTGCGCAGGATGATCTCAGTCACACTTGGCAAGAGGAATGGGAGACCAAGGAGGTCCCAAACAAACAGCTGGTGATAAACCCCAACCAACAGGTCCCGGGCACCAACCTCCCAAGGAGACAGTGGTCTACACTCAATCGCTTCAGGACTGGACATGGCCCCTGCTTGGCCAGCCTTCACAGATGGGGCAGTAGCCCTAGCCCACTGTGCGCATGTGGAGAGGAGCAAACAATGGAACACATCATAGAGGCTTGCCCGCTCCAAAGACTGGAAGGAGGATTACACACCCTCCATACAGCAAACCAGGAGGCAACTGCTTGGCTTAAGGACTTTGCATTCGCTAAATAAATAAATAAACTCCAAACTTGACCAGATTTGCAAATGTATTATCAGAATCAAACAAAGCGATATTTGTATAGCTCATTTCATACAAAAACTGTAACCCAGAGTGCATAATAGATAACAGATCATTAGGATTAAGACAAGAGCATTTAACATTGTTAAATCATATTTCGTTCATTTTCTGTCTGCTCTCACTTTAATCTTGTAGAAATTAAATTTAACTCACCAATAGAAGAAGCATCTTCTTGGTTTTATTTTGTTTACTGCTTTACCTATGGAGAAAGAAAAACAAAAACAACCATATCTCCAAATACTTACCACTTACCTGTATATAATCAAAACCCAATTCATCTGAAATGTGTTATTGTGCAAACAATGTGAAGCGTTTGTTTGCAAAAGCCGATAAACGTCACTTCCATGAAAATTTCACTCTTTACATCAAACAACTGTTAAAATGTTGACTGTTAACAACTGTTAACAACTGTTGACTTTAGGAGGAAAAATCCCAGGCACAAAGTCACTGTACTAAAAGGCCAGACCACCGAATGTGTACAATCCTACAAATATCTTGGGACGATTATTGATAGTAACTTAAACTTTGAAGAGAACTGTGAAAGGGTGTGCAAAAAGGGTCAGCAACATTTGCATTGCTTGAGAAAACTTGCACGCTTCCAAATTGACCGAACCATAATGACAATGTTTTATCGGGCTTTTATTGAATCTGTTTTATCCTTTTCTTTAGTGTCATGGTTTGGTCAGATAAAACTGAAACAGAGGAAATCCTTGGATCAGGTAGTTAGATGGTCCAGTCGTTTGCTTGGTGAGTCACAGCTGAGCCTGACATCCCTGTACACCAGACAAGTACAGAGGATTGCTACCTACATTTTAAATGATGACTCCCACCCTTTGCACTGCCACTTTCAGCTTCTTCCCTCAAGGTGGAGGTTTGCTGTCCCAAAAAGTAAAACCCAGCGCTACAAAAACAGCTTTGTTCCTGCTGCTGTTAAAGAGTTGAACAAGTTGTAACAATATATTGCACATAATTTAGGTACCTATTTATTAACTCCATTTTATATTTACTTATTTTTGTAGGATGTTACTTGGGTTCTAAATATTTTATTGGGTTTTAGACCTTTGAGTTTTTAACCTCTTTGACTAGTTTTTAACTTTTTAATATGACCCTTCTCTCTTACCTCTGGTTTTTCTCCCATCTCTTTGTCTTTTTATACCCTGATTGATGGAGCCTTGAGTATTCTTATCATGTTTATAGTCAGCTTCATGTGTGCCTCTGTTTGTGTCTATGTTGAATGTAATTTGTGGCTTGTAAATATGGATGTCACCAGACTGCAAAACAAATCTACCTACGGGTACAAATAAAGTAACCTGAACCGGAACCTGAACATTACCTACTTGTAGAAGTTTAATCGTTTTGTCTCAAAAGCCGATATGTCCTATGTCATAGACATTACAAATTGATGTTTTTTTGTTTTTTTTTTTCAAAAGCCAATAAATGCTGGTAGCATTTTTTTACAAAAGCAGATAACTCCACAGGGCAAATCAGTGCTTGGTATTTGGGTCACGTGACTCATCTTGGCTGCCTTCCCGGTCTGCTCGCTCTGACTGATTTCCCTGGCTGTGTTCGGAATGTTCACTCACTCATTCCCTCCCTACTCACTATACAGTGAATTTAGATATAGTGGACTATACAGTAAGTATAGTTTGGCTCTGGAGCTTTTTCTTCCAGTCATTCAGGGCAGAAAAATTCTGGTATGGTTGGACAGCATGGCTGTGGTGTCATACATCAACCAATAGGATGAACTGGGGTTCCCCTCTCCATGCGAGGGTGCGTCATCTGCTTGTGTGGGCTCGAGCCTGCCAGGTCCACCAGCTACAGATGCTCTGAGCGTGCCTGGCCTCCAGTGAACTGTTTGCATTTCCACTATTTCCTCTTCTGACAGCTTTCCTCGTGAAGGCAAGACTGCTGTTTGTGCAAGTAATTTCGGTGGCCCGAATTCGAGATGTTGGGGGGGGGCATCCTTGGTCTCTCCAAACCAGACGAGATTTGCTCTCACAGGCACAGGGCAGGAGTTGGCGTCCAAATTCCCAGCTCCTGAGGTCTCAGGTATGGCCCTTGGATAGGAGCAATTGTGGAAACTGGGCTTGGAGAAGGAGGTGAGACACCGTGCAGGCTTCACGGGCCCCATCTACCCAGCTGCAATGCAGTGTGAAGTGGAGAGTATTTTGAACTGGTGTTGGGCCAAGGGGAATAATCCCTTGTAATGTCACATCTCTGTCATCTTGTCTTACCTCCAGTACCTCTTCGCCCTACGTCGGGCGGAGTCGACTATCAGGCCCTACCTGGCGGTGGTGCCAACTGTCCATGAGAAATGTGATGGCTTGTCTCAGGGACTGTTTCCCTTGGCTAAGCAGTTTTTTTGAGAGCCGTGAAATGAAGCTGTCCATCTCGGCATCCGTTGCTGTCCACTTGGTTTCTCCAGACAGTTCTTAGGGCTCTATGCTTACCCCCTTTTGAGCCACTCCCCAGTGCTGATGTTTGTTTGCTCTCTTGGAAGACTGTTTGCTCTTGGCAGTTGTCTCAGCCAAGATGGTCGGTGATCTGAATGCGCTCTCTGTAGACACAACACAACATGCCTTAGATCTGATCATGATCAGGTGGTTTACCTGCGGCCAACCCAGCAAGTGGGTTTGTTCCCACCCTCTTGTGCTTGAGGCCTTCTACCCTCCCCTGCACGCCTCTTCAGAGGCTGAGAGGCTTCATAGTTGTGCCCAGTGGGGCCCTTAAGCTTTATGTTGACCTACAAGGTCTGTCCATTCTTCAGACAAGCTTTTTGTGTCCTATGGGGAATCCATGATGCTGCTGGCTGGGCTTCTTCCTCAACGTTCACCTACTTCTATAGGCTCAATCTGGCCTCATCAGTCATCCCCTCATCTGTTCTAGGGGTCGCAACAGATTCTGAGTTGCACCTTAGCTTTCCCTCATTTAGTCGGTAGGTGCCTTGTGCTCTGAATGTTTTTTTGTTGAGCTCCAGTTGCCTGGAGGAACCAGCTTATCTTGTAGGTATCCAATTGAGTGCAATAAAGGAGTTGAACTCATCTGTCTGGGGTCGCAGCAGATTCTTGAGTTGTATCTTAGTCTCCCTCATGTGAGCCGGCATGTGTGCCTTGTGCTCGAAGAGGTTTGTTCAGCTCCAGTTACCTGTAGGAACCGGCTTAACTTGTACGTACTCAAGTAAGTACAATAAGGGAGCCAAACTCATCTGACTGTGTTTGTGCTTTATGGTGTGTTGGGGCATTGTGCTCCATCGACCAGTGGATGATGCCCCATCCCCCTTCCCCCATTCTCCTTAGGACTCACTTGGTATACAGGTGTCACATGGTTACAGGTTCACTGAAAAGAAATAAAACGTACGTTTACAGATGAAAATGCAGTTTTATGAATGAAAGTGAACCTTTAACCATTCATTGTCATTCGTTGGTAGACGCAGGCTCCTCCCCGTTGTCAGAAAAAGGAAGAGTGGGTGGTTGCAGGGGATATATATGGGGTGTGCATCCACAGGTGTGGTTAATTTGGAATAATGCTCCTGCCCCGAGGATTGGTGTCACATGGTTACAGGTTCACTTTCATTCATAAAACCGCATCAACATCTGCAAACGTACGTTTTTTTACGATAAATTTGAGACTTTTTTCTAATAAATTTGCTGTTTTCTTGTAAATTTGTGATTTTTTTCCCATATATGGGCACCTTTATTAATATAAATGTGATTTTATTGGCAAAAATTTTCACCATTTTTCTTGTAATTTTGCAACATTTTTCCTCATAAATATGCAACTTTTTTATTATAAATTTGGTACTTTTTTCTTGTAAATTTGCAACTTTTTTATTATAAATCTGTGACTTTTTCTCGTAAATGTGCAGCATAGTTTTTTTTTACTATGTGACTTTTTTCTCATAATTTGCAATGTTTTTCTCATAAATGTGCAACTTTTTGTCTCATGAATTTGTACCTTTTTTCTTATAAATTTGCAACTTTTTCTTGTAAATTTGCATATTGCTTCTCATAAATGTGCAACATTTTTCTCACAAATTTGCAACGTTTTTATTATAAATTTGTGACTTGTTCCTATAAATGTGCATCAGGATTATTTGTTAATTTGTGATTTATTTTTTGTTAATTTGTGATGTTTTTCTTAAAATTTGCAACTTTTTTCTTGTAAATTTGCAATGTTTTCCTATGTGTGCATTTTTTTCTTTTAAATGTGCAACATTTTCCCATAAATTTGCAACCTTTTCTTGTAAATTTGCAATTTTTTCCTCATAAATATGCAACTTTTTTATGAAAAACTGGTGACTTTTTTTCTAATAAATTTGCTCATTTTCTTGTGCATTTGCAATTTTTTTCCCCATAAATGGGCAACTTTTTTCTAACAATTTTGCAATTTCTTTTCTTTTAAATGTGCAACTTTTTCCCATAAATTTGCAACTTTTTCTTGCAAATTTGCAGCTTTTTTCTCATAAATATGCAATTTTTGATGATAAATTTATGACTTTTTCTAATAAATTCGTGACTTTTTTTTCTAATAAATTTGTATCTCTTTTCTTATTAATTTGCAACTTTTCCTGCAAATTGGGGATTTTTTCTTATATACAGTTAGGCCCAAAAATATTTGGACAGTGACACAAGTTTTGTTATTTTAGGTGTTTACGAAAACATATTCAGGATACAATTATATAATCAATATGGGCTTAAAGTGCAGACTCTCAGTATTTGACAGTATTCACATCCAAATTGGAGCAAGGGTTTAGGAATTACAGCTCTTTAATACGTAGCCGCCTCTTTTTCAAGGGACCAAAAGTAATTGGACAATTGACTCAGAAGGCTGCCAAAAAAAATAACAAGGCTGCATGGGCTCTTCCTTCGTTAACCTGTCATCAATTAAGCAGTTAAAAGGTCTGGAGTTGATTCCAGGTGTGGCGTTTGCATTTGGAAGCTGTTGCTGTGGACACACAACATGCGGTCAAAGGAGCTCTCAATGGAGATGAAACAGACCATCCTGAGGCTGAAAAAAAAAGAAGAAATCCATCAGAGAGATAACAGAAATGTTAGGAGTGGCCAAATCAACAGTTTGGTACATTCTGAGAAAAAAAGAGCGCACTGGTGAGCTTGGGAACTCAAAAAGGCCTGGACGTCCACGGAAGACAACAATGGTGGATGATCACAGAATCCTTTCCATGGTGAAGAACAACCCCTTCACAACATCCACTTAAGTGAAGAACACTCTCCAGGAAGTAGGTGTATCAGTATCTAAGTCTACCATAAAGAGAAGACTTCATGAGAGTAAATACAAAGGATTCACCACAAGGTGCAAACCATGAATCAGCCTCAAAAATAGAAAGGCCAGAATTGACTTTGCCAACAAACACCTGAAGAAGCCAGCCCAGTTCTGGAACAGCATTCTTTGGACAGATGAGACTAAGATCAACCTGTACCAGAATGATGGGAAGAAGAAAGTTTGGAGAAGAATTGGAACAGCTCATGATCCAAAGCATTACATCTTCTGTAAAACATGATGGAGGCAGTGTGATGGCATGGGCATGCATGGCTTCCAATGGCACTGGGTCACTTGTGTTTATTAATGATGTGACAAAAGACAGAAGCAGCCGAATGAATTCTGAAGTGTATAGGGATATACTTTCTGCTCAGATTCAGCCAAATGCAGCAAAGTTGATTGGATGGCGCTTCACCAATGATCCAAAACATACTGCAAAAGAAACCCAGGAGTTTTTTTAAAGCAACGAAGCGGTATATTCTGCAATGGCCGAGTCAATCACCAGATTTCAACCCAATCGAGCATTCATTTCTCTTGCTCAAGACAAAACTTAAGGCAGAAAGACCCACAAACAAGCAACAACTGAAGACAGCTGCAATAAAGGCCTGGCAAAGCATCACAAAGGAGGAAACCCAGCGTTTGGTGATGTCCATGGGTTTCAGACTTCAAGCAGTCATTGCCTGCAAAGGATTCTCAACAAAATATTGAAAAGTAACATTTTATTTAGGGTTATGTTTATTTGTCCAATTACTTTTGAGCCCCTGAAATGAGGAGTGTTTGTATAAAAATAGCTACAATTCCTACATGTTTAATCATATGTTTTTGTTCAACCCCTTGAATTAAACCTTAAAGTCTGCACTTCAGTTCCGTTGTAGTTGTTTCATTTCAAATCCAATGTGGTGGCATGCAGAGCCCAAATCATGAAGACTGTGTCACTGTCCAGGCACAAAGTCACCGTACTAAAAGGCCAGACCACCGAATGTGTACAATCCTACAAATGTCTTGGGACGATTATTGATAGTAATTTAAATTTTGAAGAGAACTGTGAAAGGGTGTGCAAAAAGGGTCAGCAACATTTGCATTGCTTGAGAAAACTTGCATGCTTCCAAATTGACCGAACCATAATGACAATGTTTTATCGGGCTTTTATTGAATCTGTTTTATCCTTTTCTTTAGTGTCATGGTTTGGTCAGATAAAACTGAAACAGAGGAAATCCTTGGATCAGGTAGTTAGATGGTCCAGTCGTTTGCTTGGTGAGTCACAGCTGAGCCTGACATCCCTGTACACCAGACAAGTACAGAGGATTGCTACCTACATTTTAAATGATGACTCCCACCCTTTGCACTGCAACTTTCAGCTTCTTCCCTCAAGACGGAGGTTTGCTGTCCCAAAAAGTAAAACCCAGCGCTACAAAAACAGCTTTGTTCCTGCTGCTGTTAAAGAGTTGAACAAGTTGTAACAATATATTGCACATAATTTAGATACCTATTTATTAACTCCATTTTATATTTACTTATTTTTGTAGGATGTTACTTGGGTTCTAAATATTTTATTGGGTTTTAGACCTTTGAGTTTTTAACCTCTTTGACTAGTTTTTAACTTTTTAATATGACCCTTCTCTCTTACCTCTGGTTTTTCTCCCATCTCTTTGTCTTTTTATACCCTGATTGATGGAGCCTTGAGTATTTTTTATCATGTTTATAGTCAGCTTCATATGTGCCTGTGTTTGTGTCTATGCTGAATGTAATTTGTGGCTTGTAAATATGGATGTCACCAGACTGCAAAACAAATCTACCTACAGGTACAAATAAAGTAACCTGAACCTGAACCTGTCCAAATATTTCTGGGCCTAACTGTATATTTGCCAATTTTTCATCACTTAGTGACATTTTTTCTTATAAATTTTAAACTTTTTTCTTATAAATTTTTCTTGTTAATTTACCGCAATATTTTCTTTTAAATGTGAAACTTTTTCTCATAAATTTCCAAAATTTTACGTCTGAATTTACTTTTTCTTGTGAAGTTGCATTGTTTTCTTGCAAATTTGTGATTTTTTTCTTATAGATTTGTAGCTTTTTTGGTGAATTTATGACATTTTTTCTTCTAAATTTTTTTCAAATTTTTTTCTTATGAATTTGCAACTTTTTCTTCATGATTTTGTGACTTTTCCTTGCAAATTTGTTACTTTTAAAGACATTTCTTTAAAGCTTTTTGGGGGATTTTTTTCTATTTTAATGGAGCAATGTGTAATATTTTGTTTAATCTGAAATTGTGAAATTTAATGCAGCATTATTCCTTTTATTGCACTTTAAAGGTGCAGTGTGTAATAATCTGTATAATAATCAGTATAATCTAGAAGACAGATTTCAAAATGAGAATACTTTTAATGATACTGGTCATTACTGCCATCCAAAGAATTTAGGAAAACCTGAGTTTGACAAATAAACTAGGAAAGATATTATAGTGATCCAAAATGGCCACCTACACATTACTTTGGGTGTTGCTGATATTTGGCTTTGGCTTTGAGTCTTAACCTGCACTTGTAGATGTAGCAACGAACTGTGTTAACTAGCAATGGTTTTCTAAAGTGTTCCTGAGCCCGTGTAGCAATATCCTTTCAAGAATGATGTTGGGTTTTAATGCAGTGCCGCCTGAGGGATCGAAGGTCAAGTTGGTTTTCGACCTTGTTGCTTACATTCAGACATTTCTCCAGATTTTCTGACTCAAAAACAAAAAACAAACTCAATTTTACACTGTTGTTTCTATTAATAAGAAATGCAACCAAAAGATTATTTTTGATCAAAAAACTGAGAGGCTTTGGAGTCTGCTCAGATGTTCTGCAAAGGGTTCATATTGCTCTGATTCAAAGTGTTTTGGTGTTTAATATACTAGTGCAGTGCCCGGTCACATGACCATACAAGGAGTTTGCCAGTTCCTGCTGAACTCTTCATAAGGTGTTGTTCAGTCATAGAATTCCGGTCCGAACAGCTATCAAGACCCCCAGGAGTTGGAATTGATCCACATGCTGCACGGGCCAATTCAAAACATTGTCTACCTGCAAGAGCCCCTGGCTGCGTCCGAACAAGACCCTATTCTGACTCGACTGCATACTTTTATTCGTGAGAGCTGGTCTTCTGATGTGCCAGGGGAACTGGCACCCTTCCATAGAGTGTGGGACAATTTGTCAGGCTGGAATGCCGTCTGTAGTGAGAGGCCAATCTACAGTGATTCCAGAGGCACTAAGGGGCCACATCCTGACCATGGTACATGAGGGCCATCTGGGTGTTATCAGAGTCAAACAACAGTGTGGAGGTTTGGTCTGGTGGCCAGGCATTGACAAGGACGTAGAGAACATGGTGAAAGACTGTATGCCCTGCCTGGCCAGCAGGAAAACTGGCAGGCCACCACCGCTGCCTCTGCAAACATTACTGTGGCCATCGGCCCCATGGAAGCATGTCCAATTGGCCATTTGCGGCAAGGTACATAGCGCCCCCCCAGCACCAATGCTTCCTATTAGTGGCATACAACCTTCACTCGAAATGGCCCGAGGTGTTGCCCACCAGCTCGGTTACCACAGACGTAGTCACTGAGTTCCTCAACTCCTTCTTCACCCACGGATATGTGCCGAATGCCATCACAATGGACAACAGACCGCAGTTCACCTTGGCGGATTTTGAGATATTCATGAGAGAAAGGGGCATCAAACACATTAAAACCACCTTCTACCACCCACAGGCAAACGGGGGGGGGGGGGTGTCAACCAGACCCTCAACAATGGTCTCAAGGCACACCTGGCAGATGAGTTCCCATTCTCAGCTGCAACACAGAGCACCCTGCTACATTACAGAGTGACGCCTCATGCCACGATGGGATGCTCCCCGGCCCTTCTAATGCTAGGATGTGAAATGTGTCTTCCCCTGGACTGACTATGCCCCCCATCGGAGGCGATCCCGACAGAAAGACCATCACTTAGGGGGAGGGTAGTTGAACAGCAACGGCAAATGAAAAAGAGGTTTGACAGGAAATGCCGGAGGAAGTGACCCAGTCTCGCAGTGCCGGATTGGGTTCCCAACCGTCCCCCAACCATGTCCACAAACTGCAGTTGTTTTGGACAACTCAGATGCAGATCATAGCGCAGCTGGGCCCAGCCACCTTTTGCTTTGCTGATGAGTCATGGTGGCACACCAACCGCCTCAGGAAAGTGGCACCGGCTGTGTTCTCGGATCAGGAGATGGCTGCGGACACGGTGAGATCAGGATGGGACTTCGGTGACACAGGACCCGCAACTCATGAGGAGTATGTGCCGGGGCCGGTGGCAACAGCACAGCCCGAGCGCCATTCAGCCTGGGTTTGGCGGAGACCCCGCCACCTGACGGACTTTGTGCTCAACGTTTGAAGGTAGCCAGGGCATGACCGACATCAGCGGCAGAATAACCCACTCGGTCACGCGGGCATTTCCGTAGTCTACCCGAGTGCCCAGGTAGTTGTGCAAAGTTCTTTGGGGTTTTCAAGGGGGGGATAATGTGGTGTTTGGACTTAGTGACTTGCCGTAGGTGGCATAATGACGTGGCGAGCTCATGCGGTGCCACCCTTCTGTATAGAGTTCAGTTTTGTGTTGAAAAAAGGAGAGTTCAATTCAATTCAATTCAACTTTATTTATATAGCGCCATTTCACAACAACAGTCATCTCATAGCACTATCAACTGTAGGGGGAACCCCCACAGTTGCAGAAAGAGTAAGGTCAGTATCTGCTGTCGGCACCTCAGTCTTAAACATAACAACTGTAACTTTGTCTCATGTAATATTGCTTAATCAGAAGACCAGGAAGTTGTTTTTAGACAAGAGGGGTCATATGCAAATGTACTCAGCACTGGTGATATGATAATACATTTGGAGAGGTTATTTCCCTGAATGCAGATCATCGGTGGTACACTTCTTTCCAATCTGCACACACCCTTGTGCTCTATTAAATTAAAGTAATTAAACACAAATTTTCTCAACAATTATCTCAGGGAAAGATATAATCCCACTAGACTTTACACATCACATACTAGAGCCTCCTTTTCCCACTGGGGAATAAACAAAGTGATGTTCTGAGATAAAGTTTTTTCCACTAAAATATAAAACTCATAACTTGGTTTCAAGACAGGCAAGGAGAATGATATAAACTAGTAGAAATGGAATTTTATCATGTTAAGTTTTAATCTTTTGTAGATCTTCACATTTTCACTGTAACCGGGATGTCATTCTTAGCAAGGACATAATGAACAGACAGATTGTCTGCCCTGGATGCTGGAAAGCCCTCAAGAAAGAACATAAATGGAAAAGGTTTTGAGGTTGTGTAACAGTTTACCCCATGGCATGTAGCTTACTGCTTATGCTCAACTTAACTGCAGCCCCAAGGTGCAGGCCACCAAATAACCAGTTTTTAATAGAATGCACAGTAAATCCTGCAACTAAAATATTGCTGCTTTTTCACTACAATCCATTCTGTGACAAGACACTTTTAGCATCACAACACAAGAGTACAGATGAAAAGACCTTGAAAATGTGGTATTGTATGGTAAATAAAGAGCAATTCCCAACGTTAACCACACCAGTTAACTCATATATTGACAAATGATTCAATAAACAGATGTTATAAAAAATACCATTGTCTATGCCTTTGAACAGCTTTCAAAGCCGTTATTGTAGCAGTGCCACCCTCTTCTCAAAAACAGCAGCCAGTTGTTATGTGATGTAATGTTACGTGACCGTTATGTTGTCAGAGTCACCTACAGACCATTCGGTCACTGTCAGCAATGGTCTAATGTGCAATAATTTAGCATCTGAAGAGGAGGAAATATAAAATCCATACTCCTAGGGGCTCACAGCCTAATAACTATGAACCTCTTATAGATTATAGTAACCAGTAACTGAAGAGGATTAGAAGAAATAACTGCCACCAGCAAGGAATTAATTTTTGGTCTGAGGGAAATCAGTGGACAAGTACACTGCTGTTATGATGAGTAGTTTAGTATATAATTATTGTTGGCTTCTGATACTTAATACTGTGAAAAATCCTGTATAATTATCTATCACATACAGCAGGGAAAATAAGTACTGAACACATCAACATTTTTCTCATCAAACATATTTTTGATGGAGCCATTGGCCTGAGATTTTCAGCAGATATCAGTAACAATCCAAGTAATCCATACATACAAAGAAATCAAGGCAACTGTGTTCACAAAACAAGGAATATTTAATAAAGTGGAATGGCACAGCGAATAAGTATTGAACACACTTGGTGAAATTAATTTAACATTTTAACTGGCAAGATTTCATGGACAGATCGCACGCCCCTAGTGGCACAGCGCAGCACTGTACCTGTCAAGTGATATGACGTGCAGAAACACTGCCCAGCTGTACTGACGATTTGTACTGATTATGCCTGTTCACAAGGTGGCAGACACATGTTGGAGGAATCATGGTTGACACGGAATACAACACAGAGGAAGAAATTCTTCTTCTTCTTCTTCTTCTTCTTCTTTGAGAAACCGACAGAAGAAGAAGACAATCCAGTAGGGACGCTACCCATGGCTGTCGATGGACTGAAATGGAGCATTTGCTTTATCAATTGCAGCGGTTCGGCGGCGTTTTATAACCAAAATTGAGCTGGGATAAATCACAAGATTCATGTGAGACTTTCTGGATGTGGGAGAAAAAGCAAAATTGCCTGGCAGAACACGAAATAAGGACCGTGGATGACGAAAATGGGCGAATAAAAAGACGCAATGAGCGGTAGGTCTGATTGTTTTTTTATCGGCTGTGTACATTCTCCTGACTTTCTGGTTCATATACTTTAAAGATAAGATAAGAAAAAACCCAAAACAAGAAACTGTGACAAAAAGCAGAACTATTCTTTGTGTAAATATGTCTAAAGTCCACTTTTGACTGACAGTTATGTAATTTGATATTGCTGCCGTGGCATTATGCAAATTAGATGCTCAAATTTACTCCTATCTGAAACTTTGGATCATATTCTACATCTTTCTAATTGACAGTAAATCATTATTTCTTCCTACTTTCAAGTTATAGCCTTGGAAATATCTGATCTGGCCGCTGTTGCATTATGCATGGAATTATGCAAATTAGATGCGTAACTTTACTCCTATGTCAAACTTTGGATATTATTCTACATCTTTCTAATTAACAGTAAGCCATTATCTCATCCTACTTTCAATTTATAGTCTTGGAAATTTCTGACATCTGAATATTTTCTTGACAAAAATCTTTACCACTCTTGACCACTAGGGGGGTAGGCACCATTTGGCGCCTGTGACAGTTAAGAGGTTTAGTAGAAAAGCCTTTGTTGGTAATAACAGCTTCCAGATGCCTCCTGTATGGAGAAATGAGGTGCAGGCATTTCTCAGGAGTGATTTTAGCCCATTCTTCCACACAAACTGTCTTCAAATTTTGAAGATTCTGTGGGTGTCTTCTGTGAACTCTGATCTTCAGTTTGTTCCATAGATTTTCAATTGAATTCAGGTCAGGTGAGTGACTGGGCCATTCTAGCAGCTTTATTTTCCTTCTCTGGAACCAGCTGAGTGTTTCCTTGGCTGTGTGTTTGGGATCATTGTCTTGCTGAAATGTCCATCCATTAGCTAGCCCATTAGCTACAATGCTCCGCACTGTGTGTGTTTATATATTTACATATTTATTCCATCTAGCTACAATGCTTCGCACTGTGTGTTTATATATATATATATATATATATATATATATATATATATATATATATATATATTTATATATTTACTCTATCTAGCAACAATGCTCCACACTGTGTGTGCTTATATATTTTCATATTTATTCCATCTAGCTACAATGCTCCGCACTGTGTGTGTTTATATATCTACATATTTATTCCATCTAGCTACAATGCTCCGTACTGTGTGTTTATATATTCATATATCTATTCCATCTAGCTACAATGCTCCGCAGTGTGTTTATATATCTACATATTATTCCATCTAGCTACAATGCTCCGCACTGTGTGTTTATATATTTACATATTTATTCCATCTAGCTACAATGCTCCGCACTGTGTGTGTTTATATATCTACATATTTATTCCATCTAGCTACAATGCTCCGCACTGTGTTTATATATTCATATATCTATTCCATCTAGCTACAATGCTCTGCACTGTGTTTATATATCTACATATTATTCCATCTAGCTACAATGCTCCATACTGTGTGTGTTTTTATATCTACATATTTATTCCATCTAGCTACAATGCTCCGCACTGTGTGTTTATATATCTACATATTATTCCATCTAGCTACAATGCTCCGCACTGTGTGTTTATATATCTACATATTATTGACTTATTGACTTATTGACTCTCGTGCACCATGTACAGCAGCTCAACCAGACTCATGTCAATCATCACTGTTTTTCTTCCTGCATTACCGACTGCACTATATAGTTCTCCACAGTATCTGCTGCTGGCTAATATATATTTTAACTGTTGACCAGTATCACTTAATCTTATCCTACACTTTATTACATGTATAGTTTATTTCTCTTATCCTATCATGTTTAATGTTGCAGCATTGTACCGAGACAAATTCCTAGTTTGTGTACTACATGAACAATGGCAATAAACCTGATTCTGATTCTGATTCTGATTCTGATATTATTCCATCTAGCTACAATGCTCCGTACTGTGTGTGTTTATACTGTATATCTACATATTTATTCCATCTAGGTACAATGCTCCGCACTGTGTGTTTATATACTCATATATTTATTCCATCCAGCTACAATGCTCCGCACTGTGTTTATATATTTATATATCTATTCCATCTAGCTACAATGCTCCGCACTGTGTCTATATATATATACTGTATATATATATATATATATATATATATATATATATATATATATATATATATATATATATATATATATATATATATATATATATGTGTGTGTGTATATGTATATGTATATATGTATATATATATATGTATGTGTGTATATATATATATATATATATATATATATATATATGTATATGTACATATGTTAGCCTACCAGCATGGCATTGGGGTGGAGGATGCGGTGATCTTCCTCCTTCACCGTTCTCTGTCCCACCTGGAGAAGCCCGGGAATATGGTGAGGATCATGTTCTTTGACTTCTCCAGTGCTTTCAACACCATCCAACCGATGATCCTGAAGGACAAGCTGCTGCGCGCAGGGGTGGACCAGCACCTGTCATCATGGATCCTGGACTACCTCACGAACCGGCCTCAGTTTGTGAGAACCCGGGACTGTGTTTCCGACACGATCATCAGTAGCACGGGGGCCCCCCAGGGAACGGTGCTGGCTCCCTTCCTGTTCACTCTTTATACTGCGGACTTCTCACACAACACAACACATTGCCATCTACAGAAGTTCTCTGATGACTCTGCGATCGTTGGTCTCATCTCCAGCGGAGATGAAGCTGAGTACAGAGGGCTTATCCAGGACTTTGTGGACTGGTGCCATCGGAACTGCCTCCAGATCAACGTGAGGAAAACTAAGGAGCTGGTGGTGGACTGCCGCAGGCATGGGCAGCCCCTCACAGCACCAGTAAATATACAGGGAACAGACATCGAGATGGTGACATCCTATAAGTACCTGGGTATTCATCTGAACAATAAACTAGACTGGTCACACAATACTGACGCACTCTACAAGAAGGGACAGCGCAGGCTGTTCCTGCTGAGGAGACTCAGGTCTTTTGGTGTACAAGGGGCGCTGCTGAAGTCATTCTATGACACGGTGGTGGCATCAGCCATCACTTTTGGAGTGGTCTGCTGGGACAGTGGCATTACTGCAGCCGATAGGAAGAGACTGAACAAACTGATTAAGAAAGCTAGCTCTGTCCTGGGGCAGCGCCTTGATCCAATGGAGGAGATAGGAGAGAGAAGGACGGTGGCTAAACTGTCATCTCTGCTGGAGTCCGAGTTCCACCCTATGCAGGACATACTGGATGCACTGAGGAGCTCATTTAGCAGCAGACTACATCATCCCAGGTGCACAACCGAGAGGTTTCGTAGGTCCTTCCTACCAACGGCTGTCAGACTGTACAACCTAAGCAGGGCTGCTCGCAGAGATAGCAAAAAGACGTAACAAACTAATATTTTTTTTTTTTTTTTTTTTTTTTTTTTGAATGCAAAAGATGCAATAGACTTACACAATGGTCCTCTCCGGCATACAACTAGGAACATACCGGTCGCTATGGAGGGTGAGAATATGTATGGGCACATAATCATACCATGTAGGATAACTAAATAGACGGTTATGCTGTTTCATCCCACCTAGCAACAATGCTCTGCACTGTGTGTGTTTATATATTTACATATTTATTCCATCTAGCTACAATGCTCAGCACTGGGTGTGTTTATATTTATATATCTATATATTTATTCCATCTAGCTACATTGCTCCGCACTGTGTGTGTTTATATACTTGCATATTTATTCCACCTAGCTGCAATGCTCCGTACTGTGGGTGTTTATATATTTACATATTTATTCCATCTAGCTACAATGCTCTGCACTGTGTGTTCATATATTCATATATTTATTCCATCCAGCTACAATGCTCTGCACTGTGTGTGTGTGTGTATATATATATTTTATAGTAATATGTACATATGTATATTAGCTGCTCTTGCTTGCTTGTTTTTTTTCTTGCCTTCTGATTGTTGCTCTGAGTGTTGCTATCCCTGTGCTGTTGCAATCCTGGAATTTCCCCGTTGTGGGACTAATAAAGGCTTATCTTATCTTATGTATACTTGCTGCTCTTGTTTTGTTTTTTTTTCTCTTGCCTTCTGATTGTTGCTCTGAGTGTTGCTATCCCTGTGCTGTTGCAATCCTGGAATTTCCCCATTGTGGGACTAATAAAGGCTTATCTTATCTCATCCTTGTTTCTTCTTCATCATCTTGGCAGATGGCAGCAAGTTCTTTTCAAGGATGTTGCTGTACATTTGTCCATTCATCGTTCCTTCAGTTATATGAAGTCTGCCTGTACCGTGTGCTGAAAAACATCCCCACACCATGATGGGATGTGCAGTGCCATTTTTCCTCCAAACATGCTTTGTGTTGTGACCAGTGTTGGGAGTAACGCGCTACAAAGTAACGCGTTACTCCAGTAGTGGTGTTACAGTACTCCTCCAGTAGTGACGTTACAGTAATGTGTTACTTTGTAATGTGTTACTGTAACGTGTTACTGTAACATTACAGTAACGCCACTACTTTTGCAGTAATGTGCTGTGTAACAAAATTACTACTTAAAAATTAAGTAATGCATTACAGTTACTGAAATTTGATCAGATGCAGTACTCGCATTACTCGTTTTATAAATATGAATAGATATTTTTTAGTGCAAATAAATACAAACTGACCCTACGTAGCTAATGCAGCCATCAGTCTCCCCCATGGGTCGGTTTCCTGTCCTGCCGCAGTTCACACCACAACCCGGTGGAAAGAAATGCTGTGGCAGTGGCAACTTCTCATATCGAGCCCTGATCCCCTAACCCTAACCCAACAACAGCTCATATCTCTGTGGTTAAACATGAGTATTTTTAGAGCAAGAAGCTTGCAATTAATATCTGCAGTTGTGTAAATGTAAGTTTTCTTACCGCACAGAGAAAAAGTGACTGTGATTTGTTGCTGTAAAGAACAAATGATGCTTCTTCTAAGGTGAACTTTCATTTATCTTTGCTTATTTTATCTTTTTCATTTACATGCTGTTGTGATATGCAAGTATTTCATGAAAGTAAATCCTCTGAATATGTATTTTTAATGGGCTAGTCCAGGGGTATCAAACACATGGAACATGGGCCAAAAAACAGCCCATCAGGGGGTCCAAAATTTTCTCTGTGAGTTTACAGCTTTATTTCTAGTAAATTTCTGACTTTCTACTGATTAGAATAGTTTGTGTAAATGTGAGACATTTTTCTCTGTAAGATGAGACTTTTTTCTAATCAGTTTTTCTTTTTCATCTTTTTTCTGATGAGAACAAGGGGCCCCTGATTTCAAGGGCCAAGGGGATGGGGTAGAAATGAGAATTGGGACGGACCCCAAATCTACCTATACTCACAATGAAAATATTTTTCTCAACTGTTATACAGTATTTACTGCTGTTAATAACTACTTAGATAGTGTTTCTCCTGCTATTATTATGTATGTATATATAAGGGTCATTGCATTTGAAAAGCTTGTACATTTAATTCAACTACATTTTAGCATGCGATAATCAAATTTGATCATATTAAACATAATTTTCCGACTAAAAATTGTGGCTAGTGGAAAGCTGAGTAGCTAGCCACAGTGACTGCTGATGTGAAAGCACTATTGCTCTGCAGTTACTATCCTCAGCAGGCAGCGGGTGCTACCGTGAGCTTCTCTCCATCCCAAAGCACTCACAAGCGGTCACTCTCACAGTAGCCACGTGCAGCAGTTAGCTGCAGTGAGAGGAGAACCACACCCATGCCACTCACGTTCAGACTGCAAATGAATTGCACCTGCCCCCCCCCCCCCCAACCACCACCACCACCACCAATGGATGTAAATGTTTCTTCAGTCAGTGTCACTAACTGATACAGAAGTGATGGCCTATTTAAATGCCAAATTAAATCAAACAAAACCAAGAATAAACAGAAGAAAGTTAATTTGTAGTTCTAAAGATATTTACGGTGTTTTTACTCACTTTTTGTCTCTCCCATGACATTCTTCTCTCCTACAATGTCCATTATAATTACATGCAAATGACCAATTATGCAAATTAGGTGATGACATCATTTAGCGACTTCGATAGACCTTTAGGACAGCCAATAGCAACTTTCCTTACTGAGGAGTTGGCAACAGTGCAGTCAAGAGCCTGTTCACTGCTGTAGCCAGCAGCCACAAATGAAGCTTGCACCTCCTGGGAAAAGATGAAGCTACTTTGATTTTGTGGAAATGGACAGATTATTTTTCCTTTGTCGTGGGGACAAAAGCATATTGGTGGGCCGTGTGAGACCGACTACAATCTTCAGAGGCACCTGAGAACAGTAACAGGATCCAACAAAGCTAGTGCTATGTGTTAACAACTCCGCTAACACAGGGATGGCAACAGGAAATTCTGATTTCAGCTGAAATCTAATTTGGTCGATTGACTTATGGGGGGGCCGGGGAGCGCAGCCCCCCTGAAGCTGGGAGGTTTTCAGTAAAACAGAAGTAATTTAGACTGAAAAAAATGATTTAAAAAAATGAAATACTAGACTTAGATAAATCATTAAATTTAATGAAAAGTTAACTTACTTTTTCTTCAATGTTGTCTCACTGTCTTTAGTCCAACATATTTAACAGTTCTATAAGAGTTTATTACACTATTTACACTGGTCACCAAGTCACTTCTAATGTGAAACTTTCTTCCTTTTGGCAGCAAGCTGTGTCAGTCTCTGAACTTTGAACTTCATCTCCTTTTCTGGTTTCTTCAGAAACTGTCCGAGTGTTTCTGTTACCTCGTCGAACTTTGAGCCAATTTTCACCTTTACCTTCACTTTTCTCTCAAGCCAATTCCATCAGAACTTATTTTTGACACTTTTGTCTATTTCTAGCACTGATGACTCCTGATCCTTCGATAAAAATCTCATAATTCCGCGGAAAACAATACCGAAAGCTCAGAATTCCAGCACGAACCAGGGATGTGATTTGGGGTTGGGGAAATTATCTGAAAATTTAGCAGGGGGTCTGGGGGACACAGTCCTCCAGCGGGGTCAGAAGCAAGGGGGGTGAAGCCCCCCGAAGCTCCTGGGTTTTTATGATTTTTAAGTACCAGAACTGTGCTTAAATGACATAAAACAAACAGCTGTGTCATGACGGTTGCTGGGCCGTCATCTGTTTCATCATCTCCAGCTGCGCACAGACCAGCAGGTGCTAATCAGCGGCTTTTAAAAGCCAGTGTGACTGACGGCCCGGCACGGAGTCATCTGTCTTCTTCGTCTGAGTATAAGCCAGAACCTCGTCCTCAAGTTAAGCCAAGAACGTCACGTCAAGATCGGTCACATAAGAGAACTCTTTGCTATTCAACCCCAAGCCTTTACCCCTGTGCACAGGTGGATCTCCCTGGCGGTGGACCGGCTTCCCCGGCCAACGGGGCAACACCACCTCCATCACGGAGTTCCTCCTCACCACCACAGCTACAGGCACAATCACCACCACGCCGCACGGGCACTCGGAGCCAGCAGAACTCAACCTGTGGTACACTCAAGTAAGTGTCACCATCAGCAATTACCCGTTATCGCTGAACAGCTGTAATTGTTTCTGCTTGTGTGTTCCAGGGTTGCCAGGTCGCCATCAGAACTGCTCAGCTCCAGTGACCAGACAGCGATACTTGCACTCACACACGCACTACACTCACTCACTATTCAATAAAGAATAATTGTCCATATCTGCTCGTGTCAGTGTCTGTCTCCTGGGTCCTGAAACATGTCAAGCTGAATGCCACTTATTACTGTATAATATTGACTTATGTTCCAAGAAGATAGCATTCCTAAAATATTCCAACAAGCATTATCCATCACATGCTTTAACACTTGATCAAATCAAAATCAGTTAATTTTATCTATTCCATAATAGAAATAAAATTCCAACATACCATTACTTTTTATAATTTCAGCATTCATTTCAGATCACCAGTTTCAATCTCCATTGAGTCTTGGGCAGTTCATTTTGCACAATCACTGATGCAGCCAAGTCTTAGAAATATTCAAAAGTTATCAGTCAATATCCACTGTGCACTGTCAATTTCAAACTGTTTGGAATCATAAAAGTAATGTAACTAAATTGTTTTGCTATTTTTTTCTCCTCACCATCAATGTCAGGGCGCTGCAGGAGTTTTGGGGGATGGTTAACTTTTATAACCGTTTCCTCCCCCACGCAGCCCAGCTCATACAGCCGTTGTACGCCGCACTCAAGAAACGGAATCCGGCGGACAGAGTCGACTGGACTTCTGAACGGCAGCAGGCGTTCTGGGGTTAAAACAGCGCTGGCAAACACTGGCGCACCCAGACCCGGCGGCTCGGATAGCGCTCACTACCGATGCCTCGGACATGGCATAGCGGCCGTCGTGGAGCAATGCGTTGCCGGTTCTTGGCAGCCGCTCACCTTTTTTTTAGCAGGTCTTTGCACGACAGTGAGCGTAAATACAGCGTGTTCAACAGAGAGTTAATGGCTCTCTACCTGGCCATACGCCACTTCCAGTTCTGCCTGAAAGGGCGCACCTTCACTGCGTTTGTGGACCACAAGCCGCTAACGTACTTAATGTACTTTATCTTCCTGGAAGATAAAATAAAGCGGAATTCGGCGAATTACCAGAAAAATCACATCCCTGAGAACAAGCCGCCATGAATTTTTGACAAAGCATACAACGAGCCATTTGATTGGTCCAATCGTTTGCAACTATCCAATCGCAGGGCTGTTTACAATACAGCAGTAGCTTGAGTACATAACATCCGGGTTATTGCAGGAGACTTGACCAGGGGAAGCGCCGAGCGCTTATGTAATCGTGTTGATTTTCGCTAAAATCGATAACAATAAGGTACCTTACCCCCCCCCCCCCCCCTAAAATTTTCTCAATGGATTTAGATGATTCACAGAAATGATCAATTTGAAAATAAATCTGCGGAAATCCGCGGATCGGCGGAAAATTGCCATCCCTGCTAACAACACCGGCTGGATATCAAACATAGGTATGCATCTGGACAGTTTGTGACCCAGCAAGAATTAAATAACTGATTGCCAGTTATGTTGTTACAGAATGAAGATCTAATAAGTCATTTCCCATCAGACAGCTGAGAATGTTATCCATTGAAGTTAAAACACATTTACCTGCTACCTGGATAAAGATTACTCAAAAATGGATTTGATCACCAAAAGGAATTTAAGAGACTGGGTCATGTCTCTGCCACAGCAGACATTTGGACTGTGGACTTTGGATCACTGCATATCAGATTAAATCTATAATATTAATAAAGATAAGAAACATTGACACCTTTATACAGTGTTGCCAGCTCACTCTTTTGGAGTGATTGTCACTCTTTTTCCGTCTCTCTCACTCCACAAACCCTATTTCTCACTCCAAAATGAGGAAATTACTGGCAATTTTGTGTTGATTTTTTCCCATAATAAGAGCTCGCAAGGCAGCATAAAACAGACTGACCATGTTAAAAGGTCTGTCAGAAACAGTCTGTTTTCAGCCTGACATTAATAAGCCCTTAATCCATCCATCCATCCATCCATCTTCTTCTGCTTAATCCTTTTTGGGTCACGGGGGGCTGGAGCCTATCCCAGCATCTTTGGGCAAGAGGCAGGGTACACCCTGGACAGATCGCCAGTCCATCGCAGGGCCAACACAGAGAGACAGACAACCATTCACTCTCACATTCATACCTAAGGACAATTTAGAATCCCCAGTTTTGATGCCAGTTAACCTAACTTGCATGTTTTTGGCATGTGGGAGGAAACCAGAGAAATCCCGGAGTAAACCCACGCAAACACGGGGAGAACATGCAAACTCCACACAGATCACTGTTGGTCAGGGGCTGGGATCGAAACCACGATCACCCGGCCAAGGATAAGTTACTGTGCTGCCGCAGTGCTAACCACTCCGCTACTGCACTGCCCCCTAAGCCCTTAATGTAATGTAATTCATTAATGAAATTATTACCTCCGCCAAGGAGGTTATGTTTTCATCGGCGTTGGTTTGTCTGTCTGTTTGTCTGTTTGTTTGTTAGCAAGATAACTCAAAACGTTATGGACGGATTTTCATGAAATTTTCAGAGATTGTCAGAAATGGGGTATCCTACAGATGATTAGATTTTGGTGGTGATCCGGATCACCGTCCAGAAGAAAACCACCATTACGGAAAATGCGATTTTCGTGAATAACTACTGAACCACTAATCCTATCATTGTCAATCCAATTGCTAGTCGTATGTTTTCATGGTCAAGGAATCTGAAAACGTACACACAAACACTGTATGGGGGGAACTGTGGCGCTTGGCGGACGTCTGCGCTCTCCGAGTGCTTTTCTGGTCTTGCTATGTGACAAGATGATTTAAGTATGCATTTAAAAGTAACGTGAAAGCTACTTTTCCAAATAACTAGTTACTTTAATCATGAAGTAACTGGTAAATAACTCAGTTACTTTTGAAAAGAAGTAACTAGTAACTGTAACTAATTACTGTTTTTTAGTAACTTGCCCAACACTTGTTGTGACAACCACAAAGTTCAATTTTAGTCTCATCTGACCAGACTATATTCTCTCAGTAGTTTACTGTCTTGTGCAAATGTTGTGCAGCAAATTTCAAACATGCTTCAACATGTTTTTTTCTTCAGCAATGGAGTCTTGCAAGGTGAGCGGGCGTAGAGCCCATGTCGGCTGAGTGCATTACTTATTGTTTTCTTTGAAACAGCAGTACCTGCTAACTCCAGGGGCCTCATGTACAAAGGGTACTTACGTACAAAAACATAGCATACGTCCTTTTCCATGGAAAATTTCAGATGTCTCAAGAATGAAATATCCGTGGAAATATGCGCAGCCCCACACCAACTTCATGGCTGGTGTATGTATGTTTATATTGTTATTGGTCCGTTGGCGACATTTATAGGTGATGTTGGGAGACTGATAATGACGTGAAAATTATTATACACACCAGATGTCACGCCGCGCCGCTCATCAGCGGCGCCACCTGCACACACACCTGCTCGTCATCAGCGGCGAGGGATATAAGCCGCCTCGCCCTGAGCTTCGGCCTGAAGCCGTTAGACTTCTCATGCATCGCTGTGAGTTCCTTCACCTTCAGCTATTCTCCCGGGTAAGAAGCTCTTACCTCTTTTTTCTCTCTCGAGTCTGCTCCCCTGTGCACAGGTGGATTCCCCGGCGGCGGACATCGCCTCTCCATCGCCCATTCCTCGCTGCTGCACCGAGCACTCCAGGTGGCTGTCTTCCGGACCTCGTCCTTTGCTGTGCCAGTCATCTGTGCCCTCCAAGTAAGCTCCTCTCTCGCTTGCAAATCTCCTGTGTTGGTGTGTGCCCGTCACCCTTCTCCTTTGCTTTTCCCATAGGGTTGTCCGGCTGTACGGCCTCCTGCCTCTGTGCCCGAAGCAGACGCCGCCACCAACACATTTACATCCCGCAGACACACATTCATTCACTCCTGTTGCTAATAAACTATTTGAACTTCTCTGAGCCTGTGTGTGTGCGTCTCCTGAGCCGTGCGTTATGTCAGTACGGCTTCAGCAGAGCGGCTCGGCAGACGGCGGGCTCGCACACCGGTTTTCCACTCTCGAGGCTCGAGTGGATCAGATAGCCTATCAGCAACAGGTGATTTTTAATCAATTGTTGAATTTAACTAACCGGTTGGGCCGCTTGGACCCCCAACAGCCGTTCCCCCTGGCTCGTCAGGGTGGCGCGGCTCCTGCTGCTCCAGCGGCCGTCCAGCAGGCTCCGAGTGCACCGGTTTGGCTCACACCCATTCCAACCCCCGCCCGCTTTAGCGGTAAGCTCGGCGGAGCGCGGGGGTTTATTATGCAGTGTGAGTCTGTTTTCCACCGTGTGCCCGGAGACTTTCCCTCAGATCATAGCCGAATTGGTTATATCGGGAATCTCCTGGAGGGGCGAGCATTAACATGGACCTACGCCGTAATGGCGAGGCCCAGTTATGCCGCCCTCACATATGACCAATTCGTGAGGCGCTTCCTGGAGGTCTTTGACCATTCTCCTACCAAGACGGTCCAGGTCGATCGGCTTCTCGCCCTCCAGCAGGGAAGCCGGTTGGCAGCGGACTACGCGGTCGACTTCCGGGTAGCGGCGGAGGAGTTGGGCTGGGAGGAACGCTCCCTCTGCGGCCTTTTCCTCCACAGTCTCAATGATGATCTGAGGGATGAACTGGCTGGGCGGGATATTCCTGAGACGCTAGCGGAGCTGACATCCTTAGCGATTAGTTTGGACAACAGGTTGCGCGAGCGCTCCTCGAGGCGGAAATCGTCTTCTTCTCGCCCTCGTGGAGTCTCGCCGCGCCTGTTCCAAGCTCGCCCCCTGGCGGCGCCGCCACCATCGTGCCCCGATGAGTCGGAGCCGATGGTGATGGGCTGGACAAAGCTTTCCCCTGCGGAGAAACAACGCCGCCGTGAGTTGGATCTCTGCATGTATTGCGGAGATGACCAACACACGGTGAAGTTTTGCCCACGGAAAGCCAGTCGACGGGGTCCGCGAGTCACTGTAGGGGGCCTCGCGGATGTCAATCGGTTAAACCCCCACACTCAATTGAAGCTGCCCATCCGTTTCTGCCACAGTCCCATTGGGCATCTCACCCACGCACTGGTGGATTCGGGCGCAGAAGGCAGATTTATTCCACAAAGCCTGGCAACCCAACTGGGCATCCGCTGCCAGGCACTGAGAAACCCAATCTCCCTGGTCAACCTCTCTCGTGCCTCCCTTGGGAGAGTGACGCACCAGACTGTTCCTGTCCCGGTAATCATCTCAGGAAACCACCGGGAGGAGATGACCTTTTACGTCCTGCCCAACTCTGTGTCGCCCGTCATCCTGGGGTATCCCTGGCTACACCTCCACAACCCCGTTCTGGATTGGAAGTCCGCCGGGGTGTCGGCATGGAGCACGTTCTGCATGGGCACCTGCCTACAGTCCGCTGCCTGCTCACCGTCCGCTTCTTCCCCACCTACGGACGCAGCACCCCCAGACCTGTCCCTGGTGCCACTGGAATTTCACGACCTGGGTATGGTGTTCAGCAAATCTAAGGCAATGTCTCTTCCTCCTCATCGGCCCTACGACTGCGCGATCAATCTCCGCCAGGGGGCACCCTTACCTTCTGGAAGGCTCTACAGTCTATCGGCGCCAGAGAAGGAGACAATGAACACATACCTTAAGGAGTCGCTGAGTGCTGGGATAATCCGCCCATCGTCATCACCCGTGGGGGAGGGATTCTTCTTCGTTGGCAAGAAGGACGGGTCCCTCCGTCCTTGCATAGACTACCGTGCTCTTAATGACATCACGAAGAAGAATCGTTACACTCTCCCCCTCATGGACACCGCTTTCCACTCCCTCCAGGGGGCGACCTGGTTCACTAAGCTGGATCTACGCAGCGCATACCACCTCGTCCGGATCCGGGAGGGAGATGAGTGGAAAACAGCCTTCCGTACCCCGAACGGCCACTTCGAATACCTGGTGATGCCGTTCGGGTTGACCAATGCTCCAGCCGTCTTTCAGCGCCTCATCAACGACGTCCTCCGGGATTTCATTGGCCTCTTTGTGTTCGTCTACCTGGATGATATACTCATCTTCTCCAAGTCCAGGGACGAGCACCAGGTCCACGTGAGGCGGGTCCTCCAAAGACTGCTGGAGAATCGGCTATACGTGAAGGCTGAGAAGTGCGAATTTTATGCTAAGACAACATCCTTCCTGGGATTCATCATCTCTCACGACCAGGTGCGTCCAGACCCAGAGAAGGTGAAGGCGGTGGTAGAATGGCCTACACCTGCGTCGAGGAAACAGGTGCAACAGTTCGTTGGGTTCGCAAACTTCTACCGCCGCTTTGTCCTAAACTTCAGTACCATCGTCGGACCGCTAACCCGCCTCACGTCCCCTAAGGTCCCGTTCCGGTGGACCGAAGAGGCCGCAGCTGCTTTTCAGGCGCTTAAGGCGGAGTTCTCCTCCTCCCGGGTCCTTCGCCAGGTCGACCCCGCGCTGCAGTGCATCGTGGAGGTGGACGCTTCGGACACAGGAGTGGGGGCGGTGCTATCCCAGTGGTCGCCTGACGACGGCGCCAAACAGCCCTGCGCCTTCTTCTCCCGGCGCTTGTCCCCGGCGGAGAGGAATTACGATGTGGGGGACAGAGAGCTCCTGGCCATCAAGCTCGCGCTGCAAGAGTGGCGTCACTGGCTAGAGGGGGCGGACCTGCCGTTCGTGGTCCTGACGGACCACAAGAACTTGGAGTACCTTCGATCTGCCAAGCGCCTGAACGCCCGTCAGGCGCGCTGGTCCTTGTTCTTCGCCAGGTTCCAGTTTTCCATCACCTTCAGGCCTGGCTCCAAGAACGGCCTGCCCGACGCCCTCTCTAGGCAATTCGCCCCTGAGGAATCGGAGGACACGCTCCACACCATCCTACCCAGGTCATGCATCGTGGGAGCCATCTCCTGGGACATTGAGAGCAAGATCCGGAAGGCGCAGGAAGTGGAACCTGACCCTGGCGGCGGACCGGAGGGGAGGCTGTTCGTGCCATCTGCGGTTTGAGGAGAGGTCATCCACTGGCTACACACCTCCAAGCTCACCTGTCACCCTGGCTCCTCCCGGATGATAAACCTCCTCCAGCGGTCCTTTTGGTGGCCGGGCCTGCGGAGGGATGCTGCCCGCTACGCCCGGGCCTGTCCAATTTGTGCCACTAACAAGTCGGGAAATGCCCCTCCAGCGGGTCTGCTCCAGCCCCTGCCCGTCCCTGGCAGGCCCTGGTCGCACATCGCCTTGGATTTCGTCACCGGACTCCCAGTCTCCAACTCCTACGACACTATCCTGACCATCGTGGACCGCTTCTCCAAGGCGGCACACTTCGTTCCCCTGCGAGGTCTCCCCACTGCCCTGGAGATGGCAGACCTCCTCATCCAACACGTGGTCAGGCTGCATGGGATTCCAGTGGACGTGGTCTCGGATCGGGGGCCCCAATTTTCCTCTGAGGTTTGGAGGTCGTTTTGCAACGCTTTAGGAGCCAAGGTGAGCCTCTCCTCTGGCCATCACCCCCAATCCAACGGGCAGTGTGAGAGGACCAACCAGGAGCTGGAGGCTGCGCTCCGCTGTGTAACGGCGTCCAAACCCACGTCCTGGAGTAACCACCTTGCCTGGGTTGAATACGCCCATAATACCGCTCGCTCTTCTGCCACAGGGATGTCCCCCTTCAAGGCGTCCCTGGGTTACGACCCCCCACTGTTCCTGGCGCAGGAGAGTGAGGTAACTGTCCCCTCAGTACGGGCGCATCTCAGGCAGTTCCGCTCCATCTGGGCGTCAGCGCGCAATGCGCTTTTACGCACGGCGGAGTGCAACAGAGCCATGGCGGACCGGCACAGAAGACCTGCCCCGGCGTACAGGGTTGGGCAGCGAGTCTACGTGTCGACCCGGGACGTTACCCTAAAAGGCGAGAGGAGGAAGCTGGCACAGCGCTTCGTGGGTCCCTATCCCATCACCAGGATTGTCAACCCGGTGGCTGTGCGTGTAGCTATTCCCCCCTCCCTCCGCATCCACCCCACCTTCCACGTGTCCAAGGTGAAGCTGGCAGTCTCTGATCCCCTTTGCCCTCCTCCTGCTGCGCAACCCGCGCCCCGGGTGATTGGTGGCCATCCGGCCTGGCCCGTCTCCTCCATCCTGGACTCCCGGCGCCGGGGTCGTGGACTGGGAGGGCTATGGGCCTGATCATCGACAGTGGGTACCCCCATCGTCTGTGTTGGACCCATCGCTCATCGCTGATTTCCACCGAGCGCACCCAGAAAGGCCATCGCCAGGAGGCGCTGCTAGAGGGGGGAGTACTGTCACGCCGTGCCGCTCATCAGCGGCGCCACCTGCACACACACCTGCTCGTCATCAGCGGCGAGGAATATAAGCCGCCTCGCCCTGAGCTTCGGCCTGAAGCCGTTAGACTTCTCATGCATCGCTGTGAGTTCCTTCACCTTCAGCTATTCTCCCGGGTAAGAAGCTCTTACCTCTTTTTTCTCTCTCGAGTCTGCTTCCCTGTGCACAGGTGGATTCCCCGGCGGTGGACATCGCCTCTCCATCGCCCATTCCTCGCTGCTGCACCGAGCACTCCAGGTGGCTGTCTTCCGGACCTCGTCCTTTGCTGTGCCAGTCATCTGTGCCCTCCAAGTAAGCTCCTCTCTCGCTTGCAAATCTCCTGTGTTGGTGTGTGCCCGTCACCCTTCTCCTTTGCTTTTCTCATAGGGTTGTCCGGCTGTACGGCCTCCTGCCTCTGTGCCCGAAGCAGACGCCGCCACCAACACATTTACATCCCGCAGACACACATTCATTCACTCCTGTTGCTAATAAACTATTTGAACTTCTCTGAGCCTGTGTGTGTGCATCTCCTGAGCCGTGCGTTATGTCACCAGAGACATATGATGAACAAACGCCCAAGTGTGCACAATTAGATGAGTGGATATAAGAGAAGATCTTCTTGCTCTGAGAGAGAGCAGTCGCATTTTTCTTCCCTCCTCCCGTCTGCCTTCCTGACCTATTCCCAGCTTTGCAATGTTGCGTTTTTGTCTGTGTTTAGTCGCTCTTCTTCTGCTGAATCTTAATCTAAACGGAAATTATGGATTTGGAAGCGGCTTAAATGTGCTATTGTCACTATTTTTCAACAAGAATCGGGCCAAAGGGGAGCCCAAGAATTGGAACCTGCGAGGAGACTCATGGACATTGGAATTCATGCGTCTGTGGAAACATTATTGGTTATGATCTCAGGACTTCTATTTTTGGCTGTGAAGTTCCCTGATGTATCAGAAATTGAAGGAAGGTGAGAGAGCTGATCAAAGCGGACCCGGCAAGCTCCTTCATCAAATTCGACCAGTTGGGGAGGGCACGAGTAGCGGCAAATGGTGAACTGAATGACAGTGATTCAGCGGAGGAATACATCTGAAGCCCTGTGCTCTCCATGGAATAAAGTTTAAGCCTGCACATGGAAATTATGAAAGCACAGAATTGCACGGGTGAGGAAAAATCTATTCTCTGAGTGCACTGTGCAGATTTGATTTGACCTTGTCTTTGGTGCCCTGTATTTACATTCCTCCTGATGAAGATAAGTGGAAGGAGCGGCTCTGCCCGCTAACCCAAACAATCGGCACAGTTGTTGTTGTTTCAGCAGATGAACGCTCAAGGACAGTGCACCATGTGACAATTTACCATCTGCAAGCAAGAGCGAGAGACTCTAGACTGCTTAGATCACATGACTTTAACATCTATCCACTGCCAGGAGGCGCCCTCTGCTGTTCACTAGCAATTGACACACCTACACTTGCATTCAACATTACACTACTGATACAATTACTGATATACTGTATATTCACAATACACTGACTCTCTCAACTACTGCTTTGTCATTGTGTGATCTATTGTCTGCTAATTGTGCATTTGAGAGTTTTTTTCTTGTAATCAAAATTTTGGTCATAAAATGAGCTCTATTTTGATCAACAATACTTTTTTCTCTCTCCTATTGTGTTTTTCCCTATCCTTCCCCCCTCCCCCCTCTTCACCCCCCCCTATAAGACAGGCGCCTCGTCATGGCTGCCGCGTCATTGGGATGCGCCTTTCGTGCGCACCCAATGTCAAGTCAAATTCCTCGTATGTTTACTTGTTTACTTGTAAATGTGCCTGGCAATAAATCTGATTCTGAAGAAGTGCAAAAAATGCCTCTAACAGTAGAGGATTAGAGGATATTGCAAATCATGCAGTGAGAAGAGAAGATATTTTAGAGAGAAGATTTTCTGGCTCAGGATGATGACTGGCTTGTCACCCGGTTTAGGTTTCCACGGCCAGTCCTTGTGGAACGCACCTGTGCACTCACAAATATAACTTTGTCTTCAAGGCTTCAATATAACTCATTGGTTTGAGTAAGTGACTTTCTTTTTTGCTGATTAAACTCCAGTTTCACAGCATTCTACCAAGCCCCCAATTGCCTCTGTGTGTACAGTCGTTATGTCTATTAATAAACACATGTGTAAAGTTTAAAATGCAACAGTCTCACCCTTCCCCAGTGCACTTCATTCATTTAGAAGAGTGTGTAATCCATGTAAGTTGTATATAACTATAAAGAATACGATTTGCATTTTGGACATAAAATATCTACTTGCAGAGTCCAATATGATCTGCTTTCAACTGACAGAGGACCTTGGCTACCCACTAAATAGGTTCATATTGTCTTCTTTTTCGTGACTGTTTTCCTTTAATTCAACCAGCTGATCAACCTGGCTGGTCACAAATTGATTGATTGATTGATTGATTCATCGTTTAAAATAACGTATAAAAGATACAACATACATTTAAAAACAGTGGGATGACATAAGAAAGTGAGCACACTTATTTCCATTGTGGTCACTGGAAAGAGATTGCAGCTGATCTCGTACCTGCAACCTTCTGCTTTGAAATCTAGCACTTAACCACTGAACTATACACACTCCAAATCATAATGATCAGCTGACGCTTCTGAGGACAACTGCAGACGTCAGTCTAAATTTGTCAGTGCTAAATAAACATTTCCTTCTTATCCCTGTCGGAATAAAGGAAACAATAAACTAATCTTATAGGGCTGTGAGCAGGCTATTGAATTACCTGTATCCAGCGCTAATGCTGGAGGACAGCGTTCCAAACAAAATCTTTTCACATGCCACTGCCTCATTCAGGAGCACCTCCAACTCACATTCCGTGAAATTTCATTAAATCCATTATTTTTGATCGTGGATAAAGGAGAATCAAATGTGCTGGGCTTGTATTTATCTATTTGCATACCTATTTGCATCTAATTGCATATTCAAATGGAGGTGTGTCAAGGGAGGAGTCCGGTATTTCCTCACGCGAGTTCAATTTCAAGCAGATTGGAATGTACAAAGGAAATGTGCTTGGATTCCTGGGTACAAATGCTTTCATATATCTGGATTTTTTTGTTGTTGTTGTTTGTTTACAGTGTTTTCTTGATTTAAAATCATGTCATCTTTCAGTAGGAAATCCACGCAAGTCTTTGTACATGAGGCCCCAGGTGTTTAAACTCGTCTACCTTCACTACCTCTACCTTGCATCTTCACTGTTGCACCTGCCTCCCTCTCATTCACACACATGTATTCTTTTTTCGTTCTACTGACTTTCATTCCTCATCTCGCCAGTGCATAGCTCCACCTCTCAAGGTTCTCTTCCACCATTTCCCTACTTTCACTATTGATGAATTGAAAAACGAATATTACAAATTGCTGTCATAAAAATTTTCAAGGGAATATACATTCATGATTATCAAGTGTTTTATTTTTGTTGAATATGAGAGTCTCAAGTATGTTCAATGCAACATACTTAATTGCAAAATGCAAAAATACATGCAAATAATTATACATGCAAACATGTAAACATACTTATTTGCAAAATGCAATTAAAAGCTGCCAAAGTATGCTTTTTCACTGATTCTTTTATGCAAGCTTAGCGATCAATTGCAATTGATTATAGAAATATGTGCAATTAATTAAAAATTTTCAATGAATGCACAGTTCAATTTGAAATAAATATCTTAGAGTGAAGAGAGAGCTGGACATGAGCAGAAGCTGCTGTAGTCAGCTGAAACTCTCAGCTCCTCCATGCTAAAGTTGAAGTTTCTGAGCACGTTTTTGTGATGACCTGAAGGGTTCATTCATTCATTCATCCTTTTCGGGTCGCGGGGGGGCTGGAGCCTATCCCAGCATCTTTGGGCGAGAAGCAGGGTCCACCCTGGACAGATCGACAGTCCATCGCAGGGCCAACACAGAGAGACAGACAACCATTCACTCTCACAGTCATACCTAAGGACAATTTAGAATCCCTAGTTTTGATGCCAATTAACCTAACTTGCATGTTTTTGGCATGTGGGAGGAAACCGGAGAAATCCCGGAGTAAACCCACACAGACACGGGGAAAACATGCAAACTCCACACAGATCACTGTTGGTCGGGGGCTGACCTGAAGGGTGGTTTAGACAAATGATAAAATGGCTTACCGTACTAACACAGTAATTATTACTGTTAGGTAAATCACTGCTGATTGCTCTCACTAGTACCACTGTTGTACAGGAACTGAGGCAGACGTGATGATGCCACATTTTGGGAAAAAAAGAACCATTTATTTGTTATAATTTATTAATCACAGAAGGAATTTCAAGGGCATCCACTTGGATGAGGTTGCCACAGTGCAGCACTAATCACATCACCTTTCAAGCACACAGTCACACAGGAAAATTGACACTTGAAATTAAAATTTCTGCTTTTGGATGTTGTAAACCAAAATTAAATTTGTACTAGCATTTAAAAGCTATACTTTGTGACCTGCAATATGCACTTTAATGCATTTATCTGGAAATACTTGTGATGTTGTTTTAAATGCTAAAACAAAAGTAAAGGTCAGTTAATGTTTAGCACCAAGTCAAATGAAAGCCATGAAAGTGAGGCACATGTAGGTGTAACAGCTCAGAGTCCCAAATCTAAGGATATGATGCAGTATTTTGAATTTAATTTTTGGGAACTTAATGAATAACACCAGCAAAGAAATCTTTGCTCTGACATATACATATGAAAGAGAGCCACACATGAATTAGAAGGTATATTTATGGAGTTACATTATAAGTACTCTATTTACTGGGAAACGATAGAAGAAACTGGAAAAATCACACAAGCAGCCTTAGAACTTGAAATAATGTCTTATTTTTCTGTGTAATATTTTTTCCACTTTTGAACTTCAGATAAATTTGAGAAAAAAAGGTTATGATTAGGTAATTTATTTTCTTTCTTTTTTTGTTGGCAGCACACATCAGGGCATAATCCGCTTCAGACACATTTGATGAATGGAAGTTTGGTTTACCATGAGTGAAGATGTTTCAGGCTGCTAGCACCAGCCCAATTGCACAGGACTTAAAAAGGGACAATAGACTGCAGTTTGTTTCTAAATGGACAAAATGAACCCCATGAGGAAACCCATGGTTAGATGCTGGACAGGCTCTCTGTGGGTCACTAAAAATCTCTGACTTACCATTCATGAGTCCCTGTATCAAACGCCATGACTGTTTTAAAAGCATTAACATTAGCTCCTCTCTGACAGCCTGGCGGAAATTTTTAAAAATAACGGGGTCTTCACTTGTCCCTTGCAAACTCACACCTATTTGGAATAATCCTGATATCCTGCAAAAAAAGAGGATGTGTAGGGAGCTTGAAATGAAGAAGCGATGTGATTTTATAAATCAAGATTTATTATCAGCTTCACCTCCCAAACATGTCTCATCTCGATGCAGAAGCAGAATCAAGAGGTCGAGCGCAGTCAGACCTTCATACTTATACCCACACTCAACAAAAGACATTGCATATCAAAGCTGACATCCCGCATTAACATAATCCCCCTCCATTGTCCTCCATCTCCTCCACCTGACCCTGGGTGGTCAGGAAGTTCGATCCGGTCTCCACCGCTGCGATTCAGTCTGTTCTTTGATCCTCGCCGGTGGTTGAGACCTCTTGTCCTGTTCTGAGGTGTGAGGTCATTCCACATATGTAATCACTAAACATTCTAATATGTCTATACATATGTAGGTATGGAATATATGATTAATATAAGCCACAGATGTTAAATTTTCCACTATGGTATTAGAAAGGAATAAAAAAACTTTAGAACATCTTATTTGAGGTGGAAATTTTATCCATTTTCAGGAACTAGTGTCACAATATGACATCAGTGATAAAAAAGTTTCTTGAATACCAACAGCTTAAATCCATAATAAAAGCAAGATTCAATTGTAATCAGACAGATTTAGAGGTACCAGTTAAGGTGACAGAGTTTCTAAATTTCCGTTACCCTAAATTGATATCGAAAACACATGGACTATTATCAAAACTGGATGAGTCAGTATCTCTTCCAAAATCAAAATGGGAGACAGCCCTATCAATCAATAAAGATGAAAGCTTTTGAACACAAATATGTTTAAACACTTTTAAGTTGACTTAAAAACTCTAATTTACAACTCATAGAATGCAAAGTTCTACATAGAACTCATTACACAAGACAAAGGATGTTCAAAATGGGCCCGAGCCACACAAATATCTGCTCCCACTGCACCAGCAATGTCCCAGATAGTTCTATGCACACTATGTGGTCCTGTGCACCCGTCCAAACATTCTGGCAGAAGACGTGAAGACTTATCACTATGGCTTGAGTATCATATCCCATCCTCACCCACACTTTCCATATTAGGTGATTTAAGTGAAATAAATATAGAGGTAAGGATGTCACACATGGTTCTCACTGCCTTATGCATCACAAAGAAGACTGTCCTCATGAATTGGAAATCAAGAAATAATTTGTGTACAACTCACTATAATAACTTATCAGATTATATTAGCCTGGAGATAATGTCTGCCTCCTCAAATAACCAATTGGCTGAATTTAATTCTCTCTGGTCCCCACTTATTAATTTTATAATCTGAGGGGTGGTGGGTGGTGTCTCGCTCTCCTTGTTGCTTCTGGCGGCTGGCTACACCCTGACCACGGGGGGTTTCTGTGATCCACTGGGGCCGATATATGAAGAGCCTGTTCCGGGGTGGCTGTGTATCTGGCCTTGGGGGGGGGGGGGATGGTTGGAGGAGTGGGCCATGGCCCCGGGCCAGCTGGCCTTGCCTCCCAGGGGGGAATTGGTCTGGCCCTGGGCCCATGGTGCTAGGGGGCGTTCCCCCTCTGGGTCGGGGTTGGGGGTGCGCTGGTGGTGCAGGCCAGCCCCAACGCGTACTTGCACGGTGGGATCATAGCCTCCCCGTGGCCCTGGCGGCGCTGTGGGAACTGGTTCCTGTGTCTCGGGGGTCACCCCCATCCTCCGGGGCCTGCGGGTGTGGGTGTGCGTGAGTAAGTGTGTGTGTACATGTGTGAGTGTGCGTGTGCATGCGTGCGTGCAGGTGTGTGTGAGTGTGTGTGCAGGTGCAGATGTGGATACGTGCGCGTGTATGTGTTGTGTGTGGGCATGCGGGGTTGTGTGTGGGTGTAGGTGGGCATGTGTGATGGTGAGTGTGTGTGTGTGTGTGTGTGCGTGCATGAGGGTGGGCGTGGCTGTGTGTGTGCGGGCGCGGGTACCTTTGGGTGGACGTGTGGGTGTGGAGGATGTGTATGTGTGTGGGGGGACGTCATTGGGTACCGTTGTATCACAGGGCGGGGTGCTTTGCCGCATTGCCTCCAGTGTCCTTGGCGCCAGGTGTGTGTGGGTGTGTGGGTGCTCAGGGGTGGTCGGGGGGGGGGGCACTGGCATGGGTTGGCGGCCATGTTGCCATTGGTTTGCTCCAGGGTGGCTGTGGCTGCGTGGCACCCTGCCACTGTCAGTGTGTGTCCGGGGTGGGTGGTTGTTGGGCTTGCGGTGGGCACTCTGGGGTATCGCTTGGCATGTAGGGAGCTGTATGGGACCAACCCATTGTTCTTATTGTGATTATTGTTGTTGTGTATGTTTGTGTGTGAAAGATGTGTGGGAGTCGGTGTGGGTGTGGCTGCTCCATTATGCTTGTGGTGCGGGGAGTGCTGGGGAGCAACACTGGCGGGTCCTGGAGTTCTCAGCCTGGTGGCCGTTGCCCTGGGTTGGGATCTAGGGGCAGTGGATGGCCTTCTGAACCAGTTTGTGAGCTTGCTTCTGGCGGCAATGGACTCCCTTTTGGACCGCCTCCCTCCCAGTCTCCCCCCCCCCCCCGATTCTGGGTGGAACATGCATCTTCTTGGATATACTTAGGGTTTTGGGGTGAGGGTGTGCTGCACTGTGTCGGTGAAGAGGATACCTCTGTCTGCTGTGCAGTGGGGCCGCCGTCACCTCAATTTTAATTGCATTTTAGACACTGAGGGCTTGGGGGATTGAGAGCCCCGATGCCTATCTCAGGGGCTAGTGGTGCTCCAGCCACCATCCCTGCAATTTTAACTGCACTCTGATAGTTCACACACCTGCACACAATCACATCACACAACTGACACACACCCATCATGATTCATGTATGGGGGAGGGGGGGTGTTCCCCCACCCCTGTTGCCCCCCTTCTTCCATGGGCCTGGGGTCTGTCATGTTGTCAGACTCCCTTGGTGCTGCCGAATGAATAGATGCAAGCAAGGGAGTGAGAGAGTGATTGAAAAAGAGAGTAAGTGAGAGTGAGGGAGTGATGAGTGGAGATGGTGAAGGTGGGGCAGTTGTGTGTGGTGCCTTGCATGTCAGGTGGTATTTCGGAACACCTGCAGTGGTCTGCTGATCAGTTGCTCGGGTGGGCGTTGGGGGTGGTGGTCTGCTTCTGTGGCTGCAGCCGCCCTGGTGTGGGTCAGTGGGGATATGGCTGCTGGCCTGTGCCGACAGTCTCCCCGGTCGCTGCCGGGTGCTGGTGCGCATTCATGCTCGCTGCATCTGCATCGCAGTCACCCTAAGTAATAAGGGTGAATGAGTGTGGATAAGTGTGTGAGAGAGAGCATGAATGGATGTAAGTAGGTTGGAGCACGAATGAGAGTGTGTGTATGGGTGAACATAAGTGAGTATGGGTGACTCTGAGGGCGAGTGGGAGCGAGATTGAGTGGGTGCAGGAGTGGGAGAGTGTGGGTATGTCCGGGAGCGTGAGTGTGGGATTGTGTGGGGGAGAGGGCGAGCGAGAGTAAATGAGTGCATGTGGGTGCGTTTGAGAGCATGAGGATGTGGATGTGTGCGAATGGGTGTGTGTGCTGGTCGGGAGGTGCTGGATTGAGGGGGTAGTGCCTCTTGGCTGCATGTGCTCCCCTGGATGGGGGGGCCTGCTTTGGGCGTGGGGGTCCCCAGGGTGTGAGTTGGTGGCGGTGGGGTGGGAAGGGGCCTACTGTGGGGGTGCCTGGAGGGCTCGCGCAGGGCATGCGGGCCAGTTTCTGGTCCGGGGTGTGGGGACGCTGGCCTCCCGGCACCTGGGGCCCGGGAGCTGGCCCGGGAGCTGGAGTCTGTCTGGAGAGAGTGCCCCAAACAGTGGCAGGACCATGTGCTGTGGAAGCTTCTAGAGTACCAGGTGCAAACATGTTGTTGGCAGTAAAAATACATTTCCATTCATCCATCCATCTTCTACCACTTTTCCAGAGGTCCGGGTCGCGGAGGAAGCAGTTCAAGCAGAGAAGCCCAGACTTTCCTCTCCCTGGCCACCTTCTCCAGCTCTTCAGAGAGAATACCAAGGCGTTCCCAGACCAGCTGGGAGACACAGTCTCTCCAGTGAGTCCTTGGTCTACCCTGGGGTCTCCTCCCAATGGGACATGCTCGAAAGACCTCAAGTGGGAGATGTCCAGGAGGCATCCTGATCAGATGCCCATACCACCTCAACTGGCTCCTTTCAATGTGGAGGAGCAGCAGTTCTACTCTGAGCCTCTCCTGGATGACTGAGCTCCTCACCCTATCTCTAAGGGTGAGTCCAGCAATCCTGTTAAGAAAGCTAATTTCAGCCGCTTGTATCCGCAGTCTCATTCTTTCGGTCATTACCCAAAGCTCATGACCATAGGTGAGGGTAGGAACGTAGATTGACCGGTAAATCAACAGCTTTGCCTTAGAGCTTATCTCCCTCTTCACCACAACAGACCGGTACAATGTCCACATCACTGCAGATGCTGCTCTGATCCTTCTGTCAATCTCTCACTCCATTCTCCCCTCACTCATGAGGCCCCCGAGATGACCCCAATGAAGACCCCGAGAAACTTAAACTCCTCCACTTGGGGCAGGAGCTTGCCCCTAACCCGGAGAGGACAATCCACCTTTTTTCAGCTGAGTACCATGGACTTGGAGTTGGAGGTGCTGATTCTCATCCTAGCCACTTGATACTCAGCGGCAAAATACACTTCATTTAGTAATTTATTTAATAATGCATAGTGGCACATAAGTGAACAACGAGATATAGCCACATACACACACAAAAAAAGTGAACACCGGGGTTGTTGCGGTTGGTCATTTTTTTCTGTAGTAGGCATGTCCATAGCGTGGTATTACATAATTGCGGTTATTGCGACAGCCCTAGCCCTCCCGTTAAAACATAAATTAACTGTGGTTTATCACATCTTTGGAAAGCTGAGTTCAATTTCTCTAGCCACACCCAGGCCTGATTACTGCCACACCTGTTCTCAATCAAGAAATCACTTAAATAGGACCTGCCTGACAAAGTGAAGTAGACCAAAAGATCCTCAAAATCATGCTGTGATCCAAAGAAACTCAGGAACAAATGAGAAACAAGGTAATTGAAATCTATCAGTCTGGAAAAGGTTATAAAGCCATTTCTGAAGCTTTGGGACTCCAGCGAACCACAGTGAGAGCCATTATCCACAAATGGTGAAAACACGGAACTGGTGAACCTGAAGTGGTGAACCTTCCCAGGAGTGGCCGGATGACCAAAATTACCCCAAGTGTCATGAACCTGGGTTTGGTCAAACCGAGTTCTGACTTATGGTTATTTTTGCTCTATTTTCCATCGAGCGCGTCTGGGAGCGTTCAGGTCCTCCGCTCCCTGACAGCTTGGGCATACCTTCTCCTCTTGTCAGTGCCATCAGCTGTTTCACATTACGGGTGTTTACACACACATACACACACACTCCATTCCCATTCACACGCTCATACACTCACTCATGCACACCAGGGTTTGATTATGTTCAGCCCACGCTTTTTCATACCGGCAATCTCTTCCCTTGTTAGCATCATGATTTCAAATACGCTGCGTTTGTGGGAAGAGATTGTCAGAGCATTCACCCTCATACGTGGCAGCGTGTTCCTTCACGTATGTAGTTTCACTACCTGCTTGTTGTTCAGCCTGACATTTTCAGACGGTTCATTCCTTGGTGTTAGCGGCTGACCCTGCCTCACTCCCTCATCCACCAGACTGCACGGACAGCCCCGGATCGCTCCAGTCCTGTAAGTTATGTTTGCCTTACTCCCTGTGTCAACAACAGCTCTGCGGCACTAGGCATTCCCTCCGCCGGACTGTAGAGCATTCGAGAGGTGACCCTGTATGTCTGGTGGCCGTTATTTCATAATTGCAACTTCCTGTATTTGTGTGGACAACTGGACTTGTTATTTTGTGGTGGTTTAAGTTAATAAATGGCACGTTCTACTCTCGCAATTGGGTTTTTCATTCCTTCCCTCATGCGCCACGTAATGGCGCACGAGGAATCATGACACCAAGAGTGCGGCGATGACTCATCCAAGAGGTCACAAAAGACACCACAATAACATCCAAAGAACTGCAGGCTTCACTTGCTTCAGTTAAGGTCAGTGTTCATGACTCCACCATAATAGACTGGGCAAAAATGGCCAGCATGGCAGAGTTCCAAAACGAAAACCACTGCTGAGCAAAAAGAACATAAAGGCTCATCTCAGATTTGCCAGAAAACATTTTGATGATTCCCAAGACTTTTGCGGATATACTCTGTGGACTGACAAGACAAAAGTTGAACTTTTTGTAAGGTGTGTGTCCCTTTTCATCTGGATTAAAAGTAACACAGCATTTCAGAAAAGAAACATCATACCAACAGTAAAATATGGTGGTGGTAGTGTGATGGTCTGGGGCTGTTTTGCTGCTTCAGGACCTGGAAGACTTGCTGTGGTAAATGGAACCATGAATTCTGCTGTCTACTAAAAAATCCTGAAGGAGAATGCCCGGCCAATGTTCGTGACCTCAAGCTGAAGTGCACTTGGGCTCTACAGGAGGACAATGATCCAAAACAAAAGAGCAAGTCCACCTCTGAACGGCTTTAGAAAAACAAAATCAAGAGTTTGGAGTGGCCTAGTCAAAGTCCTGACCTTAATCTGATTGATATGCTGTGGCATGACCTTAAAAAGGCAGTTCATGCTCGAAAACCCTCCAGTGTGGCTGAATTACAACAATTCTGCAAAGACAAGTGGGACAAAATTCCTCCACAGCACTGTAAAAGACTCATTGGAAGTTATTGCAAATGCTTGATTGCAGTTGTTGCTGCTAAGGGTGGCCCAACCAGTTATTAGGTTTAGGGGGCAATCACTTTTTCACACAGGGCCATGTAGGTTTGGATTTTTTTCCCCCCTTAATAATAAACACCTTCATTTAAAAAACGCATGTTGTGTTTACTTGTGTTATCGTTGTCTAATATTTAATTTTGTTTTATGATGTGAAACATTTAAGTGTGACAAACACAAAAAAATGAGAAATCAGGATGGGGGAAAACACTTTTTCACACCAGTGTAAATCTGTTTGGCACAATAACGGTGGCAGGTTTCTGTTCTGCTCACCTAGCTCCCTTACAGGACAAGGGGAAGAAATGGACATCATAAACAGTAGATTTGCATTTTGGTGTGTTTTCTTAAAGGTAAATGTAATAAGTTGCCAAAGCAAGACTAGCAGATCATGAAAAATACAGTAGCATTAAACAAGAAAGAATATTGTGCACCATTCAAAACATGATTCATCACAAACACACCTACACATGTGCAGATATATAAACAAGAAATCTAAATCATATACTGTACTACAGATGACAGGGGAGACACCAAGCAGGTGTCTATGATGTATGAGACTGTGTGCCGCAGCTCTGTATTTCTGTTTATTTTCCTGCAAACCTGCTGTCGAACGTGCAAAGGAAGGAAGAAAGGTTGGGAAATGGGGTGTGAGAGATGAAAGTTTAGATGAAGACAGGGACAAAATTGGTTGTGTTGTGTAACATATAAAGAACAAAACTACACATAGAGAGTAAATAGGGAAATGAATGTCAACATCTTCAGGCTTTTCAAGGACAAAAAGTAAGAAATTCACAATACAGTGCCAAAAAGAACCTAACATTAAGTGTTGAGTGATATACATTTATCTCTTGTTGCCTTTTTTGTATGGATGAACGTTTGAGATTTAAATCCAATCCTGTCCAACATTATTTATAAAGCACTTCAAAAACAATGACAGCTGACACAAAGAGCTGTACATCAATGATGAATAAAATATTAAAACAATAAAAACAATAAAATACAGCTAAAAAAGTACAAAACAGCACAAATAAAACAAAAGTCATACAATAGAGTCAGTAAAAACAAATAAAACCAATGTCTCAAACTGGGTCAAAAGCCAGAGAATAAAAATGGGTTTTAAGATGAGTTTTAAAAACGGACAGTGAAGAGGCCTCTCTGATGGACAAAGGCAGATTGTTCCACAGTTTAGGAGTAGCAACAGAAAAAGCTGTGTCCCCTCTGAGCTTCCTCTTTGACTTTGATATCTCCAGGAGCAGCTGATCAACTGACCTGAGAGATCGAGCAAGAGTGTGAGGATGGGGCAGCTCAGAGAGGTAAGACCGGGCAAGGCTAGTTAATGATTTAAAAACAAATATAAGAATTTTAAAATAAACCCTAAAGTGCATAGGCAGCCAGTGAAGGGAAGCTAAAATGGGTGTCCCTCTTACGTGTTCCAGTTAAAAGACATGCGGCAGCATTTTGAACCAACTGGAGACGTGAGAGGGAAGGCTGGCTGACTCCAAAATAAAGTACATTACAATAATCCAGAATGAACAAAATTTCATTGGAGTGCAATGACAATAAAGCTTCTTACTTATCTCCAGCCAAGACGTGACAAAGGCATGGATAACTGTTTCAAAGTACTGCTTTGAAATGATGGGTTTATCCTTTGCCGGCTGCCTTAGATGAAAAAAGGCTGGACTTCACTACTGCACTGATTTGAGGAACTAATTTAAATATTAAAATGTAATGGTCCACTGTATCAAACGCGGTTGTTACAGTATGTCAAGCAGGATGAGAATTACATAATCACCAGAATCAGATGCCAGGAAGATGTCATTAAGAACCCTTAACAAAGCTGACTGTGCTATGGAGGGCTTTAAATCCAGACTGGAACACCTCCAGGACACCATTCTCATCCAGAAAGGCCTTTAACTGAGAATAAACAATTTCCTCCAATGGTTTTGAGAGAAAAGGCAGCTTTGAAATAGGCCTAAAATTAGCCATCACAGTCTGATCAAGACCAGGGGCCTTATATACAAAGACTTGCATGGATTTCCTACTGAAAGATGATATACATTTAAATCAAAAAAATGCCATAAGCAAAAAAAAAAATAAAAAAAAAATCCAGATGTATGAAACAGTGCGTATTCAGGAATCCAAGCACACTTCATTTGTACTACATCCCATTTTACTTGAAATTGAACGCACGTGAGGAAATACCAGACTCCTCCCTTGACACGCTTCAATTTGAATATGCAATTAGATGCAAATAGATATGCAAATAGATATATGCACAATCATTGCACATTTGATTCTCCTGTATCCACAATCAAAAATAATGGATTTAATGGAATTTCACAGTCTGAGTTGGAGGCGCTCCTGAATGAGGTAGAGACATATAAAAACATTTTGTTTGGCACGCTGTCCTCTGGCATTAGCGCTGGATACAGGTAATTCAATAGCCTGCTCACAACCCTCGGTATAAGATTAGTTTGCTGTTTTCTTTTATTCAGACAGGGATAAGAAGGAGCTGTTTATTTAACCTTAACATGTTTCAAATGGCATCTGCAGTCATCCTCAGAAGCGTCAGCTGATCGTTGTGATTTGTGACCAGCCAGGTGGATCAGCTGGTTGGATAAAGGGAAAACAGTCACGAAAAAGAAGACGATGTGAACCTATTTTGTGGGTAGCCACGGTCACCTGTCTGTTGAAAGCAGATCATACTAGACTCGACAAGTAGATATTTTATGTTCAAAATGCAAATCTCATCCTTTATAGTTGCAGTGGTGTGAAAAAGTGTTTGCCCCCTTCCTGATTTCTCATTTTTTTGTGTCTGTCACACTTAAATATTTCAGTTCATCAAACAATTTCAATATTAGACAAAGATAGCACAAGTAAACACAAAATGCAGTTTTTAAATGAAGGTATTTATTATTAAGGGTAAAAAAAAAATCCTAACATTCATGGCCCTGTGTGAAAAAGTGATTGCCCCCTAAACCTAATAACTAGTTGGGCCACCCTTAGCAGCAACAACTGCAGTCAAGTGTTTGTGATAATTGGCAATGAGTCTTTTACAGTGCTGTGGAGGAATTTTGTCCCACTCATCTTTGCAGAATTGTTGTAATTCAGCCACACTGGAGGGTTTTCGAGCATGAACTGGCTTTTTAAGGTCATGCCACAGTATCTCAATCAGATTCAGGTCAGGACTTTGACTAGGCCACTCCAAAGTCTTCATTTCGTTTTTCTTAAGTCATTCAGAGGTGGACTTGCTAGTGTGTTTTCGATCATTGTCCTGCTGTAGAACCCAAATGCGCTTCAGCTTGAGGTCACGAACAGATGGCCGGGCATTCTCCTAAAGGGCTGTTTGGTAGACAGCAGAATTCATGGTTCCATTTACCACAGCAAGTCTTCCAGGTCCTGGAGCAGCAAAACATCCCCAGACAATCACACTACCACCACCATATTTTACTGTTGGTATGATGCTCTTTTTCTGAAATGCTGTGTTTCTTTTACGCTGGATGTAATGGAACACACAACTTCAAAAAGTTCAACTTTTGTCTCATCAGTCCACAGAGTATTTTCCCACAAGTGTTGGGGATAATCAAGATGTTTCCTGGAAAAAACTGAGACGGGCCTTTGTGTTCTTTTGCTCAGCAGTGGTATTCATCTTGGAACTCTGCCATGCAGGCCATTTTTGCCCAGTCTCTTTCTTACGGTGGAGTCATGAACACTGACCTTAACTGAGGCAAGTGAGGCCTGCAGTTCTATGGATGTTGTTGTGGGGTCTTTTGTCACCTCCTGGATGAGTCATCATTGCACTCTTGTGGTAATTTTGGTCAACTGGCCACTCCTGGGAAGGTTCACCACTGTTCCATGTTTTCGCCATTTGTAGATAATGGCTCTCACTGTGGTTTGCTGGAGTCCCAAAGCTTCAGAAATGGCTTTATAACCTTTTCCAGACTGATACTGTAGATCTCAATTACTTTGTTTCTCATTTGTTCCTGAATTTCTTTGGATCGCAGCATGATGTCTAGCTTTTAAGTATCTTTTGGTCTACTTCACTTTGTCATATAGGTCTTATTTAAGTGATTTCTTGATTGAGAACAGGCACGGCAGTAATCAGGCCTGGGTGTGGCTAGAGAAATTGAGCTCAGCTGTGCAAGGATGTGATAAACCACAGTTAATTTGTGATTTTACGGGGGCGGGGGGTGTGTCACTTTTTCACATGGCCATGTAGGTTTGGATTTTTTTTTTACCCTTAATAATAAACTGCTTCATTTAAAAACTGCATTTTATGTTTACTTGTGTTTTCTTTGTATAATATTTAAATTTGTTTGATGATCTGAAACATTTAAGTGTGACAAACATACAAAAAAATGAGAACTCAGGAAGGGGGCAAACACTTTTTCACACCACTCTATATACAATTTACATGGATTACACACACTACTAAATGAATGAAGTGCACTGGGGAAAGGGTGACACTGTTGCATTTCAACCTTTACGCATGTGTTCATTGACATAACTACTGTACACACAGAGGCAATTGGGGGCTGAGTTTTAGTGAAGCTTTGAAAACAGAGTGCTATTTGGGGGCGCACAGACACATTGCACATGAGGTGGGTTATTTAGGACAATTACATGAATTTACTCACCAAGAAGCCACCCATCCGCACAGTGCCAACTTGTAGTTTGTTCCCAACAATGCTGTTCATTAGAATCATTAGAATAGCTGCAAATTGCACTTTGATGTTGGCCTGTTCAACTACATTGTATGGGAATATGATGTACCTGGGTGACAGCCAGACAATGCCATCCCACACAGCTGGCATAGCTCAGCTTAATGTTGACTGGGAATTCCTGATTGGTTTGCCAGCTCCCTCTGGAATGCCCCTGTTGCCAGGAACCCCAGTGTTGTCAGCACCTGCATTGGGATGGGCAGCACACGGCTTCTTGCTGTGTCACGCTCCAAGAGCAGCCATAGCTCTGAGCACAGTTCCACAAGGACTGCCCGTGGAAAACTAAACCAGCTGACAAGCCAGTCATCATCCTGAGCCAGAAAATCTTCTGTCTCTAAATACCCTTTCTGTTCTCACTGCGCGATTTGCAATATCCTCTAATAATGCTAACGCCATTGTTGTTAGAGGCATTTTCTGCACTTCTTTGCGCTTGCTTTTATATCCACTCATCTAATTGTGCACACTTGGATGTTTGTTCATCATGTGTCTCTGGTGTGTACAATAATTTTCACGTCATTGTCAGTCTCCCAACATCACCTCTAAGTGTCGCCAATGGACCGATAACAGTAGAAACATACTGACACCAGCCATGAAGTTGGCGTGGGGTGGTCATTTCATTTTTGACACATCTGAAGTTTTCTGTGGAAAAGGACATATGCCATGTTTTTGTGCGCAAGTACCCTTTGTACATGAGGCCCCAGGTTTCTTTATCAAAGGTTTCACTACTGCATGTTTAAAATTTGCAGGAACCAAACCACAAGACAAACTGTTGTTTAAAATGGTTAAAACCGACTGAGAGGGAGAACATCACAAGGGGAACCTGAAGGCTTAATATGACCAACCACATCCTCTAATTGCAACAGGGTCACAGGCTCAAACTGATTATAAACAGCAGAGCAAGGGCAGAGAGAGGGGATTCAGAGGCAGGTGTTGGGATAAGAGCCCTAATAGTGGTGAGCTCATCAATAAAAAATGTAAAAAGTCATTGCACATTTCCAGATGATGCTTCCATACTGACAGATGGTGAGGCATGAAAAACAGTCAGTGGTCTTAAATAACACACGTGAATTATGACTGATAGATGCAATAATATTAGACAAATGTTCTCTTTTAGTCTCTTTAACAGTACTCTGGTAACAATGCCAACAGTCCTTTAAAATTTAAAGCGATAAGGTATTCAAGGGTGCATTTCTAAACACACATTTACAACACCTTTGGCCACTGCAGACTACTCAACTCGAAGTTTGTCAATGTTCAGTTTACACTACAAGCCTTCTGACTTTTGACTGTGAGTCTTAAGGTCATAATTAGTTCAGACTACATGACTGAGCAGCAATTGGGGGTTACGTACTTGATGATTGTTTATCTCTAAAACTCATGTTCTCCCATGAAAAGCTGACAAGAATTGTGTTTCACTGAATGCTGTAAAGGAATAAAAAACCTTTGTTATGAGTTGTTTGGACTGTGATTAATAAGGGCCCCTTTAGGTAATTTAGGATTAGCAAAATTATTTCTATTTACTAAATATTTTTTTAAATTAATTAAATTATTTTCTAGAGATTTTTTTTTTTATTACTTTCGTCAAAGTCAAAATGTACACACATTTCCTCTGTATTTGGAAGCATAAATTTTATGAGCTGGCTCAGATGTTTTGGGTATCCTTCCATAAGCTTCTCACAATAGTTTGCTGGAATTTCAGCCCATTCCTCCTGACAGAACTGGTGTAACTCAGTCAGGTTTGAGGGCTCCCTTTCTCGCACACATCTTTTCAGCTCTTCCCACAAATTTTCTGGGATTGAGATCAGAGCTTTGTGATGGCCACTTCAAAACATTGACTTTGTTGTCCTTACAGGTGGATTCACACTACAGTGTTTGGACCAACTTTTACTGACGTTTTGGCAAACGTCTGGCTCTGGTGGCAAAAGTTAACGATAGTTGGTGTTTGTTGGTAAATGCTGGCGAAAGCTGTGTTCTTTGAAAATTTTCAGCCTGCTGAAAATTTACCGGCATTTGGAAATAAACGTTGGTGAAAGCTGTGCTCACTTTGTAAAAGTTCCTGAGCACTGGGGTAAGTTAAGCAGAGTTTACCTAAATCAGCCTAAGTTAAAGCTGGGTTCACACTATAGCGTCTGGACGTTCAAAACGTACAGACGTTTTGAAAAATCAGAGGAATAATCAGCGCAATGTCAGCTGACATCAGCATCAGGCAATGCTAATGTAAAGATCAGCATTTTTGGAGGCTTCCTGCTGTTCTGTTTTTGGAGTGAACACATCTCCTTTGGGCATATGTTTTAGTATTTATTTTCCTTTTATATTGCTCTGTAGTTATGTCTTCATATCCTTTCCCCCTGTTCATTCATTCATTTAAAAAATAAGAAAATAGTGCAATAGACTCCAACACTAAGTCCACAATTAAAATGTGAATGTGGATGGAATAAAAAAAACTGTTCAGTGAATCATCATATGAATAAAATGACAGGTGATTATATTTTGACTGTTACAACTCTCTCCATTAGAATAACAAAATCCTGTTAGGTGTCATTTACTTTTTGACACCACATCAGTGCTGTTTGATTCCTACAATGGAAGTGAACCAATAAATCCTGGAGAATTATTATGTATTACACACAGAGCAGAAAATAAAGAACAGTAAATTTCTCAATGAGATTATATATATCTGTATATGTATATGTATATCAGTCTGTCTACTCTCTGCCTGCTACATATATATATATATATATATATATGTAGCAGGCAGAGAGTAGACAGACTGACTAAAAATTTCACGGAAAAAAACCGTTATTCCACGTACCAAGAAAATATTTTTTCAGACAGCAAAAAAAAAAAAAAAAGAAAACATTTTAATTTTAAAAATGATCGATCTCTGTTTTCAAGGCAACCAGTAATGCATACTGGCAAAAGACACATTTTCAGAACAGCACAGCCTAGTGGTAGAAAAATAACACTGCAAAGACATAAAACCCCAAACCACTCACCAGACCACACCCATCACACCATCAAATGTCTGTATTTTATATATAAAATAAATATAATAAAATGTCTGTATTTATAATATATAATAATATATAAAATGTCTGTATTTTATATATAAAATACAGACATTTGATGATGTGATGGGTGTGGTCTGGTGAGTGGTTTGGGGTTTTGTGTCTTTGCAGTGTTATTTTTCTACCACTATGTAGGAAAACGTTAATTTTGGATAACCTCTAGTGAACCCTCAGAAACAGTGTGGATTAGATGCTAATGGCAAATGTAAATATTCTTAATAAATGTACCTTAGAGACTATAATTTAATGATTAATAGTAAATGGGAGCATTTATAGGGAATGTATTAAAGGACTGAATATGCACTGTCTAGATATGAGCTGTCAATGGAAGTAGTAGCGTTTCTACGCCAGAGGTGGCGCTCAGTAATGTTAAGACACTGTGTAGTGTTAGAGAACACCATAGAAGAAGAGTGTAGGCGCTCTAGTGTGAGTGTTCCAGAGAATGTTCGAGAGAGACGTCGAGAGACGGAGAGAGAGAGTGTTTAGACAAGATGGTGTCTAGCGATGTGCTGTTGTAATGTATAAGTGATGTGCCGTGCCGTGTGAGCTGGTAAAGTCAATAAACGGTCGCTGCAAAGTCTAAACAGCTTGGCTTATCATCCTTCCTCCCCTTTGCCCCTCCTGGGTGTAACAAAACTTGGTAGCAGAGGATGGTTCAGCTGTGTATAAGACGGTGAGTGAGCAAATAAAAAAGAAAAAAAAAGGCCGTAATGATGGAGCTGGAGCAGCTACAAGCTAAGCTAACTGAGGCCTTGGTGCTGTTACGGGCCGAACAGCTAAATGAGGTCTGTTTATTTGCAAAGATAAGCCCAGCCGAACCGTCTAAGAAGTACACGCTGATACGACTGTTAATCGAGGAGGTAAAAAAAACCATCGAACGCGAAGAGGAGGATGTTATCCGCGAGTTTCTGCTAAGGCTAATAGCATGTGCTAACAAAGCTAAGCTAAGTGAACCGTTGACGCAGGCAGCGACTACGGCCGGCACGAGCCGCGAGGCGGAGGCACTCGCCAGTTTACAGAGCCAGTATGCCGCTCTGCATGAAAGTATTATTGACTCAACTAAACGGGTTGAAGAAGAAATAATAAGGCTGACGGATGAACAGGCCGCGCCGCCACCGGGCTGCCATTTTGTGACACAGCCCGAGACCGCGCCGCCACCGGGCCGCCATTTTGTGATACAGCCCACGGTCCCCACAGCGCCCCTACCGCCAGAAGTGATCATTAAACGGGAGTTTAAGATAAATGGGCAGATAGGGGAGAGGGGCCAAAAAGACAAGTTGTCTTATTCCAATCTCACTCACCAGATTAATACGGGCTTGAAGAAAAAGCACAGTGAGGCTGAGATAATTGAGGCTGTTGTCAAAGCAGTGAGTCCTGGATTGAGTTTGCGCGCTATGCTGGAGATTAAGTCAGATCTCACACTGCCACAGCTGCGCATAATCCTGCGAGGACATTATAAAGAAGATAGTTCCACTGACTTGTATCATCGTCTGATAAATCTCACACAAGACAGTAATGAGTCACCTCAGAATTTCCTGTTTCGTGCCATTGAGCTAAAGGAAAGACTTTTAGCAGCATCCAGAGAGCCTGGCACCGAAGAGCAGTTTAGTTCTGATCTTATTCAGAGGAAGTTTCTGAGGGCGGTGGAAACAGGACTAATCAGTGTTGATGTGAAATATCAACTGAAGCGTTATTTGGAGGATCCTGCCGTCATCGATGAGCTACTGATTTCAAAGATGAATGCAGCAGCCAGTCTTGAATGGGAACGGCATCAGAAATTTAAAAGGCACACAAAAGAACTAAAGGTTCGAGAATGCCGAGTGGAAAATCTGACGGGTCAGTATGCAACCGAGAGAGGAGTGGATGGCCAAGAGCGCCCCCTACCATCGACAAAAGGAAAAATCCTTAAATCCCAAAGCACAGTGACCCGTACGGAAGCTGAGCTCCTGAACATAGTCACGCAGCTGAAGAGTGACATGGAGGAGATCAAAAAGGCCATACGTGAGTCTCCCAGAGCACCTCATGCTCAAAGAGCCAGGAGGACGCGTGGCTGCAAGAGATGTCAGGCCACCAGCAATGGCGATCAATGTAACCACTGCTTCAGGTGTGGAGTCAGCGGCCACATGTCAAGGGAATGTCGGATAGGGAGGAGACTCGGAAGAGGAACAGGGCAAGTAGACACGGCGGCCAATACTGTCGCAGCCACATCAGAACAAGCTAACACACAAGAACTGTATGAGCTCGTTACTGACAGTATTCGGAGGTTAGAAGCAAGGCTGGTAGCTCAGGCCGAGGTACCTCCTGTAGAAACGGTCCGTGTTAATCTACTGTCCCCTAATCGCCAATTACAGTTACTCAATTTGGTTAGAAAAAAATATGTCATCACCTGCTTCCTCGATGACAAGGAGACACAGGCATTGTGGGACACAGGGTCACAGGTTTGTTTAATGAATGACACCTGGAGACAGGAGCACCTGCCACACACCACCGTCAGAGACTTAGCCGAGTTGGTGGGTCCAATAATCTTGAATGGGAGGGCAGTGAACCAGACACCGATTCCATTCTCAGGGTGGGTCGAAGTCACATTTAAGCTGCCGACAGTTAGTCGCCCACCGGTGGAACTCTTAGTTCCTGTGCTAGTGGTGAAGGGAGACGGAGTGGCAGAGCCGCCTATCATTGGGTTCAACGTGATTGACCATGTCCTGAAGATGGGCATTAAATCCCCTTGCGCCATCAGTGAAGCTGTTAGCGCAGCCTTCTCATTTGACTGTAAGAAAACAGAAGTGTTTTTGAAAGTGATGCAAAGTGAGGAGGATAGGCTGGGGGAAGGAATGGTAAAAGTTGGCAGTGAGTTGGTTACCATCCCTGCTGGCCAAACCAAAACAGTCAAAGGTTGTGTCAGAGCAGGCTCACTTCCAGACACACAAGACGTCTTATTTGAGCCGAGTCAGTACACCCAGTTACCAGAGGGTTTGCAGATGCAAAGTGGGTTGGTGCAGTTATGGAAAGGGAAGCGATCTATGTTTAAAATACCTATAACAAACAGTACGTCCCGTGATATCCAGCTGCCCGCTAAAACCATTTTGGGGGAAACGCAGAGAGTTAAAACTGCTTATCCGGCAGATATTAGACCCCCTGCTGTAAACCAAGCGACCGTCGACCCAACGACGAGTGAGACAGGAAGAAACAAAGAGACCGAGATGAACTGTGCTGTCAAAGAGACTATGGACATGTGGGACCCTCCAGTTCCCCTTGATCATCTCTCACCCATACAGCAAGAGCAAGTAAAACAGCTACTACGGGAGGAACGGCAAGCGTTTTCCCGTGATGAGTATGATGTAGGGACAATTCCCTCTTTACAGTTGAGGATCAGACTCAAAGATCACGATCCTGTCAAAAAGACTTATGTTTCTGTTCCCAAACCACTTCATAAAGAAGTAAAGGAGTATTTAGAAGACCTGCTTAACAGGGGCTGGATCATCAAATCCAAGTCATCGTATTCCAGTCCAATTGTCTGTGTGCGAAAGAAAGATGGAGGTCTGCGTTTGTGTTGTGACTTTAGAGAATTGAACAAGAAGTCTATTCCAGACAGACACCCAATTCCCCGCATACAGGATATGCTGAACAGTCTAAGTGGGAGTGTGTGGTTTTCAGTCCTCGACCAAGGAAAGGTGTATCATCAGGGTTTCCTGGAAGAGTCGAGTAGACCCCTCACTGCATTTATCACTCCCTGGGGTTTGTTCGAGTGGGTAAGGATTCCATTTGGTTTGTCCTCAGCACCAGCAGCATTCCAAAGATCTATGGAGGAGTGCTTGTGGGGGTTGAGAGATGATGTTTGTCTGCCTTACCTCGATGATAACCTTGTTCATTCACAGACTTTTGAAGATCACTTGCGAGACCTGAGAAGCGTCCTGCACCGCTATCAAAGTCATGGAGTGAAGTTGACTCCCCAGAAATGTGAATTATTCAAGCAGCAGGTACGTTTTCTTGGTAAAATGGTAACAGGACAGGGTTACACCATGGACCCTGCGGACATTGCTCCAGTGCAGACACTCAAACAGCAGCAACCTTCCACTGTGGGAGAGCTAAGGAAATTGCTAGGTTTTATTTCATATTACCGCAGCTATATTCCAAACTTCTCTCGTATAGCAAAGCCTCTTTACGACCTTCTGGCTAAAGATCACACAGACAAAGCAAAGAAAAACTCAAAGAAACATGTCAAAAAGAATGATGGAGGCCACTTACCCTCATCTCATGTGATCAAGTGGCACCCAGAGCATCAAGCAGTAGTTTGTCAGCTTGTTGACCTTCTTACCCAACCCCCAGTGTTAGGTTACCCGAACTTTGAAGAACCCTTCATTTTACACTGTGACGCTTCACAGGAGGGGCTTGGGGCGGTGTTATACCAGCGACAACAAGACAAACTGGTGGTGATAGCATATGGCTCCCGGACATTGTCAAATTCAGAGAAGAACTACCACCTTCATTCAGGGAAGCTGGAGTTTCTTGCCATGAAGTGGGCCATCTGTGAGAGGTTTCGGGATTATCTGTACTATTCTCCACCATTCAGTGTCTATACGGACAATAATCCCCTAACGTATGTGCTTACCACCGCAAAGTTAAATGCAACCACACAGCAACCACACTCTTTATACTGCGGACTTCTCACACAACACAACACATTGCCATCTACAGAAGTTCTCTGATGACTCTGCGATCGTTGGTCTCATCTCCAACGGAGATGAAGCTGAGTACAGAGGGCTTATCCAGGACTTTGTGGACTGGTGCCATCGTAACTGCCTCCAGATCAACGCGAGGAAAACTAAGGAGCTGGTGGTGGACTGCCGCAGGCATGGGCAGCCCCTCACAGCACCAGTAAATATACAGGGAACAGACATCGAGATGGTGACATCCTATAAGTACCTGGGTATTCATCTGAACAATAAACTAGACTGGTCACACAATACTGACGCACTCTACAAGAAGGGACAGCGCAGGCTGTTCCTGCTGAGGAGACTCAGGTCTTTTGGTGTACAAGGGGTGCTGCTGAAGTCATTCTATGACACGGTGGTGGCATCAGCCATCACTTTTGGAGTGGTCTGCTGGGGCAGTGGCATTACTGCAGCCGATAGGAAGAGACTGAACAAACTGATTAAGAAAGCTAGCTCTGTCCTGGGGCAGCGCCTTGATCCGATGGAGGAGATAGGAGAGAGAAGGACGGTGGCTAAACTGTCATCTCTGCTGGAGTCCGAGTTCCACCCTATGCAGGACATACTGGATGCACTGAGGAGCTCATTTAGCAGCAGGCTACATCATCCCAGGTGCACAACCGAGAGGTTTCGTAGGTCCTTCCTACCAACGGCTGTCAGACTGTACAACCTAAGCAGGGCTGCTCGCAGAGATAGCAAAAAGACGTAACAAACTAATAGTTTTTTTGAATGCAAAAGATGCAATAGACTTACACAATGGTCCTCTCCGGCATACAACTAGGAACATACCGGTCGCTATGGAGGGTGAGAATATGTATGGGCACATAATCATACCATGTAGGATAACTAAGTAGACGGTTATGCTGTTTCATCCCACCTAGCAACAATGCTCTGCACTGTGTGTGTTTATATATTTACATATTTATTCCATCTAGCTACAATGCTCCGCACTGTGTTTTTATATATCTACATATTATTCCATCTAGCTACATTGCTCCGCACTGTGTGTGTTTATATACTTGCATATTTATTCCACCTAGCTGCAATGCTCCGTACTGTGGGTGTTTATATATTTACATATTTATTCCATCTAGCTACAATGCTCTGCACTGTGTGTCTGTGTGTGTGTGTGTATATATATATATTTTATAGTAATATGTACATATGTATATTAGCTGCTCTTGCTTGCTTGTTTTTTTTTTTTCTTGCCTTCTGATTGTTGCTCTGAGTGTTGCTATCCCTGTGCTGTTGCAATCCTGGAATTTCCCCGTTGTGGGACTAATAAAGGCTTATCTTATCTTATCTTATCTTACAGAGGTGGGTAGCAGAACTAGCTGATTTCCAGTTTGTGATTAAGTATCGCCCTGGAAAAGCAAACAGAGATGCAGACGGACTTTCACGTATGCCCCTAGATATGGAGCAGTACATGAACAAATGCACACAGAATGTTGATCCTGATGTGATGAATTGTGTGACACAGGCAGTCAAGGTAAAGTCACAAGAAAATGAACCATGGCTCTGCCCAGTCACCATTTCTACTCTCATCAGTGAAGCAGACCAAGAAGCCAGCTCTATAGCTGAAATATCAAAGACTGATATAAAAAGAGCTCAAGAAGAAGACTCCGTGATTGGAGAGGTGTTGCGCTATGTGTTGTCAAAACAATGGCCAAGAAGTGTAAAGCAGCACAACAGTAAAATTGCAGCTCTAGTCAGGCAAAAACACAAGCTGTACTTGGAAGATGATGGACTGCTTTACAGGAGAACAGCAACACATGACCAGCTACTCCTACCCCAGAAGTTTCACAAACCCGTGTTCAAAGAGCTCCATGAAAACATGGGTCATTTAGGGGTAGAGAGAGTGATGAACTTGATAAGAGAGCGTTTTTATTGGGCTCATATGCAAAGAGATGTGGAGCACTACATCACAAAAGTTTGCAGTTGTTTGAAGAACAAACGTCCCAATAAGATAACAAGGGCACCACTGACTAACATTGTCACCACGTACCCATTCGAATTAGTGTCAGTGGATTTCCTGCATTTGGAGAAGTGCAAAGGAGGATATGAGTATATCCTGGTTGTAATGGACCATTTTACTCGTTTTGCCCAGGCTTACCCATGTCGTAACAAAGCTGCCCACACCGCTGCTGAGAAGATCTTTGGAAATTTTGCCCTTAAGTTTGGTTTCCCCACACGACTCCATCATGATCAGGGAAGAGAGTTCCAAAATAAACTTTTTGCAAAACTCCAAGAGTACAGTGGTGTGCAGGGGTCCCAAACAACGCCCTACCATCCCCAAGGGAATGGGCAGGTGGAACGATTTAATCGTACACTGTTGGCAATGCTCAGAAATTTGCCCGAAGCAGCTAAGGAAGACTGGAAGTCCTCGCTGGCAAAAGTGGTTCATGCCTATAATTGTACGCGTAGTGAAGCTACGGGGTACGCACCATATTTTCTGTTGTTTGGTCGTAGTCCAAAGTTGCCTATTGATCTGATGTTTGGCCTCACAACAAGAGAGCAGAGTGTTTCTCAGCAGGACTATGCTGAAAAGTGGAGAGCTACAATGACTGAAGCTTACAAACTCGCTTCTAAAACAGCAAACAAAGAAGGGATGAGAAGTAAAGCACTTTATGATAAAAAGGTTCACGGTGCTGAGTTACTCCCTGGATCCAGAGTATTGGTTCGAAACTTGACCGAAAAAGGTGGGCCAGGAAAATTAAGATCATACTGGGAAGGCAAGGTGTATGTCGTGACCCAAAAGAAGTACCCAGACAGTCCAGTATATGAAACCAGACCTGAAACTGGTAAGGGACGCACTCGGGTCATACACAGAAACCTTTTGTTACCATGTGACTTTCTTCCCATGGAAACAGTGAAACATGCCTCTAAGAAAATAAGAGAAAGAGACTCTAAAAGACAAAGGCATGTGGACAGACAGAGCAACACTGATGATGATGAAGATGAAGAGGGTTGGAATGCCATAATCGGATTACGAGCTGGGAAGGATCAAGAGCAGCGTCCACTGAGAGCCGATGCACCGGAGTTCTACCCGCATGATGACACTACTCCGGAGGATGAGGACCAGGACCCAGATGACGTCACGCAGGTGCAGCTGGCACCAGAGGTCGACGATCCGGTGGTTCCAGATCCAGCTGAGGCAGACGAGGACCAGAGTGATGAGGTGTCGGAGTCCAGTTCCAGTGACCAGGAGGGACCTGACGAGATTCCTGTTAAAACGTATCCTTCAAGAATAAGAAAACAGCCATTGAGATTGACTTATGATAAGTTAGGCCAACCTAGCACTTCATTGCATTTCATCTGTCTAGAACAAAGGTGTAGAAGCTAAAGATAACCATTGGTCAGACATAAATGTCTTGAAAAGTAACTTGGTAGTTACTGTGATGGTTGATAAAAAAAATTGAAAAAGAACAAAAAAATTTAAAAACACAAAAAGAGACTTGCAGTATGTTACTAAGGCACAGGCATCACACCAAGGTTTATTTGGTAGGCTATGACTAGATTGAGTATCCTTACTCTCAGGAAAGATGCAGATACCCACCATGATGGATGGAGCGGTTGAAGGTTATCGTGCACAAAGACCTCTTCTGCAAATGTATTGCATGGAATAGGAGATACATGCTGTACTATGGACAATCACCAGTGGCATCTTTATAGACTTTAATGAACTCTGACTCCTGTGTAGTGATACCCTACTTAACATGTAATGCATGATTACCAAATGTGAACTGACAGAAGAAAAGGAAAAAAAAAACTACTGTTTTCAGAAAGGTGTAATGTCGGGACGACATTAACTTTTTGAGGGGTGAGTGTAGGAAAACGTTAATTTTGGATAACCTCTAGTGAACCCTCAGAAACAGTGTGGATTAGATGCTAATGGCAAATGTAAATATTCTTAATAAATGTACCTAAGAGACTATAATTTAATGATTAATAGTAAATGGGAGCATTTATAGGGAATGTATTAAAGGACTGAATATGCACTGTCTAGATATGAGCTGTCAATGGAAGTAGTAGCGTTTCTACGCCAGAGGTGGCGCTCAGTAATGTTAAGACACTGTGTAGTGTTAGAGAACACCATAGAAGAAGAGTGTAGGCGCTCTAGTGTGTTCCAGAGAATGTTCGAGAGAGACGTCGAGAGACGGAGAGAGAGAGTGTTTAGACAAGATGGTGTCTAGCGTGTGCCGTGTGAGCTGGTAAAGTCAATAAACGGTCGCTGCAAAGTCTAAACAGCTTGGCTTATCATCCTTCCTCCCCTTTGCCCCTCCTGGGTGTAACAACTAGGCTGTGCTGTTGTGATATACTGTATATATACAGTATATATTGTGGAGATGAAATAACCAGACCAAACTTTCCGAGCAGATGCACTTTATTTCACTCTGACATCTTCCAGAATCAGAACATTAGAACATTACACATGTGAAGCAGGGACTCTCTCTTTTATATCCCAAAACTCACACCTCCCTGCTACCTGAGGTCCTGCATTCACCATTCACTCTCCCCAGACAATTCCCCTTACCCCCCAGCCCTTTGATCTCCATGCTCTCTCAGTCTGAGATGAAAACTACACAGCATGGGTCCCCCACAATATATATATATATATATGTACTCACCGGCCACTTTATTAGGTACACCATGCTAGTAACGGGTTGGACCCCCTTTTGCCTTCAGAACTGCCTCAATTCTTCGTGGTATAGATTCAACAAGGTGCTGGAAGCATTCGTCAGAGAGTTTGGTCCATATTGACATGATGGCATCACACAGTTGGCGCAGATTTGTCGGCTGCACATCCATGATGCGAATCTCCCGTTCCACCACATCCCAAAGATGCTCTATTGGATTGAGATCTGGTGACTGTGGAGGCCATTTGAGTACAATGAACTCATTGTCATGTTCAAGAAACCAGTCTGAGATGATTCCAGCTTTATGACATGGCGCATTATCCTGCTGAAAGTAGCCATCAGAAGTTGGGTACATTGTGGTCATAAAGGGATGGACATGGTCAGCAACAATACTCAGGTAGGCTGTAGCGTTGCAACGATGCTCAATTGGTACCAAGGGGCCCAAAGAGTGGCAAGAAAATATTCCCCACACCATTACACCACCACCACCAGCCTGAACCATTGATACAAGGCAGGATGGATCCATGCTTTCATGTTGTTGACGCCAAATTCTGACCCTACCATCCGAATGTCGCAGCAGAAATCGAGACTCATCAGACCAGGCAACGTTTTTCCAATCTTCTATTGTCCAATTTCGATGAGCTTGTGCAAATTGTAGCCTCAGTTTCCTGTTCTTAGCTGAAAGGAGTGGCACCCGGCGTGGTCTTCTGCTGCTGTAGCCCATCTGCCTCAAAGTTCGACGTACTGTGCGTTCAGAGATGCTCTTCTGCCTACCTTGGTTGTAACGGGTGGTTATTTGAGTCACTGTTGCCTTTCTATCAGCTCGAACCAGTCTGGCCATTCTCCTCTGACCTCTGGCATCAACAAGGCATTTCCGCCCACAGAACTGCCGCTCACTGGATATTTTTTCTTTTTCGGACCATTCTCTGTAAACCCTAGAGATGGTTGTGTGTGAAAATCCCAGTAGATCAGCAGTTTCTGAAATACTCAGACCAGCCCTTCTGGCACCAACAACCATGCCACGTTCAAAGTCACTCAAATCACCTTTCTTCCCCATACTGATGCTCGGTTTGAACTGCAGGAGATTGTCTTGACCATGTCTACATGCCTAAATGCACTGAGTTGCCGCCATGTGATTGGCTGATTAGAAATTAAGTGTTAACGAGCAGTTGGACAGGTGTACCTAATAAAGTGGCCGGTGAGTGTATATATATATATATATATATATGTGTGTGTGTGTGTGTGTGTGTGTGTGTGTGTATTACCCCGTACATTTAAAAAGTTAAAAAAATATGTCATACACACCTTGTTATCACCAAATACTGTACATTGTCCTGACATATATACACACACACACACACACACACACACACACATATTAGATTAGATTAGATAAGCCTTTATTAGTCCCACAACGGGGAAATTCCAGGATTGCAACAGCACAGGGATAGCAACACTCAGAGCAACAATCAGAAGGCAAGAGAAAAAACAAGCAAGCAAGAGCAGCTAATATACATATGTACATATTACTATAAAATATATATATACACACACACACACACACAGACACACAGTGCAGAGCATTGTAGCTGGATGGAATAAATATATGAATATATGAACACACAGTGCAGAGCATTGTAGCTAGATGGAATAAATATGTAAATATATAAACACCCACAGTACGGAGCATTGCAGCTAGGTGGAATAAATATGCAAGTATATAAACACACACAGTGCGGAGCAATGTAGCTAGATGGAATAATATGTAGATATATAAAAACACAGTGCGGAGCATTGTAGCTAGATGGAATAAATATATAGATATATAAATATAAACACACCCAGTGCTGAGCATTGTAGCTAGATGGAATAAATATATAGATATATAAATATAAACACACCCAGTGCAGAGCATTGTAGCTAGATGGAATAAATATGTAAATATATAAACACACACAGTGCAGAGCATTGTTGCTAGGTGGGATGAAACAGCATAACCGTCTATTTAGTTATCCTACATGGTATGATTATGTGCCCATACATATTCTCACCCTCCATAGCGACCGGTATGTTCCTAGTTGTATGCCGGAGAGGACCATTGTGTAAGTCTATTGCATCTTTTGCATTAAAAAAAAAAAACTATTAGTTTGTTACGTCTTTTTGCTATCTCTGCGAGCAGCCCTGCTTAGGTTGTACAGTCTGACAGCCGTTGGTAGGAAGGACCTACGAAACCTCTCGGTTGTGCACCTGGGATGATGTAGTCTGCTGCTAAATGAGCTCCTCAGTGCATCCAGTATGTCCTGCATAGGGTGGAACTCGGACTCCAGCAGAGATGACAGTTTAGCCACCGTCCTTCTCTCTCCTATCTCCTCCATCGGATCAAGGCGTTGCCCCAGGACAGAGCTAGCTTTCTTAATCAGTTTGTTCAGTCTCTTCCTATCGGCTGCAGTAATGCCACTGCCCCAGCAGACCACTCCAAAAGTGATGGCTGATGCCACCACCGTGTCATAGAATGACTTCAGCAGCGCCCCTTGTACACCAAAAGACCTGAGTCTCCTCAGCAGGAACAGCCTGCGCTGTCTCTTCTTGTAGAGTGCGTCAGTATTGTGTGACCAGTCTAGTTTATTGTTCAGATGAATACCCAGGTACTTGTAGGATGTCACCATCTCGATGTCTGTTCCCTGTATATTTACTGGTGCTGTGAGGGGCTGCCCATGCCTGCGGCAGTCCACCACCAGCTCCTTAGTTTTCCTCGCGTTGATCTGGAGGCAGTTCCGATGGCACCAGTCCACAAAGTCCTGGATAAGCCCTCTGTACTCAGCTTCATCTCCGCTGGAGATGAGACCAACGATCGCAGAGTCATCAGAGAACTTCTGTAGATGGCAATGTGTTGTGTTGTGTGAGAAGTCCGCAGTATAAAGAGTAAACAGGAAGGGAGCCAGCACCATTCCCTGGGGGGCCCCCGTGCTACTGATGATCGTGTCGGAAACACAGTCCCGGGTTCTCACAAACTGAGGCCGGTTCGTGAGGTAGTCCAGGATCCATGATGACAGGTGCTGGTCCACCCCTGCGCGCAGCAGCTTGTCCTTCAGGATCATCGGTTGGATGGTGTTGAAAGCACTGGAGAAGTCAAAGAACATGATCCTCACCATATTCCCGGGCTTCTCCAGGTGGGACAGAGAACGGTGAAGGAGGAAGATCACCGCATCCTCCACCCCAATGCCATGCTGGTAGGCGAACTGGAGTGGATCCATCGCTGGTTCCACCAGGGGGCGGAGATGAGCAAGGAGCAGTCTCTCCAGGGTCTTCATCAAGTGGGACGTCAAGGCCACCGGTCTGAAGCTGTTCAGGTCTTTGGGGTGGGAAGTTTTTGGTACAGGTACCACACAAGATGTTTTCCACAGCTGTGGTACCCTCCCCAGTTTCAGGCGCATGTTGAAGATATATGTCACAATCCCACACAGCTGGTCTGCACAGGACTTGAGGAGCTTTGCGCTGATGCCGTCCGGTCCCGACGCCTTCCTCGCCTTGATCTTCCTCAGCTCCGTCCTCACCTGGGTCTTGGTCAGGGTCAGGATGGGGGGCTGTGTGTTGGGAGTGGGGGGGGTGTCGGTGGAGTGGGGAGTGGGTAGCAGGACTTGATTTCTTAGAGGCAGCAGTGGTTGTTGTGCAGACAGGGGGGAGGGCGGTTGGTCAAATCTATTGAAAAACAGATTCAGGTTGTTCACCCACTCCCTGCCCCCCGTGGCCTGGGGGGAGGTATTCTGGAGCCCCGAGATGGTTTTGAGGTTTCTCCAGACCCCGCTGATGTCGCTCTGTTGCAGCTTGTCCTCCATCTTCTTCCTGAAGCTGTCCTTGCCTTCTCTGATCTTTCTCCTCAGCTCCCTCTGTACGGACTTCAGCATCTCCCTGTTCCCCGACCTGAAGATCCTCTTCTTCTCTCTCAGAAGTGTTTTTATCTCAGGGTTGATCCAGGGTTTGTTGTTTGAGTGACGCCGTATGGTCTTGGTGGGAACGGATTTGTCCACACAGAAGCTGAGGTAGCCCGTGAAGGTGTGAATGAGGCCATCGATGTCCTCACCATGTGGATCGCAGAGCTGCTTCCAGGCAGTGACTTCAAAACAGTCCTTTAGAGTGTCCATTGTCTCCTCAGACCATAACTCCACAGTGTGCATGGCCGGAGGTTGTCTGTGCACTAGGGGTTTGTACACCGGTCGGAGATGAACCAAGTTGTGATCCGATCTCCCAAGTGGGGGGAGTTGTGATGAGGTGTACGCCTCCTTAGTGTTTGCGTAGAACGAATCCAGTGTTTTATTGTCTCTAGTGTGGCATGTGACATACTGGGTGAAAGTGGGCAGAATGGGAGACAGTGAAACGTGGTTGAAATCGCCTGAGATGAGGAGAAGAGCATCTGGGTGTTCTGTCTGCAGCCTGCTGGTTACTGAATGGATGACGTCACGCGCTGTCCCAGCGTTCGCCGTCGGATTTGCATAAACAACAATGCAGATCACGTGTGAGTGTTCTCTCGGGAGATATGTAGGCCTCATGCTAACAGCTAGCAACTCAATGTCTTTGCTGCAGTGTCGTTGTTTAACAGTGATATGTCCCGGTCTACACCAGTTGTTGTTAACATACATTATCACTCCACCGCCCCTAGTTTTGCCACTCTCTGGTGTTCGGTCAGCTCGTATCATGTGAAAACCCTCCAGCTCAATGTTAGCATCTGCTGCTAGTTCAGTTAGCCACGTCTCAGTAAACAAAAGGAGAGAGCACTCCCGGTAAGTGCTATCATAACGGGAGATAGCCACTAGCTCATCTAACTTTCCCAGTATCGACCGTACATTTCCCATGACAACAGATGGAAGGGAGGGTCTGTACCTTATATTTTTTGTCCTCCGCCTTACTCCAGCCCGGCAGCCGTGGCGTTTTCACCTCAGTTCTCTCGGTATGTCGAGTTTTTCCAGTGGGACCGGGTGGCGGTTAAATGCTAGCAGCTCTCCCCTGTTGTATCGAATCCTGCTATAAACAGTGGCTCCGTCCACCGGCTCAGGAGACATTTGGGACGATCTGTGTGTCCGTGATATAAGTGGGGTGAAAAAAAAAAAAAGTGATCAAAAGAGAGAGGAAGGGAAAAAAAAAAAAAAAAAAAACTCGGAATCGAGCCGCTGTTGCAAAAGGCAGCCAACTGGTGTGGCGCCCAGATAGTGATATATATATATATATACTGTATATATATATATATATAAGATAAGATAAGCCTTTATTAGTCCCACAACGGGGAAATTCCAGGATTGCAACAGCACAGGGATAGCAACACTCAGAGCATCAAAAGAGAGAGGAAGGGGAAAAAAAACTCGGAATCGAGCCGCTGTTGCAAAAGGCAGCCGACTGGTGTGGCGCCGAGAGACTATTAACAGTGGTATACAAACGTTATAAAAATTACCTCGATAAATCAGTGTGTTAAGTATAATTTTAAAAAATGAACTTATGATATAATGCTGTTTACACTGAAATGAGCTGCCTTCATATTCTTCCTCCTCATTTTGTACAAGTGTAAAAAATAATTTTCATATGATAAGTTGAAATATTAATTATCCTTAGAGGCCTAGTGAATTTACACTGAAACGATAATTAAACTGGACGTCTGTCGTAAGCTAGTCATGCTACAGCAGAGCGACGCCGCTCAGTTCAAACCAGACCACGCTTCCTCAATGTCAGCCATCTTTAACAGTTGTCAACGTGTCGTCAGTGAGGTTACACAGCTTCTCTTCAAATGCACAATTGCAAAAACCCCACTTTATAATCTATATTATTCCCATAAAAAATAAGATTTAATTTATAGCAATAATGTAAAATGAATCTCATCTCCCATCTGTTGACGCCGTTAACATCTGTATGTACACAAAAAAAATAGAGTAAACTGATGCTACAGTCTCTTTTTGTTACAGTACACTTTTCTTCTGCTAACACTGAATGGACCAATCGGTGCACTTCTTTCAACAAACAACACAAAAGTCAATTTTAAAAAATGTGCTAAAAACTCTCCACTAGCATTAATATATTAATAATTTATCTTATAGTTTGATTTTAGCTTCCGCCATCCAAACTCCTGATTATAGCTAGCTCGACTCCACCTTGTCCCTTTTCGCTCCCTGAAGACCAACACTTCCTGACATCGCTGAGATCCCCGCACTTAAATTAAAAAAACAAAAAAACAAAAAAAAAACAGGAGCAGTTTACGACGGCAAGCCATTGGTCCTTTAAATACTGTTCAGTACTGGAATGTTTTTAGACTCTAATACCTGATACGAGTAAGTGAGCCATTAAAAAATACAAACAAGAATAAAAACTCCTTCTGGACACAATAAATAGCTATCCTTCATATAGTGCAGTAATACAGTACTCACACTACACCTACAGTAATTGCACATGCAACTGCCCCCCCCCCCCCCGCTGCCATCTTTATCATTCCCGTCACTTCCTATTTCCAAAATCAAATTTCCAAAGTCTGTTCTGGGACTTCCCTGCAGCTAAAACCAAGGGGTTCCCAGCATGGAGCCCTGGGGGATGCCATCCCATGCTGAGGCAGAGCTTGCAGTCCAAGGCGAAATGATCTGGGTTACAGGTAGTTTGGTTAATTCCAGTTAATAACACGAGCAGTAACATCTCTACAATTCCTTCTCCTCCATCATCAGATACTCTGCACTGGTCGTCAGAAGTCGTATCAGTTTCAGTCATGGCGAAGACTCTCACGGCGTCCATGCTGGAATGATCCTTGGGTTGTTAATGGTGGTGTCTGTTGCTCCACCCTCCCCCAGCGCTCCTACAGGTCTCCATCTGAAGGCGGCAGACACAGCTTGTAGAGCCTTGGAGCTGCTGAAGGCATCTGGTCCATCACCTTCAGGTTCTGTATATATTCAGTATATACAGTATATACAGTATATATATATATATATATATATATATATATATATATATATATATATATATATATATATATATATATATATATATATATATATATATATATATATATATATATATATATATATATATATATATACTGTATATATATATAGTGGAGTGTGTAAATGAAGAGGCAGATTCATGACAGACGATTTATTACACGCTCACACCTCACAAGCACAGAATGGACTGACTGGTTACAGCAAGCTCTCCTCTCTATATCCAAGTCACACTTCACAAGTTTCATGGCACTTCACATCACACAGCATGATATTTACACTACACTGCATTCAACCCCCTCTGTCCTTCCTGGGCATTGTTCTCCCATGCTTATTCCCTGTCTCTGTCTGAGGTGCTAAATAACCTGACTTCCCCAAGGTCCCAAACTGCCCCCCCCCCCCCCCAGCATCTAAGACAGAACATCAGTCCACACTCGCTTTTAGCTTCAGTCTCATCCCATATCTGCTGTAACTGGGGTTTACCGCCTCCGTGGTGCTGCTGTGCCGGTGGGGGGCTGCTGAGAGCGTGTCTGACTGTGGGTGAGCCGTGGTGGTGGTGGTGGTGGGGGACTTCGTTCTGCCTGTGTGGCTGCTCTGGTGAATCGTTTCCCTGGGGAGTTCTCCGTGGGGGTCTTCCACGCTGAGGGGCCCTAGCCAACAGCACTTGCTCATCCGCCACTACAAAGGCGGGTTTGAGTCTGTCTATGCCAATTTTCTCCCGTCTACCCCCCAAGTCTAGCACAAAATGCTTATCCCCTGTTTCCAACACTCTGAACGGTCCATCATAGGGTGGGCGCAATGGAGGGCGGTAGGCGTCGTGTCTGACGAACACGAACTGCACGTTCTTCAAAGTTTTAGGCACGAAGGCACGCGGAAAACTGTGGTGGGCAGGGCCCGGCAGCGTGCCTGTGTTTGCGCTACGCTGTAAAAGCTGAGACGGGCAGCTGCCCGGCGCGGGATTATCTGGTAAAAATTCCCCGGGCAGCCGTAGGGCTGCGCAAAAACGAGCTCTGCCGGGGAAGCTTTCAAATCCTCTTTTGGCACGTAGCGCAACCCCAATAAAACCCATGGCAACCTGTCTACCCAATTTGCATCCGTCAGTGAAGCCCTGAGTGCTGCTTTCAGTGATTTATGAAAACGCTCGCATAACCCATGGGCCTGTGGGTTGTACGCGGTTGTGCGATGAATTGTAACACCCAGGCTGTGGGTCATCGTGGACCAGAGGTTGGAAACAAATTGAGGGCCCCTGTACGTAATGTCTGACGGGACTCCAAAACGCGCCACCCATGCTGTTAAAAAAGCACGTGCTACGTCCGCAGACGTAATTGCCGCCAACGGGACTGCTTCTGGCCAGCGCGTGGTGCGGACCACCACTGTCAGGAGGTGCGTGTGCCCCTGTGATGGCGGGAGGGGACCCACGAGGTCCACGTGCACATAGTCGAACCTTTTAGTCGGTACCGGAAACGGCTCCAAAGGAGCCTTCGTGTGCCTGTGTACCTTGGCTCGTTGGCACGCCACGCAGGCTGCAGCCCACTCTTTTACTTGTTTGCGTAGGCTCAGCCACACAAACTTCTCTCCCACCATTTTGACTGACGCGCGCACTCCTGGGTGCGCCAGAGTGTGAACCGACTCAAACACGCGGCGTCCCATGGTCCCATGGCGTCCCATTTTGCAGCACCCTGCTCTCCATCCTTAACCCTGTTGATCCAGACTGGAGCGCGCACACATCTGCATCGCTAATCTGCTCCGTGGCCATGGCTGCGTAATCTATCCCCACGTACACCGGGGCCACCACGGCGCGCGAGAGGCAGTCCGCCACGACATTCAGTTTACCCGACACATGCTGAATATCGGTAGTAAACTCTGAGATCACGGCCAGCTGTCCCTGCTGCCGGCCCGAACATGGTTCTGAAACCTTGGCCATCGCGAACATTAGTGGCTTGTGGTCTACGAACGCGGTGAAGCTGCGCCCTTCCAGCCAGAACTTTACGTAAACTTTAGCCAGTTTACGCTTGTTGTCGCGCAAAGTTCTGCTGAAAAAGGCGAGCAGCTGCCAAGCCCCGGCGACGTGCTGCTCCACGACAGCCCCTATGGCCACATCTGAAGCATCGGTGGTGAGCGCTATCCGGGCCACCGGGTCCGGATGCGCCAGCAGTGCGGCTTTTGCCAGGGCTGCTTTACCCTCCGAGAACACCCGCTCTCGCTCTGGGGTCCATTCGACTCCATCCGCAGGTTTCTGTCTCTTGAGTGCGGCGTACAATGGTTGCATGAGCCGCGTCACGCGGGGAAGGAAACGGTTATAAAAGTTCACCATCCCCAAAAATTCCTGCAGTGCCCTGACCGTCTGAGGCCCGGGGAAATCTGCCACGGTGCGCACTTTGTCAGGCAACGGAATCGCTCCTTCTGGAGAGACGCAGTGCCCCAAAAAATCAATCTCCGTCATGCCAAACTGGCATTTCGCCGAGTTGATTATCAACCCGTGCTCCTCCAACCTCCGGAAAACCGTTCTGAGGTGGGTTTCGTGTTTGTCTTCGGACATACTGGCTACCAGGATATTGTCCAGGTAGATGAACACGAACGGGAGATCATGCAGCACTGCATTCATCATGCGCTGGAACGTCTGTGCTGCGCCTTTTAACCCGAATGGCATGCGCAGGAACTCAAATAAACCAATGTTTTGGGTACGTGGTTCCAAGGTTGGAACCAAGACTTGTCATAGCCAGGAGCGGCACTGGGGTTAAGCTCCCAGTGCTCATAAAATGCTCCTTATGGCGTGCGTCTCAAAAAGCCTCTGACAACTAAGTCCAACTCCTAGCCTGCCCGTGTGGTTTAGTCTCTAAGCCCGGCGGAACTGCTTTTACTAATAGGAGAAGGGGCGAGGGCGGATCTCTGGCGCCTTAAAACCAGATGCTTTGGGTAGATGGTGGCTCGTCAACCTGGGAAGGTAGCCCATCTAGGGGAAGGTAAACCCTGATTTCAAACCTCTGCTGCCTTGCGGCACACCCGGTCACGAGAAAGGCTTCGGGAGTCAACCCTGAGGAAAAATCCGGAGTCGGAGTCCCTAAGGCAGTTCTCTGTTGTGCTCAACATCGTTCTGGCAGCTCCTGCGACGGCGCTGGTGCCAAACTGTAGCAGCCCTGCTGTTCCTTTGGATTCATCAGTGACATGGAGAGGGGGGACATGCTGCATGGGCAACATCTTGTCCTCCACATCTTCCTGCCCAGGCTTGAATCCTACCAACGCCCAACGCTGGAAGGTAGAACACCGGATCACTGGAGAGGACACTCCAGCTTCGCCTTTGGCGTAGACAAAACACGAGGAATGACAGTTACCAGTTATAAGCCACCGCTCAATTGGCGTAGAGCGCGGCGCCAGAGGTTGTTCCTGATGGTGGGAGGGATCATCGGATCTCACTGGACAGCTACCACCCGTCTCAAGCTGGGCAGCCCCCAGCCAATAAGGTGTTGTCCCACCACAGCCTGCTTCCCTCATTGGGTGCATGCATGGGGATGAGGAGAAGTCTGAACAGCAGGCTGAGAACTTTCACACCAGGCAAGACAAAAAAGCAAAAGAGACCAACTCTAAAACTGGGAACTTGGAACGTCCGCACTATGATGACAGGACTCACTGCTAACCTCAAGGACATCAACGACACCAGGAAGACTGCCATCATCAATAATGAGCTGAAGAGACTGGAAGTGGATATCACCACTCTCCAGGAAACATGGTTGGCTGACGCAGGCACACTGAGAGAGAAGGACTACACGTTCTACTGGCAGGGAAAGAGCAGTGACGAACACAGGGAACACGGAGTGGGCTTCGCAGTGAAGAACACCTTGCTGAAGATGGTGGAACCGGGCAGCAATGGCTCTGCACTACTCCTCACCCTCCGCCTGAACACCACTCAAGGCCCAGTCACCCTCGTCAGGGTCAGAACGTGCTAATCACCCGTTCATTCCAGAGTGCAGATTGCGACACAGACCATTCATTGGTGTGTTGCAAGGTCAAGCTGCAGCTGAAGAAATTCCATCGTGCTAGACAGCCTGGAAAGGCACGGATTGACACCAGCAAGATGGCCCAACCAGAACTTGTTGAGCAGTTTGCCTCCACCTTTGAGAAGGAACTTGGTGTACCACAAGAAGGAGAATCAGCAAAGCAGAAGTGGGAAGAGCTGCGAAACACCATCCACCGCACAGCCTTGGCTACCTTTCGGAGGAAGACCTCGAAATCACAGGACTGGTTTGATGCCAAGTTGACCAAGATGACCCCCATCATTGAAGCCAAGCGCTCAGCTCTTGCAGAGTACAAGAAGTACCCAAATGAGAAGAATCTCCAGATTCTCAGGGCTGCGAGAAGCAAAGTTCAGCAGACTGCTCGGCGCTGTGCCAATGAGTACTGGACTCAGCTCAGCCAAGACATTCAAACCGCTGCCATAACAGGGAACATCCGTGGTATGTACGATGGCATCAAGAAAGCACTTGGTCCGGCTTAGAGCAAGACGGCCCCCCTCAAATCCTCCACTGGGGAGATGATCACAGAAAAGAACAAGCAAATGGAGAGATGGGTGGAGCACTACTCCGACCTCTACTCCAGACAGAACACCGTGACACCGTCAGCCCTTGATGCCATCGATTGCCTGCCATTCATGGACGAACGTGACGCCGAGCCAACCATCGACGAACTCAGCAAGGCCACTGATAGCATGGCCGCTGGCAAAGCACCCGGCAATGACGGCATACCCCCCGACCTGATCAAGCACTGCAAGACCGCCGTACTGCTGCCATTGCATGACGTCCTCTGCCAGTGCTGGAAGGAAGGTGCCGTACCACAGGACATGAGGGACGCCAAGATCATCACCCTCTACAAAAACAAAGGGGAGAGAAGCGATTGCAACAACTACAGGAGCATCTCCCTCCTCAGCGTTGTTGCAAAGTCTACGCACGAGTTGTTCTCGTTCGTCTACAGAAGCTTGCCGAACATGTCTACCCCAAGTCTCAGTGTGGCTTCCACGCTGAGCGATCGACGGTAGACATGATATTCTCCATCCGGCAACTCCAGGAGAAATGCCGAGAACAGAACATGCCCCTGTACGTCGCCTTCATCGACCTCACCAAAGCGTTCGATCTGGTCAGCAGAGAGGGCCTTTTCAAGATCCTGCCAAAGATAGGATGCCCACCAAAGTTGCAAAGCTTCATTGAATCGTTTCACACCAACATGCAGGGGATAGTGCAGCACGACGGCAACGACTCAGAGCCATTCAACATACGCAGCGGAGTGAAACAGGGCTGTGTACTTGCGCCAACCCTCTTTGGGATTTTCTTTGCTATGCTCCTGAGGCATGCCTTCAGCACAGCAACAGAGGGAATCTACCTGCATACAAGATCTGACGGCAAGCTTTTCAACCTCGCCCGCCTGAAAGCCAGAACCAAAGTACACGAGGTTCTAATCAGAGACTTGCTGTTCGCAGACGACACTGCAGTTGCGACCCACACACAGCAGGAGCTTCAGACCCTGATGGACCGCTTCTCCCAGGCATGCAAGGACTTCGGGCTTACCATCAGCCTGAAGAAGAGTAACGTCTTGGTGCAAGGCACGGAAGCACCACCAACCATCGCCATCGACGACTTCGAGCTGGAGGTCGTGAATCAGTTCACGTACCTGGGGTCCACGATCAGCAGCAACCTCTCCCTTGATACAGAGATCGACAAGAGGATTGGAAAATCAGCCTTCACACTCGCTCGCCTCACCACACGAGTGTGGAAGAATCCCAAACTCTCTGTCAAGACGAAGATGTCAGTGTACAACGCCTGCGTCATCAGCACGCTGCTCTATGGGAGTGAGACGTGGACAACATACATCCGGCAGGAAAAGAGACTGAACTCCTTCCACTTGCGCTGCATTCGGCGCATCATGGACATATCCTGGCAGGACAAAGTGCCCAACACAGAAGTTCTGTCCCGCGCCGGCCTTCCCTCCATGTTCACTCTACTCAGGCAGCGCAGGCTCCGCTGGCTAGGCCACGTTCACCGTATGGAGGATGGCAGAATCCCCAAAGACGTCCTCTATGGAGAACTGGCGACTGGCAGGAAAGACGTTGGCCGCCCACAGCTGCGCTTTAGAGACGTCTGCAAGAGAGACATGAAGGCCCTGGAGATCAACACAGAGTGCTGGGAGGACCTTGCAATGGACCGCTTCAAATGGAGAGGCACCCTGACCAGACAGCTCAAGGCAGGTGAAGAGAGACTGACTGCTGCAGCAGATGAAAAAAGGACCCACAGGAAGAACCGCCACAGCTCCAGCAGCACGGAGACCACCCACAAGTGCGACCTGTGTGACAAGGACTGCCATTCGCGCATCAGCCTGTTCAGCCACAGGCGGTGCTGTTCCAGCAGAGTAGACGTTTAGGATTCTCTTCCATGGTCATCATAGACCGACGGAGGCCGACGAAGTTTGGGTACATCCTCTGCGTGCACTGGGACCTGGTGGTAACCGCGGACCAGGTCTATTTTGGAAAAAATGCGTGCTCCGGCGAGGCGAATGGAAAAATCCTGTATGTGGGGAATTGGGTAACAGTCGTGTGGTGTGGCATTGTTCAACCTGCGGAAATCACCGCACGGTCACCAGGATCCATCAGCCTTAGGGACCATGTGTAGCGGGGATGCTCATGGGCTGTTCAAACGCCTGATGATGCCCAACCTTTCCAGGTTGGCGAACTCCTTGCGCGCTATGGCCAGTTTAGCTGCGTCCAAGTGCCGAGGTCTTGCCAAAACGGGCGGCCCGGTGGTGGTGATAAACTGCTCAACCCCGTGTTTAGTGATGGCCGCCGAAAACGTTGGGACCGTCAGTGCTGGGAACTGAGTGAGCAGTGCGTGGAACTTACTGCCTGGAGCTGTGACGCTGGCTTGTGCTGTTTGCCGGGTCCCTTGAGCTATACAGGGGAGAGATTCAAAGGACAGTGCATTAACCAGGCGCCTGTTAGCAACATCCACAAGTAAACCATGCGCACACAGAAAATCAGCACCCAGGAGCGGGCAACACAGTGCTGCTGATAAAAGTCCACTCATACAAGCGGCCATGTAGGGATAAGGTCAGTGTTCTCTCACCGAACGTCTTAATCTCCGAGCCGTTTAATGCCACCATTCCGGGGCTGCTAGGTCCTGCCAGCCGGTCAGCGTAGGACGGCAGGATGATGCTCTTCTGGGCTCCGGTGTCAACGAGGAAGCGTGTCCCCGAGCGCGAGTCCGTCACGTAGAGCAGCTTGTTCTCTTCACCGACGGTCACAGCTGCTACCGACTGCCGGCCTTGGCATTTCCCGAGCGCTTGAACTGTCACGGTGGCGCACATCTGCGCGCATTCTTTCCGAAGCGGCGGTGGTAGAAGCAGGGTGTGTCTCTCTGGCGCTCCTTGGCCCCTGCTGCCACTACCGCCAGTGGCTCCTCGCCTCCCCTGGTCGCCTCGCTGGGCTCCACCGCCGCCGCGTTGACTGTGATTGCCCTGGTGGTGAGGATGATTCTGTCTGCCTCGTGGGCTAGCGCATGGTAGTCACGCGCGGCCAGCAATGGCGAATTGGCCACAACCGCTCTTGCCTCTGTTGGAAGGTTTCGGAGGAAAAGGTGGGCAAACAGAAAGTGCCCGTCGTCCGTGCCCATCAACGCCAGCATCTTCTCCATCAGGTCGACGGCCGACCCATCTCCTAACTCGGTCCGTGCCAGGAGCCTCTCCACTCTCTTACATTCTGAGAGCGTGTAACGCCGGGTGAGCGCAGCTTTGAGCGCCTCGTGTTTGTTGCGGGCTGGTGGCTGATCAAGCAGGCTTGCTACCTGCTGGGCTGTGCGGGAGTCCAGCGCTGCTACCACATGGTAGAACTTGGTGTCGTCTGCCGTTACTCCCCGGAGGGCGAACTGGGCCTCGGTGTGGTGGAACCAAGAGCGCGGGTTGTGCTGCCAGAAATCCGGTAGCTTGACTGAAACCGCACACGCGTTGCTGGGGGTTCCAGTCCGGGCTGTCTGTGGAATGGCTGCTGCGTCACTGGGGCTTCCCGACCGGGCCGGCTCCGGGGTTCTTGCCTCGTGTTCCATAATACGTCTTGGGTCACCAGTGTGGAGTGTGTAAATGAAGAGGCAGATTCATGACAGATGATTTATTACACACTCACATCTCACAAGCACAGAATGGACTGACTGGTTACAGCAAGCTCTCCTCTCTATATCCAAGTCACACTTCACAAGTTTCATGGCACTTCACATCACGCAGCATGATATTTACACTACACTGCACTCAACCCCCTCTGTCCTTCCTGGGCATTGTTCTCCCATGCTTATTCCCTGTCTCTGTCTGAGGTGCTAAATAACCTGACTTCCCCAAGGTCCCAAAATATATACTTTTTTTTTTTAATTCCCCCTTCTCTCTATTTCTGTTTCCTTTGCGAATATCATCTACTTCAGGTAGCATTTCAGTCAACGTTTGCCAAAGGAGCTTAACTTAGGCTGACTTAGGCGAACACTGCATAATTTAGCCCAGTACTCAGGAACTTTGACAGAGTGCAGCTGTCACGATCTGAGCGCGGGGGGATTCCTCCGTGCTCTCTTTGCCTTTTGTTTTTTTCCTGATTTGTATAATGTTGTATTTTTGAGTTCTATGCCTGTTATGTTATCTCTAGTTTCTTTTCACATATTCTGTTTTGTTTCTTTGTATGATTTATTTTCCTGTTTACGTTCACTGTAGTTTTGTTATTTATATATTTGTCTTTATTTGTTCCACATTATATTTGCCAGTTGTCTTTCTTTCTCTCTCCAGGGGTTGCAGTTGTCAGGGGCACTTCCGGGTTTTTCCCTGGCTGTGGGCGGTGCCCTTGTCAAGCTGTCAGCCCCATCATCTGTCCTCATGACTCACAGCTGATTGTCATTTTCTCCCTAGCCCACTCATGTGATTCACACCTATTTGCGTTTTATTGTTTCTGACCCTATTTAAGGGCTGTTATTTTCATTTCTCTTTGCTGGAGTCTTGATCAGCACAGGTGTCAACTTTCTCCTTCACCCCCTAGTGGTCAATTTTTTTCAAGAAAATATTCAATTCAGATGTCAGAGATTTCCAATGCTATAACTTAAAAGTGGTAAGCAATAGTGGCTTACTGTCAATTAGAAAGATGTAGAATATGGTCCAAAGTTTGAGATAGGAGTAAATTTATGCACCTAATTTGCATAATGCCACGACAGCCATATCAAATTACATAGCTTTCAGTCAAAAGTGGACCTTGGACATATTTACACGGAGAATGGCTTTGCTTATTGTCACCATTTCTTGTTTTGGGCATTTTGTTATCTTATCTTCAAAGTATATGAATCAGAAAATCAGTACAATGCAGTAAAATGTAAACAAATACAGACACTTATCAAATATCAGTTTAACAGAGAGCTGAGGAGAGCTAAATCTGTGTATACTGAGAGAGTCCAGCAGCAGTTCACTGCTAATGATTCGGCTTCTGTGTGGAGAGGACTGAGGCAAATCACCAACTATCGGCCTCAGGCTTCTAAAGGTCAGGATGACAAAGCCCTTTGTCAAAAACTGTCCCAACATTACGCCCGTTTTGACACCTCGTCAGCTGTGTCCAACTCCCCCACTCCACCCAGCTCCACTGCCTTCTCGGCCCCTAATTCATCAAAAGCGGTCCCCCCCTCCTCCTCCTCCTCCCCCCCTGCCCTTGTCATCAGTGAGCAGGACGTGCACAGACAGTTCTCCAGACTGAACCCGCGCAAGGCCCCCGGGCCGGACAGTGTGTCTCCCTCCACCCTGAGACACTGTGCGAAAGAGCTGGCTCCTGTCTTCACAGACATTTTTAACACCTCCCTTAAGCAATGCCACGTGCCGACCTGCCTCAAATCCTCCACCATCATCCCTGTCCCCAAGATGCCACGGATTACTGGACTTAACGACTACAGACCTGTAGCGCTCACCTCTGTAGTCATGAAGTCCTTTGAGCGCCTGGTCCTGTCTCACCTCAAGTCCATCACCACTCCCCTCCTGGACCCGCTGCAGTTTGCCTACCGTGCCAACAGGTCTGTGGACGACGCAGTCAACCTGGCCCTCCACTCCATCCTGCAGCACCTGGACTCCCCGGGAACCTACGCCAGGATTCTGTTTGTGGACTTCAGCTCTGCATTCAACACCATCCGCCCCGCTCTGCTCCAGGACAAGCTGTCCCTGCTCGACGTGCCTGACTCCCTCTGCAGGTGGATCACCGACTTCCTGACGGACCGGAGGCAGCATGTGCGGCTGGGGAAGTCTGTCTCGGACTCTGTTAGCATCAGCATCGGATCACCCCAGGGCTGTGTACTTTCCCCCCTACTCTTCTCCCTTTATACCAACTCCTGCACCTCCTCCCACCAGTCTGTTAAGCTGATTAAGTTTGCGGACGACACCACCCTCATCGGGCTCATCTTCAACGGCGACGAGTCCATCTACAGGAAAGAGGTGGCCCAGCTGGTGTCCTGGTGCAGCCACAACAACCTGCAGCTGAACGCTCTGAAGACAGCGGAGATGATTGTGGACTTCAGGAAAGTCACAACCCCCCTGCCCCCTCTCACCATCACAGGCTCTCCCATCACCATTGCAGATTCCTTCCGCTTCTTGGGTACCACCATCACCCAGGACCTCAAATGGGAGCCAACCATCAGCTCCCTCATCAAAAAGGCCCAGCAGAGGATGTTCTTTCTGCGGCAGCTGAGGAAGCTCAAGCTACCCACCATGATGTTAGTGCAGTTCTACACGGCCATCATCGAGTCCATCCTCACCTCCTCCATAACCGTGTGGTACGCAGGAGCCACTGCCAGGGACAGACTAAGGCTGCAGCGCGTCGTGCGCACTGCTGAGAAGGTGATCGGCTGCAAGCTCCCATCTCTCCAGGACCTGTACATCTCCAGGACCCGGAGGCGTGCTGGCCGGATCATAGCCGATCCTTCACACCCTGGTCACATACTGTTTGCCCCCCTCCCCTCAGGTAGAAGACTTCGGTCCATTCAGACTAAAACCTCCCGCCACATGAATAGCTTTTTCCCCTCTGCCATCAGACTGCTGAACATTAAGTGACTTATTGACTCTCGTGCACTATGTACAGCAGCTCAACCAGACTCATGTCATTCATCACTGTTTTTCTGTTGCATTATCAACTGCACTGTGGTACCCCATCTTATCTGCTACTTGCTAATTTATTTAAAACTGCCTTGACTAGTAGTACTCATTATTACTATTATTATTATTATTATTATTACTTATTTTTCTACACTTATTGCATGTTTTTAGTCCTTTAGTTTTTTAGTTTATCTCTTTATCTCATCATGTTTTTAATGTTGCAGCTTGGCACCGAGACAAATTCCTAGTTTGTGTACTACATGAACAATGGCAATAAATCTGATTCTGATTCTGATTCTGACACTTGTCACTTACCGCTGGTGAAGGCGCCTCTCACTTCGTCCATTTTCGTCCATCCTGGTCATTATTTTTTCTCTTCTGTTGGTTATATTATTTTTCCCCCTTACATCCAGAAACTATGATTATTCCACCTCAATTTCAATTTATTCCGCCGCTATTTATCGTATATGACCGGCACGATTGTTGTCTAGTCACATGGCGCTGGAGTCGACAGCAGGTGAATGTCAGCAAGCTTTGCGCACCTTCTGTTATAACAAAATGTAAACATTTACCTTTATAAGCTAAATAATTGCTTTTTAGAACCATATTTGGCAAATTCGGGAGCAAATGCTTCTTCAGTCTTGCAATCGAGTAAGATCTAGATTTGTTTACAGACTGTTCTTCTCTGGTGGGGATGGGGAATTTTGGGCATTCTTGGCCACATCATATAACATCATATGACAGGTGCAGTGCTGTGCTGTGTCGGTAGGGGCACAATCTGTTCATGCAATCTTGCTGGTTCAAGGGTTAAGTACACTTCCCTCGTCTCCACCAGAACCCAGCCCTTGTTCTGGTGTGTTAACCTGTATGTTTGCTTGCCTGTCAGTCTGAATTTTGTGTTGGAGCACTGTTTTGGACTTTGTGTTTTGTTTTCTTAATAAATTTCACAAACTAGCAGTCCAGCGTGTGGGTCTCTCTCTGCCCCGAGGGGCAATTCGTAACAACAGCTTTCACCAACGTTTATTTCCAAACATCGCCAAATTTTCAGCTGAAAATTCTCAACAAATACAATTTCCGCCAGCGTTTGCCAACAAACCCCAACTGTCATTAAGTTTTATCAACTTTTGCCAGCAGAGCTAGACATTTGCCAAAACGTCATTAAAAGTTGGTTTAAACATTGTAGTGTGAATCCACCCAAAAAAGAAGGTCCAGGATTGCAGGAAGCCTCCACAAACGCCGATCTTTATATGACCGTCGCCTGACGCTGATGTCGGCTGAACTGCGCTGAGTATTCTTAGCTCAAGTTAACCTAAGTTGGCAATCGCCACACATACGCTAGCCTAAGTTGGCAAAAGTTTGACAACGCTGAATGCAATACTGGGAAATGCTAGCAAAAGTTTGTCAAAGTTTGTAAAAGGTGGTGTGCGCTGGATTAAAAAAACTGCTCACGAATGTAATTTCACCAACATTTGGACTGATTTCTCAAAACGTCAGTAAAAGTCAGTCCAAACGTTATAGTGTGAACCCAGCTGAAGCCACTTTGTAACTAATTTGGCAATTTGATAGACTGATAAGATGCTGATTTAGCACTTATTTATTGCAGCTCTGTGGTGCAATAGAGAGCCTAAGTCACACCCCTCGATCAAATTTTGCCACGAGTTACACATATGATGGTTGTCACTTTAAAAGTTCATTTTCCATGTAATTAAAGTTGTTGGTTGTCATATACAGTGGTGTGAAAAAGTGTTTGCCCCCTTCCTGATTTCTCTTTTTCTGTATGTTTTTCACACTTAAATGAAAAAATGTTTCAGATCATCAAACAAATTTAAATATTATGCAAAGATAACACAAGTAAACACAAAATACAGTTTTTAAATGAAGGTGTTTATTATTAAGGGTAAAAAAAAAATCCAAACCTACATGGCCCTGTACAATAAAGTGGTTGCCCCCGCCCCCACCCCAAAACATAAATTAATTGTGGTTTATCACATCTTTGGAAAGCTGAGCTCAATTTCTCTAGCCACACCCAGCCCTGATTACTGCCGTGTCTGTTCTCAATCAAGAAATCACTTAAATAGGACCTGCCTGAAAAAGTGAAGTAGACCAAAAGATCCTCAAAAACTAGACATCACGCTGTGATCCAAAGAAATTCAGGAACAAATGAGAAACAAAGTAATTGAGATCTATCAGTCTGGAAAAGGTTATAAAGCCATTTCCGAAGCTTTGGAACTGCAGCAAACCACAGCCATTATCCACAAATGGTGAAAACATGGAACAGTTTTGAACCTTCCCAGGTCTGGCCGGCCAACCAAAATTACCCCAAGAGCGCAGCGACAACTCATCTAAGAGGTGACAAAAGAACCCACAACAACATCCAAAGAACTGCAGGCCTCACTTGCATCAGTTAAGGTCAGTGTTCATGACTCCACCATAAGAAAGAGACTGGGCAAAAATGGCCTGCATGCCAGAGTTCCAAGACGAAAACCACTGCTGAGCAAAAAAACGCAAAGGCTCATCTCAGTTTTGCAAGAAAACATCTTAATGATCCCCAAACTTTTGGGAAAATACTCTCTGGACTGACGAGACAAAAGTTGAACTTTTTGGAAGGTGTGTGTCCCATTGCATCTGGCGTAAAAGTAACACAGAATTTCAGAAAAGGAATATCATATCAACAGTAAAATATGGTGGTGGTGGTAGTGTGATGGTCTGGGGCTGTTTTGATGCTTCAGGACCTGGAAGACTTGCTGTGGTAAATGGAACCATAAATTTTGCTGTCTTCCAAAAAATCCTGAAGGAGAATGTCCGGTCATCCCTTCGTGACCTCAAGCTGAAGCACACTTTGATTCTGCAGCAGGACAATGTTCCAAAACACACCAGCAAGTCCACCTCTGAATGGCTTAAGAAAAATAAAATGAAGACTTTGGAGTGGCCTAGTCAAAGTCCTGACCTTAATCCAATTGAAATTCTTTGGCATGACCTTAAAAAGGTGGTTCATGCTCGAAAACCCTCCAGTGTGACTGAATTACAACAATTCCTCAAAAATGAGTGAGACAAAAATCCTCCACAGTGCTGTAAAAGACTCATTGCCAGTTGTCGCAAATGCTTGATTGCGGTTGTTGCTGCTAAGGATGGCCCAACCAGTTATTACGTTTAGGGGGCAATCACTTTTTCATACAGAGCCATTTAGGTTTGGATTTTTTTCCCTTAATAATAAACACCTTCATTTAAAACTACATTTTGTGTTTACTTGTGGTATCTTTTTCTAATATTTCAATATGTTTGATGATCTGAAACATTTAAGTGTGACAAACATACAAAACAATGAGAAATCAGGAAGGGGGGAAACACTTTTCACACCACTGTAAAAACAGAGTAATATTTAGTTTTTGTGAAAACGATTAGCAGACAACATCTCCCATCATCCCACATCACCAAACACAATCATGGCGGGAGATTACTGAAACCTCACCTTCTGTTTCTTGGCTGATGAAAGAAGGATCCAAAGGGGAGAAAAACAACATAAAGGTATTGTTTTGTATTTTGAGAGAAGCAACTGATCCAGAAGACTGTTAGTTACTTCACTCTGGGCGTGCTTTGAACATGTGACGTTAGGCTCGTGCCTCTATGTTTGTAGTTTTTTAATTTACATATTTTCATAACCTTTTAACTTAACAGTTAGACCAGTGGTCCCCAACCTTTTCTGCGCCACAGACAGGTTTAATGTCAGACAATATTTTCAGGGACCGGCCTTTAAGGTGTGGCGGATAAATACAACAAAAGAGCATGATATGACCGGCATAAAAACTGGTATTTTCTAAATATAATAATAAACGTGAATCCACTGTGGTTCCAAGGTTGTCATAGCCAGGAGCGGCACTGGGGTTAAGCTCCCAGTGCTCATAAAATGCTCCTTACGGCATGCGTCTCGAAAAGCCTCTGACAACTAAGTCCAACTCCTAGCCTGCCCGTGTGGTTTAGTCTCTAAGCCCGGCGGAACTGCTTTTACTAATAGGAGAAGGGGCGAGGGCGGATCTCTGGCGCCTTAAAACCAGATGCTTTGGGTAGATGGTGGCTCGTCAACCTGGGAAGGTAGTCCATCTAGGGGAAGGTAAACCCTGATTTCAAACCTCCGCTGCCTTGCGGCACACCCGGTCACGGGAAAGGCTTTGGGAGTCAACCCTGAGGAAAAATCCGGAGTCGGAGCCCCTAAGGCAGTTCTCTGTTGTGCTCAACATCGTTCTGGCAGCTCCTGCGACGGCGCTGGTGCCAAACTATAGCAGCCCTGCTGTTCCTTTGGATTCATCAGTGACGTGGAGAGGGGGGACATGCTGCATGGGTAACATCTTGTCCTCCATATCTTCCTGCCCAGGCTTGAATCCTACCAACGCTGGAAGGTAGAACACTGGTGCGCATCGGTCTGTTCAGCCACAGGCGGTGCTGTTCCAGCAGAGTAGACGTTTAGGATTCTCTTCCATGGTCATCATAGACCGACGGAGGCCGCCGCCGACTGTATACTCATTTGCAACTTTAGAAGCTCTTAACATCGCGACAACAACAACATAACACGGGTAACATCCTCTCTGCCCACAACGCTCTCTGGTCACTATGGTAACGTTTAAACATGCCTTCAAAATAAGATACACCACAAACACAAATATAAAGTGCATGAAAAATACAACTCTCCACAACGCTGAATCAGTGGGAGCCCTGAGCTTGTTTCTCTGCGACGAGATGGTCCCATCTAGGAGTAATGGGAGACAATAACACCCGAAGTGTGTTGCTTATGTCCAGTCTACTTCATAATTTTGTTTTGGTTGCTGTTACTGCAGAAAACCCTCCTTCACACAGATAGGATGTTGGAAATGGCAACAGGGTTTTCAGTGATGTTGTGGAGATCTCAGGGTATTCAGCCATGACTTTAATCCAGAACACCAGCAGAGCTGTATATTTTTTTCATATATTTCTGCAAAGTGTGAATAGTCTGAGTAAATAACTGCATATATTCCTGTATATATTTGCATCCTTTTATAGAAACGTGGACAGACTGTAATTTACTGTACATACTCTGTTGTCATTGAATCCTTATTTAAATCCTCCACCTGAACAACGAGAGCAAGTTTTTAGCCAAAGTCAAATTCCTTGTATGTGTTGTGCATACTTGGCCAATAAAGCTGATTCTGATTCTGATTCTGATTCTGATTCTGATTGAACATACAGTACTTTTAAGGCCGACATCATTTGCGATCTCCAGCAGTTGATCTTCTTCTTGCACAGACATGCTGGATTCACCTGGTTTGTTGAGAAATGGGTCACGCATCCATTCTTTGGCAGTTCGTGTATTTTTTTGTTGTTGGGAAGTAGCGCTCGAACTCTTTTAAAAGCAAAGACAGGTGATCGTGCACCAGCTGGGAGAATGAAGGCTCGGGCTCAGTCTCTTCCAAAATCCCCGCTAATGTTTGAAACATGTCAAATATACCTAAATTCACACACCGTCCCCACAAATCTAATTTGGTTTTAAATGCAGCTACTTTATCTGCCAACTTGAAGACAGCTGTCATTCTCCCCTGAAGTGACAGACTGATTATCTTTTGTTCATATAAAAGACAAAAAATAAAATAGATTTCCGTGCTTTGTTGATAATTTTTCTGCGTTTTTGGTCGGGATTGGATTTATGCAATCTTGTCCACGTAATATGTCAAATAGGTTCATTTTTGTCTTCTTTTAATTATTTATCTTTTGTTCATATAAAAGACAAAAAAATAAAATAGCTTTCCGTGCTTTGTTGATAATTTTTTCTGCGTTTTTGGTTGGGATTGGATTTATGCAATCTTGTCCATATAATACGTCAAATAGGTTCATTTTGTCTTCTTTTAATTATTTATCTTTTGTTCATATAAAAGACAAAAAATAAAATAGCTTTCCGTGCTTTGTTGATAATTTTTTCTGCGTTTTTGGTCGGGATTGGATTTATGCAATCTTGTCCACCAAAAACGTAGAAAAAAAGTTGTTCTCGTTCGTCTACAGAAGCTTGCCGAACGTGTCTACCCCGAGTCTCAGTGTGGCTTCTGCGCTGAGCGATCGACGGTAGACATGATATTCTCCATCCGCCAACTCCAGGAGAAATGCAGAGAACAGAACATGCCCCTGTACGTCGCCTTCATCGACCTCACCAAAGCATTCGATCTGGTCAGCAGAGAGGGCCTTTTCAAGATCCTACCAAAGATAGGATGCCCACCAAAGTTGCAAAGCCTCATCGAATCGTTTCACACCAACATGCAGGGGATAGTGCAGCACGACGGCAACGTCTCAGAGCCATTCAACATACGCAGCGGACTGAAACAGGGCTGTGTACTTGCGCCAACCCTCTTTGGGATTTTCTTTGCTATGCTCCTGAGGCGTGCCTTCAGCACAGCAACAGAGGGAATCTACCTGCACACAAGATCTGACGGTAGGCTTTTCAACCTCGCCCGCCTGAAAGCCAGAACCAAAGTACGCGAGGCTCTAATCAGAGACATGCTGTTCGCAGACGAAGCTGCAGTCGCGACCCACACACAGCAGGAGCTTCAGTCCCTGATGGACCGCTTCTCCCAGGCATGCAAGGACTTCGGGCTTACCATCAGCCTGAAGAAGACTAACGTCTTGGCGCAAGGCACGGAAGCACCACCAACCATCACCATCGACGACTACGAGCTGGAGGTCGTGAATCAGTTCACGTACCTGGGGTCCACGATCAGCAACAACCTCTCCCTTGATACAGAGATCGACAAGAGGATTGGAAAATCAGCCTTCACACTCGCTCGCCTCACCACACGAATGTGGGAGAATCCCAAACTCTCTGTCAAGACGAAGATGGCAGTGTACGATGCCTGCGTCATCAGCACACTGCTCTATGGGAGTGAGACGTGGACAACATACGCCCGGCAGGAAAAGAGACTGAACTCCTTCCAATTGCGCTGCATTCGCCACATCCTGGACATATCCTGGCAGGACAAAGTGCCCAACACAGAAGTTCTGTCCCGCGCCGGCCTTCCCTCGATGTTCACTCTACTCAGGCAGCGCAGGCTCCGCTGGCTAGGCCACGTTCACCGTATGGAGGATGGCAGAATCCCCAAAGACGTCCTCTACGGAGAACTGGCGACTGGCAGGAGAGACGTTGGCCGCCCACAGCTGCGCTTTAGAGACGTCTGCAAGAGAGACATGAAGGCCCTGGAGATCAACACAGAGCGCTGGGAGGACCTTGCAACGGACCGCTCCAAATGGAGAGGCACGCTGACCAGACAGCTCAAGGCAGGTGAAGAGAGACTGACTGCTGCAGCAGATGAAAAAAGGACCCGCAGGAAGAACCGCCACAGACCCAGCAGCATGGAGACCACCCACAAGTTCGACCTGTGTGACAGGAACTGCCATTCGCGCATCAGCCTGTTCAGCCACAGGTGGTGCTGTTCCAACAGAGTAGACATTTAGGATTCTCTTCCATGGTCATCATAGACCGACGGAGGCCGACGAAGACACATGTATTTCTCGCCTTGACCGTTTTCAGAAAAATGTTTGGCTTTTTACTTTTGAAGATGTAGGCAAATCTTTGACGTCCAGAAGCATCTTGAACAAACTAACAGCCCACCCACCAGGAGTCATGGTAACCAATCCCGTACAAGCCCTGCAGATCAGGAGCGCAGCAACCAATCACGTGCAAGCCTTGCAGGACGCTAATTAGAATATTCATAGATCGCGCATACTTAAGTAGGTGCAAGATTTAAAATCTCTTTCCAAGCAATGAAAGTTTTTTTTGAGTAAAAAGCCACAGTATACTATTTTGGGCAATACATATTTATTTTTGAGGTGGTTTTATCTCTGTGAATAAATGACTTTCGCATTATGAGTGCGCATGTGCGGATTATGTGAGTTCAAAGTTCACGACTACCAAACTTTCCGGTAGCTGCCTTGCTTTTGTATAGAGACAGTACTGTCACACCTGAACAATTGCCGTTTAAAGTCTGCTTCAAACTTTAAATCTCTGTTATGCCAGGTGCACATTGTGCCGTAGTAAAGTGTGGGAACGGCATGTATCATCTAGAGCGGTGGAAAAAGAAAACTTGCAGCATACATGCATGTAACTTCGGGACCAGCATGTGCACATGTCCGCCATCATTCACGTTATATACATTCCCCACAGAGCTGAAGGATCGGGACGGACGTAATTGTTGGATTAAAGCAGTAAGTCTATATTGTAACATAATTAAATAGTGTTGTGTATTGTTCAAGTTATAGCCTAATTGACACGAGTCTAAACCCTGAAGTAGTAGGTACGGACAGGCAGGCCTGGATCTAGGATATAGTTCTTTGTATATTGGTAATGAAGCTTGATCTACACACACATGTAATTAAGGCCATTAATAAGTAGGCTGGTATAAATCATTGAAAACCTGTGGTGCTTAAACTATAGTAGTATCGACCTATAGATCTAAGTAAGCAGGCTATGCCTTGTAGTGAAATTTACTCAAAATGACAAAACCAAAGTTGAGCTGTCAAACCACTTGCTTACCTTCTTTGTAGTCATTTCGGAGTCTCGCAAGTAAGGGTGCTTGGTCCTTTGACAACAAAAATTCTGCTATGTCAGCGTACATACAGGGGGGCCATTTTGGCCATTTTCTGCAACGTGGCCGCGAATAAGATAAGCCTTTATTAGTCCCACAATGGGGAAATTCCAGAATGCAAGCACAACTAGTTTATCCTTGCATTTGCGGGTACAACCAGGAAGACCCCTACGCATCCAATATGCTCGTAGATCAGGAACTTTCCATAAATTAAATGTATCAATAGAACATGTTTGGTAACCACGTTCCCATGATGCTTTGCATGAGCCCAGCTGCTAAAGTCACTTATACTCTTGCATGTACTCTGCCTGAGTTTTTAAAATAATCAGATAATGTTGCTTTTACTTAGTTTAATTTCTAGTTATTCTACCCACCTACTGTTTTTGTATGCACATGGTTTGAATGTAAATTAAAATGCCTGAGGACTAGCTTTTGTAGTATACAATAACTGTATTATTGGACCATTATTGTTGTCTGTTAGTTTTTCCCACTTTGATCTTTTAATTAACAGCCGGTCCCTTTCATTGTGCTGTGTAAATTCAATTCAATTCAATTCAATTCAACTTTATTTATATAGCGCCATTTCACAACAACAGTCATCTCATAGCACTATCAACTGTAGGGGGGAACCCCCACAGTTGCAGAAAGACCCCAGCAATCAGGCGATCCCTTGTGAGCAAGCACTTGGCGACGGTGGAGAGGAAAAACTCCCTTTTAACGGGAAGAAACCTCCAGCAGAACCAGGCTCAGGGAGGGGCAGTCATCTGCTGCGACTGGCTGGGGGGTGAGGGGATAGAGAAGAAGAAAAGAACAGACATGTAGAGAGCAAACAGCACAATGGGGACTCAATCTATGGGAGAGAACAAACAAATGTTAATGACCAGCAAAAAAAAAAATTTCATAGAGAGTGAGGAAAGGAGTGAGGCCCAGTGCATTACTGGAGGTCCCCCGGCTGACTAAACCTATTAGCAGCATAACTAAGGGAGGGTTCAGAAACACATGATCCCTCCCTAATTGTAGGCTATATCAAAAAGGTAGGTTTTAGCCCTATTCTTAAAAACAGAGATCGAGTCTGACTCCCGAATCCAGATTGGCAGCTGATTCCACAGGAGAGGAGCTTGATAACTGAAGGCTCTGCCTCCCATTGTACTTTTGGAGATTCTAGGTATTACAAATAATCCTGCATTTTGGGAGCGTAGTGCTCTGTTAGGATAATACGGTAGTATCAGATCTTTTAAATAAAAAGGAGCCTGATTGTTTAGAGCTTTGTAAGTAAGAAGAAGGATTTTAAACTTAATTCTAAACTCTATGGGAAGCCAATGAAGGGAGGCCAGAACCGGAGAGATATGATCTCTCTTTCTAGTACCTGTTAAAACTCTTGCTGCAGCATTTTGGATCAGCTGAAGACTTTTTAAAGATGTTTTAGGACAGCCTGATAATAAAGAATTACAATAATCTAATCTCGAGCTAACAAAAGCGTGGATCAGCTTCTCAGCATCACTCTGAGACAAGATGCTCCTAATCTTGGCAATATTACGCAAATGATAGAAGGCAGTCTTAGAAACAAATTTAATATGTGAATTGAAGGACAAATCCTGATCAAAAATAACTCCAAGGTTCCTCACAGAGCTATTAAGAGAAAGAGTAACAGCATCCAAACTGAAAGTTTGATTTGGAAAGGAATTTCTAAGGTTTTTTGGACCAACAAGAATGACTTCCGTCTTATCTGAATTTAATAGCAGGAAATTACAAGTCATCCAAGCTTTGATTTCCTTAAGACAGGCTTCTAACTTGGCTAATTGATTACTATCATCTGGCTTCATTGACAGGTATAATTGTGTGTCATCTGCATAACAATGAAAATGTATACAGTGCTTTCTAATAATGTTGCCTAACGGAAGCATATATAAACTAAAAAGAGTAGGGCCTAGCACAGATCCCTGTGGAACTCCATGACTAAGCTTTGAGTTGAAAGAAAACTCATTATTTACATGAACAAACTGGAACCTATCAGATAAATAAGATCTAAACCACTGCAACGAAGTTCCATTAAGTCCAACATAGTGTTCTAATCTATCAAGTAGAATATTATGATCGATAGTATCAAAAGCTGCACTAAGGTCTAAAAGGACAAGTACAGAAACTAGTCCATTATCAGATGCAATGAGGAGGTCGTTAGTGACCTTCGCTAAGGCTGTTTCAGTACTATGATGGATTCTAAACCCGGATTGAAACTCTTCAAGTAAACCATTTCCCTGCAGGTGGTCAAATAATTGTGTAGCAACAACTCTTTCTAAGATTTTTGAAATGAAAGGCAGATTAGAGATTGGTCTATAGTTAGCTAAAGCTCCTGGATCTAGCGTTGGCTTTTTGAGTAAGGGTTTAATTACAGCCGTTTTAAAAAGCCTGCGGTACATGGACTAAAGTTAATGAAGAATTGATTATATGAAGAATAAAGCTACCAATAAGTGGGAAGACTTCTTTAAATAACCTGGTAGGAATAGGGTCTAAAAGACAAGTTGAAGGTTTGGATGAGGAAACTATTTTGTCTAACTCACAAAGGTCGATTGGAGTAAATTCATCAAGACAGACATCAAAAGAAGGAGTTATAGTGGTTACAGTATTTAAGTTAACTGTGGGAAGAATCTGATTGATTTTATCTCTGACGGATGAAATTTTATTATTGAAAAAGTTCATAAAGTCCTGACTAGTAAGCTCTAAGGGAATGCTAGGATTGACAGAGTCCTGACTCTTTGTCAACCTGGCTACAGTACTGAAAAGAAACCTGGGATTATTCTTGTTCTCTTCTATTAATGCAGAGTAATAACTTGTTCTAGCTTTTCTAAGAGATTTTTTATAAATTAAAAGATGATTTCTCCAAGCTAAATAGATTTCATCTAAATTAGTAGAGCGCCATTTTCTTTCTAATTGACGAGTCTTCTGTTTTAAGCTACGAGTTTCTGTGTTGAACCAAGGAGTTAGAAATCTCTGATTAGACTTTTTCTTTTTTAAGGGGGCCACCAAGTCTAGAGCCTGATGCAGAGAAGCTGAAACACTATCCACCATGTTATCAATTACAGAAGGAGCAACCTGTCTATAGCTTATTTCCGTTGTGTTGACACATGGCATAGAAGAAACAATCTCCATAAATTTGGAAACAGCATCATCTGAGAGGCATCTACTGTAATAATATTTTTCTTTAGGAGCCAAATAGTCAGAAATAGTAAAATCAAAGGTTAACAGACAATGGTCTGACAGTACAGGGTTATGAGGAGACACTACAAGATTTTCTATTTCTTTGCCATATGTCAGAACAAGGTCCAATGTATGGTGGAGGTAATGAGTAGAATTTCCTACTTTCTGAGAAAACCCAATCGAGTCTAATATTGAATTAAAAGCCACATTAAGGCAGTCACTATCTACATCCACATGTATATTAAAGTCCCCTACTATAATTATTCTATCAGATTTCAGCACTAAATCAGCTAAGAAATCAGCAAATTCGGATAAAAATTCTGAGTAGGTTGATGGGGGACGATAAACTATGGCAAATAAAATTGGGTTTAACCTAAAATTGCTAAAGTGCCCAATACTGAGGACCAGGCCCTCAAAGGAATTATAACATGTTTTTTGCTTTACATTAACTAGTAATTTGGAATGGTAAATTGTTGCTACTCCTCCTCCTCCACAACCAGACCTTCTGGGATTTTGACAGTTTAAATAACCAGAGGGAGTTGATTCATTTAAACCAACATAATCCTCTTACCCTAACCAAGTCTCTGTAAGGGAAATTAAATCAATCTGATGATCAATTAACAGATCATGGACTAACAGAGACTTGGGAGTTAGAGACCTAATATTTAATAAACCACATTTAATTTTTAAATTATGAGGAGGAACAGAGGCCAAATCATTCAATTTAGAGGCTTTATGTTTAATTTGAGTTTTACCAATATTTTGCTTTATCACTTTGGGATGCTTATACATTATATTTTTATTCACTTTGGAGGGAGCAGACAACGATTCTCTGACGGGGAAGACAGGGGCTAAGCTGAGGGGTGGTGGATGAAGAGGAGCTGCAGAGAGGCGTGTAAGACTGCGACTCTGTAGTTGAGTAGTCAGGGTTTTGGAAATTTGGATAAAAAAGATGCCAGATTGTTAGATAAATGAGAAGCACCATCCAAAGTGGGATGAATGCTGTCTCGTCTCATAAGACCAGGTTTTCCCCAAAAAGAGCTCCAATTGTCAATGTAGCCCACGTCATTTTTAGGACACCACACAGACAGCCAGCGGTTCAGGGATGACGAGCGGCTAAACATGTCATCACTGGTCAGATTGGGGAGGGGCCCAGAGAATACTACAGTGGCAGACATCGTTTTTGCAAAGTCACACACCGATTCTATATCAAGTTTCGTGACTTCCGACTGCCGGAGACGGATGTCATTAACGCCGGCGTGAATAACAATTGTGGAATATTTACAGTTACTTTTAGCCAGCATTTTCAAATTTGACTCGATGTCGGCTGCTCTGGCCCCAGGAATGCATTTGACTATGGCCGCTGGAGTCTCTAGGTTCACGTTTCTGACTACAGAGTCGCCAATGATCAGAGTTTTTTCCTCAGCGGGTGTGTCGCTGAGCGGGGAAAAACGATTAGAAATGTGAACAGGTTGGTGGTGAACCGGGGCTTTGCGACTAGGCTTCCTTCTCACCGTCACCCACCCAGTCTCCTCGCTGCTGAGGAGAGCCGAGGGACCGCTGACAGGGGGGCCTAAGCTAGCTAGCTCCACTGCAGCTAATGGGCGTCCGTCAAGATTAACTGGCGCAGACGGTGTTTCAATGCAGCGGAGCCGGGATTCCAAATCAGACAACCTCGCCTCGAGCGCCTCAAAAAGACATTTATTACATTTACCGTTATCACTAAAAGAGGCAGAGGTGTAGCTAAACATCTGACAGAGAGAGCACACCAGAGGAGGAGAGGAAAGAGAGCTAGTAGCCATAGCTAGTGTCTGGAGAGCACCCACACAGGCAAACCACACAGGGAGACAGCAAAACAGGAAGTGAAGATACGTTACCACAAGGAAGTGACGATCCAACAAAAAGCTCATTGGCTAGAAGTTAGGACGCACTGGTTGGTTCGTGCCACATTGCTACATTGCCACCGATGACGTCACGCCTCCAGAGCCCACTCCGGAACATCCGCATCTTTCAAAATTCAGAGATGGGTATTGATTGGCGAGGAAAATGTCACGAAGCGATGAGGAAAACGTCATACAAGAAGTACGTGGCAACCTGAGAAACTTTTCGCAATTTTTTTTTTTCTCGGCATTGATTGTGTGAAGTCAAGTTCATTTTTTCTGGAGATGTTCATGGACATTTTTTTTTACACTTTTGGACATTTACTTTTCACTGTAAGGCAATTTAAAATTGAACCTCCACTGCGGTATCTGTTGTGGGATTCATCTGCCTGTTTTCTTCCTTTTTATCAGGTTTAAAAATCCTTAAGTGTCCAACGACAGCCGTCATCGGCACGGATCTCCTCCTCCAAAGGCTCGGACAGTTAGAAAGAAGCTACAGTTCTCCTGCAGCGATGGAGAGGAGGAGCCTCGGATGTGTAGAGGGTCTCCCTGCCGTCCAGGACCGCCGGCCGGCAGAGGGTCCAGCTCCCCGATTCCGGATTGCCCAGCCACTCCGCATAAAACCTTCAAAAAACTCCGGCTTTTTGACACGCCGCAAAAGCCAAAGGTTTGGATTTGTTCATTAAAAACACTAGTGCTGGGCAGCACGGTGGCGCAGTGGTTAGCACAGTGGCAGCACAGCAAGAAGGTCATGGGATCGATTCCACCCTTGACCATCGTGGGTTCGATCCCACCCCCAGACCATCGGTGACCCTTCTGTGTGGAGTTTGCATGTTCTCCCCGTGTCTGCGTGGGTTTACTCCGGGCACTCCGGTTTCCTCCCACATGCCAAAAACATGCAAGTTAGGTTAATTGGCATCAAAAACTGGGGATTCTAAATTGTCCTTAGGTATGGATGTGAGAGTGAATGGTTGTCTGTCTCTCTGATTTGGCCCTGTGATGGACTGGCGATCTGTCCAGGGTGTACCCTGCCTCTAGCCCAAAGATGCTGGGATAGGCTCCAGCCCCCCCGCGACCCGAAAAGGATTAAGCGGTAGAAGATGGATGGATGGATGAAAAACACTAGTGCTGTAACATCAGTCCATTAATGACAACTAATTTGATATTCAACTATTCCACCCATTTCCAACTTGCAAGGGAAAAATTTTTGATGGAAGAAAAATCACAAACTTAGGAGAAAGTTGCAAATTTACAAGCAAAGTCATAAATGTATCTGGAACCCCCCACAAATGTAGTAACAAGGAGTGGAAATTATTTGAAGAAAAACAATAACAAACTTAGATGAAAACAGTCACAAGCTTATTAGAGGAAGCAGAGGGGAATACAGTGATCCCTCGCTACTTTGCGCTTCACCTTTCGCGCCCTCAGTGCATCGCGGATTTTTCAAAAATATTCATCAAAAATTCAAAATTGAGAAAAAATGGGCGGGCTAGCAGAAGGCAGGGAGACTACATTAGAACATCAGGTATCAACACGGAGAGCCCGCACAACTCAAAATCCACCTCTCTGACCACCGCTCCACTCCTCTCCGCCCACCTCTTCACCGCTCGGGAATCTCGCAAGCTGATTGGCCAAGACGTTTTACCCAGCTTCTCTCCCTGCCAAGCGCCCATACCCAGCGAAGGAAGACCGCATTCATTGTTTGCTGTTCTCTTGTGCCTTTTTGTGCAAAATAGTCTTCCCGTCGAGCCACTATGCCGCCTCCTGCAGCTTCTCCAGCTCTATCGGAAGCTGCCCTCGATGATGCTGCGCCTCTAGCACCTGACGATGAGGCGTCACCTGAGGAGCAGTAAAGCTCTCATTAACCTGTGCAGTAAATCATCTTCATCTTGAGTTACGTATCTTGTTATAAGAATAAAAGAGTTCTAAAACATATTTATGTACACTTTATTTACATCTACGTATGTATGTATACTTACACACACACACACACACACGTATCATATGAGAGAGAGAGTGAGAGAATGAACGTACGTATTATTTATGGGTGACGTCATTAGGGGTGATGCTACTTCGCGGTTTTTCACTTTTCGCGGTCGGTTCTGGAACCCATTAACCGCGATAAGTGAGGGATCACTGTAATCACAAAAAAAAGTATCAAACTTATGAAACAAGAAAACATAGCAAATTTCAGAGAAAATGGCAAATTTGCAAGAAAGTCACATTTACAAGAAAAAATTGCAAACTTGAGAGAAAACCCTCCAGAAATAAAAATATATATAAAAAAATTTGACCAGCTTGGAAAGAAATTCTGATGAAAAAAATCAATTTCTGAGAATAAAGTTCCAGATGTACAAAATAAGTTGTTGCAAGGAAGAACAACAATTTGCTAAAGTCTAAAAGTTTTGAGAAAACATGGGAAGAATCACAAATTTCTTAGGACCCCCCTCCCCATGTCTAAATCATTAGTCAGCTAATCAAAAAAAAAACCAACTCAAAAGTTTAATCGTAATAAAAGCAATCTTTAATTGTAGCCCCTCAAAAAACACATTTGTCACCATACAAATAGACAGAATTTGAAGTATTCCAAAGGGTCAGCACTTAAAGACTTGAAAGGGAAGATAGCCTCAGTTCATGTCTGTACGTCACAAAAATCTGGGTTTAGTAGGGAAGAAAGCAGCTGTCTTATTGACCTTAACAAGGATATGCACTGGAAAAATTTGAATTTCAGGAATGAGTTGCTGTTAACGGTTCTGTCTTACTGCATAACACTGATCTCTAATCAGCCAGACATGATTCACCGTTCAGGTGTTTTACTGTATGTCTGGACATTTCTTTATCGATGGTTCATGCATTATACAACTTTATGTTTAAAACGTCAAACCTCACAAAATTGATTGTCTTATTTTTCTCACAGTTCTCTTGCTCTTAGATAATTTGAAAGCTTTTTAAATCACTTTTTAATCTTTTTTTTTTTTTTTAATTTGCAGTACAACTTTCTGAATAACTCGGTCTGTCTTTTGCAGAGTTTGCTATCTAGAGCTAGGGTTTCTGGCCCAGGATCATCCAGCCGGAGAGTTGCCCTGTTCAAAAAGGTGGAGGCCATGGAGAAGTCCCTCAGTGACAGGAGAAGGCAGACCCCTCTGGTCAACTTTAACCCTTTCACCCCAGACTCAATCGTCATTCGGTCTGCCACACAGCAGAGGGTCAACAATAAGAGGGCACACTGGAATGAGTATGTTCCCCAGATGTTTCTGCTAGAAATGCTTCTGTCTTTAGATCAGTCTTCAGATCCTTGTTGTTTTATTTTCATTGGACCTGAACAGGAGGGCTGTGGGAGTCAACATGATATTGTCAATATTTTGATCACCAGTGCTAAAAACTTTGCTATTGTTTCATTACTTTAGTGAAACTGAGCAGCATGTAGCAACTTTTCAAATTTGACTTGATTGACATGAAGCCTTTTTTTAAAACCATACTGACTGAGCAAGTGACTAGGCATGGGGGTGTTTGGCCAGGAACCAAGACCACATGGTTGTTGATGAACTTTGCCATGTGCTTGTGAAGATCTCCATGCTCCCCTCTACTGGACAGAAGGCTAACAAAGTTTCTTTTCATCCTTCAGCTCCAGTGGAGAAGACATGGAAGCAAATGATGCTGAAGGAGAGGAGGAAATCCTTCCACCTTCTAAGGTAATTAAATGTCCCTTTGATTTTCTGTGATTAGGTGTAGTTTTAGTGCGTTTGTACAGATGAGTCACAGATTAAGGGGAAAAACTTCATCTGTGACTGCTGCAGAAAGAATTTTGTTGGCATGATTTATGTCCACTTGACTGATAGTGGTGGCAGCCATGTTTCAAGTAAATGTCACACAATCATTGTAATGAAGAGACTGGCTTCATGGTTATTTTATATTAATGAAGTTATATTTTTGTTTTTTAAAGACTTAAAAGCACATTAGTGGTGTTGTGGTGAAAACACATTACTAGGACACTTTTTTAAACTTGGTGTGCAAACAATTTGCAGTTTTATTGCTTTTCATTTAATTGGTTTAATTTTGCCAGTGATTGATTGTTTAGCTTTGTCTTAAATATATACCAGAAAATTTCCAAAAGCAGAGAAAAGTAGCAAAAGTTTATACGTGCAACAGAGTATTTACTAGTTATTTCCCATGTGCTTTTTAAAATTAACAGTTGACTGAGTTTAATGTTTATTTGAAAGGGACATTACATACTGATGAACATTAATATAAATGTAGTAAGTATGCCAGGTTTAGCAATATTGCTAATTTGCATCTGTAGTCCCCCGGCGGGTCACAAAACCGCACAATCGTACACGAGAAGAACCATCCATCCATCCATCCATCTTCTACCGCTTTTCCGGAGGTCCGGGTCGCGGAGGCAGCAGTTCAAGCAGAGAAGCCCAGACTTCCCTCTCCCCAGCCACCTGCTCCAGCTCTTCAGAGGGGATACCAAGGCGTTCCCAGACTAGCTGGGAGACATAGTCTCTCCACCGAGTCCTGGGTCTGCCCCGGGGTCTCCTCCCAGTGGGACGTGCCTGAAACACCTCAAGTGGGAGGCGTCCAGGAGGCATCCTAATCAGATGCCCATACCACCTCAACTGACTCCTTTCAATGTGGAGGAGCAGCGGTTCTACTCTGAGCCTCTCCCGGATGACTGAGCTCCTCACCCTATCTCTGAGGGTGAGTCCAGCAATCCTACGGAGAAAGCTCATTTCAGCCGCTTGTATCCGCGATCTCGTTCTTTCGGTCATTACCCAAAGCTCGTGACCATAGGTGAGAGTAGGAACGTAGATTGACTGGTAAATCGACAGCTTTGCCTTAGAACTAAGCTCCCTCTTCACCACAACAGACCGGTACAACGTTCGCATCACTGCAGATGCTGCTCCAATCCGTCTGTCGATCTCTCGCTCCATTTTCCCCTCACTCGTGAACAAGACCCCAAGATACTTAAACTCCTCCACTTGGGGCAGGAGCCTGTCCCCAACCCGGAGAGGACAATCCACCTTTTTCCGGCTGAGGACCATGGACTCGGACTTGGAGGTGCTGATTCTCATCCCAGCCGCTTCACACTCAGCGGCAAACCGTCCCAGCAAGAGCTGTAGGTCATTGCTGGATGAAGCCAACAGGACAACATCATCTGCAAACAACAGAGATGAGATCCTGTGGTCACCAAGCATGACACCCTCCATTCCCTGGCTGCGCCTAGAAATCCTGTCCATAAAAATTATGAACAGGACCGGTGACAAAGGGCAGCCCTGGCGGAGTCCAACTCTCACTGGGAATGACTCCGACCGAGTGTTGGCAATGCGAACTAAACTCTCACAACGGTCGTACAGAGACCGAATAGCTCGTAACAACAAGCCCGATACCCCATACTCCCGAAGCACCCCCCACAAAAATCCACGAGGGACGCGGTCAAATGCCTTCTCCAAGTCCACAAAACACATGTAAACTGGTTGGGCAAACTCCCACGAACCCTCAAGAATTCTCGAGAGGGTAAAGAGCTGGTCCGATGTGCCACGGCCAGGACGAAAACCACATTGCTCCTCCTGAATCCGAGGTTCGACCAACGGCCGGACTCTCCTCTCCAGTACCTTGGCATAACGGACCCATGTAACGGACCCATAACGGACCCATGTAACTCCTTCGGGCTCAGCCCGAAGGAGTTACATGGGTCCGCCCTCCAGTAGGTTCACCACCTGCAGGAGGGATCATGGAAGTCCGGTGCTATGTGGATTAGGTGGCACGAGAAGAACATCTGCAATAAACTGTACAAAGTGGATATGCAAAAGTGCAAGCGTTAAGGTGCTACAAAATGAAATATTCAAATATCACATGAGTGAAGTGCTGTGTATGAGTACACACACACATGCGCCCAAGCACCTCACAGCAACAACAAACGGTGACTAACAGGAGGTGGGGCATATGTGTGAGACACACGGGCACATACTGTATACAGTATATGCACATGCAACAGAGCAACCAGTAGTTATGCATACTGTTTTGGTTGCTTAAAAGCCCATTTTTACAATCAGTCTTAAAAGTGTTTAGTGTGGTACGTTCTCTGATTGCAGGTGGTATGTTATTCCAGATCTTAGTGCCCCTCACTGATGACACAGATTGAGCAAACTAGTGCATACCCATGCATGCCTTTAGAAACCCGTGCATGCCCGTAGAGGGAATGCATTGGAACAGAATTCTTACCAGTTACAGGACAGTTGGTATAGCAACACATCATGTAAGTGGCAATCACATGTGATGGCTTTTGTATGCAGCCAAATATAAAAATCACACAAAATATGCCCTGCCATCTGGGGCTGTTTGCCCCTGCTTGTTACTCCTTCCCTTGCCTGTCACTGTTCTATATACAGTATGTCTTGTAGAGAGTCATGTGCTCTGTCTATGTGTCGTCATATAGACATCATCTGGTGGGTCTTCTTCCTCGTTCAGACCACTGAAGGGTCTCCTCCTGTCTCAGACAGCTGTGTTGTTCAGTCATGCCTGCGGCATACTGGTGGAACCTGTGGTGTTTCATGTTCACAGCATCCTTTCTGACGTGCAGCAGTTCTCCTCATTCTATTGATCTCCATCTGGTGGGTCTTATTCTTCGTTCAGACCGCAGGTTGAGGGATAGGTGCGTCGTAATTCTAGTTCATGGGCACGATCCTGAAAAAGTGGCTTTCGACTCTGTTCAGGAAGGCCCGTGCATGGCCGTAGAAACCAAGAAACTGGAGTACCCGGAGAAAATCAGCGCTTTGCTTGGCATTTTACACATTTGTAGTGTAGACTGGCATTCATCAAGGTTACACATTTGCCGTCATGTAGGCATGGCAAGTCGTCCTATGATGCCTGAGTTCATAGGACGTGCTTTAATGATGAGGCAGAGATCATAGGCCGTCCTATGATGTCCTAGAAATGTGCTTTAAAGTCTGTCGTACCCTATGCTGGTGAAGGGCGTCCTCCTGTCTCAGATGGGTGCGATGTACTGCTGGAACCTCAGGTGTTTCATCGTCATGGCATCTTTTCTGACGTGTAGCAGTTGTCGTCATTCTATTGCTCTCCATCTGGTGGGTCTTCTTCTTCTTCTTCTTTGTCATTGAGACCACTGGTTGAGGGATAGGTGCATCATAATTCCATTTCATGGACGGGATCATGAAAATAGATCTGAGCAAAAAGAGGCTTTCTGGCATGGACTCACTGTATATAATATCATAAAGACATGAATGCAGCCTTGATGTATATGACATCATAAAGACATGTTGCCTGATGTCTGTCACTGTATATGACATCATAAAGACATGAAGGCAGGCTTGATGTATATGACATCATAAAGACATGTTGCCTGATGTCTGTCACTGTATATGACATCATAAAGACATGAAGGCAGGCTTGATGTATATGACATCATAAAGACACATTTGTCTGTGTGCTGTGGGCTTGATGTATATGACATCATAAAGACATTTGTCTAGGTGCCGTCCTATGATGCATGAGTTCATGGTCTATATGACATCAAGACATATTTGTCTATGTGCCCTATGATGTCTGAGTTCATAGGACGTCCTATGATGTTCAGGCAGAGATCATAGGCAGTCCGATGATGTCCTATAAACGTGACAGACACAAACAGATTTCTTGCTTTTACAGAGTTGCCTGAGTTCATGGTCTATATGACATCATAAAGACACATTTGTCTGTGTCCTATGATGTCTGAGTTCAAAGACACATGGTCTATATTGTCACGGTGGCTCGCAAGATGCCACAAGTCACCGGTGAGTTTGCAATGATGTTTTTATTAAAGGGTAAAGGAACAGAGGATAACACAAAGTAACGGAAAGGAATGAGCCTCGGTGGGCTAAAACACACTATAATGAACACAGGATTACAGCAGAGTAAACTTACAATAGGAGATGATGAATAGACAGCGTCTGAGCCGGGGGATGCCCGATGCGTCAAGACGATGTGGAGTTTCTGACAGGAGATTAACAGAGACTGCTGCATCGGGCTGCATTCAGCATCCGCTTTTAAACGCCGGACACTAATGACCCCGAATGCAGCACAGCTGTTCAGCTTTGACAGCAGGAAGCTCCACCGGGCACTGTCACAATAAGAGCCCAGGGAGCCAGAGGGGAAACCCTGCTGTCAAAGCCTGAAAGGGATGATGTATGACCCGAGCGCGGACGAGATCGGCGCTCGGATCATAACAGTACCTCCCCCTCGAGGGCGGGCTCATTAGAGCGCCCAATGAGACCCAAGCCCCCCACCCCCACCCCCACCCCCCCAGGGTGGGCGGAAGGGGACACAGGCCAGGGGGGAGCAAACCAGAAAAGACAAAAAAAAAACATGGCAACAGGAGCACGTAGGCAGACAAAGGGAGAAAGAAAAAACTACGCTTCCATGCACAAATTGCAGCTGAGGTAGAATAATAGCAGGGCAAAATGACAGCGAACAGTAATCCACAAAAACAACACGATCAAGGAAGACTGAGGAAAAAAAAACACAACACAGGGTACGACAACAGAGAATACCAAATCCAAAAGGCAAAAATACACCAACTAATACAATGAATGGACGTTTGACAGAGGGAAAAAACAAACAAAAACACCGGCTAGGAAAGAATGAGAAGCACAATTACAACACAAGACCCCCCGCACATCCCAAAAGATACAGACACAATGAAGATGAAAATCTGGGATGGTGGCAGTCCTGGTTCTGTGGTATGGAGGCTGATGGTTTGGGGGGGGGGGGGGCGCCCTGCGTCTAGCGTCCATATCGCAGGCAGGGGGGAAAAGGACAGTTCGGGCGGCCTACCCCAGTCCCATGCCCGGAAACACAGAGTCTCTGGCGGCCGGACCAGGTCGCCAAACAGACAGTCCAGCGGGTCGAGTGGCCGGCCCAGAGTGCCAAATGGGCGCGGCAGTCCTTCAGGCGGCCGACCCGCATCACTCAGCCACCAGGACTGCAGGGGAGAGAACGGCAACGGCTTCCCTGCAGAGGGGAATAGCGAGGGCGAGCCGGGCCGAAGATAAGGAATCCCAACGGCACCCGGTGGAGAAGGCTTGGGGAAAAATGAGGGACCAGTCCTGCATCGCTCAGCGGCGGGTCTGCAGCTCCACCTCCGAACGTTAACAGGATAGGCGCTGTCCTCCTGTCAGACCCAGGGTGAGCCCGCGCTGCACCCACGATGGACCCCGACTGGGTCGTGGCTGCACCCACGATGGACCCTGACCGGGTCGCGGCTGCACCCCTGATGGACCCCGACTGGGTCAGAACAGCTCCATGGATGACCTCCAACCCCGAACCCGGAACCTCCGGCACAGCGACCGCGACCAGCTCCGCACCGGTGACCCTGGGAGAAGGCTCAGGAGAGAGAAAAGAACCGGGATCAGGATCACCGGTAGCGACAGAGCCCAGCGAGACAAGTTCAGGCGCAGTGGATGGCTGCCCCTGGCTCGCCTCCCCGAGAGACAGGCAAAAGTGCTCCAGAATTGAGAGGAGAAAAACAAAGTAGAGCACTTGCCTGTACTCAGGTTCTGTCGCTGTCCAGGACTCCCGACGATCTGGGCTCAGATGGGAGGAGATCGTCTTCTGGCTCCCACTCAGCTACGTCAGGCTCCGCAGCTGGCATGATGGCGTCCGCAGCCTGAGGACCCTCCGGCACTGACAACCACGCCAACGACCCGCTCGGTGTGGTGGCAGGGGACCCTCGACCCGCTGGACCGGACCGCTCCTCTGTGGAGACCCGGGGACGCTTCGTCGTCGGCGCAGGCTCCACGCTGCAGTCCGCTGTCCTCCTCAGCCCACGACGTGGCTGCGGGGCCAGAACCAGGCTCTCCAGAACCGCAGGCCCCCTCCTCATCCGGCGACGTTGGCCTGGCGTCGAGGACCGCTCAGCGGAGGGAGACACAGAGGAAGCTGGATTAATATACAAGCTACAGCAGGTGGTGGGAGCTCGGGGGACTGCGAACCCCGAACTCCTCCCCCAGGAGTCAGACAAGGCAAATCACAATAATGAGGAGATGAGTGAACTTGAACTTGCCTGTCGCTCGGAGGGAGGACGGTGCCTGCTGTAGCGGACGTTGCTCCTCCCTTTCCCCACCGGATGGTGACAGAGGGCCCCCTGGGAGGACGAGGGGGAGCCGCTTGTGATGGAACTGGGTCCGGACGGGGTTCGTGCTGAGGCTTGTAGCTGGTGTGACGTCGGTTTCTTGCAGGAGGCGAGGCGAAGGTGAGGTCCGAGAATCGCCGCTCCTGTGCGGAAACAGAGGCGAGCAGGTCGGCGTACTCAGGGAATTGACTAAACTCGAGATTCCTCTCCACCAGTCTGGCTGCCGCCGTCACATGCTTAATTATTTGTGTGGGGTGAACAGCGGAACGAGCTGCCGCCTCTCGGTCCCGGATGGAAGCAGCTGTGAGTCACAGCTCTCCGGCGGGGGGTCTCCGGGGCTCTCCAACACTCTCCGGCGGGGATCACCCCTGGGCGGTGCGAACTCCTGGACCAGAATGGAGGCACGAATGGGATCCGGACGTGAGGAGCGAGGATGCCTCCTCTTCGGCTTCCTGCCGGGGTTTCCCTCTAGCCCACAGAGTATCTCATGCTGTGCGGCGATGTCATCTTTCCTCGCGCTGACTTCAGGGTGGTTGGCGAAGCAAGGGAGATGATTTTAAAACATCCTCAGCACGGTCCAGGTACCAGCGCATGTCGCTGTGGAAGTCGAGGAGGGAGGCGGCGATGAGAGTTTCATCGACGTACTTGAGGGCATCCGCCAGCTCATAGCTCTGACTCTGAGCGCGGACCCTCCGCGACGGCATGCTTCCAGCACGGTACCCAGACAGGAAGGAGCACAGTCCAACTGCAAAACTCACCGGGAACGGCATCTTGGTGTGGCACCTCTGTTTAGGCGTCCTGGCAGCAGTCTATTGTCACGGTGGCCCTCGCGAGCCACCATAAGATGCCACAAGTCACCAGTGAGTTTGCAATGATGTTTTTATTAAAGGGTAAAGGAACAGAGGATAACACAAAGTAACAGAAAGGAATGAGCCTCGGTGGGGTAAAACACACTATAATGAACACAGGATTACAACAGAGTAAACTTACGATAGGAGACGATGAATAGACAGCGTCTGAGCCAGGGGATGCCCGATGCGTTAGACGATGTGGAGTTTCTGACGGGAGATTAACAGACTGCTGCATCGGGCTGCATTCAGCGTCCGCTTTTAAATGCCGGACACTAATGACCCCGAATGCAGCACAGCTGTTCGGCTTTGGCAGCAGGAAGCTCCACCGGGCGCTGTCACAGTAAGAGCCCGGGGAGCCAGAGGGGGAAACCCTGCTGTCAAAGCCTGAAAGGGATGATGTATGACCCGAGCGTGGACGAGATCGGCGCTCGGATCATAACATATATGACATCATAAAGACACATTTGTCTATGTGTCCTATGATACCTGAGTTCATGGGACATTCTATGATGTTCAGGCAGAGATCATAGGCCGTCCTATGATGTCCTATAAACGTGACAGACACACAGGTTTCTTGCTTTTATAGAGTGAAGAGTGATATACCTAGAGTGATGTGGTGCGTCTGTGGGAGACCTCACAGTCTCCTTTAGTGGTTGCTCCGGGGGGCTGTACCGGTGACAGTGCTCAGTTTGACATATTCTCCCAGAGGCGGGGTGGGGGTGCATAGCCATTAATATTTTATAAATTGAACAGGCAAATTTGAGAGTTTTATAATTTTCGAAAGACAGGAAATTGTGTTTCTTGTAGGTGTGACAACAATGATTTGTGGGATCTTTCTTGTCAAAGATTTTTATGGATTTTTTGTCTAAAGATTCAATGGGTTTCATTATTGTTACACCAGTGAGAGACCAGTTGGTAAAACAGTAGTCGATGTGTGAGAAGATCATTGCACGCAGAAACATTTTGGCTGCACCATCTCTTAGCGATGGTCTAATTTGTGTAAGGTTTCTCAGATGGAATTTGATTATGTTATATATTGGTGCATTTTTTTAAAGGTTAATGAGGAATCTAAAATCACGCTGAGGTACTTAAATTACTCAACTAATTGCAGCACCTCCCCTTTTAAGAAAATGTTTGAGTTTGTAATATTTAATGGGTGTTTGGTGAACATCATGCAGACAGTTTTTTTAGTGTTTAGTAGGAGACACGAATTATTAAGCCAGTTATGGATTTGAGTCATCGCTGTTGTAAGAATACAGGTGGCTTCTTGTGTTTTTTGCAGGTGTGAATATTACCGTGTCATTTGCATATATTTGTATATGAATGTTTCTGCATGCATTTGGTAAATATTTATGTATAAGGAGAATAATATTGGTCCAAGTATGGAGCCTTGTGGGACACTCATTTGACATTTCAAATATGGCGATTTGACACTGTTGACCATTACCAATTGCTGTCTGCCGGTTAAATAAGAGTTCATACATTTGATAGCGTGTTGTGAAAAATTAAACTGAGTCAGTCTGGTTAAAAGGATGTTGTGGTCAACAGTGTCAAATGCCTTCTTCAGATCTAAGAACAGCACTTATCTAAAAAAAATGATTGTTTTCTCTAAAAAGAAGCATATTGCAGACTCTGTTGAATGGTGGGCACAGAAGCCAAACTGTGCATGATGCAGGGGGGTGTTCCCATTATTCAGATGTTCACATAATGGTGTAGCCACCCATTTTTCAATTATTTTGGAGATAACCGGTAAAATGCTGATTGGTCTGTAGTTGTTTATATCAGTTTTGATCCCTGTTTTGAAAATTGGTCTAACTACTCCTACCTTCCAAGCAGTTGGGACAACAACATGTTTGATTGACAGATTGATTAAATGAGTAACTGGACAAATGATAATCAGTGGAGAGGCACTTTTGTCTGATGTTGCCAAATAAGTTGAAGTTTAGACAATACTGAGTTGGCAATATGTTCAAATGTGATAAAGAGCAAAAACACTTTAAAAGTGTTGTTTTCATTCCATGGACATTTTTTGTTCATTGTGGAAACTACAAGCAGAAACAAAACAAGTGGCTGTCAAGACTCTGTGATTTAAATATCCATCTTTATTCACCCCAGTTTTCCAGTGATTTCACCTTGGTTGGATAAACTGAGTAACAAGTTAAACAATGTAAATTCAGTTAATCTGTTGGAAAATAGTTATTTTTACTCTTAAGACAAAGGCGATATGGTAATTAGTAGTTTGTATCAGTGCATCTCCATTGCCTAAAAAACTGTTTACAGTCCAGACCTGCTGCTTTGAGTGATTGTTAATGCAGTTTCAAGCTAGCTGAGAAATGAACAAATGATGAAATCAAAATCCTCTTCTGCCCTCAGAGGATCACCATGATGGAGAGCAACATGATGTCCCGGTACACCTCAGAGTTCCTCGAGTTGGAGAAAATCAGTTGTGGGGAGTTTGGCATTGTGTTCAAGTGTGTTAAAAGACTCGATGGCTGCATCTACGCCATCAAGCGATCAAAGAAACCTTTGGCAGGATTGATAGATGAGTAAGTGTTGTAAATTATTCAGATTTACACTAAAAGAAAAAAAGTTCTGTAATTCTTGTGAAAATGAGCTTGTAGTCCAAATTTTCAACTAACTTGCATACATAAAAATTGGTGCTGCAATGATTAGTCGATCAACATCAAAATTATTTGACTAATCACCATTACACCCTTTCCACCCATTTCAAACATGGAAAGGAAAAAAAATTCTGAAGCAATAAAAGTAGCAAGAAGAAAAAAGTCACAAATTGCCTAACAAAAGTTGCAACTATTTATGGAAGAAAATCACAAACTTGCATTAAAAAAGTCACAAACTTATTGGTGTAAATGAAAAAAAAATCACTAATTTCTGAGTAGGAAAGTCTCAAACAGTAGCAAATTTATTAGACAAAAAAGAGTAGCAAATGTCAGGGAAGACGGTTGCAAATTTACAAGAAAATGGTTGCAAACTTAAAAGAAAATAAACAAATTTAAATGTTAGAAATCTGTGAGGGGGAAAATTCTCAAGGAAAAAAGTCACGAATTTTGGAGAAAAATAGTTGCAGATTTACAACAAAAATAGTCACAAATTTACAAGGTGAAACCCCCCACAATTTTTTTTTTTTTGGGGGGGGGACACAAATGTCTAAATGAACATTGACTAATTGAAAAAAAGTATCTGTAGATTAACTGGTAACAGAAATCATCTTTAGTTGCAGCACTAGTAAAAATGGACATTTACACCCTAATTAAGCTTTCAATTAGTACAATTTAAAGTAAAAACTGCTGTTTATAACACAAACCAGTGCACGTTCGAAAATGTGGGCTATTAAAATTTGTTTATCAGGAACCCTTGAGGCCTCTCCCCCCTCCCTCTAATTTTAACTTCAAAACCCACATCAGGCATCCTGCGATTGAATCCATCTGTTCCTTCCTGCGCAGACAAGATGCCCTACGGGAGGTGTACGCCCACGCCGTGCTGGACCAGCATCCCCATGTGGTGCGGTACTACTCAGCCTGGGCTAAGGACAACCACATGCTCATCCAGAACGAGTACTGCAACGGCGGCACGCTCTCCAATGTCATCACAGAGAACTGCAGATGCTTTAGCTTCCTGTCGGAGCTGGAGCTGAAAGACGTGCTGCTGCAGGTCGCTCAAGGACTCAAGTACATCCACTCGATGTCTCTAGTGCACATGGATATCAAACCTAGTGAGTATCCGAGGATGTCATGATACTTACAGGCATGGTCCCTATGATTAATATTTTCATTTAAAGACAAAAGAGCAAGTGTCCCAACTCATTAAGAGTGTGCTCTCACTGGTGCCAGGTGACTTGCTCTGTGTAAAGCAGGGATGGGCAACTGTGTGCCATCCATCCATCCGTCCATCTTCTACCGCTTTTCCGGAGGTCTGGGTCGCGGAGGCAGCAGTTCAAGCAGAGAAGCCCAGACTTCCCTCTCCCCAGCCACCTGCTCCAGCTCTTCACAGAGGATACCAAGGCGTTCCCAGACCAGCTGGGAGACACAGTCTCTCCAGCGAGTCCTGGGTCTGCCCCGGGGTCTCCTTCCAGGAGGACGTGCCCAAAACACCTCAAGTGGGAGGCATCTAGGAATCATGGGGGTCCGGTGCTATATGGATCAGGTGGCGGTCAAAGGCGGAGACCTTGGCAGCCTGATCCCAAGCTTCCATCTATGTGCCATGGAGGGCTATTCCACCACAGGTTTTCTGTTCCATTCAGTCTCTTCAGCAGTTGCTTTCTCCAACTAGCAATCCTTGAAGTTCATCAGTGCAAACACCTGCTGAAGAGACTTGAGTGGAACAGAAAATGTGCAGTGGATTGGCCCTCACTGCCCATCCCTGGTGTAAAGTGAAACGGCCCTCTGCTCCTCCTCACCGACGGGGGCTGCACTGGCCGCACTCACATTGTTTTTGTTAAGCACAGTTCCCAGACTTGCTTAAGGAATCCCTGATAGTAGACTCGTACCTTCTACAACATCTGCATTTGTTCCGTTCCTGAGACTACCCCTACCAACCATTCCAAAGCAGGGGAAATGTTCTATTCTGCACAATAGTATGGACCAGTCACACTTGTCAAGTGTTCCAGACTTTAGGGGTCAACCCTCTGTCAGCATGGAACAGACACTACAGTGTGAGTGCACCTTTACATTTCAGCTAAACAGCTAGTTATGTTTTGGGTTTTTTTTGTGTTTTTTTTTGCTATTTTCAGTCATTCTTCTGTCTCTACAATTAGCCTTTCAGTCCAGGTCCACCATGTTAATGGTGCAATAAGTTAGATTTTGCACTTTTTAAATTAATCCTTTTAAACGCTACAATGAACTGACTCCCTCTGGCTGTCTCATTGATTCTCAGGCTCTTGTTTACACTGCCAGTGTTCTGCCATTTTACCATAGGTCATCAGAATACCATAGCCCAATGGCAAACTGATAGATAAAGCTATCACTTTAGCATACTTTGTCAGAATAGCATATCTATAGTTTATATAGTGGTACTTTGTCAGAATAGCATATCTATAGTTTATAGAGTTGTATGATGTTCTGATGGGTATATTTAAGGTCAAACAGTAGCATTTCTATAGTTTATAGTGGTATAACGTTCTGATAGATATATTTAAGATCAAAGAATAGCATATCTATAGTTTGTAGTTGTGGTGATCCAAGCGCTGAGGTTATCCACACCCGGGCCACTCAGCATTTTCCCTTTTCTTTCCCTTATTATTTCTGCTCGGGTATTATTGGTTCTCCCAGGGTTTTTACTGTGACAGCACCGCGGCCAAACTTCCGCCTGTCAAAGTCTAGCCGGCACTGTCACAGCTGATCATGATCTGGTAATTATGTTTCCTCCTCTCCTGTTTGGTTCATTGCTTTTTGCTATCATTATTTAAGGGAGCAGCTGAGGCTCACTCCTCACTGCGACCTACATCAACGTTAGGCTGGAGTCCCTACGTTTGGCTCCAGCCCTGTTCCAGTTTCTTTCCTCGCTACTATTAATCTGTAAGTGTTTATTCCATAGCGTCAGGCGCCCTCGCTACCTTTTTGTGTTGGTGTTAGTATTCTTTATTTGTGCTCAAGTTTAGTGTTTGTGTTTTGCCCCACATGGCTCCTTATTTTGTACTCTCTATAATAAACAAGCAAACTCTCTGTTGGCATTTGGCACCTCATTTATGCCCTGAAAGGGCAAACATGACAGTAGGTCGCAGCCAAGTGAGGTGCCAGCCGCAGTGAGTTTGTTTTTGGGCTTGATTTTTTTCCCCTTTTCCAGGTGCCAGTTTTTGTCTGGAGATATGGTGTCATCAAGGACTGGGTATCCTATGAGCCTGGGCTTCGAGCTTGTCCAGGCTGTGATGGAAATTGATGGCCTCCTTTCCAATGCTCGTATGTTTGCCACCTCCAGAAACGCACGCTGGTACCTGGACCTCGCAGAGGCGGCAGTTAAATGCCATCCTCGCCTTGCTGATCATGCTGAGGGCAGGGAGAGGATGGCTGAAGTATTGGCACTTCTTCAGAAGAATGGGGAATTGGACCAGAAACCCTCCGGGAAGCCCAAGGGGGGGCTGACAGGAAAGCACTCTCATTCCTCGGCTCTCTACAAGGTTTCTACCATGGTTCCAGCTCCAGTATCTGCCACACGGATAGACCGTCTTCCTGCACAGCGGAGGAGGAGGGCAGCCAGAGGTCCCAGTGAAGAGGTACAGTGGGTAGCTGAACTCATCAGGGGCCGTGTGGCTGAAGCACGGTCTGCCTTCCATCCCAGTAAGATCCTTAAGAGCGTGGTGGCTGCCGTCAGACTGGTGGAGGCTAATCCTAAGCTTCACAGCTTTCCTGAGTTCACCGAGCTGCTGGCTTCAGTTTCTGCACAGCAGCAGCGCTTCCCTAATTTAAATTTAGCCTCACCTCCTGCTAGAAGACGTCGCCCCCCTGCTTGGAATCCATCTCCTCCCCGGGACACAATCGTTCCCAAGGGGAGGGAATTTCCTGACCGGGTTAATCCTCCGCTGGGCTCCCGTCTGGATCCTGCTACGGGCCACCAGAAGAACTCTCTTGTCTCCCAGCCAGCTGTTTCTCCCTTGCCTTGGCAGAGAGTGAAGACAGCAGCCTCAGTCTCTGGGTCTTCTTTTCCTGCTGCTCCATCAGCTCCTCGTCCCCGGACTGCCTCGGCTGTTCCTCCCTCCACCTCGGTGCTCCCTTCAGCAGCTGTGAGCCCAGTGAGTCCTGCTCTGGCTCCGCCCGTCATTGATCCTGTTGGGGCGGCTCCTCATCGTCTTCCTGAGGGGCCCTCCGTCACCATCCCTAGGGGAAAGGGAAGAATCAAGCCTGCTGCAGCAGTCACCATCATTCCCCGGGAAAGCAGGCTAGTGTGTTTTCATTCTAAATCTCAGTGTAATGAATTACCTTGTCTGATTCCTGGGGATGGAGCTCAGGATTCACAGTCCTCTGAGCTCCCACCACCTGCTGCAGCCATTAAAATTGAACCTGCTGCCTCTGTGTTTCTTCCCCTTCTCTCCGAGTGTCCCCCGGTGCCAGGAGTAGACTGTCGGAAGGAGGAGGAGCCTGCGGCCCTGGAGAGCCTGGTTCCAGCCCCGCAGCCACGTCACGAGCAGAGGAGGAGGGCTGACTGTCATATGGAGCCTGTGCCGACGACCCAAGCATCCCCGGGTCTCCGTGGAGCAGCAGTCAGTCTCAGCAGGCTATGGATCCCCTGCCACCACACTGAGTGGGCCATCGGCGTGGGTTTCAGCGTCAGGGGGCTCTCGGACTGTGGAGATCATCATGCCAGCTGCAGAGGCCACTGCAGTCGAGTGGGAACCAAAAATGGACCTCCTGACCGTCGAGCCTGGATCGCCGGAGTCCTGGATGGCGATAGAGCTAGAGATCAGGCAAGTGCTCTGTGTTGTCTTCTTATTTTCTGTATTGGAGCATTCTTGCCTGTCTCTTGGGGAGGGGAGAGCAGGGTGCAGCCGGCCGCTGCATCCAAGCTCGTCTTGCCAGGCTCTGCCGCTGCCGGTGATCCTGACCCCTGGTCTCCATCTCCTTCCGTGCCTTCTTCCAGGGTCACCGGAGATGAGTCAGCTCCGGTCGATATCGTCGAGGCTCCGGGTTCGCTTCAGGAGATCATCCCAGGTGCTGCGTCGGCCCAATCAGGGTCCACCGTGGGTGCTGCATCGGCCCAATCGGGGTCCACTGTGGGTGCTGCACTAACCGAATTGGGATCCACCGTGGGTGCCGCGCTGGTCCAGTTCGAGGACAGTGAAGGAGCTGCAGATCCTCCACTGCTAGACATCGGACTGGTTCCCTGTTCCCCCCTTCCTCCCCCATTCTCCACCACCGGATACCGCTGGGGTCCCTCTCATTCGGTCCGGCTTCCTCTTGTGAAGCCTCTTGGTTGGGAGCCGCCTCCGAGCTCACCCCTCTGGTCCTGGTGGTCCGGTGCTGCACAGCAGTGTTATAAGACCAGTTAGCGTAGTGATTGATCATGTGTTTGTCACCATAAGTGAGACGGGAGTCTGTGTGAATGACCTCCCCTCCGTTCTGTGTTGTTTGGAGGCGTATAAAGCCTGTTCATCACAGTCATCTCTCCTTCCTTGTGTGAACCATCACAATGTCACACTAGTGTCAGAAGTGGGATAATGGAGCAGATGGAAGCCAGAATCAGAGCGGAGATTCAGCAGTTTGAGCAGTTCATCACTTAGCTGGGGATGGACGACAGAGCTGGTACACAGACCCCCGGAGTTGCTTGCAGGGATGAATGAAGCAGCGGTCCCGATGGGACCAGCATACCCCGCCTTCTGCCTTTCTCAAGACAGGGTGGGCTAAGCAGAGCAGATCAGCCCCGCTTCCCGCCCTTTTCAGGGCAGGACAGGCCAGCAATTCCACTGCGACCAGGGGTGGCGATTGACCAAGACGACCATCTCACCAATCCGCCAGCGGGCCAAACTTCCCCGCTTTAATAGCGAAACCCTGCTGGATGACTATCTGGTCCACGTCGAGCTGGCTGCTGCATTGAATGGCTGGCCACCCGAAGAGACCGCCGTGCAGGTCGCTTTGGCCCTGGAGGGCGGGGCTCCGCACGCTGTTCGATCTCTGGCCCAAGGAACTTCGCAGCTGGCCAGCGCTACAAGGAGCACTCCAGAGGCAGTTTGGGAGAGCGGCCAATGCAGAACACGCCGAGGAACAGCTGGCCAACCACCGGCAAGGTAGCCGAGAGAGCCTGGGAGCCTACACAACGGACATACGGTGTGGCTACCTGGATTTCGAGCCGGGGGCAGTTGAGAAGCTCGCCCTCCAGGACTTCATCTGGGGGCGCCGCCCGGCCCAGCTCCACAGCCACATTCAGATTCACGCCGGGAGACGGCTGTGGCAGAAGCAGAGCGGGTGGGACCGCTAATGGATTGTGCAGCTGATGCGTCGGCACCGAGGCAGAGAGCCTTCCAGGCCACGGCTGAGAGTGAGGAGGAGGAGGAGGAACTGCGCCGGACCACAACAGCGTGGCCAAGAAGAAGACGGCCATGGTGCCGTGAGGAAGGGTGCTTCTGCTGTGGGGAGCCAGGACACATCGCACGGTACTGTCCGGCACCCACCCCGCGACAAACCGGCCCCTCGCCAGCGTTAAACTACAGCGAGGTGGCATGGACGGGGACCTGCCACCTCCCACTGACATAAAACCCTGATGAACTGTCACCACGTGTAGGCCAAATTGGACACTCACCAGGGATGTACCTACAGTGCAGGTTGGATAACATGCCGATCCGGGCCCTGATCGACACCAGTTCTACCATCTCCCTGGTCCGACCTGGAGTGCTGCCAGGTACGGACGAGGCAGAACCGCAGGGGTGGGAACCCACCGGGCACTCCGTCACCACAGCCAATGGTGAGCACGCCAGGCTGGGGGGGGGGGGGGGGGTTTCTTGTGGTTGGGGTGGCTGGCCAGAACACAACCCACCTGTTCTGGCTGACTGACATTCAAGACCCCTGCATTGTTGGTCTCGATCTGCTCGCAGCATGGGGTGCAAAGATTGACACCACCAAATCGTCCCTCCTGCTGGAGGCTCGGACTGTCATGCTCTGCAGCAGGACCCAGAGGAGGAACCCGGGGGCCTGCGTGATCAAGGGGCCGCCAAGACGGACCAAACCGGGCGGGTCACCGCAAGAACTGAACACAATGGCGCCACCATCATGAGCAGAGGGAACGCAATCACCGATAGAGACAGGAAGGGGTAGGGCCACAGCGGAGCGGGTCAGTGTGTCAGCAGAAATGCAGCAGGCGATCGAGGAATTGTTCCAGCGGAGCTGCAGTGGACTGGAATCGGGACAGAGACGCCAGCTGCGAGAGCTGTTGGACGGCTACATTGATGTCTTCACTGCCAAGGATGAGGAGTGCACCCGAACCAGCTTGGTGCAACTCGGGATCGACACCAGTGAGACCAAGCCAATCCGGCTCCGCCCCCACCGCCTGCCTTTTTCAAGGTGGGCGCCGACAGAACAAACTAGAAAAGCACTCGGAGAGCGCAGACCTCCGCCAAGTGCCACAGTTCCCCCCATACAGTGTTTGTGTGTACGTTTTCAGATTCCTTGACCATGAAAACATATGACTAGCAATTGGATTCACAATGATAGGATTAGTGGTTCGTGTGGCGGTTCGTTTTAACCCCACAACAGACTAAGGACACTCAGCCCTCTTTTCTCTGTTTTCCTGCTGCACTACTGAGATGCAATGTGCCATTCATGTATTTGTGATGCAAACATGCATGTGTTGTGATGTAATGCGCCATTCTGTATAGTGTGCATATGGCTTGTCCTTACTGTGCTTTTTCTGAGCATCTTACATATGTAGATGTGCTTTGGTGTATTAATGTCTACAGGTAGACGAGTTTCTTCTGTCTCACCTATGTGATGTTAATCGTTGCCTTTCATGCATTGTATTCATGCGTCCTGTCCTTACTGTGACCTAGAGACTCAGATCAATATGTAGATGTGCTTGTTAGCCTCTTTGTCTTGCACTTAGAGTGAGGTCTAGCTAATCTGCCCATTGTGATGTATGGCTTACAAATGCAAATACCTCCTGCCTGTTCTGTTGTCCCTTTGATCATTCTAAACTGTGGGGTATGTCTCTTTGATGTATTGTTATGATCAAGTATTTAAGGTGCAACTCTGTAACGCAATCTCACTCTCTCTCTCACTCTGATCCTGCAACTGGAAGACACACACGTGTCCGCCTCTCTTCTTCTTCACTGAGAGCCTGAGGAATTCAGCTTCAGCCTGCTCACGCTATGGGCTGGAGCCGAGTTCCCGTGACGGTGGTATGATTAATAAAACTCTACTTAAAACCACAGCATCGCTGCTTATTATTCCATGCCGCCGCACTGGTGACCCCGAAGACGCACACGCTTTGTGCGACGCAGCCTTCTGGTCTGGACATCCACGCTGAACCGGCCGAGGGACACAAGACGTCTCCTCCCTCTCGCCGCCCCAACGCACCATGACCTGAAGGCAGAAAAGAATACGCTGCCAGTGAACGCTTCACTGGTGACCCCGCCTGAAAGCACACGCTTTGTGCAAAGCAACTTCTGGTCTGGACCGCGACACTGGTGGCCGTTTCACGCTTCACGGTGAGATCTGCACGCCTGAGATCTGCACATCCACGCTGGACCGGCCGCTCTCACTGAGAGTGCACGCACCTCGTCCTCTCTCCACGACGGCAACCTCCAGGGCCGACGGAGAGCGCAGCGCGTGGAACTGAACGCACCATGGCCGCACGAGCGACAACGATCGTCTCCTCCCTCTCACCGCTCCAACGCAGCTGCACGAGCCCGGGGCACAAAGATCGTCTATTGCCTCGCACCGCTCCAACGCGTCTCCACGAGCCCGAGGGACAGAGATCGTCTATTTCCACACACCGCTCCAACGCACCACGACCGAACGACGCAACAGCTCAACCTGGATTTTATCGGCGCCATCTGCGCCGATTTCCACCAAGTTTCTGCACCCTGACTCGCCACTCCAGCGGTCCACCCACGCCACGGAACCCCCGCGCACGCTCGGGGAGTTACAAGGACGGCGCACCACGCACGGGACAAGTAACTGCTCCACAGACTGCCTTCCTCCTTCGCCGCTGCCTTTCAGGGCTGCTCGCTCACCTGAGGCACGCATGCAGCATACTGGAAGGATTTGTTAACAGTCTCAGCCACGCCAGAGACCGCCATCGTCCTCCGCCGCTGCTCACAGAACCTTCAGGGCTGCTCGTTCACCTGAAGCAAGCACGCAGCTCGCCACTGGATTTTTTAATGGTCTTAACCACGGCACAAAGGGATTTCAGCCGTCAGCTGCTCCCGGGGGTTTTGGGGTTGCTTCGGCACCTGAAGCCAACAGTCCCTCTGCTTTGTTTACTTTTTTTTTTTCTCTTGCAGCCGCTCCTGCTTTTCTTCATGGCCACGAGAGGAGTCAGAGACTAGTTTTTCTTCTTGTGATCTCCGCACGTGCAACGGGACAACCCCTCGACGTCACGGAGCAGCAAGCAATTTTTGCGCGGCTCAGGACGATTTCACAGCTCCTGCCGGCACTTACCACCCCTCCCCTCCCTCCCCCTCCGCCTGCAGCGAGCTTCTCCCACAGCTCGCTCACACAGATGGATTATCGAGGTCGCGGCCCCCTGCCGCGTCCTCTGGGGGGGAGCGTGTGGCGGTTCGTTTTAACCCCACAACAGACTAAGGACACTCAGCCCTCTTTTCTCTGTTTTCCTGCTGCACTACTGAGATGCAATGTGCCATTCATGTATTTGTGATGCAAACATGCATGTGTTGTGATGTAATGCGCCATTCTGTATAGTGTGCATATGGCTTGTCCTTTTTGTGAGCATCTTACATATGTAGATGTGCTTTGGTGTATTAATGTCTACAGGTAGACGAGTTTCTTCTGTCTTACCTATGTGATGTTAATCGTTGCCTTTCATGCATTGTATTCATGCGTCCTGTCCTTACTGTGACCTAGAGACTCAGATCAATATGTAGATGTGCTTGTTAGCCTCTTTGTCTTGCACTTAGAGCGAGGTCTAGCTAATCTGCCCATTGTGATGTATGGCTTACAAATGCAAATACCTCCTGCCTGTTCTGTTGTCCCTTTGATCATTCTAAACTGTGGGGTATGTCTCTTTGATGTATTGTTATGATCAAGTATTTAAGGTGCAACTCTGTAACGCAATCTCACTCTCTCTCTCACTCTAATCCTGCAACTGGAAGACACACACGTGTCCGCCTCTCTTCTTCTTCACTGAGAGCCTGAGGAATTCGGCTTCAGCCTGCTCACGCTATGGGCTGGAGCCGAGTTCCCGTGACGGCGGTATGATTAATAAAACTCTACTTAAAACCACAGCATCGCTGCTTATTATTCCATGCCGCCGCAGTTCAGTAGTTATTGACGAAAATGGCATTTTGCGTAATGGCGGTTTAGCGCCACAGTTCCCCCCATACAGTGTTTGTGTGTACGTTTTCAGATTCCTTGACTATGAAAACATATGACTAGCAATTGGATTCACAATGATAGGATTAGCGGTTCAGTAGTTATTGACGAAAATGGCATTTTGCGTAATGGCGGTTTTCTTCTGGACAGTGATCCAGATCACCACCAAAATGTAATCATCTGTAGGATACCCCATTTCTGACAATCTGTGAAAATTTCATGAAAATCCGTCCATAACTTTTTGAGTTATCTTGCTAACAAACAAACAAACAGACAGACAGACAAACAGACAGACAGACAAACCAACGCCGATGAAAACATAACCTCCTTGGGTGAGGTAAAAATACTGAAAATGCTGGAAGCGGGTGTTACTGAGCCCTCCAGCAGCCCCTGGGCGGCGCCTGTGGTTCTGGTTTGGAAGAAGGACAGTTCGTGGTGGTTCTGTATGGATTACCGGCGCCTGAATGACGTCACCCGCAAGGATTCCTACCCCCTGCCCCACATCGATGACGTACTGGATTACATCACCGGCTCCAGCTGGTTCAGCTCGCTGGACCTCCGCAGCAGCTATTGGCAGGTAGAGCTGTCACCTGAGGCCCGCCAGAGAACAGCCTTCTCCATCGGTCAAGGACTGTTATCAGTTCAAGGTGATGCTGTTTGGACTTTGCAACGCCCCGGCCACCTTTGAACGTCTGATGGAGCGAGTGTTGGCTCACGTGCCCTGGAGCCACTGCATTGTTTACCTGGATGGCCTGCTGGTTCACGCAGCTGACTTTGATAGCACCCTGTCCAACCTCCAGGAGGTATTGGATGCCATCCGACAGGCTGGGCTGCAGCTGCACCCACGAAAATGCCACTTACTTCGGCGGGAGACCACCTTCCTGGACCACGTCATCAGCACAGTGGGAGTCACCACCAATCCAGAGAAAGTGGCAGTGGTGAAAAACTGGCCAGTGCCACGGGATGTGGGAGAGCTACGGAGTTTTCTCGGACTGGCCTCCTATTATAGGAGGTTTGTGAAAGACTTCGCCACCATTGCCAGCTCACTGCAACAGCTGACACAAAGGCCATGCGTTTCAGTGAAGCGAGAGCTGTGCTGCTGCTTTTTCCCGGCTTCACTCAGTGCTCATCTGAGCCACCATCCTGCAGTATCCCAACCCATACTGCCCTTTCATCATGGACACGCAACCAGGGCATCGGGGCGGTGTTATCCCAGGAGGGAGAACACAGAGAGCAGGCAGTTGCTTTTTTCAGCCGCACTCTCAGCAGAGCCGAAAGGAATTATTGCGTTACTCGCAGAGAGCTGTTGGCTGTCACCCAGGAGCTTCATCACTTTTGCCCATATGTGTACGGAGGGAGGTTCCAGCTCAGGACAGATCATGCTTCCCTGACCTGGCTGCTGAATTTTAAAGAGCCGGATGGACAATTGGCGAGATGGCTGGAGGCACTGCAGGATTATGATTTTCTGATTATGCATGGGGCAGGCCGCCTCCATGCCAACGCTGACGCGCTGTCTCGGCGTCCCTATGCTGCAGACAACTGTTGGCATTGCCAGCGGGCAGAGGATCGAGACCAAGCCGTCCCATGGGCTGCTGCTCTCTGGACTGCTGTGATCAGGAATAACACAGTGGCACACAGCTCCTCCTCGGATAACCAGTCAGTTCTCCCCAACGATGACGTCACAGAGGCCTTCGGTGTGCAGCAGCTGCAGAGCGAGCAGGACAGAGATCCGGTCATCTCCCAGGTTCGACAGTGGCCGGACACGGGCCAGTGGCCTGCCTGGGAGGCTGTGTCTGCGCTGGACCCAGAGACCAAGGCCCTACACTCCCAGTGGGCCAATCTCCGCTGTCATGAGGGTGTTGTGTATTGGCAGTGGCAGGCTCCAGCTGGGCAGTGTCATGTCTGGCAGCTGCTGATTCCCCGGCGGCTCTGGCCCAAGGTGCTCCAGCTGGTCCATGGGGTGGTGGGTGCGGGCCACTTCGGGGTGATGAAGACTCTGCAGCGTCTTCGGGCCCGGTTCTACTGGTCCGGATGTCGCCAGAATGTAGAGCTCCATGTCCATCGCTGCGACACCTGCACGGCTCAGAAAGGGCCGACTCAGCAATCCCACACCCCCTTGCAGCAGTACCGGTTGGGAGCACCGATGGAGCGGGTAGGAGTGGACATTCTGGGCCCTTTCCTGACCACAGACCGGGGTAACCGCTATGTGCTGGTCTCGATGGATTACTTCACCAAATGGCCAGAGGTGTGCGCGATCCCTGATCAGAGCACTGCCACCACAGCATCAAAACTGGTGGACGAGATGTTTTGTCAGTTTGGCGCACTGGAGTAGCTGCACAGTGATCAGCGATGGAACTTTGAGGCAGAGGTCTTCGAGGAGGTCTGCAGGTGGCTGGGCATCCGGAAGACCCGGACCACCCTGCTGCATCCACAGAGCGATGGCCTGGTCGAACGCTTCAACCGGACCCTTACCACCCAGCTCGCTGTCCTACTGGACCAGTGACAGCAAGGCTGGGACCTGCATCTGCCCTTTGTTCTGTGGGCGTACCGGATGGCAGCACAGGACTCCACCCGTTGCACTCCTGCAACGCCAATGCTTGAACGTGAGCTGCAGGAGCGAGCTGCTTTCTTCACCCAGGTCTCTTCAGCAGGTGTTTTTGCTAATCAGCAATTGGTGAGAAGAAATTCAGTTAAATCACCTTTGAAAGACACTGGGTGGGTGAATGCATGAATGGGTTGAGGTAAAACTTGTAGGGTCTTGGCCTTGAATGGAATGAGTTTGACATATCTGGTTTAATGGAAGAAAAAATAAAATGTCTAAATGATATTATTAAGATATACTGTGTTCTCTTAGAGGACTAAGGAAAATGTTTGTGTGGCCTACCCACGTAAAACATGTTTGAGAAATGTTTGACATAAATGTAATTGGGATGGTGGATACTGACATTAAACATGGCCAGAGTTGCAAATAAAGGTCAACATGTTTAATCCACGTGAACCCTGCAGTGGTACCACCCAGTTTTTTAAACTTTTTCTCATTTGTCTTAAAGCAGGGATGCCGGACGTCGCGTGGGTTAACAAGGCCAGGAGTTCCTGGCAGCAGAGGGCGAAGGACAGAGCTGCGTGGAGGAATCTGATTAGGCCTATGATGATGATGATGATGTCAAACTCAATCCATTCCAGGCCAAGACCCTGCACATTTTCAGCAGGTGTTTTTGCTAATCAGCAATTGGTGGGAAGAAATTCAGTTAAATCACCTTTGAAAGACTGGGTGGGTGAATGCAATGAATGGGTGGAGGTAAAACTTCTACGCTCTTGGCCTGGAATGGAATGAGTTTGACATCTCTGGTTTAATGGAAGAGAAAATAAAATGTCTAAATGATATTAAGATATGTCAAGAGTGCAGACCATCTGTAGGGTATATACATTTAAAATGCTGAAAGACTCCATTTAATGTTTCCTGATGGGAAGAATATTATCTCCCGAGGGAGTTTACTGTAGTTTTGGCAACGGCTGTATACATTCCACCGGATGCTAATGCTAACTTAGCTATCGGATTGCTTCATGCTAGCATTAGCCATACACAGAGTATTACCCTGACGCCGTGCAAGTTATAGCGGGGGATTTCAATCATGCAGACTTAAAGGCAGCACTCCCTAAATTCCATCAGCATGTCAAGTGTGCTACTAGGGGAGAGAACACTCTGGACAAGGTCTATTCAAACATCAAACTGGGCTATAGGGCTAGACCATTACCACATCTGGGCCAGTCTGACCATTTGTCCATGCTATTAATTCCTGCATACGCCCCCCTCAGAAAAACTGCTCCCATCATCTCTAGGACTGTTGCTATATGGTCGGAGGATGCTTCCCAGCAGCTGCAGGATTGCTTCGATAGGACCAACTGGGAAGTCTTTGAACATCAGGACCTGGAGCTGTTCACAGATAGTGTGCTGTGCTATATCAAAAATTGCATAGACACTATCACAGTGAACAAACAGATCCGCATCTTCCCTAACCAGAAGCCCTGGATGAACCGGGAGGTCCAGCAACTGCTGAGGGAGAGAAACATTGCCTTCAGGTCTGGTAACAGCGAACTTTACAGCACAGCTCTGGCCAACCTGAAGAGGGGCATCAGAGAGGCTAAGGCAGACTATAGGAGGGGGATTGAGGACCATCTGGACAGCAATAATAGCCGGCAGGTGTGGCAGGGCATCCAGCACCTGGCTAACTATCGAACAAATCTGGGAACCGCGGTAGGTGACCTCACACTGGCGGAGGAGCTGAATATCTTCTTTGCCCGCTTTGAGGTCGCTGAACCTGTCTCGGCCAACCTACACCAGGCCCACAGCAGTACGTTCCTCACTTTGGAGGAACATGAGGTGAGGCGCACCCTGCGGTCCATCGACCCAAGAAAAGCAGCAGGTCCGGACGGTGTCCCGGGCGGGACGTGCGCTGAGGGACTGTGCAGATCAGCTGGCTGGAGTCTTTACGAAGATTTTCAACCAATCCCTGGCACAGTCCACTGTTCCATCCTGCCTGAAGTCCTCCACCATAGTCCCCTTACCCAAGAAACCTCACATTTCTAGCCTCAACGACTACAGACCAGTCGCACTCACCCCAGTGGTGATGAAGTGCTTTGAAAGGCTGGTCCGTAGTCATATCATAGCAGCCCTGCCCCGCAGTATGGACTCCCACCAGTTTGCCTACAGAGCGAATCGATCCACAGAGGATGCGGTGGCCACAGCACTCCATGCCACTCTAGCCCACCTGGAGCAGCAGGGGAGCTATGTGCGGATGCTCTTCGTGGATTATAGCTCTGCATTTAACACCATTCTTCCACACAAACTGGTGGTCAAGCTGGGGGACTTGGGGCTTCCTCAGGCTATTTGTATGTGGATTAGCAGCTTCCTCTCTGGTCGCAGACAGAGAGTCAGGGTGGGCCATCATATATCTACGGCCCTAAGCCTCAGTACCGGATCCCCCCAGGGCTGTGTGCTGAGTCCCCTGCTCTACTGTCTGTATACACATGACTGTATCCCCGCCCATCACAATAACACCATCGTGAAGTTTGCAGACGACACTACAGTGGTGGGTCTCATTTCGGCGGGGGACGAGTCTGCCTATAGAAATGAGGTGGTGCGGCTGTCGTCATGGTGTAGAGAGAATAACCTTCTCCTGAATACCTCTAAGACTAAGGAATTGATAATAGACTACAGGAGGAAGAAGACAGAGATTTCCCCTCTCATCATCAACGGGGACTGTGTAGAGAGGGTAGCTGACTTTCGTTTTCTAGGAGTTCACATAGAGGAGAACCTGTCCTGGAGTGTGAACACCTCTGAGCTGGTGAAAAAGGCCCAGCAGAGACTGTACTTCCTGAGGATTCTCAGGAAGGAGAACATCACACAGAGACTGCTGGTGTCCTTTTATCGAGCTTCTATTGAAAGCATATTAATATACTTTTATGCATCTGGTACAGTAGCTGTAGAGTAGCTCAGAGGAAAGCACTCCAGAGGGTCATTGACACCGCCCAGAAGATCATTGGCTGCCCTCTCCTCACACTGGAAGACCTACACCGCTCCCGTTGTCAGAAGAAGGCTCAAAATATTTTAAAGGATATTTCACATCCTGGACACTCATTGTTTGAACTACTGCCATCTGGGAAACGACATAGACAAATGAACACAAGGACCAACAGACTCAAACACAGCTTCTATCCAACAGCAATAACCATTCTGAATAAAATGAGGAAGTAATGTGCTAAATGGACATGATTATATGTTGTTGAATGCTCCTTGCAATGACTGTGTGTGCATGATGTCCTGTGTTGATGTCTGTGTGAATGTGGCTTGCTATTTATTCTTTTTAATTATTATTTTTAACTGATTTTTTAGTAATTTTAGGTCTATGTTTTTTATAATGGGGCAATGTTTTTATAAATGGGGCACTGACTGGAGAGCACTTTTGAATTTCATTGTACTTGTGACAATGACAATTAAAGATCTATCTATCTATTATGACATTAATGTAAGTTTTACCTTTTCTATTTTAGGTAATTTCTTCATTTCACGGAAGTCTGTAGCGAGCTGTGATGAATGTGATGAGGATGATGAGCTGACAACTAGCGTCATCTATAAGATTGGTAAGCTGTTTGGTGTGGTTTCCTTAATTTATTTATTCATTCTATACTCCTGGTACATTTTGTTTGAAGGTCATCCTCATATCTAAAATCTTTACCGTTCTGATTTTCCTGACTATTTGATCCTGGTCATGTCACAAGAGTGAATAATCCGCAGGTAGAGGAAGGTGACAGCAGATATCTAGCCAATGAAGTTTTACAAGAGGTTTGTAATCTGGCCCTTTTAAAAACTCAGCATTTTAATTCGAGTATAGGCCCACTCTTTAACCTTCTCCTGGTGTTCTGATTTTAGGACTACAGTAACCTGGCGAAGGCAGACATCTTTGCTTTGGCTATTACTATGGTCAGTGCTTCGGGAGCCGATCCTTTACCCACCAACGGAGACAAGTGGCGTGAGATCCGACGGGGAACACTCCCCACCATCCCTCAAGTGCTTTCTCCAACTTTTGTTAGTCTTCTCAAGGTGACTGTTAACATTTTTTTTTTTTGAATAACGTTGTTGTGGACATTCAGGTTCATCCATTTGTGGTCGGGGACCAGACCACCACACATTCTTAAATCCATACCTGAGGCATATTTAGACGTCATCTTGGGAGCTTTCTTTGCACAGTGGGACTTGCATGTGCAGAAGACCATCATTCAAATTTCACAAAGAAATCGCCTTGTCATTGATAACCTCTATTCCAATACACGTGGGAAGACAGCTTATGGCGGTGCTCAGCTCCTGAAATTGCCAGTTTGCTTTTCCACTGGTGGAGCCAAACTGACAGCAATTTGATGACATCAGTTTTAACCTGTTGCACTTCGGTGTACCGCGGGCGGACACGTCTCTGCGTCCTAGGGCGCACAAGGGCGCTGCTTCCTAGAGCGCACTGAAAAAAAAAGCTGTATTTCCATTCTTCCACTACAGACACAGCCGCGAACAGAAAGCCAAAGGAGTGCTTTGATTGGTTTAGATGTGATTGACCTCTCATTCGACTAACAAGAGCCTTGAATTGGGTTTCTGAAACCTTGAAGAACCAATGACTGAAAACCTTGCAAGAAGGACCCGCCTACCAACGGCTGCGAATACAGCCAGCCAATTGAAGCACAGAAGTTCGAAAGCTGTTTTGTGTAAGGCTGGGTGACACACAGGCGTTCGCCAGTCTTTTTTTCTAACTACTGTTCTTATTTGTTTTGAAAAATTGTTTGCCAAAACCGCAATCATGGAAGCGCAAAAAAGCAATAATGGAATTATGGTTTGACCGGGTCGCATGACCAGAACCACGAGTCCGTAACAAGCGGACCAGCTTCATGTTCGTCTGACAATGAGGAAGAGAAGTTTGCCAGCGACATTGCTGTTGTGGACAGGTAAGTATTATAAGCTAAATTATTCTTTATTCCTGAAAATTGTAATCCAAATGACTTTTGACCGATCGGTAAATTACAACTGTGCGTTATCGCAACATGACGGACCCGGACCAGAGCGGTCCGGGTCCGTCATGTTGCGAACGGCCCCCCCGTCATGTTGTGAACGCCCCCCCCGCTACTCCTCTGTAGCGGATTGCAGATATATTGCAGATATTTTAGTGCAACTGTGCGTAGTAGACCGCGCCGCACCGTCACCGCTTTCTGTCATGTAGCGATGGGCGATGTCCGTCCTCTGTAGCGGGGGGGGGGGGGTTATCTTCTACATTACAGATATTCTAGTATAATTTTTAGTGCACTGTAGGTTATTTTTTCTTGTAAAAAAAAAAAACACACATTTTTTACGTGGCATGCTTCTTTGTGTGTGGGAGCTTGTTTGTTCATTCATTCATTCATGAATGAATAAACAACCCCCCCCCCCACACACACACACACAGCCCTTCACCTTTCATTAGAGCCCAAGATGAAGCGAATATATTGAATCATTCAAAAGTTACAGACGTTTTTCCAAACTGTGCCATTTGGCACAATTTGGCACAGTTCAAAAACGCCTGGGAACAACCTAAGAAAAAAGTTGTGTAATATATTCATTTTTTGTGGTATTGTTACAAAATTTTGACCTCAGCTGGATAACACTTGGTTCTACATTTCTGTTGCATTTTCCAGCCAGTATCTGAAGCTGTGTGTTATTTGCAAGCATTTGTATCCAAAAAAACACCCAGGCGAAATTTATTTTCTTCAAGTTCAGTATGTTTAGATGACTGTTACTCAGTGGCAGGAGCACTTAGAGAGATTATGACTGTTTTGCCAAAAAATTCAAAGTGTTTTATTTTAAATGAGACCAACCCCATGAAGATGCTGCAAAGGGTTGAAGAACAGCTTTTGATTTACTTTGGGTACGTTATTTTTTGGCGTTTTTAGGGAAATTGACCAGAGTGCAAGGGGTTAAAGATATTGGTGTGCTCTGGGAAAAACAGGTGTCTCAGCTCCTGGCCTGTGACATCATTGGTGCCAGAAACCCAACTTTGTATTGGAGTTTTAAAAAATGAGGCACTGGTTTCATAGGCCAAGAACAGTGCTCACCTGGTTCCAGCTCCAGTGGGAAAGGGGTGTCCGAGTTCTACTTAGGAGTCAAGAGTGTTAACTGCTGTTCGACCAACTTGCATGCAAAAGTATATTCTAACTCCATTTTATTGTTTTAAACTCAGTGAAAAAGTTTTCACTTCTGTCCTTTATCAGATGTAAGCCAGTTGTTGGAATGATCACTGAATAACTCTAGAAACTTTAGAAATGATTTCAAATTCCTGAAATCTGGGGAAAAAAAGAGATAATGGCAATGGCAGCTGATACTTACCTGTTGTGCATCAGATTTTTGGCTAAATATTGTCCGTTTTGTGCATCACTAAATCGGTGTATCCCTAAATACTATGTTTGGCGTTCAGCCTTTATTAATAGTGACACACAGGAATACAAAGATGATGAGGGAAGAGCATGTGGTAAACAGCCTGAGGTGTAATGAAACCTCAGGGGAGGCTTACAAGCTTTAAAGGGAAAGCTATTGGGGTATTGGAGAGTTCGGGATTTTTTTTTTTCCAGTTTTAACAACTAACCAATGAAATCAAATACAGAAGAATCTCCCAAAAGACATTACCAGCTGCAGTCCTTTTCACGTTATTCTTATCTGAACACTTTACCTTTCTTATGGCATTTGTTTATTTCCAGCTAATGATCCACCCTGACCCAACAAGACGACCATCAGCCTCCGAGCTTATCAAACACCTGGTGCTCCTGGTGAGTAGAGCTTAATGCAGAGAAATTCAAGAATGCCCTGCTTCAAAAGTAAGCACAGCAGGCATTGACGGATAATCTTTAACTCATCAGAGGTTTTACTGTTTAGGGTTTACCTTATGACTGTGGTGAGAGGGCCTGTGTGTGTGTGTGTGTGTGTGCGTGTGTGTGTGTGTGCGCGCGCACGCGCGCATGCGTATGCATGTGTGTTTACTGACCACTAAGATAATCCCATACAAACTAATCACACACCATTGCAATCCTGGAATTTCCCCGTTGTGGGACTAATAAAGGCTTATCTTATCTTATCTTATCTTATTAATCTGCTTCTTAGATGTCATGATTTTGACTTGCAGACCAGGGCAGGAGAGTTTTTGATTTTAAATGTTAGACCTGCACCACCAGTATATTGATTACATCACCCCCTTTTTATCACTGGCTCTATGATAAAGGGAAAACGGTAATTACAAATAGCACCAATGTCAAAAACAGGGTTGCAGTGGATCATCATAAATATATGTATTTTTACCAAAACAATCGTGGGTCAATTATATACCATTAAAATAATCACAATGAAATACACTCTGCCTGTTAGTTAAGCTCCTGAAGAAAAAGAGAATTGCACTTCCTTGGTTTTATCTCTCAAATTAACAAGTCCCACCTTCAGTTTGGTAATGGTGCTTTCAGACCAAAGGCAAAGCAAAATTTGTGTTGTTGTACTTGCTCAAATACAGCCATGAGAGTTGAGCTCAAGCAAAAAGTTGCCCTTAAGAGGGGCAGGGTATCCCTCGTAACCTGCTACTGTTGTGGACATCCCAAAAACACCATCATGTTAGGGTTCACACAGTTGTTGGAAATTTTCACTGCCTCCTCCAGAAACTGCATCTTGATGACTGTTAAACTGAGGCTGACCAATGTCCAGTTTGGCCCTCATCGTCGTCGGCCTCCGTCGGTCTATGATGACCATGGAAGAGAATCCTAAACGTCTACTCTGCTGGAACAGCACCGCCTGTGGCTGAACAGGCCGATGCGCACTGGTGTTCTACCTTCCAGCGTTGGGCGTTGGTAGGATTCAAGCCTGGGCAGGAAAATATGGAGGACAAGATGTTACCCATGCAGCATGTCCCCCCTCTCCATGTCACTGATGAATCCAAAGGAACAGCAGGGCTGCTATAGTTTGGCACCAGCGCCGTCACAGGAGCTGCCAGAATGATGTTGAGCACAACAGAGAACTGCCTTAGGGGCTCCGACTCCGGATTTTTCCTCAGGGTTGACTCCCGAAGCCTTTCCCATGACCGGGTGTGCCGCAAGGCAGCGGAGGTTTGAAATCAGGGTTTACCTTCCCCTAGATAGGCTACCTTCCCAGGTTGACGAGCCACCATCTACCCGAAGCATCTGGTTTTAAGGCGCCAGAGATCCACCCTCGCCCCTTCTCCTATTAGTAAAAGCAGTTCCGCCGGGCTTAGAGACTAAACCACATGGGCAGGCTAGGAGTTGGACTTAGTTGTCAGAGGCTTTTCGAGACGCACGCCGTAAGGAGCATTTTATGAGCACTGGGAGCTTAACCCCAGTGCCGCTCCTGGCTATGACAACCTTGGAACCGGCCCTCATCAGCACCTTGGTATCAGGTGGATACAAACTACAGACACATCATTGGTCCCTCTCTCTGGTGAACAGCAGGCTCATTTTCAGTTTACCCTCCATTGTTGAAACTCTCCCCAGTGATGGCAGAAACATGATGCTGATTGGCTCAACCAAGCATCAAATGAACAAAACTTCAACTTGCACAAATTTGCATGTATTCACGCATGGTTTGCTTTACATTTTGGTCTGAATAAGATAAGATAAGCCTTTATTAGTCCCACAGTAGGGAAATTCCAGGATTGCAACAGCACAGGGATAGCAACACTCAGAGCAATGATTTAGAAGATAAGAAAATAAGACCAGTGAATATACATATGTACACATAAATATATATACAGTGTGGAGCATTGTAGCTAGATGGACTAAACAGCATAACCATCTTATTTAGTTACCCTACATGGTATGAATATGTACTCATACATATTGTCACCCTCCAAAGCAACTGATATTGTCCTAGTTATATACTGGAGGGGACCATTTGTGTAAGTCTGTTGCATCTTTTGCATTCAGTACTATTAGGTCGTCACGTTTTTGGGTTTTTTTGCTATCTCTGCGAGCAGCCCTGCTTAGGTTATATAGTCTGACAGCCGTAGGTAGGAAGGACCTGCGAAACCTCTCGGTCGCGCATCTAGGATTATGTAGTCTACTGCTAAATGAGCTCCTCAGTGCGTTCAGTATGTCCTGCATAGGGTGGGACTCGGACTCCAGCAGAGATGACAGTTTAGCCACCATCCTTCTCTCTCCTATCTCCTCCACTGGGTCAAGGTGCTGCCCCAGGACAGAGCTAGCTTTCTTGATTAGTTTGTTCAGTCTCTTCCTATCGGCTGCTGTAATGCTGTTGCCCCAGCAGACCACTCCAAAAGTGATGGCTGATGCCACCACCATGCCATAGAATGTCTTCAAGAGCACCCCTTGTACACCAAAAGACCTGAGCCTCCTCAGTAGAAACAGCCTGCGCTGTCCTTTCTTGTAGAGTGCGTCAGTATTGTGTGACCAGTCTAGTTTATTGTTCAGATGAACACCCAAGTACTTGTAGGATGTCACCATCTCAATGTCTGTTCCCTGGATGTTCACTGGTGCTATGAGGGGTTGTCCTTGCCTGCGGCAGTCCACCACCAGCTCCTTAGTTTTCCTTGCGTTGATCTGGAGGCAGTTCCGATGGCACCAGTCCACGAAGTCCTGGATAAGTCCTCTGTACTCAGCTTCATCTCCGTTGGAGATCAGGCCGATGATCGCACAGTCGTCAGAGAACTTCTGTAGATGGCAGTGTGTTGTTGAGTGAGAAGTCCGCAGTATAAAGGGTGAACAGGAAGGGAGCCAAAACCATTCCCTGGGGGGCCCCCGTGCTGCCGATGACCGCGTCAGATACACAATCCCAGGTTCTCACAAACTGTGGCCGGTTAGTGAGGTAGTCCAGGATCCATGATGACAGGTGCTGGTCCACCCCTGCGCACAGCAGCTTGTCCTTCAGGATTATCGGTTGGATGGTGTTGAAAACACTGGAGAAATCAAAGAACATGATCCTCACCACATTCCCAGGCTTCTCCAGGTTGGACAGGGAACGGTGAAGGAGGAAGATCACTGCATCCTCCACCCAATGCCATGCTGGTAGGCGAACTGGAGTGGATCCATCGCTGGCCCCACCAGGGGGTGGAGGTGAGCAAGGAGCAGTCTCTCCAGGGTCTTCATCATGTGAGACGTCAGGGCCACTGGTCTGTAATTGTTCAGGTCTTTGGGGTGGGAAGTCTTTGGTACAGGTACCACACACAATGTTTTACACAACTGTGGTACCCTCCCCAGCTTCAGGCTCAGGTTGAAGATGTGCTCCACAATCCCACACAGCTGGTCTGCGCAGGACTTGAGGAGTTTCGCGCTGATGCCGTCCGGTCCCGAGGACTTCCTCGCCTTGATCTTCCTCAGCTCCATCCTCACCTGGGTCTTAGTGAGGGTCAGGTTGGGGGGCTGTGTGCTGGAAGTGGGGCGGTGTTGGTGGAGTGGGGTGTGGACAGCAGGTCTCGATGACTTTAGAGGCAGCAGTTGTTGATGTGCAGTCGGGGGGGGGGGGACTGCACCATTAGTTAAAATGCACCATTAGTTAAAAAACACAAACACACCCTGACTGCCTCCTTACTTGTGATTGGCCCACTCAGGAAAACATAAATGTCTAAATGATTAGCTGACTAACTGAAAAAATAATCGGCAGATTAATCAGTAACAAAAATAATCTTTAGTTCCAGTCATGCTCTGAACATACCTGCTTCTGACTAGACTAGGCTTTGAATTCAGCCAAAGTTGCTATTCAGAACAAGTTGGTAAAAAAAAATAACATGGTACCCCTTTGTAAATACTGAAAATGTCAATTTTATTCTTAGTATCCCTTAATTTTAGTGTGTACCTTCCTGGGAAGTGCCACAGTGCATGAAATAAGCTTGACTTTTTTGCATAGACTTCTATAGAGTAAAATAATTTCTCACATCTGCTTGATTCTTGATGGGAAGCAGTTTGATGCTTAAATTTTACTTTCAGGAATTTGTCAACTTTTTATATCCAGTACATAGTTTATGGTCCAAGAAATGGCTGTTTAGATAGGTTGTCTGTTTTTCCCTAATAGTTACCTGTGCTACTTTTCCAGAGAGCTGAAGAAGGCCCAGATGGCCAGAGCAGCAGCAGAGGAGAAGGTTTTTGATCCACTGTCAGGATCCTGACCCCCCCTTCACAGTCCAGTCCCATCTCAATAAACTCATTGCCAAACTAGTCCTTTCACTGATGCGCTTTTTTTTTCCTCAGAAAGGAAGGTAGTTGCTTTACCTTTTTCACACTCAAGTCATTCCTTGTTTGCATAGAGCTCAGACAAGTTTCTGTCCTTCTACTTCTCTCCGTAAAGCCGAGGCCCATTTCCGTTGGTGGCGGCTCAGTGAAGCTTTCTTCAGTGTGAATGTATCTGTGTGCACCTTACTGCCTGTCACATGCCTGATGCTGGCTACCACAGAGTCTGAGAACTTCACCCGTGTTTGTAATCGAGCACTTTGGAGGCAACAATGGAACTTCCCACATTGTTTTAAAAGAGGGGACAAAAATCCGCTGTTATTGATGGGGTTTTTTTGTGTGTATATGTTTGTCAGGGTTTGGTCAGTTTTAGGTGGGGGGGGGGGCGGTATCAAGTCATGCTGGAAAATGAAATCAGCTTTTCCATAAAACTTGTCAGCAGAGGGAAGCTTGAAGTGCCCTAAAATTTCCTGGTAGACGACTGTGCTGACTTTGGTCTTGATAAAACACAGTGGACCAGCACCAGCAGATGACATGGTTCCTCAAATCATCACTGACTGTGGAAACTTCACACTAAATCTCAAGCAACTTAGATTCTGTGCCTCTCCACTCTTTCTCCAGACTCTGGGACTTTGATTTCCAAAAGAAATATAAAATTTACTTTTATCTGAACAGAGGTCATCTGCTGGTGTTTTTCCATGGTGTTTTATTAAGACCAAAGTCAGCGCAGTCGCCTACCAGGAAATTTTAGAACACTTCATGCTTCCCTCTTCTGACAAGCTTTATGGAGAAGCTGATTTCATTTTCCAGCAGGACTTGGCACCCCACACACACATGCACACACACACACACACACACAACACACTGCCAAAAGTATCAAAACCTGGTTTAATGGCCATGGCATCACTGTGTTTGATTGGCCAGCAAACTCTCCTGACCTAAACCCCATAGAGCAGGGGTGTCCAATCATGTGCCATGGAGGGCCAAAAGACCCTGCAGGTTTTCTCTTCTACCCAGTCTCTTCAGCAGGTGTTTTCAGTTATCAGCAGTCAGTGGGAAGAAATTCAGTGGAATCTGCTATTGAAGACACTGGTTGGAGATAAAGCCTGCAGGGTCTTGGCCCTCCATGGCACATGATTGGACATCCCTGCCATAGAGAATCTATGGAGGATTGTCAAGAGGAAGATGAGAGACACCAGATCAAGCAATTCAGACGAGTTGAAGGTCACTATCAAAGCAGCCTGGGCCTTCATAACACCTCAGCAGTGCCACAGGCTGATCACCTCCATGCCATGCCTCATTGATACAGTAATTAATCCAAAAGGAGCCCTGACCAAGTATTGAGTATGTACATGGACATACTTTTCAGTTGGTCCACATTTGTATTAAAAAAAAAAAAATAATAATTTTATGTAATAAATTTTTTTGAGAACCTGAATTTTGGGTTTTCATGGTCTGTAAGCCATAATCGTCAAAATTAAAATAAATACTTGAAATATATGAGTCTCTGTAATGACTATATAATTCAGTGGGGTAAAAAAGTATTTAGTCAGCCACCAGTTGTGCAAGTTCTCTCACTTAAAAGATGAGAGAGGTCTCCAATTTTCATCATAGGTATACCTCAACTATGAGAGACAAAATGACGTGTGGAAAATAAGTATTGGGTCATGGCACCTGTTTGAACTCGTTATCAGTATAAAGATGCCTGTCCACACCCTCAAAACAGTCAGACTCCAAACTCCACTATGGCCAAGACCAAAGAGTTGTCAAAGGACACCAGAAACAAAATTGTAGACCTGCACCAGGCTGGGAAGACTGAATCTGCAATAGGTAAGCAGCTTGGTGTGAAGAAATCAACTGTGGGAGCAATTATTAGAAAATGGAGACATACAAGACCACTGATAATCTCCCTCGATCTGGGGCTCCACGCAAGATCTCACCCCGTGGGGTCAAAATGATCACGAGAACGGTGAGCAAAAATCCCAGAACCACATGGGGGGACCTAGTGAATAACCTGTAGAGAGCTGGGAACAAAGTAACAAAGGCTACCATCAGTAACACACTACGCCGTCAGGGACTCAAATCCTGCAGTGCCAGACGTGTCCCCCTGCTTAAGCCAGTACATGTCCAGGCCCGTCTTAAGTTTGCTAGAGAGCATTTGGATGAGCCAGAAGAGGATTGGGATAATGTCATATGGTCTAATGAAACCAAAACAGAACTTTTTGGTAAAAACTCAACTTGTCGTGTTTGGAGGAGAAAGAATGCTGAGTTGCCTCCAAAGAACACCATACCTACTGTGAACCATGGGTGTGGAAACATCATGCTTTGGGGCTGTTTTTCTGCAAAGGGACCAGGACGACTGATCCATGTAAAGGAAAGAATGAATGGGGCCATGTATCATGAGATTTTGAGTGAAAACCTTCCATCAGCAAGGGCATTGATGAAACGTGGCTGGGTCTTTCAGCATGACAATGATCCCAAACACACCACCCGGGCAACGAAGGAGTGGCTTTGTAAGAAGCATTTCAAGGTCCTGGAGTAGCCTAGCCAGTCTCCAGATCTCAACCCCATAGAAACTCTTTGGAGGGAGTTGAAAGTCCGTGTTGCCCAGCGACAGCCCCAAAACATCACTGCTCTAGAGGAGATCTGCATGGAGGAATGGGCCAAAATACCAGCAACAGTGTGTGAAAACCTTGTGAAGACTTACAGAAAACGTTTGACCTCTGTCATTGCCAACAAAGGGTATATAACAAAGTATTGAGATGAACTTTTGTTATTGACCAAATACTTATTTTCCACCATAATTTGCAAATAAATTCTTTAAAAATCAGACAAAGTGATTTTCTGGATTTTTTTTTCTCATTTTGTCTCTCATAGTTGAGGTATAGCTATGATGAAAATTGGAGACCTCTCTCATCCTTTAAGTGGTTGGTGGTTGACTAAATACTTTTTTGTCCCACTGTATATGGGTTTCACTTTCTGAAATGAGTGACAAAAAATATTGGAACTTTTTCATGATATTATAGGAGGGGGTTATGCAGCACCTTAGACAGAGACAAGGAATAAACATGGGAGAACAATGCCCAGAGAGTTCCTGGAGATATAGCAGGAAGGAGTCAGAGGCATAGGGGGTTGAATGCTGTGTGATGTAGATGTCATGCTGTGTGAAGGGAAAACTCCATGAAACGTGTGAAGAGGATTTGAGGGGGGAGAGGAGAGCTTGTTGAATTCATTCATTCTATTCTGTGCTTGTGAGATGTGAAGTGTGTAATAAACCGTCTGTCCCATGGACCTGTCTCTTATTTGACACACTCCACACTGGTGACCCAAGACGTATTATGGAACACGAGGCAAGAACCCCGGAGCGGGCCCGGTTGGGAAGCCCCAGCGAGGCAGCAGCAATCCCACCTACAGCCCGGACTGGAGCCCCCAGCCACGCGTGTGCGGTTTCAGTCAAGCTACCGGATTTCTGGCAGCACAACCCGCGCTCTTGGTTCCACCACACCGAGGCCCAGTTCGCCCTCCGGGGAGTAACGGCAGACGACACCAGATTCTACCATGTGGTCGCAGCGCTGGACGCCCACACAGCTCCGCAGGTAGCGAGCCTGCTCGATCAGCCACCAGCCCGCAACAAATATGAGGCGCTCAAGGCTGCGCTCACCCGGCGCTACACGCTCTCGGAATGTGAGAGAGCGGAGAGGCTCCTGAGACGGACCGAGTTAGGAGATGGTTCAGCCGTTGACCTGATGGAGACTGAAGCCAAGAGAGCGTATGGACTAATGTTCTATCTTAGACGCTGGGGCGGGGGGGGGGGGTATAAGAGGGGGTTATGCAGCATCTTAGACAGAGACAAGGAATAAACATGGGAGAACAATGCCCAGAGAGTTCCTGGAGATATAGCAGAAAGGAATCAGAGGCATAGGGGGTTGAATGCTGTGTGATGTAGATGTCATGCTGTGTGAGGGGAAAACTCCATGAAACGTGTGAAGAGGATTTGAGGGGAGAGAGGAGAGCTTGTTGAATTCATTCATTCTGTTCTGTGCTTGTGAGATGTGAAGTGTGTAATAAACCGTCTGTCCCATGGATCTGTCTCTTATTTGACACACTCCACAATATAATTTTTTGAGATGTACCTGTACTGTTTAGTGGAGTATTCTTCATACTTCTGTTCTCATAACACATTTTTTTGTTCTGTTTTGTTTTTATTCTGTTTAATAAATTCACCATCTTAACTCAGTCTGTTTAAAATTGTGACAAAAGGGGAGAAAGCATGGATTTCATATAAACCGATCAGGCATAGCATAACCGTCTGTCTAATAGTGTGTTAGGCCGACTTTTGCTGCCAAAACAGCTCTGTCCCATTAAGGCATGGACTCCACTAGACCGCTTTAACCTGTAAGAACCCAGACCACTTTCTCCTTCAAGGGAAATAATGGGGTCTGGGTTCTTATGGGTTAAGTGTGCTGTGGTGTCTAGCACCAAGCTCTTAGCAGGGGTGCACTGTACGCTCTTCAATGGAAATGGTGTTCCTTGATGGCTGTGGACTCTTTTAGCAGGATAATGCACTGTGCCACAAAGCAAAAATGATTTGGAAATGGTTTTGAGGAACACAGTGAGTTTGAGGTGTTGACTTGGCCTCCAAATTCCCCAGATCTCAATCCAATCAAGCCTCTGTGAGATGTGCTGGACAAACAAATCCATGGAGGCCCCACCTAAAGGATCTGCTAACGTGCCAGATACCTCAGCAGATCTGAAGGGGTCTAGGGGAGTCCCATGTCTCGACGGAAGCACTTTTGCCTGATTTATCCACATGGCTTCATTCAGACATGCTTTCTAAAGCAGTATTTTTCAACCAGGTTGCCCTGGTATAGTCAGGTTTCTGTAGGAAATTACCTAATTTCACTTGTTAATTGGTCCATAAAATTGCAAATTTGCCATTGTTGTACATGGGTGCTGACAGAACACTTATAAAGCACTGAGGATACATTGGTGATATTGTAGGGAACCCACGCTGGGATAATCATCTCAGACTGGAAGCGGAGGGGAGGGGAATATTCCCTCTGCCGGTAGAGCGTGGGGGATTAAATGGAGGACAGTACGTATTGTAATGTGTAAATGTATTGTGATGCAAGATTTCAGGCAACGGGGAAGGAATCCGTCGGCCTCCGTCGGTCTATGATGACCATGGAAGAGAATCCTAAACGTCTACTCTGCTGGAACAGCACCGCCTGTGGCTGAACAGGCCAATGCGCGAATGGCAGTCCCTGTCACACAGGTCGCACTTGTGGGTGGTCTCCGTGCTGCTGGAGCTGTGGCGGTTCTTCCTATGGGTCCTTTTTTCATCTGTTGCAGCAGTCAGTCTCTCTTCACCCGCCTTGAGCTGTCTGGTCAGGGTGCCTCTCCATTTGGAGTGGTCCGTTGCAAGGTCCTCCCAGCGCTCTGTGTTGATCTCCAGGGCCTTCATGTCTCTCTTGCAGACGTCTCTAAAGCGCAGCTGTGGGCGGCCAACGTCTCTCCTGCCAGTCGCCAGTTCTCCGTAGAGGACGTCTTTGGGGATTCTACCATCCTCCATACGGTGAACGTGGCCTAGCCAGCGGAGCCTGCGTTGCCTGAGTAGAGTGAACATGGAGGGAAGGCCGGCGCGGGACAGAACTTCTGTGTTGGGCACTTTGTCCTGCCAGGATATGTCCAGGATGCAGCGAATGCAGCGCAGGTGGAAGGAGTTCAGTCTCTTTTCCTGCCGGGCGTATGTTGTCCATGTCTTACTCCCACAGAGCAGTGTGCTGATGATGCAGGCGTTGTACACTGCCATCTTCGTCTTGACAGAGAGTTTGGGATTCTTCCACACTCGTGTGGTGAAGCAAGCGAGTGTGGAGGCTGATTTTCCAATCCTCTTGTCGATCTCTGTATCAAGGGAGAGGTTGCTGCTGATCGTGGACCCCAGATACGTGAACTGATTCACGACCTCCAGCTCGTAGTCGTCGATGGTGATGGTTGGTGGTGCTTCCATGCCTTGCGCCAAGACATTAGTCTTATTCAGGCTGATGGTAAGCCCAGAGTCCTTGCATGCCTGGGAGAAGTGCTCTATCAGGGTCTGAAGCTCCTGCTGTGTGTGGGTCGCGACTGCAGCTTCGTCTGCGAACAGCATGTCTCTGATTAGAGCCTCGCGTACTTTGGTTCTGGCTTTCAGGCTGGTGAGGTTGAAAAACCTGCCGTCAGATCTTGTATGCAGGTAGATTCCCTCTGTTGCTGTGCTGAAGGCATGCCTCAGGAGCATAGCAAAGAAAATCCCAAAGAGGGTTGGCGCAAGTACACAGCCCTGTTTCAGTCCGCTGCGTATGTTGAATGGCTCTGAGACGTTGCCGTCGTGCTGCACTATCCCCTGCATGTTGGTGTGAAATGATTCGATGAGGCTTTGCAACTTTGGTGGGCATCCTATCTTTGGCAGGATCTTGAAAAGGCCCTCTCTGTTGACCAGATTGAACGCTTTGGTGAGGTCGATGAAGGCGACGTACAGGGGCATGTTCTGTTCTCTGCATTTCTCCTGGAGTTGGCGAATGGAGAATATCATGTCTACCGTCGATCGCTCAGCGCGGAAGCCACACTGAGACTCGGGGTAGACACATTCGTCAAGCTTCTGTAGACGAACGAGAACAACTTGTGCGTAGATTTTGCCAACAACACTGAGGAGGGAGATGCCCCTGTAGTTGTTGCAGTCGCTTCTCTCCCCTTTGTTTTTGTAGAGGGTGATGATCTTGGCGTCCCTCATGTCCTGTGGTACGGCACCTTCCTTCCAGCACTGGCAGAGGACGTCATGCAATGGCAGCAGTAGGGCGGTCTTGCAGTGCTTGATCAGGTCGGGGGGTATGCCGTCGTTGCCGGGTGCCTTGCCAGCGGCCAAGCTATCAATGACCTTGCTGAGTTCGTCGATGGTTGGCTCGGCGTCAAGTTCATCCATGGATGGCAGGCAATCGATGGCATCAAGGGCTGACGGTGTCACGGTGTTCTGTCTGGAGTAGAGGTCGGAGTAGTCCTCCACCCATCTCTTCATCTGCTTGCTCTTTTCTGTGATCATCCCCCCAGTGGAGGATTTGAGGGGGGCCATCTTGCTCTGAGCTGGACCAAGTGCTTTCTTGATGCCATCGTACATACCACAGATGTTCCCTGTTATGGCAGCAGTTTGAATGTCTTGGCTGAGCTGAGTCCAGTACTCGTTGGCACAGCGCCGAGCAGTCTGCTGAACTTTGCTTCTCGCAGCCCTGAGAATCTGGAGATTCTTCTCGTTTGGGTACTTCTTGTACTTGGCAAGAGCTGAGCGCTTGGCTTCAATGACGGGGGTCGTCTCGGTCAACTTGGCATCAAACCAGTCCTGTGACTTCGAGGTGTTCCTCCCAAAGGTAGCCAAGGCTGTGCAATGGATGGTGTTTTGCAGCTCTTCCAACTTCTGCTTTGCTGATTCTCCTTCTTGTGGTACACCAAGTTCCTTCTCAAAGGTGGAGGCAAACCGCTGAACAAGTTCTGGTTGGGCCATCTTGCTGGTGTCAATCTGTGCCTTTCCAGGCTGTCTAGCACAATGGAATTTCTTCAGCTGCAGCTTGGCCTTGCAACACACCAAAGAATGGTCTGTGTCACAATCTGCACTCTGGAACGAACGGGTAATTAGCACGTTCTTCAGTGAGGTGTGCCTGGTCAGGATCAAGTCCAGCTGGTGCCAGTGCTTTGAGCGCGGATGTCGCCAGGAAACCTTGTGTTGGGGCTTGGTCTTGAAGAACGAGTTTGTCATGCACAGATCGTGATAAGTGCAGAACTCGAGCAGCCGCTGTCCGTTGTCGTTCATTCTGCCCACGCCAAATGGTCCAAGACAGGAGGGCCAGGAGTCGTGGTCAGCACCCACTCTGGCATTGAAGTCTCCAAGGAGAATGAGTTGTTCAGAGTTGGGGATGATCCTGACAGTTGTTGCGAGATTCTCGTAGAACTCGTCTTTTGCCTCTGGTGTGGCTGTCTGTGTTGGGGCATACACACTGACGAGGGTGACTGGGCCTTGAGTGGTGTTCAGGCGGAGGGTGAGGAGTCGTGCAGAGCCATTGCTGCCTGGTTCCACCATTTTCAGCAAGGTGTTCTTCACTGCGAAGCCCACTCCGTGTTCCCTGTGTTCGTCACTGCACTTTCCCTGCCAGTAGAACGTGTAATCCTCTCTCAGTGTGCCTGCGTCAGCCAACCGTGTTTCCTGGAGAGTGGCGATATCCACTTCCAGTCTCTTCAGCTCATTATTGATGATGGCAGTCTTCCTGGTGCCGTTGATGTCCTTGAGGTTAGCAGCGAGTCCTGTCATCATAGTGCAGACGTTCCAAGTTCCCAGTTTTAGAGTTGGTCTCTTTTGTTTTTTTGTCTTGCCTGGTGCGAAAGTTCTCAGCCTGCCGTTCAGACTTCTCCTCATCCCCATGCACCCAATGAGGAAAGCAGGCTGTGGCGGGACAACACCTTATTGGCTGGGGGCTGCCCAGCTTGAGGCGGGCGGTAGCTGTCCAGTGAGATCCGATGATCCCTCCCACCATCGGGAACAACCCCTGGCGCCGCGCTCTACGCCATTTGAGCGGTGGCTTATAACCAGTAACTGTCATTCCCCGTGTTTTGTCTACGCCAAAGGCGAAGCTGGAGTGTCCTCTCCAGTGATCCGGTGTTCTACCTTCCAGCGTTGGGCGTTGGTAGGATTCAAGCCTGCGCAGGAAGATATGGAGGACTAGATGTAGCCCATGCAGCATGTCCCCCTTCTCCACGTCACTGATGAATCCAAAGGAACAGCAGGGCTGCTACAGTCTGGCACCAGCGCCGTTGCAGGAGCTGCCAGAACGATGTTGAGCACAACAGAGAACTGCCTTAGGGACTCCGACTCCGGATTTTTCCTCAGGGTTGACTCCCGAAGCCTTTCCTGTGACCGGGTGTGCCGCAAGGCAGCAGAGGTTTGAAATCAGGGTTTACCTTCCCCTAGATGGGCTACCTTCCCAGGTTGACGAGCCACCATCTACCCGAAGTATCTGGTTTTAAGGCGCCAGAGATCCGCCCTCGCCCCTTCTATTAGTAAAAGCAGTTCCGCTGGGCTTAGAGTCTAAACCACACGGGCAGGCTAGGAGTTGGACTTAGTTGTCAGAGGCTTTTCGAGACGCACACCATAAGGAGCATTTTATAAGCACTGGGAGCTTAACCCCAGTGCTGCTCCTGGCTATGACAACCTTGGAACCAACGGGGAAGGAATGGAGTGATATAAAAGGAGAGACCCTGGTGTACTGAGGAAAGTCTTTTTCTGTGTATGAATGCAGTGAGAGAGAGAAAAGTCGTCTGTCGTGCAAGTCTACTTGCACTCTCTACACTGGTGACCCTTGACGAATTATGGAGCACGAGGCAAGAACCCTGGAGTCGGCCCGGACGGGAAGTCCCAGTAACGTGGCAAGCATCCCAGAGACGGCCCGGACGGGAAGCCCCAGCAATGCGTGCGCTGTTTTGGTCAAACTACCGGACTTTTGGCTGCACAACCCACGGTCTTGGTTCCACCACACCGAGGCTCAGTTCGCCCTTCGGGGAATAATGGCAGATGACACCAGATATTACTATGTGGTTGCAGCACTGGATGCTCGCACGTCTCAGCAAGTAGCGAGCCTGCTCCAACAGCCTCCAGCCCACGATAAATACCGGGCTCTCAAGGCCGCGCTGACCCGGCGCTACACACTCTCGGACTGTGAGAGAGCAGAGAGGCTCCTGAGGCACTCCGAGTTAGGAGATGGGTCGGTGGTCAAACTGATGGAGAAGATGTTGGCGTTGATGGGCACGGACGACGGGCATTTTCTGTTTGCCCACCTTTTACTCCGGAACCTCCCAACAGAGGCAAGAGCGGTCCTGGCCAACTCGCCGTTGCTGGCCGCACGCGACTACCGTGTGCTAGCCCAGGAGGCAGATCGGATCATCCTCACCAACAGAGCCCTCACCGTGAATGTGGCGGTGTCGGAACCCAGCGAGACGACCAGCGGAGGCAAGGAGCCGGCAACGGTAGCGGCAGCGGGGGCCAGAAGGCGCCAGAGAGACACGCTCTGCTTCTACCACCGCCGCTTTGGAGAGAACGCACGCAGATGTGTGCCACCGTGCCAATTCAAGCGTTCGGGAAACGCCAAGGCTGGCAGTCAGTAGCAGCTGCGACCGCAGGTGAAGAAAACAAGCTGCTCTACGTGACGGACTCACGCTCGGGGAGACGGTTCCTCGTACACACCGGCTCCCAAAAGAGCCTCATCCTGCCGTCCTATGCTGACCGGCTAGTGGGAGCTAGCGGCCCCGAGCTAATAGTCGCAAACAGCTCGGACATTAGGACTTTTGGTGAGAGGACACTTACTGTATCCCTACATGGCCGTATATACGAGTGGACATTCGTCATAGCAGCATGCAGTTTCCCGATCTTGGGAGCTGATTTTCTGTGTGCACATGGGTTGCTAGTCGATGTCGCTAACAGACGCCTGGTTAATGCAATGTCTTTTGATTCTCTCCCCTGTACAGCTCGAGGGGTCGGGCCAACGACACTAGCCAACATCACAGCTCCAGGCAGTAAGTTCCACACACTGCTCACTCAGTTCCCAGCACTCACGGTCCCGACGTTTTCGGCGGCCATCACTAAACACGGGGTGGAACACTTTATCACCACCACTGGGCCGCCCGTTTTCGCACGACCTTGGCCCCTGGACGCAGCTAAACTGGCCATAGCGCACGAGGAATTTGCCAACTTGGAAAGGTTGGGCATCATCAGGTGCTCAAACAGCCCATGGGCATCCCCGCCACATATGGTTCCTAAGGCCGAGGGATCGTGGCGACCATGCGGAGATTTCCGCAGATTGAATATTCAGGATTTTTCCGTTCACTTCGCCGGGGCACGCATTTTTTCTAAAATAGACCTGGTCCGCGGTTACCACCAGGTCCCAGTGTGCATGGAGGACATACCCAAAACGGGGGTAATAACTCTGTTTGGCTTGTGTGAGTTTTTATGCATGCCCTTCGGATTAAAAGGTGCAGCACAGACATTTCAACGCATGATGGATGCGGTGTTGCACGGTCTGCCGTTTGTGTTTGTCTACCTGGATGATATCCTGGTGGCCAGCGCATCCGAGGACGAACACATAACTCACCTCAGGACGGTTTTCCAGAGGTTGGAAGAGCACAGGTTAATTATCAACCCGGCAAAGTGCCAGTTCGGCGTGACAGGGATTGACTTTTTGGGGCACAGCATCTCACCGGAGGGAGCGATACCCTTGCCGGACAAGGTGCACGCCGTGGTGAATTTTCCCCAGCCTCAGACGGTCAGGGCGCCGCAAGAGTTTTTGGGGATGGTTAACTTTTATAACCGGTTCCTCCCCCGCACAGCTCAGCTCATGCAGTCATTGTACGCCGCGCTCAAGAAACGGAAGCCGGTGGACAGAGTCGAATGGACTCCGGAGCGGGAGCAGGCATTCTCTGAGGATAAAACAGCCCTGGCAAACGCCGCACTGTTGGCGCACCTGGACCCGGCGGCTGGATAGCACTCACTACCGGCGCCTCGAACGTGGCCATAGGGGCTGTCGTGGAACAATGCGTCGCCGGCTCTTGGCAGCTGCTCGCTTTTTTCAGCAGGGCTTTGCGCGACAGTGAGCTTGAATACAGCGCGTTCGACAGAGAGTTGCTGGCTCTCCACCTGGCCATATGCCACTTCCAGTTCTGGCTGGAAGGGCGCAGCTTCACTGTGTTCGTGGACCACAAGCTGTTAATGTACGAGATGGCCAAGGTTTTGGAACCATGGTCGGGCCGGCAGCAGAGACAGCTAACCGCGATCTCGGAGTTTACGATCGATATTCAGCATGTGGCCGGTAAACTGAATGTGGTGGCGGACTGTCTCTTGCGTGCAGTAGTGGCCCCAGTCTGCGTAGGGATACATTATACAACCATGGCCGCAGAGCAGTTTGGCAATGCGGACGTGTGCGCACTCCAGTCTGGACCAACAGGGTTAAGGCTGGAGAGCAGAGTACTGCAAGACAGCAGCCCCCCCCCCCAATTTGTGACGTCTCCACGGGACGCCCGCTCCCGGTGGTCCCAGTTGCTTGGCGCCGCCGACGCCAAGCAACTGGGACGCACCCAGGAGTGCGCGCGTCAGTCAAAATGGTGGGAGCGAAGTTCGTGTGGCCAGGCCTGCGCAAACAAGTGAAAGAGTGGGCTGCAGCCTGCATAGCGTGCCAACGAGCCAAAGTGCACAGACACACGAAGGCCCCTTTGGAGCCATTTCGTATACCGGCTAACATGTTCTACCATGTTCACGTGGACCTCGTGGGCCCCCTCCCGCCATCACAGGGATTCACGCACCTTCTGACAGTGGTGGACCACACCACATGCTGGCCAGAGGCAGTCCCGCTAGCGGCAACCACGTCCACAGATGTGGCGCGCACCTTTGTACCAACATGGGTGGCACGTTTTGGCATCCCGTCGGATATCCCGTCCGATAGGGGCCCGCAGTTTGTTTCCAACCTCTGGTCCGCGATGGCCCGTAGCCTGGGTGTAGAATTCATCGTACAACCCACAGGCCAATGGGTTATGCGAGCGTTTCCATAGGTCACTGAAAGCAGTGCTCAGGGCTTCGCTTATGGATGCAAATTGGGTAGACCGGTTGCCGTGGGTTCTGTTAGGGTTGCGTTCTGCACCAAAAGAGGATTTGGAGGCTTCCCCGGCGGAGCTTGTTTTTGCTCAGCCACTGCGGCTCCCAGGGAAATTTTTTACCAGATAATCCCACACCGGACAATTGTCTGTCTCGGCGTTCGCAGCATAGCGCAGATACAGGCACGCTACTGGGCCCGGCCCACCACTGTTTTCCATGCGCTTTTATGCCAAAAACTTTGAAGAACGTGGCGTTCGTGTTTGTCAGGCACGATGCCCACCGCCCCCCATTGCGCCCACCCTACGATGGCCCGTTCAGAGTGCTGGAACCAGGGGACAAACATTTTTTGTTATATTTGGGGGGTCGTCAGGAGAAAATATGTATAGACAGACTTAAGCCCGCCTTTGTGGTGGCGGACGAGTAAGTGATGTTGGCTCGGGCCCCTCGGCGTGGAAGACCCCCACTGAGAACTCCCCAGGTAGAAGATTCAGCAGAGCAGCCACACGGGCAAGTAGAATGCCCCCCCTCCATTGCCCACCCGCAGACAGACACACCCCCAGGAACCCCCAACTGGCACAGCAGCACCGTGGAGTCGAAGGTCCCTCGTTACAGCAGATATGGGAGGAGACTGAAGCCAAAAGGACATGAGGGTTGAAACTCAGTCTGAGACTCTTGGGGGTGGGGGTAGGGAACCCACGCTGGGATAATCATCTCAGACTGGAAGCAGAAGGGAGGGAAATATTCCCTCTGCAGGTAGAGCGTGGGGGATTAAATGGAGGACAGTATGTATTGTGTAAATGTATTGTGACGCAAGATTTCAGGCAACAGGGGGAAGGAATGGAGTGATATACTGTAAAAGGAGAGACCCTGGTGTATTGAGGAAAGTCTTTTTCTGTGTATGAATGCAGTGAGAGAGAAATAAAGTCTTCTGTTGTGCAAGTCTGGTTTCTTATTTGCACTCTCCACAATATCTGCAATACTTGTGGAATTGGGAAATTTATCTTTTGAGGTATAAAGGCCTATACATACTCTGCAAGACAAGAGAAATTTGTTCTCTTTCCCAGGACTGCCAGAACATTGAAAATGACATTTTGTTCTTCCAGCCCTGGTTTGGGAGTTCTTGCAGTTTGTGACACATGATTGTGGCAGAATATTTCCTTGTGTGGTGTCCCAAGAACTACTGTGTGATTGATCAAAAATGGGAATTTCCCAGGAGTGGAGTATGTAAAGGCCTTAATTCATGTGCTAAAATGACTTTTTAGTCAATTTGGAAAGCCACTTTGAGACCGTATGTCTTGGACACTCGGGTAAAGAGAGGTGCAGAGCTGTCAACTGATCACCACCTGGTGGTGAGTTGGATCCGATGGCAGGGGAGGATGCCATTCAGACCTGGTAGACCCAAACGTATAGTGAGGGTGTGCTGGGAACGTCTGACTGAGGCCCCTGTCTGGGAGGTCTTCAACTCCCACCTCCGGAAGAGCTTCAACCACATTTCGAGGGAGTCTGGAGACATGGAGTCTGAATGGGCCATGTTCTCCACCTCTATTGTTGAAGCGGCGGCCCAGAGCTGCAGCCACAAGATGGTCGGTGCATCTCATGGTGGCAACCCCTGAACCAAGTGGTGGACATCAGTGGTGAGAGGGGCCATTAAGCTGAAGAAGGAGTCCTATCAGGCTTGGTTGGCTTGTGGGACTCCGGAAGCAGCTGAGGTGTACCGGCAGGACAAGCAGAGTGTAGCTCGGGTGGTTGCTGAAGCAAAAACCCGGGTATGGGAGGAATTCGGTGAGGCCATGGAACAAGACTTTCGGTTGGCCTCAAAGAGATTCTGGCAAACTGTCCAGTGGCTCAGGCAGGGAAAGCAGCTCCCTGTCCACACTGTATGGTGCGGATGGGGTGCTGTTGATTTCGACTGGGGATATCATCGGGTAGTGGAAGGAATACTTTGAGGATCTCCTCAATCCCACTGATACGCCTTCCACAGAGGAAGCAGGGCTTGTGGATGAGGGCGATGACTCGCCTATCACAGGGGCGAGGTTGCCAAGGTGGTTAAAAATCTCCTTGGTGGCTGGGCCCCAGGAGTGGATGAGATTCGCCCTGAGTACCTCAAGGCCCTGGATGTTGTAGGGCTGTCATGGTTGACACGCCTCTGCAACATTGCCTGGAGGTCGGGGGCAGTGCCTTTGGCATGGCAAACTGGGGTGGTGGTTCCTCTCTTCAAAAAAGGGGACTGGAGGGTGTGCTCCAACTTCAGAGGGATCACACTCCTCAGCCTCCCTGGGAAGGTCTATGCCAAGGTACTGGAGAGGCGAGTCCGACCGTTGGTCGAACCTCGGATTCAGGAGGAGCAGTGTGGTTTTCGTCCTGGCCGTGGCACATCAGACCAGCTCTTTACCCTCTCGAGAATTCTCGAGGGTTCGTGGGAGTTTGCCCAACCAATTTACACGTGTCTTGTGGACATTCGACCGCGTCCTTCATGGTTTTTTGTGGGGGTACTTCGGGAGTATGGGGTATTGGGCTTGTTGTTACGAGCTATTCGGTCTCTGTACAACCATTGTGAGAGTTTGGTTCGTATTGCCAACACTCGGTCAGACTCATTCCCAGTGAGAGTTGGACTCCGCCAGGGCTGCCCTTTGTCACCGATCCTGTTCATAATTTTTATGAACAGGATTTCTAGGTGCAGCCAGGGAATGGAGGGTGTCATGCTTGGTGACCACAGGATCTCATCCCTGTTGTTTGCAGATGATGTAGTCCTGTTGGCTTCATCCAGCAATGAGCTACAGTTCTTGCTGGGACGGTTTGCCGCTGAGTGTGAAGCGGCTGGGATGAGAATCAGCACCTCCAAGTCCGAGTCCATGGTCCTCAGCCAGAAAAAGGTGGATTGTCCTCTCTGGGTTGGGGATAGGCTCCTGCCCCAAGTGGAGGAGTGTAAGTATCTCGGGGTCTTATTCACGAGTGAGGGGAGAATGGAGCGAGAGATTGACAGACGGATCGGAGCAGCATCTGCAGTGATGCGGACGTTGTACCGGTCTGTTGTGGTGAAGAGGGAGCTGAGTTCTAAGGCAAAGCTGTCGATTTACCAGTCAGTCTACGTTCCTACTCTCACCTATGGTCACGAGCTTTGGGTAATGACCGAAAAAACGAGATTGCGGATACAAGCGACTGAAATGAGCTTTCTCCGTAGGATTGCTGGACTCACCCTTAGAGATAGAGTGAGGAGCTCAGTCATCCGGGAGAGGCTCAAGAGTAGAACCGCTGCTCCTCCACATTGAAAGGAGTCAGATGAGGTGGTATGGGCATCTGATGAGAATGCCTCTTGGATGCCTCCCACTTGAGGTGTTTTGGGCACGTCCCACTGGGAGGAGACCCCGGGGCAGACCCAGGACTCGCTGGAGAGACTGTGTCTCCCAGCTGGTCTTGGAACGCCTTGGTATCCTCTCTGAAGAGCTGGAGCAGGTGGCTAGGGAGGGAAGTCTGGGCTTCTCTGCTTGAACTGCTGCCTCTGCAACCCGGACCTCTGGAAAAGCGGTAGAAGATGGATGGATGGACTTTGTCATATTATCTTGAAAACAACTAATTCCCTAACTTAATGTTGCACCACTGGTAAGAGAAATTGCTCTACCATCTCCACATTTCCCCCCTGTTCATCCATATTCTACTTCTTATCCAGGTGTCTGGTTCATGGTTGCAGAAGTCCAAATAGAGTAGCCCTGAATGCTGCCCAGTTCACATATCACAATGATCTCGCCTGTAGATGGTGAGCCCACCGGAGGGCCTTGATGTAACTTTTTTAATGGAGATCCACTGGACCGCTCTTGATCTGACTTCACCCAGGACCACTTTGCCTTGGAAGACCCTACCAGGGGCAAGTTCCCTTGAAAATATAACACCTGGGCTCATTAGGGCAAGTAAACGCCATGATCATTTGACAATTCAGAGAGGGGTTCCCCCAGTCCACTTGTATCAAAATGACATGTTTCGGGACCCAGGAGACAGACACTGACACGGGTAAATTAGTGAACAATAATCTTTATTATAGTGAAAGGGCGTGTAGTGCAAATGTGAGAGCGTGGATAGTATCCTGGTCACTGGAGCTGAGCACTCTGGACGGAGACCCGGCAACCCTGGAACATAGTATAAGCACAGACAATTACTTTTGTCCCACGCTAATGACAAGCTATCAGTAGTGAGGCTTACTGGGGAGAAGCACAGGTTACGTCCTGCTGAGAACCAGCGGCCGTGCAACGTGGAGGTGAAGGCGTCCGTGAACGTGCTGAGGCTTCCACCTTTGACTGTGGCGAGGACAGGTCTTCCAGAGACCCCGGCTGTGACACCACAGACCGGGACGATGACAAACCAGCTGATGACAAGACCAGTGATTCCACAGAACGTGGTGACGATGATAATCCAGCTGATGACAAGACGAGTGACTCCACTGAGCGTGGTGACCATGACAATCCAGATGATGACGAGGTGAGTGATTCCACAGAACGTGGTGACGATGACACGACAGATGACGATGACACAAACTCCACCGGTAACGGTGGCCAATACTCCTGTAACTGATACAGTAACAATTCAGGAATTTTTGGAGCAAGACGTACCGGTAGTCGTGGTGGTAGCGAACCGCTACGTGTGCATGTTGGCGTTACCCCGTCAGCTGGGGACGCAGGTCCGCCGCCAAGGGGGTCCACCTGTGCACAGGGGTAGAGGTTGGGTGTAGAGTAACAAACAGCTCTCTTACGTGCTTGACTTTGAACAGAAGTCCTAGGCGAGTCAAGAGAGGTTCTTGACGAGGCCAGAGAGGTTCCTGACGAGACAGATCCTGACGAGGCAGCTTCTGACGAGACAGACTCTGACGAAACAGTTATTGACAAGACAGTTCTTGACGAGGCAGACTCTGACGAGTCAGTGTTAGACAAGACAGTTCTTGACGAGGCAGACTTTGACGAGTCAGTGTTAGACAAGACAGTTCTTGATGAGACAGTTTCTGACGAGACAAGAGAATACCTTGACGAGGCCAGAGAGCGGAGTTCTGGTTCTTTCTCTGACGAGGAGGACAGACGACTCCGTACTGAGCTGTCAGCAACGCTGGCTTTTAACAGCTGCTGATTAACACCTGTGGATCTGTGCGCAGCTGGAGATAATGATGCCAATGACGGCCCAGAGGCCGCCATGACAGTACTCCCCCCTCTAGCAGTGCCTCCAGGCACCTGCCCAATCCTACCTGGATTCGCCCGGTAGAAGTCGCGAATCAGCTGCTTATCCAAGATGAACGCTGGGCGAATCCAAGACCGATCCTCCAGTCCAAAGCCCTCCCAGTCCACCAAATACTGAAGGCCCCGACCCCGCCTGCAAACATCCAAGATGGCAGTCACCCCCCAGGCCGGATGGCCATCGATCATCCTTGGGGGTGGGGGTGCCGCGGGAGCAGGGCACAGGGGGTCAGAGACGTACGGCTTGACCTGGGAGACATGAAAAGTGGGGCAGATACGCATCGAAGAGGGGAGAGACAAGCGCACAGACACAGGGTTAACAATCCGATTAATGGTGTAGGGACCAATAAAGCGTTTAGTTAGCTTACGCTTTTCAGCCGGCACACCAATATTCCGAGTAGATAACCAAATCTTCTGACCCACCTTATAGTCCGGGGCGGGTCTCCTATGCCGGTTGGCCACCTGGATATTATGTTCAGTGGTCTTCAACAAAGCTTGGCGAGCGAGGAGCCACACTCGCCGGCAGCGCTTAATATGTGCCTGGACTGAAGGATCCGCTACCTCCTTCTCCTCCTCAGGAAACAACGGAGGATCAAACCCACACGAGGCTTTAAACGGGGAGACGCCCATGGCCGTGGAGATCGTGGCGTTGTGAGCGTACTCAATCCAGGGCAGGAACTTGCTCCAGGAGGATGAGCAGGAGGAGATGACACAATGGAGGGCGGCCTCCAGCTCCTGATTAGCCCTCTCACACTGACCATTACTTTGGGGATGATAGCCAGAGGAGAGGCTGGCAGTGGCTCCAAGTGCCGTGCAGAAGGCCTTCCAAACTTGAGATACAAACTGGGGTCCTCGATCAGACACAATATCCGCAGGGATGCCATGAAGACGTACCACGTGTTGCACCAGGAGGTCCGCAGTCTCCTGGGCCGAAGGCAGACCCCGAAGTGGCACAAAATGGGCCGCCTTCGAGAACCGGTCAACAATGGTTAACACTGTGGTGTAGTCATCTGAAGTGGGTAACCCAGTCACAAAGTCCATAGCTACATGAGACCAGGGGCATGAAGGAACAGGTAACGGATGAAGTAAGCCCGCCGGGGGAGATGACATCGTCTTCCCGGTGGCGCACTGAGGGCAGGCCCGGATATAGCCAACAACGTCCTTCCAACCTTGGCCACCAGAAGGTCCTTTGGAGGAGATCCACAGTCCGACCCACTCCAGGATGACAAGCCAACTTGGAAGCATGACCCCACTCAATCACCTTGCCTCGGACAGCGCGTGGAACAAACAAGTGGCCCGGGCCCCCCCCCCCCCCCCCCCCCCCCCCCCCCCCCCCCCAGGATCCGGCTCAGTCTTCTGGGCCTGGCGAACCGTCTTGCAGATTCCCCAGGACAGGGCGCCCACGACGCAGGAAGGCGGCAGGATAGGGGTCTCCTGGTCCTCGGAGGATGGGGGGTCAAACTGCCGGGAGAGAGCGTCCGGCTTACCGTTCTTGCTTCCCGGCCGGTACGTGATGGTAAAATTAAACCGGCCGAAGAAGAGGGACCAGCGAGCCTGGCGTGCATTCAGGCGCTTAGCCGTCCTGAGGTACTCCAGATTATGGTGATCAGTCCAAACCACGAACGGCTGAGCAGCCCCCTCCACCCAATGTCTCCATTCCTCCAAGGCCAATTTCACAGCCAGTAACTCCCTGTCCCCGATGCTGTAATTCCTCTCCGCAGGGGAGAGACGATGAGAGAAAAAAGCACAAGGGTGAATCTTACCATCCACAGGAGATCGTTGGGAGAGTACTGCTCCAACTCCCGCATCAGACGCGTCCACCTCCACCAAGCACTGAAGCTTCGGGTCCACCTGGGTAAGGACTCAGGCCGAGGCGAACTCCCTCTTGAGCTTCTCAAAAGCATCGGCTGCTTCCTTACTCCAGCAGAATGAAATCTTAGGGGAGGTGAGAGCAGTCAAAGGACGAGCAATATTACCAAAGTTAGGCACGAACCTCCTATAAAAATTAGCAAACCCCAGAAACCCTTGAAGCTGCTTTCTGGAGGTGGGTGCAGGCCATTCCACCACTGCCTTGACCTTGGCAGGGTCAGGAATCACCTGGTTACGAGCAATAATAAATCCTAAGAAGGAAGTCTGATCAGTGTGAAACTCACATTTTTCGGCCTTGACGAACAACTGGTTCTCCAGGAGGCGCTGTAATACCCTACGGACATGCACTCGATGTTCCTCTAGTGAGCGGGAGAAGATGAGGATATCATCAAGATAAACGAAAACAAATGAGTTCAAAAAATCCCGTAGTACATCGTTAATCAAACGCTGGAAAACGGCTGGGGCGTTAGTCAACCCAAACGGCATTACCAGGTACTCAAAATGACCGCTGGGGGTCCAAAAAGCCGTCTTCCACTCATCTCCTTCTCTAATGCGCACTAGATGGTAGGCATTCCTGAGGTCCAGTTTAGTAAACCATGATGCCCCCTGGAGGGAGTCAAACACAGTGTTCATCAAGGGCAGTGTATATTTATCCTTGACCGTTATTTCATTCAGCCCCCGGAAGTCAATACAGGGGCGTAGTGAACCGTCCTTCTTATCAACAAAGAAAAAACCGGCCCCCACGGCCGAAGATGACGGGCGGATGATACCAGAGGCCAAGGATTCCTTAATGTATGTATCCATGGCCTCGCGCTCCGGGGCTGACAGGCTGTAAAGGCGGCTAGCAGGTAGAGGGGCCCCAGCCTTCAGATTAATGGCGCAGTCATACGGACGATGGGGGGGTAAAGACAATGCCCGAGGTTTGCTGAACACTTGCCCCAAATCGTGATAAACCTCAGGACCTTAGATAAATCCGGTGGAGATGAATCGGGCAGAGGCACTTTCACGGATGGGGCGCACGCCGCTGATTGGAGACAGGCACTAAGGCAGAACGTACTCCATGCCGTTATTCTCCCAGTTTGCCAATCAATAGTGGGGTTATGTAGGCGCAGCCAGGGATATCCCAGAATAACGGGCGAAGAGGAAACGGGAAGCACTAGGAACTGAATCTCCTCCCTGTGATTTCCTGAAACAATAACGGACACAGGCGCTGTCTGAAGGTTAATGGTAGTCAACGACGCCTTGGACAGGGTAATCAATCTGACAGGGGGTTCTAAAGTCTGACAACTAAGGCCCATCCGGGTTGCCAGGTCTCTAGAAATAAAATTTTGCTCAGCTCCAGAATCGACTAACGCTAGTGTGGCATGTTCTGTGTGAGTATGAATGAGTCTGAGGGGTAAATGACAACAAGTAAGGGGTTCCTCTGTGTTCTTGCCCATGAATCCCCCTACTGCAATCCACGGGCCTTCCCTTTTAACTTACTAGGACATTCAGAAACCTCATGTGACTCCTTCCCACAATAAAAACACAGGCCTTGATCCCTACGGCGTTGTTTCTCAGCTGCAGACACCTTAGAATGACCAACAATCATGGCTTCCTGATCCGGGGCCTTCTCTGAAGCGGGTAAAGCGAGAGGAAGAGAGTCAGTGACACGAGGGCGGGGTTTAACCGGACGGGAAGTAACTCGCCGACCAGCCGCCCGTTCCTTTAACCTACTATCGATACTAACTGCTAAAGCAATTAAATCGTGCAAGTTATCTGATTTATCCCGTGCCGCTAACTCATCCTTTAGCTCGTCGTTAAGACTGCGTAGAAAAATACCACAAAGAGATGGCTCCCCCCACCCAATCTCTGTGGCTAAGACCCGGAAGTCAATGGCGTAATCTGCAGCTGATCTCTTTCCCTGCTGTAGGCTTAAAAAACGTTCTGTCAACACCTCTCCCCTATCCGTGTGATCAAATACAGACAGAAACTCAGTCACAAACTCCTGGTAGGTAAGCAAAGAATAGCTAGGTCTAGCCATGATCGAATAAGCCCAGTCCAAGGCTCTACCAGCCAGCAAATTTATGACATAGCCTATCCGGCTAGAGTCGAGGGAAAAATCCCCAGGCACACGCAGAAAAACTGATTCACACTGTAAAATGAATCCTCGAGCTTCTCCGAGTTTTCCGCTGAACCGGGCAGGTGTTGGAATAGGAGTGAGGCGAGAGGACGAGGAGGTGTTAGCTAGTCCTGACGCCAAGCCTGCAGGGGTTGAAGTACTTGCGGTCGGGGGAAATGTTTGGTGTCCCTCCAAACGGTCCAGCCGACCATTAATTTGAGTCAATTGATTCAAGATTACTGTCTGCTGGTGGGCTAGCAAATCTACCCGGGTGCTAAGAGTGTTAATTAAGCGCGACAGTGAGCTGTCCGCTGGGTCAACGTGACGGAGTCGTACTGACATGTTTCGGGACCCAGGAGACAGACACTGACACGGGTAAATTAGTGAACAATAATCTTTATTATAGTGAAAGGGCGTGTAGTGCAAATGTGAGAGCGTGGATAGTATCCTGGTCACTGGAGCTGAGCACTCTGGACGGAGACCCGGCAACCCTGGAACATATAAGCACAGACAATTACTTTTGTCCCACGCTAATGACAAGCTATCAGTAGTGAGGCTTACTGGGGAGAAGCACAGGTTACGTCCTGCTGAGAACCAGCGGCCGTGCAACGTGGAGGTGAAGGCGTCCGTGAACGTGCTGAGGCTTCCACCTTTGACTGTGGCGAGGACAGGTCTTCCAGAGACCCCGGCTGTGACACCACAGACCGGGACGATGACAAACCAGCTGATGACAAGACCAGTGATTCCACAGAACGTGGTGACGATGATAATCCAGCTGATGACAAGACGAGTGACTCCACTGAGCGTGGTGACCATGACAATCCAGATGATGACGAAGTGTCATTCCACAGAACGTGGTGACGATGACACGACAGATGACGATGACACAAACTCCACCGGTAACGGTGGCCAATACTCCTGTAACTGATACAGTAACAATTCAGGAATTTTTGGAGCAAGACGTACCGGTAGTCGTGGTGGTAGCGAACCGCTACGTGTGCGTGTTGGCGTTACCCCGTCAGCTGGGGACGCAGGTCCGCCGCCAAGGGGGTCCACCTGTGCACAGGGGTAGAGGTTGGGTGTAGAGTAACAAACAGCTCTCTTACGTCCTTGACTTTGAACAGAAGTCCTAGGCGAGGCAAGAGAGGTTCTTGACGAGGCCAGAGAGGTTCCTGACGAGACAGATCCTGACGAGGCAGCTTCTGACGAGACAGACTCTGACGAAACAGTTATTGACAAGACAGTTCTTGACGAGGCAGACTCTGACGAGTCAGTGTTAGACAAGACGGTTCTTGACGAGGCAGACTTTGACGAGTCAGTGTTAGACAAGACAGTTCTTGATGAGACAGTTTCTGACGAGACAAGAGAATACCTTGACGAGGCCAGAGAGCGGAGTTCTGGTTCTTTCTCTGACGAGGAGGACAGACGACTCCGTACTGAGCTGTCAGCAACGCTGGCTTTTAACAGCTGCTGATTAACACCTGTGGATCTGTGCGCAGCTGGAGATAATGATGCCAATGACGGCCCAGAGGCCGCCATGACACAAAATATCTGAAACTGGAACTGGCCAGTACAGTTGCAAAGACACACAAACAGATCACCAATGAGATAGTTACACTTACTTTGAGAGACAGCTAATGATGAAGACGACACATCCCTGGAAACATAATCTGACCTCCCAAGTATAACAAAATATTGTGAATGTGCCATAAATCTCATACTTGCATAGTTTGTATGTCTGAATCAGGGAGGATAATACACAGGCATAGAGGCCCACTATCACATTATGGAAATGTGTATTTCAGACTTTTTTTTTTTTAGAACAATCGGATACATTATGCTACAGACCAAAGATGAAAAGGACCATCTACTGTTGGCAACAAGTCCAAAAGCCAGTCTCCTATGTCATAATGTGGAGTTGTGTCAGTGCCCTTGACAAAGCTAATACAAACTACTATGACTGAGATTTTAGAGCAGGATGTGTTTTTACAATAACATCTTTTCCAGGGGCATACATACATTTTCAACAGGATAATGCAAAACCACATTCTGCACACATTACAAAGGCATGGCTGAGAAGTAGACATACCTGCAAAATAGTCGCTTTTCGGTGAAAATTACCAGTTTGAATACCAACTATGTGAATTGTGTAGATCTGAAGAGTTTTTTTTTTGTTTGTTTTTTTTGGGGGGGGGGTCAGAAACAACAGGGTTCAGGTTCAGGTTCAGGTTACTTTATTTGTACCCATAGGTAGATTTGTTTTGCAGTCAGGTGACATCCATATTTACAAACCACAATTACATTCAACATGAACACAAACACAGGCACACATGAAGCTGACTATAAACATGATAAAAGTACTCAAGACTCCACCAATCAGGACATAGGACAAAGAGATAAGAGAAAAAATGGAGATAAGAGAGAAGGGTCATATTAAAAAGTTAAAAGACTAGTCAAAGAGGTTAAATACTCAAAAGTCTAAAACCCAATAAAAGATTTAGAACCCAAATAAAAAACCTACAAAAATAAGCAAATATAAAATAAAATTATAAATAGGTAACTAAATTATGTGCAATATATTGTTCCATCTTGTTCAACTCTAACAGCAGCAGGAACAAAGCTGTTTTTGTAGCGCTGGGTTTTACATTTTGGGACAGCAAACCTCCATCTGGAGGGAAGAAGCTGAAAGTGGGAGTGCAAAGGGTGGGAGTCATCATTTAAAATGGAGGTAGCAATCCTCTGTACCTGTCTGGTGTACAGGGATGTCAGGCTCAGCTGTGACTCACCAAGCAAACGACTGGACCATCTAACAACCTGATCCAAGGATTTCCTCTGTTTTGTCTGACCAAACCATGACACTAAAGAAAAGGATAAAACAGATAAAATAAAAGCCCGATAAAACATTGTCATTATGGTTCGGTCAATTTGGAACCGTGCAAGTTTCCTTAAACATTGTAAATGTTGCTGACCCTTTTTGCACACTCTTTCACAGTTCTCTTCAAAGTTTAAATTGCTATCAATAATCGTCCCAAGATATTTGTAGGATTACACACATTCAATGGTCTGGTCTTTTAGTACAGTGACTTTGTGCCTGGGAGTTTTCCTCCTAAAGTCAATAATCATATCTTTCGTTTTTGTCGTATTCAGCTGCAGGTAGGAATCCTCACACCAGTGAACAAAATTATCAACTACTGGGCCGTGGCCACTCTCACCATCCTGGAGGAGACTGACAACAACTGAATTATCAGCATACTTTATAATGTGTCTGTTGTCATGTCTGCTCCGACACATGTTTGTGTACAGGATGAAGAGTAGTGGTGACAACACACACCCCTGCGGAGAGCCAGTAGAAGAACACTTTTGGTCAGACAATGTACCATTGACCCTTATTCTCTGTGTCCTGTTGGTTAAAAAATCCAGAATCCAACCCATCAGATTATTACTCAAATCAAATTGTTGCAGGAGCCTTTCAACTAAAATATGAGGTTGGACTGTATTAAAGGCGGAAGAAAAGTCCACAAATAAAAGCCTGGCATTTCCCATTAAAATCCATCCATCCATCTTCTTCCGCTTAACCACTTGCACTCCGTTGTTCCGCGGGCGGGCAAGTCTCTGCGTCCTAGGGCGCACGAGGGCTCGTGCGCATGACGCATGATAAGGATATTGATGGTGGTGGTGTAGGTGGTGTGGCCTCCAAGCGCCACTGAAAAAAAAATCTGTAAACACAGCCACGAACAGATTAGTTCATCTGATTGACCTCTCATTCGACTAATAAGAGCCTTGAATTGGGTTTCTGAAACCTTGAAGAACCAATGAATGAAAACCTAGGAAGGAGGACCCGCCTCCCAACGCTTTGAATGCAGTGAGCCAATTGAAGCAGAGAAGTTCGTGAGCTGTTTTTTTTTAAGGCTGGGTAAAGACTGGCTGCTGCAGCGGATCAAAAAAGGATGCAGGAAGAGCTCCACAGACCCAGCAGCATGGAGACCAACCACAAATGCAACCTGTGTGGCAGGGAGTGCCATTCGTGGATCGGCATGTTCGGCCACAGGCGGTGCTTATTTTGTATTGGTTCCAGCAGAGTAGACGTTATGATTTCTTCCATGGTCATTATAGACCGACGGAGGCTGACGACGAAGGCTGAGTGACACACACGCCTTCGCCAGTCTTTTTTTAATTACTACTGTTATTTGTTTTGAAAAATCGTTCGCCAAAAACCGCAATCATGGAAGCACAAAACCGCAATAATGGAATTATGTTTTGATCGAGTCGCGAGACCAGAACCAGAGCGGACCAGCGTCGCGTTCATCTGACAATGAGGAAGACAAGTTCGCCAAGACTCCGCTGTGAAGAGGTAAGGTGTTATAAGCTAAATTATTCTCTATCCCTGAAAATTGTAATCCAAAATGACTTTTGACCGATCAGTAAATTACAGCTGCGCGGTTCACGAAGTCTGAAGTTCGTGCGCCGCGGTACAAGGGGTTGCTCGCAGTGTACAGGCTGTGAACGCCCCCCCACCCCCGCTATTCTTCTGCAGCGAGGGGGGGGGAGCCGCGGTGACTGCACTGCTGTCCTACATCACCACATAAGGCTAATCCGTTGTGTAGCGATGGCTAAAGTCCATCCTCTGTAGCGAGCGGGAGGGGGACAACCCCCCCCCACACACACACAGTAGCGAGGGGGGGGGAGCCGCTGTGACAGCGTTGCTGTGGAAACATGCAACGAGTGTAATCTGTCATGTAGCGAGGGCTGAACTCTGTCCTTGGTAGCGGGGGGGACGACCCCCCCCCCACACACACACAGACACAGCCCTGAGTGTAACCTTTCCTTTGAGCCTAAAATGAAGCTTCTACATTGAATCATTCAAAAGTTACAGACGTTTTTCCAAACTGTGCCATTTGGCACAATTTGGCACAGTTCCAAAACGCCTGGGAACAGCCTGAGAACAAAGCTGTGTAAAATATTCATTTTTTGTGGTATTGTTACCAAATTTGGATCTCAGCTGGATAACACTTGGTTCTACATTTCTGTTGCATTTTCCAGCCGGATCGGAAAGCTGTGTGTTATTTACAAGCATTTGTATCAAAAAAACACTGTGTCCAAATTTTTTTTCTTCAAGTTCAGTATGTTTAGATGACTGTAACTCAGTGGCCGGAGCACGTAGAGAGATTATGTTTTTTTTGCCAAAAAATTCAAAGTGTTTTCTTTTAAATGAGACCAACCCCATGAAGATGCTGCAAAGGGTTGAAGAACAGCTTTCAATTTACTTTGGGCACGTTATTTTTTGGCATTTTTAGGAAAATTGCCCGGAGTGCAAGTGGTTAATCCATATGTTTAAAAAGCATGTTAAACAGAGTGACAGTGGCATCGTCCACTCCTCTGTGAGGCCTATAGGCAAACTGCAAAGGATCCAATGCATGCTCAGTCTGCTTTAGGACCTCAAGTCTGACCAGTTTTTCAAAAATTTTCATTAAAATTGAGGTCAAAGCAACTGGTCTAAAATCATTTCCCGTTTTACAACAGCTGGATTTTGGAACGAGGACAACCACGGCATCTTTCCAGATCTTAGGCACATGTGTCTGTAAGGACTTATTGAAAATATAGTGAAACACAGGACTCAGTTCATGTGCACAAGACTTTACCAAGCGCCCACATATATTATCAGGGCCCTGACTTTTGTTCACCTTTACAGCACAGAACACCCTTTTAACATCCTGCACCTCAATATTAAAGTGCTGATTGTCTTTGAGTTTCTGTTTCAAATCTTGGGTTTCTGTGCTAAAATCAAAGGAATCAAATTACCATAAAAACAATTCAGAGCATTAGCCAGCTCTGTGTCTGAATTAAAACCATCTAAAAACACACGATTATTGTGCTCTGTGCTCTGAAGGCCTGCAATAGTTTTCATACTGGCCCAGGCTGAACCGAGCTTCTTTGTTGCCATCTTGCTTTCCAACTGTGATTTATAATTCTATTTTGCTCTTAAAATTTCGGCCTTCAGCTCTTTCGTGGCTACCTGTAGCTCAGAAACAACCCCCTGTTTAAAGGCAAGTGCTTTCCTCTGTAAGCAGGATTTAACTGATTTTGTAACCCATGGCTTGTTGTTGGGATATATTTTGACACGTTTACATGGAATGATCATGTCTCTGCAGAAAGCCATGTATGAGCATGTCATGTCCACTAAAGAGTCCAAATCTTCTCTGCAGGCGAGCGTGAACACCTCACAGTCCCTACAGTTAAAGCATTCCTGGAGGCAGTGCACTGAATCCTCTGTCCACACGTTTATGTCTCTGGTCTTCGCCTTGCCTCTTCTGAGAGCAGTTTTATATGTGGGCAGCAAATGTACACAGTTGTGATCTGAGGATCCTAAAGGAGGAAGGGGAAGAGATTTAAAGGCCCTCTCTATGGATCTGGATCGTAGCACAGGTCCAATGTCTTTTTTCACCTGGTTGGGCAGGAGACATACTGATAAAAGTTTTTAAGCGTCTTCTTTAAAGACACATGGTTAAAATCTCCAATGATAAAATTTGGAGCCTCTGGGGAAATCGACTGCAACCGCTGTACCACATCAAAAACGGTGCTGGAGGCGGCGGCAGCATCTGCCCTCGGGTGAATGTACACAGTCGTTACGAAAAGTTGGGGGAACTCGCGGGGCAGATAAAAGGGGCGTAGTGACTCGGACAGAAGCTCCAGATCTGGTGTACAGATGCGCTGTCTGACCGTGGCAGATGTACAGTACTGTTTATTAATATACAAACACGCCGCCCCCCTGATGTTTCCCCGTTACCTCTTCCTGCCAATCCGAGCGAAGCGGGGCTCCAAAGCCGTCAATCCACAGGTCCGCATCCTGATCATGCGCCGTAAGCCACGTCTCCGTGTACGCCATGACACAGCAGTTCTTGAAATCCTTCTGATACCTTTCATCCACTTTATTTCTCAGGAATTGTATGTTCCCCACAATAATGGAAAGAAGAGGAATGCAGTTAAGCTGACACCTCCTCAGGTTTAATCTTACGCCGCCACGCTTTCCGCGTTTCCTCTTCTTGTCTCTCTTTTCATCGCTGTGTCCATGAAAATCTCTTAAAATAAAGTCCGGCAGTTGTGGCACAGACTCAAACACAGATGCTGCATTATCCATGTTTAAATGCAGTAACATTTCTCTGGAATACTGTGTTCTTCCCAGCATGATCGCGATCGCACTTACCTCCAAGACAAAGAGCTGGTAAGAAAGAAACAACAGTGCAAAAACAAGAAAGAAATCCATACTGATGGAACCAGGGAGTTCTTCGTTATATAGTCCACAAACTTTCAAGGACAAAAACGGCACAGAGACACAGACGTCCAACTTTTTTCACCCACTGCCGGTCGCTGCGTGCGCATGCGCTCCATTCGTGGGACTGTCATCTTCATCACAATGAAACATCTTTGGTGGAACGCATCATGCGGTGTTAGTTGGCCAATCACAGTCAAGATAACTTCATTGTTTTCCATCTTTCCCAACTTTTGCCACCATTGCTTTGATGATAGCGGGAGTTTGGAAGTAGGTGTCGTTATCTGCCTACGATATGCTGTGTAACTTAACATCAATAAAGTGTGTCGTGAGTCTTTTCTCTAACAGCACATTTTCCAACATGTTTAACTTTATAATGAAAAGCTTGTCTGCTTGTTAAGGGGTCAGTTAACATCTGTGAATTGTGTGTTAATGTCTTTAGCTTACAATATTCTGATTATGATTCTGTTATGCATGATAAAAGATTCTGTTATGCATGATGTTCACCTGCATAATGACATGTCTGATACCTCCGATATTTCTGCTGTTACTCCTGTTGAAGTTGCTTCACTGATCAAAGTTCTCAAGAAAGGCAAATCAGCTGGCCCTGATTGTCTCACCAGTGAATGCCTCATCAATGCTGATTTCAATTTGTGTATTCTGTTGTCATTGTGTTTTAACTGTGTTTGTTCATAGTTACATGCCAGATATGTTGATGGACTCTGTTATTATTCCCTTGGTGAAAAACAAATGTGCCAGTCTGTCTGATATGAACAACTACAGACCTATAGCTATTGCAAATGTTATATCTAAATTGTTAGAGGGTTTAATTCTGAACAGAATTGAGGATTATCTGTGGACAAACGATAATCAGTTTGGTTTCAAGTTACCTCATTCAACTGATAAGGCTGTTTACCTACTCCATGAATTTGTTGACTACTTCAGAAGCTAATCCACTAGTGTCTATGCTACGTTTTTAGATGCTAGCAAAGCTTTTGATAGGATTAACCACTGGTGTTTGTTTAGAAAACTGATCGATCGAGGTATTCCTATTTACATTGTTAGCATCCTGTTATACTGGTACAGAAGGCAGTCTATGGTTGTTAGGTGGGGCAATGTTACCTCATCCAAATTTCATGTGACCAACGGTATTAAACAAGGTGGTATACTGTCACCCTTGTTGTTTAATGTCTATGTTGATGATCTCAGTGTACTGTTGAACAATACTAATGTGGGCGGCTCCATTAACGGTGCACTGTTAAATCACATTCTCTATGCTGATGATCTCTGTTAAGTTTGTCTACTGCAGCGATGCAACATCTCCTCTCGGAATGTGAAAAATTTGGTAAAAAAAATGACATCTTGTTCAACTGTACTAAATCTATGTGTATGGCTTTCAAACCGAAGGGTGTCAATACTTCAAATCCTGTTATGCCACTTTGTGGTAATAGCTTGAACTTTGTTGAAAAAGTCAAATACCTAGGTGTGTGGATTGAATCTGATAAGACCAATGTTGATTGTAACCGGCAACTCAGGAAACTCTGTGCTCAAACAAATTTACTGTTGTGTAATTTCCATAGATGTTCTCCTGATGTTAAATGTATGCTGTTCAAGACCTTCTGTACCTCAATGTATCGCCTTTATGGTTTAATAGCAATGTTGCTGTTAGGAACAAAATCCGCATTGCATATAATAACTCCTCAAGAAGGTTGTTAGATATACCACGTAGGTCGAGTGCAAGCAAGATGTTTGTGTCCTTGAACATTCCGTCTTTTGGCGAGTTGATACGAAAGAATGTTTACAGTTTTATGGGAAGGTTGCTGGCATGTAACAATCATCTTATATCAGCAATTGTCAACTCGTCACTCACACTTCACTCCAGCATTTGGAAGTGGTTGTGTTCTATTTTATACTGAGTTCAATATTGTATGTTATTGTTGTTACAAGAGCGCCGAGTGACTGCTGATCTGTATATACTTTTATTTATTCTACTCGTTTTAGTTCTGCATTTAGTATGAACCCTGAGTTTGAAATAAACGTTTGAATTTGAATTTGAATTTGAATATTGCTCAGTTCAAAGCAAATAATATTTGGAAGGCTATCTCCACTGCATCCAGGGGTGGTTCTAGGATCAGAGCTTTAGGGGTGCTGAGCGCCCAATGAGCTCCACCACACACACACACACACACACGTTATTTTGTTAGTTATCATCTTTCATACATCTCCCTAGCTTCTAGTTAGTGAACATGGTACCTGATGATACATAAAAACAGTGACGGCTTGGATTTAATATTTTACTTATACCAAAATGACAACAGCTTCTTTCTCTCAAATTCAAACAGCGCACAGTGGTTGACTGACAATGCAATCATTAAAGAAAAATGTCTGCTACTAGATGTCTTAGCCAGGGCTGGACTGGGACAAAACAAAAAATCAGCTCTGGCATTTTTGGTCTAATTTGTTAAGTAGCAACAATTCAATCATCACACTTAACAGCTTAACACAGGGGTGTCCAATCATGAGCCATGATTATCCCACTTTTGCCCTTAACAAGTGAATCCCTGTGGTTTGGAAGGAAGGAAGGAAGTTATTTTATTTTTTGCATAAATATTTTGTGCCTCAATAATTTCCCATAATCTTTCCACTGATTTTTTTTCCTTAAATTTTATTTTAATTATTGCAAATGAGCTACATTTCTCTTGTGATTTTCTGACCTTTGTGTCAACAATTTATTAATTTTCTTTTTCTTAATGAATTTATTAAATCTTTTGAATAACTTCATGTGTTTACATTCTCAGTGACTGTAATTGTACACGTGAATTTTTTCCTCATAAATATACAACTTTTGCCATGAATTTGTAACTTTTATCTTTTAAATTCAAGGTTGTTTTTCTTATAGTTTTGCATTTTTTTTCCTCTCATGACTTTAGTACATATTTTAAATAAATGGGCAGTCATCCCTATAAATTTGTTATGTTATTCTAGTAAATTTGAAGCTATTGTTGTATATATGTTTGTTATGAGTTTTTTTCTTTGTGATTTTGTGGCTTTTTTTCAAAGTTTTGCACCTTTGGAAAATTTGGAGACTTTAAAATTATGACAAAATATTTATGCAAAAAAGATAATAAAGTAACTTTCTTCTTTCCTTTTTTCAAAACCACAGGGATTCACTTGTTAAGGGCAAAAGTGGGATAATTCTGACTCTGTTAGTGTGATGGTTGAATGTTGCTACTTAACAAAGTAGACCAACAATGCAAGGGCTGATTCTTTTGTCCCAGTCCAGCCCTGGCTAACAGCTAATAGCGGATGTTTTTTTTTAATTAATGGTTGCATTGTCAATCAACCACTGTGTGCTGTTGTTGTTTTGGTATAAGCAAAATGTCAGATCCAAGTTGTCAATGAATGAATGAATTAATTAATTAATATTTCGGATAGATTAAAAGTAAAGATTAAAAAAAGAAACAGAATAATATAACAAAGGGGGGAAGAAAATCCAACAAGGTCAAATTAGACAATAACTCCTCTGATTATACAGTTCAACATAAGTTATCCGAAACGGGTGATGGCTGAAGCCGCAGCTTATATTGCCCACCCATATTCCATCCAAGAATTCAAAAGAAAAACAAAACGAGCGATTACAATTCAGAACAAAGCTAAGACAAAATGTGACAAAAAAACTAAGCTACAACACAACACAGACTGGATATGACAATCTTTGTGTGATTTTACATGTCATCTTGTATATAAGTTTGGAGTATTTCTTCCTTTTATTTTTTTTTTAAATTGTCCAAGTGTTGTACATGATTTTAATTCAGGTCCAAAATCGTTCCATAATCTGACTCCTTGCACTGAAACACAGTGTTGCTTGGTGGTAGTTCTCACTGAAGGTTTTTGAAATATACATGTTCCTCTGAAATGATATTGTTTCTCCCTTATTTGGAACAACTTTTGGATATTTGCGGGCAGTGATAGATTCTTCACTTTAAACATTATTACTGCAGTTTTAAAGTCAACCAGATCTTTCAACTTGAGAGCTTTTAAGAAAAAGTGGGTTTGTTGGTTCCCTGTAAGCAGCTTTGTTTATTATTCTAATAGCTCTCTTCTGAAGTATAAAGACTGGATATATATTTGTTTTATATGTATTTCCCCATACTTCAGTACAATATGTCATGTATGGGAGTATTAATGAATGATACTGTGGTGGACACACATACGTGACCTGTTGTGAATCACATTTTAGATCAGAACAAAAGCAGAGCTTCCTTGGTGATTACAGGAAGCTGCAAGAATCTTAGCTTTGGTATGCAAGGCTTGAGACTGCGGGGGGGTATAATTAAAGGATTAAAGAAGGGATGCATAGGAGACAGTGGAAGTGATATCATGGAGTGAGGATGCATTGTTACTTTCTTTATAATGCAACATGGTCTGTGATACATGTGACCTGTGAACTGTAAGAGTCCTGATATTTAAGGACGAGAGTTTCCTGTGTGGCTCTTTTCTGCTTGGAGATGATGGTGATGCGAATAAAGCTGACTTGAGAGAGAACTCTGCCTCGTCATTCTCACATCTCCACACTGGTGACCCGAGACGTATCATGCAAGAGGAGAATTCCCCCGGGCCAGCCTCGTCAGGAGCCCACAACCAAGCGAATGCCGCCACAGTCCAGCTACCGGACTTCTGGCAGAACAATCCGCGCTCCTGGTTCAACGCGGTTGAGGCACAGTTCAACCTCCGGGGTATATCGGTAGACGCCACAAAATTCTACCATGTAGTCGCAAAGCTGGACAACAACACGGCCCAGCATGTGGAGACCCTGATCGACCAGCCGCCGGACAGCGACAAATACAGCACGTTGAAGGCTGTACTCATCCAGCAATTCACCCCCTCGACAGAGGAGCGAGCAGAGAGGCTCCTGGCGCTGACGGAGTTGGAAAATGACATGCCCGCGAACCTGATGGAGAAGTTGTTGAGGTTGAAAGACTCTGACAACGATCACTTCATTTTCACCCACCTTTTCCTCAGGACTCTACCATCAGCAGCGAGAGCGACCCTGGCCAGTTCGCCACTGTTGGCCCAACAGGACTACCGCGCGGTGGGCCAAGAGGCACAGCAGATTGTCAACGCCACCAAGCGGCGCGCAGCGATGACCGGAGATGACAGGGGGCCAGAGGCAGTGGTACCAGACTCACCGGCGGCGGCAAGGGCCAGGGAACGCGGATCGGACGTCCTTTGTTTCTACCATCGCCGTTTCGCAGAGAGGGCACACAAATGTGTACCACCGTGCCAGTTCAGGCGTTCGGGAAACGCCAAGACCGGGGGTCGGTAGCAGCCGCGGCCCTCGGGGAGGAGAACAAGCTGCTCTACTTGTCGGACGCACGCTCGGGGAGGCAGTTCCTCGTCGACACAGGCTCCCAGTTGAGTTTCATCACACCTTCCTACGTGGACAGAATAGCTGGTTCCGGAGGTCCCCGGGTGACAGCAGCGAACGGCTCGGAGATTAAGACCTTTGGTGAGAAAACTCTGCTCCTGTCTCTACACGGCCGTACATTTGAGTGGACTTTTGTTGTAGCAGCAGTAAATTTCAATATGTTGGGGGCTGATTTTTTGTGCTCACATGGTTTGTTGGTTGATGTCGCTAACAGGCGCCTGGTTAATGCATTTTCTTTTGAATCTATCCCCTGTACAGCACGAGTGGCCCCACCTACAGCACAAGCCAACGTCACAGCTGCAAGCGGTAAGTTCCACACACTGCTCACTCAGTTCCCAGCACTCACGGTCCCCACATTTTCGGCAACAGTTGCTAAACATGGGGTGGAGCATTTTATTACCACTACCGGACCGCCCGTTTTTGCAAAAGCTCGGCGCTTGGACGCAATTAAGCTAGCCATAGCGCGCGAGGAGTTCGCCAACCTGGAGAGGTTGGGCATTATCAGACGTTCAAACAGTCCGTGGGCTTCCCCACTACACATGGTCCCGAAAGCTGACGGATCATGGCGACCTTGCGGGGATTTCCGCAGGTTAAACAACGCTACAGCGCACGACCGCTACCCAATCCCGCATATCCAGGATTTTTCCGTTCATTTGGCAGGGGTGCACGTTTTTTCTAAAATAGACTTAGTCCGCGGTTACCACCAAGTCCCAGTGCGCGCTGAGGACATACCCAAAACAGCGGTAATAACTCCGTTTGGCCTATTCGAGTTTTTACGCATGCCATTCGGACTTAAAGGGGCTGCTCAGACATTCCAACGCACGATGGACGCGGTGCTTCGCGATCTCCCTTTCGTGTTCGTCTACTTGGATGATATTTTAGTAGCCAGCGCGTCCGAAGACGAACACGAAAAACACCTGGCCACAGTTTTCCGAAGGTTGGGAGATCACGGGTTAATAATCAACCCAGCGAAGTGTCAGTTCGGGGTGGCGCAGATCGATTTTTTAGGACACCGCGTCTCCCCCGAAGGAGCAGTTCCGCTTCCTGACAAAGTGCGCGCGGTGGCAGATTTTCCCCGGCCGCAGACGGTCAGGGCGTTGCAGGAGTTTTTGGGAATGGTGAATTTTTATAACCGTTTTCTCCCCCGCGTGGCGCAACTCATACAGCCGCTGTATGCCGCACTCAAAAAAAAGAAACCCGCGGATAAGGTCGAGTGGTCCTCGGAGCGGGACCAAGTGTTCTTGGAGGTGAAAGCAGCCTTGGCAAAGGCTGCGTTGTTGGCACACCCGACCCAATGCCCCGCATAGCGCTCACCACTGATGCGTCAGATGTGGCCATAGGGGCGGTCGTGGAGCAACATGTAGCCGGGGTTTGGCAGCCCCCCACATTTTTCAGCAGGACCTTGCGCGATAGCGAACGTAAATACAGCGCGTTCGACAGGGAGCTGCTGGCTCTCCATTTGGCCATCCGCCACTTTCAATTCTGGCTAGAAGGACGTTCTTTCACCGCGTTCGTTGACCTCAAACCACTAACATTCACAATGGCCAAGGTTTCTGAACTGTGGTCAGGCCGGCAGCAGAGACAGCTGGCCGCCATATCAGAGCTTACCACTGATATTCAGCATGTGGCGGGCAAACTCAATGAAGTGGCAGATTGCCTCTCGCGCGCCGTGGCGGCCCCAGTCAACGTAGGAGTAGATTACGCAGCCATGGCCGCGGAGCAGGTTGGTGACGCGGATGTGCGCGCGCTTCAGTCTGGACCAACAGGGTTAAGGCTGGAGAGCAGGGTGCTGCAAGACGTTATGCCCCCTCTAATCTGCAATGTCTCCACTGGATGGCCGCGTCCAGTAGTACCAGCCGCGTGGCGCCGCCGGGATTTTGACTCGGTTCATTCTTTGGCGCACCCTGGAGTGTGCGCGTCGGTCAAAATGGTAGGAGAGAAATTTGTGTGGCCGAGCCTCCGCAAACAAGTTAAAGAGTGGGCAGCAGCCTGCACGGCGTGTCAACGAGCCAAAGTACACAGGCACACGAGGGCTCCTTTGGAGCCGTTTCACATTCCGGCCAAGAGGTTCGATCACGTTCATGTGGACCTCGTGGGCCCCCTCCTGCCGTCACAAGGGTGCACACACCTTCTGACAATGGTGGACCGCACCACGCACTGGCCTGAAGTGGTTCCGCTGGCATCAACCACGGCCGAGGAGGTGGCGCGCGCGTTTTTAACAGCTTGGGTGGCGCACTTCGGCATTCCGTCGGACATTACGACCGACAGAGGCCCTCAATTTGTGTCCGAGCTTTGGTCGACAATGGCCCGCAGCCTGGGTGTCACAATTCACCGCACAACCGCGTACAATCCGCAGGCTAACGGGTTATGCGAACGTTTTCATAGGTCATTGAAAGCGGCTCTCAGAGCGTCACTGACGGATGCAAATTGGGTAGACAAGTTACTGTGGGTGTTATTGGGGTTGCGTTCTGCGCCTAAAGAGGACTTAGAAGCCTCCCCAGTGGAGCTCGTGTTTGCGCAGCCACTCCGGCTGCCTGGGGAGTTTCTCCCAGATAACCCTGCGCCAGATGCCTCCCCGTCTCAGCTGTTGCGGAGTAACATAGAATCAAGCACGCTGCCCGGCCCCGCGCACCACAGTTTTCCGCATGTTTTTGTGTCTAAAACCTTGAAGAATGCAGAGTTTGTTTTTGTCAGACACGACGTGCATCGAACCCCGCTGCGGCCGCCTTATGACGGACCGTTCAGAGTGCTAGAAACAGGGGACAAGCAGTTTTTGCTAGATTTGGGGGGTAGGAAAGAGAAAGTTGGCATAAACAGACTCAAACCCGCTTTTGTGGTGGCAGATGAGCAGGTGCTGTTGGCGAGGGCCCCGCGGCGAGGTAGACCACCGTGGAGGGCTTCACAGAGTAATGTTTCCCCAGAACACCCACAGGTGCTGACAAAAGGTTTCCACCCCCAGACGGCAAACCCCCAGCGTGACAGCGCCGCAGAGACGTTGAATCCCAGCTACAGCAGATACGGCAGGAGACTTGAGCCTAGACAGCATGTGGACTGATGTGTATTGATACTATCACGGCATGCATGTTGTTATTCTCTTGTTTGTTCTAAAATGTTGGGGGGGCTTTGTGTGGTGGACACACATACGTGACCTGTTGTGAATCACATTTTAGATCAGAACAAAAGCAGAGCTTCCTTGGTGATTACAGGAAGCTGCAAGAATCTTAGCTTTGGTATGCAAGGCTTGAGACTGCGGGGGGTATAATTAAAGGATTAAAGAAGGGATGCATAGGAGACAGTGGAAGTGATATCATGGAGTGAGGATGCATTGTTACTTTCTTTATAATGCAACGTGGTCTGTGATACATGTGACCTGTGAACTGTAAGAGTCCTGATATTTAAGGACGAGAGTTTCCTGTGTGGCTCTCTTTTCTGCTTGGAGATGATGGTGATGCGAATAAAGCTGGCTTGAGAGAGAACTCTGCCTCATCATTCTCACATCTCCACAATACAAAGTATATAATGTGGGTTGATTCAGCAAATATTTCACTCTGTGTAGTATTGCAATTGATTTGGATATTTTACCTTTAATATAATTAATATGTGACTTCCAACACAGTTTATTATCAATTATTACTCCAAGAAATTTAGTTTCGGATACCCTTTCAATCTCTACACCATTTACACTGAGTTTAGATACTAAGTTGTTGTGATGGTTGTTAAAAACTATAAATTTTGTCTTACCTAAATTGAGCATTAATTTGTTTGAATCAAACCACAGTTTAAGCTTTCCTAATTCCTTTCTGAGTGTATCCAAAAGTTGTTCCAAAATGCTTCCACTGCATAATAAATTAGTGTCATTGGCAAACAATATTAAATCCATTTTTTCTGAAACTTCACATATATGATTTATATACATATTGAATAACAATGGCCCCAAAACTGAACCCTGTGGGACTCCACAAGTAAACTTCAGTAACTCTGAGTTTTTGTTACCAACACATACATACTGATATCTATTTTTTAAGTAACTACATAACCAGGACAGTGCTACCCCCCTAATACCACAATTTTGTAGTTTCTTTAATAATAAATTATAATCCACTGTATCAAATGCTTTTTGAAGATCCAGGAATACCCCAACTGAATACTCTTTATTTTCAACGGCAGTTGATATTTTTTCTATAAATTCCATTAGAGCAAATGCAGTTGTCCTCTTGTGTCTGAACCCATGTTGCTGCTCACACAATAAATTATTCTTCTGTATGAAGTTGTCAGTTCTCTCATAGAATATTTTTTCAAGTATCTTGGAAAATTGCGGCAATAGTGAAATTGGTCTATAGTTTGAGAATTCCCCTCTGTTACCCGTCTTGTATATTGGAATTACTTTAGCTATTTTCATTGCATTGGGAAATATACCTGTTTGGAGAGACAGGTTACAGATATACGTCAGTGGTTTCACTAAGCATTCAATAATAGTTTTGACTAAGAGCATGCCAATACCATCACAGTCCGGCGATGTTTTACTTTTAAAGGATTTAACAATTTCAATGACCTCTCTCTCGTCTGTGTTCTTTATGAAAATGGACTCTTTTATAGCAGTTTTTGCTTATTGTATCACCTGCAGGTGCTGTAATGGGTATTTCTCGAGCCAAATTAGGACCAATGTTAACAAAAAAGTTATTAAACTCATCTGCAGGTGAAACTGCATTCCCACTCTGAGTCGTTTTATTATTTTTTGGAAAATTGGTTGGGTAGCTTGTATTTGTTTTTATTTCCAAGAATATTGTTAAGTGTTGTCCATGTATTTTTAATATTGTCTCTGTTTTTCTCCAGTTCTTTACTGTAATAGTCTCTTTTACTATATCTTATTATATATGTTAACTAATTTTTTATGTTTTATACCGCTGCTCTGCTTCTTTTGTCCTTTTCTTTAGGAAAGCTTTATATAATAAATTTTTCTTTTTACACGCCTTTTGTAATCCTTTGGTTAACCATGGCTTATCGACAAATTTATGTTTAAGCTTTTTCTTTACTAATGGACATTTTTTTTCATAAAGAGTGGTTACAATGTTTATAAATGTGTCATAGGCTTCATTTACATCTGATACATAGACTTTTGTCCAGTCTTGCTTCAGCAAGTCTTCTTTAAAAGAACTGATTGCATTTTGTGATTTGTATCTAAACGGATTTCAAAATTTTTTCTGTATTGGCCCCCGTGTGGCCATGGATAAGTGCAAAGGTTGGCAAATGGTCACTTATATCATTTATCAATAATCCACTTTCTATTTTTTTATCAATAATATTAACAAACAGGTTGTCAATAAGTGTAGCAGTGTGAACTGTGATTCTACTGGGATGTGTTATTGTGGGATATAGACTCATACTGTACATAGAATTCATGAACTCTGTAATTACATTTTGTTGATATGGATTTAGTAAATCAATATTGAAATCTCCACAAATTACTACCATTTTCTTACTAGTTATATTATGTCTCAATGCAAATTCCCGGCATTCTATATATACAACTTATAATTAGATTTTTTTGTTTTATCTTGGTCAATCTCAACAGTAACACATTCTAAAATCCCTGGTAGTGCAAAGGACATTCCATTTACAAGTTTACACCTATACAGGTCATCAATATACAGTGCAACACCACCACCCTTTTTTTGAGATCTGTTAATATGAAACATCTGATATTGTCATGACCCGAGCATTAGGTCATGGTGCTCGGGTTATTCTTGTCAGGGTTTGACAGCGGCATTATTATTCTAGCTCTCCGAGCTCTTATTATGATAGTGCTCGGGGAGGCTTCCGCTCAGCTGTCAAGCCCTGAACAGCTGTGCTGCATTTGTGGTCGTTAGCGATGGACTACTTTAACCCGCGCTGGCGACCGCATCCTCGCAGCAGTGTCTGTTCACTCTCCGTCATGCTACGGATGATTTGGACTAATTCCTACCTCATCTGCTTATGGTTCGACTGTCTTTCCTCTGGACCAGTAAGTATGCTGTATAGCCTTACCCCTCCCGGTGTGAATTGATCTCTGTGAGTCTCTGCCTCAGCAGCCTGTGTAATTATTATTTCACCAATCTTGCCTGTCTGTGTTGACCGTCTCCTCCTCTGGACCTGTAGTGAGCTGTTAGCCTTACGCCTCCTGTTGTGTGTAGACTTAAGTGTCATTGTCTCAGCAGCCTGTGTTGTACTATTTTTCACCGTAAATAAAACTCTCACTGAACTCACTGGTGACTGTGTGGCATCTTATGGTGGCTCGCGAGAGCCACCCATGACAGATATCCCTCTATTGCCATCAGAGGAGGCTTCTCTTTATTAAGCCAAGTTTCAGAGACTGCGATAGCTGTAAATTTTCTGTCTAGCTGTTTTAAATAGTCCTGAATCTGTGGAAAGTTTTTGTTAAGACTTCTGCTGTTGAAGTGTATTATTGATAGTTTACCATCTAGTTGCACTTGACTTTTGAATTGCTTTTCAGTGTAATATTCACAATGATTATGAATATTATTGAAAAAGTGGTTATCAGGATCAGTATCATTCTCCATCTCTTGTAGTTTATGTTCACCATAATGGCATATTTTCAGAGTTTGAATTTCCTTACTCTGTGTCAAATGACTTCCTCCAACTGGGGATAATTGATGTCTACTCAAGTCAGTCATAAGTTTTTTTGTTTGTTTTGTTTAGTTTTTTTTTTAAGGTACATTGAAATGGTATGTCAAAAGAACTATTCTTGCCGTGTGTGTAGATATGGATTATCATAGTCTCTTAATTTTCTTAATCAGTGTTCATCTATATTTATTTACTGTAAGTCAGTAAGATCTCTGATTATTATACTCTTTGCTTCCTCAGGTGTTCCATTTAGTTTGATCCAAACTCTACAATTTCTTGTCCATGTTGCCTGTATCTTATTTTGTCTTTTCAGCATCCGTGCTTGCCGTGCTATTTCAGCATTAGTTTTTGTTAGATGTTCATTTAGGTAAACTTCAGTTCCCTGTAGCTTTCTGGCCTGCCTCAGTATGTCATGCTTTACCCTTCTGTTCACAAAACGCATCACAATTGATTTCTTTGTTTTATTATCCTTTCTGGGTAAAGCATGACAGGCTGAAATTGCATTTGCTTCAACCTTTATATTTCTACTTTCTAGGAACTGAAGCACCTGGTTTTCCAGGGAGACTGATTCATTCAGGGGAGCCTCCTCACCTCTCATTCCTGCTGTAGCATGAGCATATGATTGATATTTAATGTCTAGTCAACTTATAATTAGATCATCCATACAAGAACATTGTTCAAGATTCTCGACGCATCGCTCCAAGTCTGCAATTTTTTTGTCTTTTTCCTTAATTGTTAATTTTAACTCTCGGACTTCTTCCATTAGCCCTAATAGTTTAGCCTGCTGACTAGCCACTTTGGTCAGTTCTTCTGACATGAAGTTCAGAGATTTTTTGATCTCTTCCATTTCCTCCTTTTTTGGTGGCATTTTTACTGACTTGTTGGTAGTAAAACAATCTCTTCTGGTGTCGCCGGTATCCGATCCGACTGACCACACTGTTTTTTTTAATGTTTTTTTTTATTGAGTATCAATATTACAGGGTGTGTATATACACATACAGTAGCAATCATAGAAGTCCCTCAGAACAATGTTCACATATTATCATTATTTCCCCCCCCCCAATAATTCCATTCCCCACCCCACCACTCCAAGAACATGCAGGACACCACTCAAAAAAAAAAAAAAAAAAAAAAAAAAGGAAAACATATACATAGGTTCACCACTGCTGAAGCTGTGCGCTATACACTATGATTCACATGGACAAATAACACAAGTACAAATGCACGAGGGCTGCTAAGTGAGCACGGTTTTAAGTTTATTCAAATATGTCAACACTGGGTCCCACACAGAAAAGAATTTGTCCCTGGATCCCCTGAGAGTGTATTTTATTTTCTCTAATTGTATACAGCTGTGGACAAAATTGTTGGTACCCCTCTGTTAATGAAAGAAAAACCCACAATGGTCACAGAAATAACTTGAATCTGACAAAAGTGGTAATAAATAAAAATTATATGAAAATTAGCCAATGAAAATCAGACAATGCTTTTGAATTGTGGTTCAACAGAATTATTTTAAAAAACAAACTCATGAAACAGGCCTGGGCAAAAATGATGCTACCCTTAACTTAATATTTTGTTGCACAACCTCTGAGGCAATCACTGCAATCAAACGATTTCTGTAACTGTCAATGAGACTTCTGCCCCTCTCAGCAGGTATTTTGGCCCACTCCTCATGAGCAAACTGCTCCAGTTGTCTCAGGTTTGAAGGGTGCCTTCTCCAGACGGCATGTTTCAGCTCCTTCCACAGATGTTCAATAGGATTTAGATCAGGGCTCATAGAAGGCCACTTTAGAATAGTCCAAAGTTTCGCTCTTAGCCATTCTTGGGTGTTTTTATCTGTGTGTTATGGGTCATTATCCTGTTGCAAGACCCATGACCTGCGACTGAGACCAAGCTGTCTGACACTGGGCAGCACATTTCTCTCTAGAAATGTGCTGCCCAGTCTCTCTGAAATCTCTCTTGAGATTTCACTGTACCCTGCACAGATTCAAGACACCCTGTGCCAGATGCAGCAAAGCAGCCCCAGAACATAACAGAACCTCCTCCGTGTTTTAAAGTAGGGACAGTGTTCTTTTCTTGGTATGCTTCATTTTTGCATCTGTGAACATAGAGCTGATGTGCCTTGCCAAAAACTTCCAGTTTTGTCTCGTCTGTCCATAGGACATTCTCCCAGAAGCTTTGTGGCTTGTCAAAATGCAGTTTGGCAAATTCCAGTCTGGCTTTTTTATGATTTGTTTTCAGCAGTGGTGTCCTCCTTGGTCGTCTCCCGTGAAGTCCACTTTGGCTCAAACAACGACTCATGGTGCGATCTGACACTGATGTACCTTGACCTTGAAGTTCACCATGAATGTTTTTAGAGGTTGTTTTGGGCTCTTTTGTTACCATTCGTATTATCCGTCTCCTCCTGCGGCCACATCCAGGGAGGTTGGCAACAGTCCTGTGGATCTTAAATTTCTGAATAATATGTGCAACTGTAGTCACAGGAACGTCAAGCTGCTTGGAGATGGTCTTATCGCCTTTACCTTTAACATGCTTGTCTATAATTTCCTTTCTAATCTCCTGAGACAACTCTCTCCTTTGTTTCCTCTGGTCCATGTTTAGTGTGGTACGCACCATGTCACCAAACAGCACAGTGACTACTTGTCACCTTTTAAATAGGCCGACTGACTGATAACAAGTTTGTAGACACCTGTGATGTTAATTAGAGGACACATCTTGATTGAACATGTCCCTATGGTCACATTATTTTCAGTTTTTTCAAGGGGTACCATCATTTTTGTCCAGGCCTGTTTCATGAGTTTGTTTTTTAAAATAATTATGTTGAACCACAATTCAAAAGCATTGTCTGATTTTCATTGGTTAATTTTCATAGATTTTTTTTTATCTATTACCACTTTTGTCAGATTCAAGTTATTTCTGTGACCATTGTGGTTTTTTTTTTTTCATTAACAGAGGGGTACCAACAATTTTGTCCACGTCTGTATCTGTGGTACCAAATATAGCCATTACTGCACTGGGTTGGAGAGGAATATTAAGTGCCTCTGACAATGTTTTAAAAATTGTAGACCAGTACGTTGTCAGGACTGGGCATGACCAAAACATATGGGTTAAGTCGGCAGGAGTGTTTCAACACCTGTCACAGCTGGCATCTGTGTTAGGATATATTTTAGCCAGTCTTGCTTTAGAGAAATGGATGCAATGCAAAATCTTGAATTGTATTATGCTAATTTAGCACAGGAAGTACTGTCATTCACTCTTTGTAGAGCGCTGTCCCAAATGTCCTCCTTCCAAGTCGTCCCCCAATTCATCCACCCAGTCTGCCCTGACCTTTTCAAGGGCTGTGTTTTTAAAAGAAGTTATACAGCTATTAATTCTTGAAATGAGTCTTTTAGAGTTGAAAGGATTTTCAAACAGATCGTCTAAGCCAGAAATTGATGATATATATGAAAAGTTGGGATCATGATGCTGAAGGAAGTGGCAAACTTGGAAATATTGAAATAAGCTGGACCGAGGAAGGCCAAATTTTTGAGATAAATCATCAAAGCTTGCAAAAATATTGTTTATATACAAATCTTTAAATTTATAAATGCCTTGTGTTTGCCAAAGAGTAAATTCAAAGTCTAATCTAGCTGGGGGGGGGGGGGGGAGGTGGTTATTGTGTATAGGACTTAGATGAAGAAGATTTTTGAACCCAAAGTTCTGTCTAAATTGAAACCATATTTTAAGGGTATTTATCATGATTGGATTATTAGTATATTGTGAGATAGAGAGGGGAAGACTGGAGGTAACCAGGGCTCTAAGAGATGTTGAAATGCAAGATGCAGCTTCAGAGTGACACCAGTTTGTACCAGGAGAGTGAAGCCAATGCATGATTTTCTGAATGTTTGAGGCCCAATAATAATAACAAAAATTTGGAAGAGCTAAGCCACCTTGCATTTTAGGCCGCTGTAGCAGTTCTAGCAACCTAGAACTAGAAATGGTTGTTGTTTTGAAGCAGGAGGGGACTATGTTCTGGTTGAGGAAGAGGTTGAAGATTGCTGTGAGAATGTTGGTCAGCTCTGCAGCGCATGCTTTGAGGGCCCGCCCAGGTATGTTGTCTGGTCCTGCTGCCTTGCGGGGGTTGATATTCCTCAGTGCTTTGTTTACCTGGCCTGGGGAGAGGGAGGGTGCGTGAGTGTGTGTCTCTTCTCTGTGCTGTGGCTGGTGGTCTCGGAGCGTGTTTAAAAGATGTTGAGATCGTCCGGCAGGCTGTCTGTAGAGCTAGTGGGGCTGCTGTTGGTCCTCTTGTAGTCTGTGATGTGTTGCATGCCTTGCCACATGCACCCCGGGTCAGGAGTGGAGTAGAGGCTGTCCAGCTTTTCTCTGTACTGCCTCTTGGCTTTTGTTATAGCCTCTCTCAGTCCATGCTCTGCAGCTTTGTACTCGACTCAACCCTGATTTAAATGCACGAGAGCAAGCACGCAGCATCTGACATACCTGACTGTTGATCCAGGGCTTCTGGTTGGGGAACTTCCTGACCTGTATGGTGGGTACAATGGAATCAACGCACGTGCTGATGTACGCAGTCACGTATTCAGCATAGTCCTGTATGTCAACAGAAGAGTCCTCTTGAGTGGCTGCAGCTTTAAACACATCCAAGTCTGTGCAGGCAAAACAGTCTTGCAGGATGTTCTCAGTCTCTGGAGTCCAGCGCTTAATTTGCTTAGTAACTGGGTTTGTTTGTTTCAGCTTTTGTCTATAGGTTGGGTACATAAACAGTGAGATGTGATCTGACTGTCCAAAGTGGGGGCGGGGGGCCGCTCTGTAGGCGCCACGTATGTTGGAATAAACATGATCCAATCTGCTTTTATCGCGGGTGGGTATGTCCACATGCTGGTAATATTTGGTGAGTACGGTCTGTAAATTGCACTGGTCAAAGTCGCCAGCAACAATAAAAACGGCATTAGGATGTTTCATCTCTACTGCGCTGATGACGTCGTGGAGTTTGTTTAGCGCTACTGTGTAGTTGCTCTGTGGACAGATGTATACAGCCGCCAAAAACACAGCGGTAAATTCCCTCGGTAAATAATAGAGACGGCATTTCAGCAGTAAAAACTCCACGTTGGGCAAGCAGTGCTTGTAAACGGTCTGTACATCTCCGCACCACAAGTAGTTTATAAATACACACACACACAGTCTCCTGTTCTGTCTGCCCGGTGAGCTGAGTGGGTCTGTAGCTGAATAGCGCTCTCCGGGACTCTGTCTGAAAGCCAAGTTTCACAGAATATTAGGGCACAACACTCTCTTGCCTCCCGCTGGTCTTCAATCCTTGCTCTTAGTTCGTCTAGTTTATTTTCCAAAGACCGAACATTTACAATTAATAGACTGGGTAGCGGTGGCCGGCTGGAGCGAGCCTTTAGCCTAGCATGTAGCCCTCCTCTCTTGCCTCGCCTTCGGCGCCTTTGACCCCGCCTCCGACGCGCTTTCTTCGGGTCAGCATGCTCATGCGGGCTCAGTGCTTCAGGGCCTTCCTGGGGGTGCTGATGGTCACCACTGGGGCGGACGATGTATTGCAGGTCGGGTGGTATAAAGCCAGTAAACGCCGTGTGGCTGCTTGACTTGGCGATATCCAGTAGTGTTTGTCAGTCCCATGTTAGCAGTGCATGACCTCCATACACTGCAGAGAGAACAACAACTATGCAAAAAAGGAGAAAAATCGGCATTCACCCCTTAGTGGCGACAACACCACCATGTAGGCAACTGGGAAAACGAATGTTATACTTTGTTACCGCACCAAACAACTAATGGCATATAACCATGAAAAGCTGACTTAATCACTGCATCATGCGCCTATATGAAATGACACCTGTATAACTGAGCTACTCCAACAGCTTTTGAAAGCAGCACTGACATCTCCAAAATTAACTCATTTATTACATGAGTGCAAACTGTCACTTCTTTAATCCTCTTTTCTTAGTAGCACATACAGCTCAGGAAAAAACTAAGAGATCTGCCATATGTGCCTCTATGAAGCATGGAGAGAGACAAGTCCATGTGCTGGATGAAGTTGTGTGTTTATTAAACAAAAGAGCAAACAGTTCCAAAAAACTGCAAAACACAAAATGCCAAACAAGGAGATAATACAGGAAGAGCCTCAGAGCGAGGGAACGGCTCTAGAGGGGAAACCAGCACTTACAATGAGAAACTGTAGAATACGAGGAGTACTTACATATTGTGCCTCAGAGCGAAACAGATCACTGGAGGGGAAAATCAGCACAACCTGCAGCATTAGAGAATGAAGATCAACGGAGCGGCAAGGAATGAACAAACTGAGTGTAATTACAAAGTAAAATGACAACATGAGTGAAAACAGGTGTAGGACCCAGAGTAGGGGGAGGAAACAAAACTGGTTATTAGAATCAGCTAGGTGGTAATGACAGGTAAGGGAGGGGCAGTTGACAGCCTGGCGGGTGACGCCCCAGCTGAGCGTAATCCTGGAAACACAGCCAACAGCTGTCAACCCAGAGAAACAAGATAGAACTCAAAACACAAAGTAGGAACATAAAAAGGTAATAATGGAACTCAAAGGCAACAAATATACATAAATGCAGAGAAAAGTGCCACGAAGCTGAGTCTGGCAGAGGACCCAGACTCAGCACGTGACAAGACCGCTACAAAATCTTTCCTAAATTAGCATCTCTACATACAGTATATGGCAGCCATTCAGTTTGATTGCCTGTTGAATTCCAACACAAAGACCAAGGCTTGACATTAACACCCATCAACTCTCCAATGGCGGGTGGATTTCAGCAGTGGCCAGTAAGACAGCCACTCCCAACAGCCACTTTTGCAGGTTGTAGTTTTCTCAAACAACCTAAAACCGATTGCAATGTGCGACTACAAAACTACAGCTCCCATAAGCATTATCTGCACACAGTCTGTTCTCATTGGTCCACTGTCGCCATGGGCGGAGTCTGGATCAGTGGATTGGTCTCCCATTCTGTCCCAGTTCACACCGCAGCCCGGTGGGAAGAAATGCTGTGGTGGGTGACAGCCAAAATGGGGTCAAAAATTTTCTCTGTGAATTTATAGCTTTCTTTCTAGTAAATTTCTGACTTTTTCTACTGATTAGAATTGCTCATGTAAATTTGAGACATTTTTATGCTTAATATTGTCATGAACCAAGCCCGTGTTTCTTGTGGGCTCGGTTCTGATCGATCCTGGTGGCTCAGGCAGTGGGTTTATAATGTGGAGTTGTGTTTTGATTTCTTGTTGTTTTCTTTTCCGCGCACCGTTTCTGTTCCTGCCTGTAGCTGCTGCTCTGGCCTGTCCAGCCACGCCCCCCTCTTTCTGACAGCCAGCTGTTCGCCCCGTTAATCATCTTTCCCGCGCTCACCCAGGTGTTCCCTATTTGTCACGCCAGCGGCGTCTGTATTAAAGGAGCTCTTCACTAGACAGACGCCACTGGATCATTGTACGTGTTGGATGGTCATCTACCCTGTCTAACCGTCACGTCTAAGGACTGTTTCCGTGTGCTCGTCGTAAATCGCTGTGACTACTCGGATGCTCCCGCACTGTAAGTATCAGCCTGTGTTCCGTTCACCACTGTATCCTCCAGTGTGAGTGTTGAACGTCCTTGGGGACTCTTAAGTGTTTCTGAGCTGTTTCATGTCTGTATGTATAGTGTTGGTGTAAATAAATGTGTGTTTGGTGTAACCCTGCACTTAAATCCTCCCGTCTTTTCTCCCCTCGCCGTGCGCATTAGAGAGGCGCACGGGGAGGTAATGACAAAGATAAAACTGTTTTCTCATCAATTTTCTTTTTTTTTCTCTTTTTTTCTGAAGAAAACAGGTCCTGTCCATTTAGTTTAAATCCATCAGCCACTACTAATGATGTAGTGCAGTCCTGAAAGGGTGTCCCACTTGATAAGGGTAATTTTCACCCCCTATATCCCTTGGCCACAGATTTCAAGGGACAAGGGGAAGGGGTAGGGCAAAGGGGTTGAGGTACAAATGAGAAATGGGACAGACTCCAAATCTGTACTTCACTCTTATATTGCAAATATTTTTTTTTTCTCTGGCCAGCAGTGTTTACTGCTGTTAATAAATAATTAGTGTTTTTCTTGCTATTTTTTTATGTATGTCTAAAAAGGTTGTAAATTTTGTTAAAGTAAATTTTAGCATGCTGTAGTCAAAGTTGATCAAATTAAACACAATTTTCCACCCACAAAATTGTAAGTAGTGAAAAGACTGGGTTAAACTGGTGTTTAAGAATGATCATGAACTTGTTATCTTTGTATTATTTGATTGAAAACAACATCAAAATGCACATCTACAATCAACATCTTTTTTTGTTTCGGCCAGTTGTCATTTACTGTCATGATTTAATGTTTTTGAGGAGGCTTAAGTGCAGGGCAAACCACTTCAGGAGAGCACTCAGACTCAGATGAAAATTCAACATCACTTTAATGAAAACCCAAAACCCTATATAAACACGCTAACTTAAAAAACATATATACACACACCACAATTAATGAGAACCAGCAACCAAAACGCAAACTTATATACAAGGAAAAACTGTTGCACGCTGGAGCCACATGCAGCCTAAGAGAAAAGAGAGGAGAGGAATGATTAATATTGAGTATAGCTCACTGGGAAATGACAACTGAGGAAATGGATCATACCATATGAGCAGAGAGCCCGGCAGTGAACTCCAGTATGGGAAAGGTGAAGGGAAACTGGAAACTGCAGGGAGGGAAAAGGAATGACTGGGGAAGTTGGGTGGAGAAGCCGTTGTCTTAAGGATGGATGATTCAGGCAAGCGTGCACCACACAGCTCCAGAGATGCACCACTGGAGGCGGCAGCAAACCTGAGGAGAGGAGAGGACAAAAGGTAAGACAACCAGGGAAATAATAAACATGCCAAACAATGTGGTCTGCTGTTGTGAGGTGGCAAAAACCCAACAATCCAGCAGAGAGCTCTTCACACTCTGGCCTTAAATGCACTGGTGAATCAGCGGGCAACAGGTGTGTAATCACGCAGGTGCGCTGATGAGCTCCGGAGCTGGGAAAATAGAAACAGGAAGGGAGGGGAGAGCCACACTCGCATGATCATGACAGTGCCCCCCACCCCCACCCCAAGAGGCACCTCCTGGTCCCGTAGCAGAGGAGACGGCAGAGTTAAGTGCATACTCCACCCTGGTCAGGTGGGAGCTCCAGGTTGATGGGTTGCAGAATGCCACACACCTCAGGGTGGCCTCCAAGGACTGGTTTGCACGCTTGGCCTGACCGTTACTCTGGGGATGGTATCCAGACGTGAGAATGACGGAGGTGCCCAGGGATCAACAAAAAGCTCTCCACACCCGTGAAGTGAAATGTGGTCCTCGATCAGAAACAATGTCAATGGAGATGCCATGTAAGCAGATGGCGTGGATGGACAGGAGATTGGCCGTCTCAGCAGCAGAAGGAAGACCAGGAAGGGGAACCAAGTGAACGGCCTTGGAGAAGCGATCAGTGATGGTGAAAATGGCCGTGTTACCCTGTGATGGAGGGAGACCCAAGACAAAGTCAATGGCAATATGGGACCAGGGGTGGGAAGGGATGGGGAGGGGATGGAGGAGACCAGCCAGGGGTGAAGAGTCCGATTTGTTGGAGACACATGTGTGGCAAGCCTTAACATAGTCTCTCACATCCTTTCTGAAGAAAGGCCACCAAAACACACGCTGAATTAATTCCATGGTGCAGGCGATGCCGGGAGGGCAGGCAAAAAACTGGATAACGTCACTGCTTAGAGGGGAGGGCACGTACAGCCTGTTGGGCGGGCCTTCCTCTGGGACAGGTTCCACCAACTGGGCCTGCCAGACCCTCTGCTCTATGTCCCAAGTGAGGGCTCCCAAAATGCAGGAGGAGGGCAGGATAGTGTATGGGAAGGGGCAGCGGCTGCAGAAGAGAAAGTAGAGGAGGAGCCAGAGGAAAACTGGCCTGAGAGAGCATCAGGTTTAACATTACGAGACCCTGGGTGGTATTTGATGGAGAGATTGAATCTCATGAAAAACAGGGCCCACTGAGCCTGCCGGGCATTCAAATGTCTGGCAGATCTAAGATATTCCAAATTTTTGTGATCTGTCCAGACTATCACCAGCTGATTAGCTCCCTACAACCAGTGTCTCCACTCTTCCAGTGCCAATTTAATGGCCAGCAGTTTGCGGTCCCCTACGTTGTAATTTCTCTCGGCTGAGGTCATCCGCCAAGAGAAAAACGCGCATGGGTGGAGCTTCTGGTCAGAGCCGGAATGCTGTGAGAGCTTGGGGGTCTACCTACACCAAAAAGAGTGCGGTGGTAAATTTCTCTTTAAGTATAGCAAAAGCCTGCTCAGCAGCCTCTGACCTCTTGAATGGGCTCTTGGTAGATGTAAGCTGAGTAAGGGGCAGAGCGGTTTTACTATAATCCCGGAAAAACTGGTGATAGAAGTTAGCAAACCCCAGGAAGCGTTGAAGCTCCTTCCTGGTTATGGGAGTAGGCCAGTCTACTACCACATGAATTTTATCCGGGTCAGCCTTTAACGTGCCCCCGCCCACGGTAAACCCCAAGAAAGAAGTGGGAGCAGGTGAAAAACTCACACTTCTTGTCTTGTATCTGAGCTCAGGTTTTCTCTGAGCTCAGATCCTCACCTTATTTCTAGTTTTGTTTATCTGTCAGTCTATTTTGCTATCTGTCGTATATGTTTGGTATGTTTCTGTTCCATGCACATCTCCCTCCTCATATCCCAGACACACCCACCAGCTGCTCGCTGTTGCCTTCCAGCTTTTCCAGCTGTGAGTAGTTGATAATTAGGCCACCTGCTGTTCGCATCTGCTGCTCGTTAGTCTCCCCACTATTTATAGACTGCCATTTCTCTCCGTCAGTGCGGCAGCTACAATTGTGTTTAGACTGTTCTCCAGCTTGTTGGACAGTCTCCCCCTCCTTTCCTCCTAGGGTTACTCTGCCCAGGAGAAGCTCACCTATGTAAGTCATTCTTGTTGCTTTTTGTATTTGTCTACACAGTTATTTCTTTTGGGCTGGTTTATGTTTTTTTCTGTTAATAAATGTTCCACTGCAGTCAAGCACCTGGGTTTGTTTTTGTCTTGAATGGGCGTTCATGACAGTTGGCTACCGGCAGTTAGAAAACCCAGCTTCTGCAGTAGGGCATTTTTTTCACCTTTTTGTGTTTTTACTCACCTCATCAGTGAAGCTCATCATGTCCCCGGCACGCCAGTTCTCTGCCAACAAAGGAGGATCGGTGGCCAGGAATCCCAGCCTGGCGGAGCAGTGGGGGGCTCTCTTTATCCAGGACTGCGTCTCCGACACTCTCGCCTCTCAAAGCCCTAAGAGAGTCCTGCAGAACGTGGAGGCTGTTGTCAAGAGACTGAGGACACTACCGATGTTAAGGAAATATCCAGAGTTCGCAGACGTGTTGTCTATGCTTGCCATCCTGCAGCGGTCCTTTCCCAAACTTATGTGGGGGGCACCTCCAGCCAAATTGGCACCCACACAAAGATGCACTTCATGGAAGAACACCTCCAGTACACCCGCTTCTGCTCTGGCCACATAAGCTCCACCACACCAGCATCGTCCTGCCCCGGACCACCGGAGGAATAATCCCACCTTGTTGACAGCCTTTCCCTGAACACTGAGCCTGGCTATTCCTACAGCAGTCTCTCACTCTTCTTTTTCCTCGTCGGCTGTTTTGTCAGCCGAACTTCCCTCCACTACTGCTGCAAGGCCTGTCCCCTCGGTGTTTCTTCCTGCTGCCAAGAGGTGCTCCATTTTTCCACCGGCTACTCCCGTTCCAGTGGCTACAGGGGTGGCTCCTCAACAATCCACAGAGGGGTCCAACACCACCTTGGCCACAGAGAGGGACGATGCTCCTTACTGACCAGCAGACAACATCCCGATCCGGGATGGCAGGCAAGTTTTATTTCATTCTACTTCTATTTATGATGAAATGCCTTGCCTAATTCCCGGCAGGGAGACTCAGGGAAAGCAGTCCCCTTAGCTCTCCCCACCTCCTGCTGTGATGAACTGTCCACCTGTCCTCTCCGTGTCTCCTCTGTTCCTTCCTGAGTGCCTGCTGGCTCCAGAATCAAGCCGCCAGACGATGGAGGAGCCCGTGGCCCTTGAGGATCCGATGCCAGAGCAAGCACGGAGTCAAACCCCAGCTCCCACGTTGGAGGAGCCTCCACCGTGGGTCACGGCAGCTGGGGCAATGAAGACTGCTGTTACCATCTTGCCTGCTGCGGAGGCCACCGCAGCAGAGTCATCAACCAAGCTGGACCCCCTGATGGCCGAGCCCAAGATGACATCACCTGGATCGTTGGAGTCCTGGACAGCAGTCGAGCTTGAGCTCAGGCAAGTGCTCTCTTTTGTCTTTCTCCTCTCCATACTAGAACAGTCTTGCCTGGCTGTTGGTGAGGAGAGCCAGGTATAGCTGTCCACTGCATCTGAGCTCGCCTCGCTAGGGCTCTGTCACTGTTGGCAACCCTGACCCTGCTTTTCTTTGTGTTTTTTCTGAGCTTCCTCCCAGGGTCATCGGAGATGTTCCGGAACCACCAGGTGTCTCTGAGGATCCAGGCTCACCACCGGATGATGTTATGGGTCCAGCTTTCCCCGCTGAGGTTGTCCTGGCTCCAGCTCCTCCTCTGCCTGAGGCTGTCGTGTGGGTTCCTCCACAGGCTGAGTCTCTGTGGGTGCTGCGTCCCAGCCAGGGACCCTCGTGGGGGCTGCACCCCAGCTTCAACCCCATGTGGGTGCTGTGCTCCCCTTGTGGGCCCATCATGGGCGCTACCCCCCAGCTCAGGGTCAACCGTGGGTGCAGCATTGGCCAATCCGGGTCCATCATGGGTGCAGTGTTGGCCCAGCCGGGGTCCATTGAGGGTGCTGCAGTGTTCCAGCCCGGAGCCACCGAGGGCGCTGCAGTGTTCCAGCCTGGAGCCACTGAGGGTGCTGCAGTGCTCCAGCCCGTGGCCACCACAGGTACAGCTGTGCTCCAGTCTGGAGCCACCATGAGTGCAGCTGTGCTCCAGCCCGGAGCCACCGCGGGTGAAGCTATGCTCCAGCCTGGAGCCATCACGGGTGCAACCGGATCCCAAGCCAGGACCATCGAGGGTGCTACCGGCCAGCCTGAAAATGCTGAGGCCTCTTCTTCTCTGCCAGACGCCATCGGGGTTCCTCTTTCTCCTCTGCCGGATACCATCGTGGTCCCCCTTCCTCCGCCACCAGACGCCATTGGGGTCCCCCTCCTCCGGTCCAGCTTCCTGCCATTGAGCTCTGGGAAGGGGGTTCTTCCTGGTGTTGCCTTGGGGTGTCTGGGGTCCACCTCTTGAGGAGGGCGCTCTGTCATGTATTTGAGCTCAGGTTTTCTCTGAGCTCAGATCCTCACCTTATTTCTAGTTTTGTTTGTCTGTTAGTCTATTTTGTTATCTGTTGTATATGTTTGGTATGTTTCTGTTCCATGCCCATCTCCCTCCTCATATCCCAGACACACCCACCAGCTGCTCACTGTTGCCTTCCAGCCTTTCCAGCTGTGAGCAGGTGATAATTAGGTCACCTGTCATTCGCACCTGCTGCTCGTTAGTCTCCCCACTATTTATAGACTGCCATTTCTCTCCGTCAGTGCGGCAGCTACAATTGTGTTTAGTCTGTTTTCCAGCTCCTTGGACAGTCTCCCCCTCCTTTCCTCCTGAGATTACTCTGCCCAAGAGAAGCTCACCTATGTAAGTTATTCTTGTTGCTTTTGGTATTTGTCTACATAGTTATTTCTTTTTGACTGGTTATGTTTTTTCTGTAAATAAATGTTCCACTGCAGTCAAGTGCCTGGGTTTGTTTTTGTCTTGGAGGGGCATTCATGACACTTCTCAGCTTTCACAAAAAGCTGATTTTCAAGCAGCCGCTGCAGGACAGTCCGGACGTGGACTACATGTTCCTCCAGCGTGCGAGAAAAAATCAATATGTCATCTAAGTAAACAAAAACCAAATTGTTCACCATGTCTCAGAGGACATCATTGATTAATCACTGGAAAACTGCGGGGGCATTGGTCAGGCCAAAGGGCATGACCAGGTATTCAAAATGACCTAGGTTTTGAATGCTGTCTTCCATTCATCCCTCTCACGACAATGTACCAAATGATACACGTTCCGGAGATTGAGCTTAGTATATACCCATGCCTGTTGGAGGAGTTCAAAGGCCGAATTAATGAGCGGCAATGGGTATTTAGTCTTAAAGGTGATGGAACTGAGCTCACGATAATCAATGCATGGCCAAGATGTCCATCCTTTTTTCCTCCAAAAAAGAACCCTGCGCCGAGAGGAGCGGTTGACGGACAAATAAGGCCGGCACTAAGGGAGTCCTTAATGTAGCACTCCATTGCCTCCTTCTCCGGCCCAGATAAACTGTAGACCCGGCTGGATGGTAGCCGCGCACCCGGAAGGAGGTCAATAGCGCACTCATAGGACTGATGAGGTGGCAACGTTAGGGCCCTTGACTTGCTAAAGACTTCCCCTAAGTCATGGCAGACCTCGGGCACGCGGCTGAGACCCATTGGCTCAGCCGGAGGGGAGGAGATAGGAAGAGAGGGTGAGCAAGCAGCAGAATGGAGACACAACAACAAACAGAATGAGCTCCAGGAAGAGATTGAACCCTGGACCCAGTTAATTATTGGATTATGTTTGTGGAAGCCACGGATACTCCAAAATCATGGAAGCGGAAGACTGTGGCAGCACAAAGAACTGGATTGTCTTGCAAAGGTTACCAGACAAAATGACCGAAATGCCGCGAGACTACGACCAGATAAAGTGGAAGCATTGTTGGGAGGTTCCTGGTGGGAATCTGAAACTTGTGGATCAATTCCTGGTGAATCAAGTTTTGCTCTGCCCTGGAATCTACCAGAGAGGAGGTTTCACACTCGGCTCCAGGTAACTGGATGAGAGCCAGAAGTGTAAAACAGCTGGGGAAATTTCGAGAAGAACCTCTCGCCAGACCCCCCACGGTTACTGACAGGCTGGTTCTTTTGGTTGAATTGGGCATTTAGAGATGTTGTGATCAGTAGCCCCTCAATACATGCACGCCCTCGCCTTTTCCCGGCGTCAGCGCTCCTCTGGGGTCAGATGAGTCCTTCCCAGGACCATCGGCTCCGAAGGCAGCGCCATGGATGCTGCATGAGGGGGTGGGGGGACCGGCCGTGGAGCAGGCGAGGAAGAAGCAGTCCTCTGCTCCCTAGCACGCTCCCAGAACTGGTTATCTAGGGCCACTGCCTGTGTGATCAGCTCATGCAAAGAGGAGGGGTTCACCTGAATAGTCAGTTTGTCATGGAGGTTGGCATTCAAACTCCAGAGGAAGACAGTACATAGCGCAGTATCATTCCACTCACAGTCCACCGCAGTGACCCGAAACTCGACTAAGTAGTCGGCAATTGACCGACTCCCCTGCCGGAGTCCCAACAACTGGCTAGCGATATTACCCTCACTCTCCGTATGATCAAATGCCCGGGTGAATTCCTGAACAAACCATTCAAAAGTGTACTGGGCCCCCTCCAGACCACTCAAGATGGACTGAGCCCACTTGAATGCCCGATCACGGACTAACACGGTCAGGAAAAGAATCTTAGACGAATCATCCCTGTACTCCCCTTCCACCTGCTGTAAATACGTCCGACTGTGTAACAGGAACCCTTTACAGAAATGGTCCTGCGGGTAATAGGAGCTGCCAGGGCAGCAGGCGCGGGAGGGGGAGCAGCAGCACCAGGAAGCCGACACAAATGCTCTGTAACCGTGGCCAATTGTTGGGTAATAGTTTGGAGCTGCTCAGACAAAAACATTACCTAGCGCTCCGTGGCATCCAAACGCTAGAGCACTGACTGTTCCCGCGAGGCAGCGCCCGCTAAGCCTCGATCCTGGCTACTTACAGCACTTTGGTTTAGCACCTGATTCACACTTTCCATACTCATGGTCTTCCCCGCACCTAGCACATCTCCTCCTACCTTTGCACATTTTTGCAGAGTGTACCAAATTCCTGGGAATTGAAACATTTCATGGGCTTGGGAATAAATTCTCTGATGCTATACTTAATAAACCAACCGCCAATCTTCCTCCAAATGTTGTCGTCCAACTTCCGCCTAAGGTCATCAGCCCAGCGGAGAGCTCTTGACACTCTGGCCTTAAATAAGCTGGTGAATCAGGAGGCAACAGGTGTGTAATCCCACAGGTGCACTGATGAGCTCCGGAGCCGGGAAAATAGGAAGGGAGGGGGGAGGCACGCTCGCCTGATCATGACATTTACTGTAAATAAATGCTCTAAATGACAATATTTTGAACTGAAATTTGGGTGAGTTGTTGTCAGTACACTAGAGAATAAAACAAAATTGTTCATTTTACTCAAACACATAATAAATGCAGTGGTCTCTTTGGCCTATTAATTTTTTCTAGAGCTGCATCATTTGTAAAATTCATTCTAAACCCTACATACATTATACCCATTCATAGGCATCAGTATAAAATTAACTCGTATAAAATCTGTGAGAGGCATACATTTTGGATTTCTAATTCAATAAATAAACCCATCCTCTCTCCCAGTACTGTGGGAAATGACCTTAAAAGTCTTTCAGATGTGGTGAAGGCAATTTCTTCATGGAAATAAGTTACAAATAACACAGTATGAGAAAGTTTATACAAAAGTTCAAAGTGCAGTGTGTGAAAATCAAAGACTTAAGCATCTAAATTTTCCAAGAAGATTCATTGGCTTTCAGGAGTGATGTGAGATGAATGTGGTCAACTTTTTTTCAGGACTCATTTTGAGTTTATCTGCTGTAACCCTACATGTGATGGAGAGATGTGTCACTTCCTGTGGTTAAAATGTGTGTTTTTGATATTGTGTTTAATGTATATAATACCTGTAGCACTATAATATTTCCATGCTGCCCAGAAACTCTGCTGTTAAAAAACATTCAGGACTTTAGGTTAAATTATAAAAGGCTGCTGGGAATCCAGAAGGTCATACACAGAAAACCAGTCCCCAACAAACAAACAAATCCAATCAGGGAGTGGGCAAAAATCCAAAAACTGAAGGAAAGCACAGAGTCCATGACCTTAGGGACTTACATTGGAGAATTGCTGAAAATTGCCAGTCTGGTAGATAAACAAAGGAAACTGCTGTATTAAAGGAAGAGAAGCAAGAAGCAAAACCACGATACTCACTGTCACAGAATATTTCACAGAATATGCATCACTTTGTTTCAATGGTGTTCTAATCTTTAAATTATAGTTAATATCAGTGTCTTCTTCTAATATGTGACAATTGTAATATTCTGTTGGATATCTTAATTTCCACAGCGAGATGGTGTTTGAGAACAGACTGTTACGTATGGCTCTCGTGAGCCATACAATGAGAGCCGAGGGCAGACCAGTGAGTTTGCGTTATATATTGGGATAAGGGGAAAGGAACAAAGGAACAGGGCCTCGTGGGGCCAAAACACAAACGATGACAAGGGTAAACACTTACACACGATGCAGGATGACAGAAGGGTGGCTGGCACTGGACGTAGGGGTTCCAGCCTTACCTACGCCAGAGAAGAGCGTGGATAATTGTGCGCGAGGTCACAGCCCCGAGTGATCGGAGCTGCTCCCTTTTATAATGGTTGACAGCGTCTCAGCTGATGAGGTAATTGGGCTCCAGCTGTCCCGTAGAGCTTGACAGCTGGAAGCCCGCTGAGACGCTGTCACAATAAGAGCTGGGCCGGTAAGAACGCCCAGTGTGACAGTACCTCCCCCTCCATGCCGGGCTCAGAACGGCCAGTAACACCCAAGCCCCCCACCCCACACCCCACCTAGGGTGGGCGGATGGGGCGCAGGCCAGGAGGGTGAGAATCAGAAAAAGAAAAAATATCAGCAGGTAACAATGAAGCAATACAGAGTATGAGGGGAAAAAAAACACACAATACTCCATAGGCAACAATATGCGGACGGAAGGAAAAAAAAACACTACTTAGGCAGAGGATAAACGTGGCAATTACAGAGAATGAGGTACAGGAAAAAACCACAATACTCCCTAGGCAACAATAATGATGTACAGACAGACTCAACGAAAGACAGCCCAGGAGACCATAAAATGAGAGCAGAGACTCCTAAGGCGAAATCTAATAAATACATGCATCCCTCAAACAGGAGGGGAAGAAGAAAAAAAAAAAAGCACACTAAACGCGAAACAATAACGAGAGATAACATGGCTACACCCACACAAAAACACAATTGACTAGGCACAGCAGAGATAATTCAGTTTGGGGGGTCTCCCCGCACCCAGCGTCCAAACTGCCAACAGGGGTGAAGGGAAATGTTCAGGCGGCCTACCCGAATCCCAGGCCAGAAAACACAGTATCTCGGGCGGCCGGACAAGATCGCCGAACCGAAAGTCCAATAGATCGGGCGGCCGAACCAAAGAGCCGAATGGGCACGGCAGTCCCTCTGGCGGCCGACCCGCATCGCTCAGCCACCAGGCCCGTAGGGGAGAGAGGGGTAACGGCTTCCCTGTGGAGAGAGATAGTGAGGGCGAGCCGGGCCTACAGTGAGTGGTCCATATGGGCCCTGGTGGAGAAAGCTTGGGGGGAAGATGAGGGTGACTCAGATGACGACGACGAAGAAGGGGAAGAAGATAATGATGAGCCGGTCCAATGTCCGATGGCAGGGGATCTGCAGCTCCCTCACTAGGCCTGGATATCACTGGTGCCACACCCACGTTGGACCCCGATTGGGTCTCTATAGCACCCGTGTCGGACCCCGATTGGGTCTCGGTAGAACCCACGTTGGACCCCGATTGGGTCAGCGCTGCACCAGAACCGACCTCCAATCCCGAACCAGGAACCTCTGGCACAGCGGGCGATAGCAGCTCCTCGCCGGCGACCCTGGGAGAAGGCTCAGGAGAGAGAGAAGAACTGTGATCAGGATCACCGGCAGCGCCAGAACCCGGCGAGATAAGCTCGGATGCAGCGGGCGGCTGCACCCGGCTCATCTCCCCTAGAGACAGGCTAAAATGCTCTAATATGAGAAGGAGAAAGACAAAGTAGAGCACTTGCCTGATCTCGGGTTCTGACGCCGTCCAGGACTGCGAAGATCCAGGTTCAGATGGCAGGAGGTCGTCTTCAGGCTCCCACTCAGCTGCGTCGGGCTCCGCAGCTGGCATGAAGGTGTGCGCAGCTTGCGAGTCGTCCGTCACTGGTGCCCACGCCGATGGCCCACACGGCGGGGTGGCAGGAGAACCTCGTCCCGCTGGACCGGACCGCTCCCCCGTGGAGACCCGGGGACGCTTCATCGTCGGCGCAGGTTCCACGCTGCAGTCCGCTCTCCTCCTCCGCCCATGGCATAGCTGCGGAACCGGAACCAGGCTCTCCAGAACTGCAGGCCCCCTCCTCATCCCACGACGTTGGCCTGGCGTCGAGGACCGCTCAGCAGAGAGAGACACAGAGGATGCGGGATTAATAATTACAGCCACAGCAGGTGGTGGGAGTTTGGGGAGCTGCGAACCCCGAACTCCACCTCCAGGAGTCTGACAGAGCAAATCACAATGAGTGGATGAATTAACTGGGACTTGCCTGTCTCCTGGAGGCTGGGTGGTGACCGCTGTGGCGGACGTTGCTCCTCCCTTCTCCCGCCGGACGGTAACGGAGGACCCCCTGGGAAGACGTCGGGGAGCCACTCGCGATGGTTCCGGGACGGAGCTCGCCAAGACAGGACTCTGGATGCACACAGCAGCCGGGAAATGCGTCGAGGAGGAGGGGGCGACAATCGAGATGAGCCAGGCCCGGAACGCTGACGTAACAGCGGGGGAAGATGGCTCGGGAGACGAGGCTGCGGGGTTTCCCCTCTGATGAGGCGCAGGAGTGACAGCTGTGTGGGGAGTTGAGACCTTGCGGCGACCCGGAACTGGATCCGGACGGGATTCATACTGAGGTCGAAGACCGGTGTGACGACGGCTACTTGCAGGGGGCGAGGCGAAGGTAAGGTTCGGGAATCGCCGCTCCTGTGCCGAAACCGAGACGAGGAGGTCGACAAACTCCGGGAAGTCTCTTATCCTCTCCACCAGTCTGACTGCCGCCGTCATATGATCAAAAGCCAGCGAGGGACTTGTTGCTGAACGAACAACCGCCACATGATCCCAGATGGAAGCAGCTGCGAGCTGGAGCTTCTCCAGGGGATTTCTGAATGACAAAGCTCTCTGGTGGGGATCACCCCTGGGCGGAGCGAACTCGTGGACCGGAGTGGAGGCAGGAATGGGATCCGGGCGTGAGGAATGGGGATGCCTCCTCTTCGGCTTCCTGCCAGGATTTCCCACCAGCCCACAGAGTGTCTTGCGCTGTGCGGCGAGTTCAGCCCTCCTCGCGCTGACTTCGGGGTGGTCGGCGTAGCGAGGAAGATTGTTAAGGAGAACCTCAGCATAGTCTAGATGCCAGTGAATTTGGTTTGGGTCATTGTCGAGACTAGCGGCAAAGAGCGTCCCGTCGACGTACTCCAGGGCGCTGGCTAGCTCATTGCCCAAGCGCCAAGCGCGGCTCCTGGGAGTCGGCATGCTCCCAGAGTTGACACCCAGACTGGGAAGAACAAAGTCCAAAACTGCAAACTCACGGCCGCCGGCAACTCACTTGGCTGTGACCTACTGTTACGTATGGCTCTCGCGAGCCATACAATGAGACCCGAGGGCAGACCAGTGAGTTTGTGTTATTTATTGGGATAAGGGGAAAGGAACAAAGGAACAGGGCCTCGTGGGGCCAAAACACAAACGATGACAAGGGTAAACACTTACACACGATGCAGGATGACAGAAGGGTGGCTGGCACTGGACGTAGGGGTTCCAGCCTTACCCACGCCAGAGAAGAGCGTGGATAATCGTGCGCGAGGTCACAGCCCCGAGTGATCGGAGCTGCTCCCTTTTATAATGGTTGACAGCGTCTCAGCTGATGAGATAATTGGGCTCCAGCTGTCCCGTAGAGCTTGACAGCTGGAAGCCCACTGAGACGCTGTCACAATAAGAGCTGGGCCGGTAAGAACGGCCAGTGTGACAGAGACAGTCCGGAAAATCCAGACCGCCATGACCCAGAGGTCCCACTCTTGTTATCATCTGGCTAGATAGTTCACATTTGTTTACATCAAAATACAAGACAAGATAGAGTTGGATTTATTGTCCCAACTAACCAATCATAATACTTTTGCGGTGAAAATTTTTTTATCTGAAAATCCAAAAAAAAAAGTTGAGCAAAGTGCACAGAAACTAACATAGAAATGTGCAGAAGATAAATCGCTAACCAGCTGCCGGCGCAAGTAATGTGACCCACAAAGCCCACTCCACAGGTGACTGGTATATACATAAATTGCACTGGACAATAATTAATTTGGTTACATGTGTGTGTGAAATGACAAAATGCCTATGTGCATTTGAAAGGGACTATTTTTTTCAGCAAAGCAAAATAACTGGTTAAACAAACAAAAATCAAAATATTTTGTCCTGTGTTGCTGTCATTTTATAAACTGTGCATGTGGAACTGTTGTATAAAAGCAATATTATACTCAAGGTGGTGCGGTATCATAACTGCAGTGATTTGGTCCAGGCCTGACACAGTTATATATTCATTGATACCACATTTCCTTTTGTGTAAGGTAAGCTTATCTATACTCATTACAATTAGATTGAAATACTGTATATCAAGTAATTTTGATTATTATGGCTTATAGCTTTTCAGATTAAATTACAACTCATAATATTAAATTTTTGAGAAGTACCTGTAGATGTTATCTACAGGTTCCATATGTGCCCCTCATATATGGAACAAACTCCCAGAAAACATCAGGGCTCCTGAAACTCTCAGCTACTTTAAATGGAGGTTAAAAACTCTCCTATTTGCCGCAGCCTTTCAGTAGCCTACAATGTACTGTAACTTTTATTACCTCCGCCAAGGAGGTTATGTTTTCATCGGCGTTGGTTTGTCTGTTTGTTTGTCTGTCTGTCTGTCTGTTTGTTAGCAAGATAACTCAAAACGTTATGGACGGATTTTCATGAAATTTTCACAGATTGTCAGAAATTGGGTATCCTACAGATGATTAGATTTTGGTGGTGATCCAGATCACCGTCCACAAGAAAACCGCCATTACGCAAAATGCCATTTTCGTGAATAACTACTAAACCACTAATCCTATCATTGTCAATCCAATTGCTTGTCATATGTTTTCATGGTCAAGGAATCTGAAAACGTACACACAAACACTGTATGGGGGGAACTGTGGCACTAAACCGCCATTACAGAAAATGCCATTTTCGTCAATAACTACTGAACCACTAATCCTATCATTGTGAATCCAATTGCTAGTCATATGTTTTCATGGTCAAGGAATCTGAAAACGTACACACAAACACTGTATGGGGGGAACTGTGGCGCTAAACCACCATTACGGAAAATGCCATTTTCGTCAATAACTACTGAACCACTAATCCTATCATTGTGAATCCAATTGCTAGTCATATGTTTTCATGATCAAGGAATCTGAAAACATACACACAAACACTGTATGGGGGGAACTGTGGCGCTAAACCGCCATTACGGAAAACGCCATTTTCGTCAATAACTACTGAACCACTAATCCTATCATTGTGAATCCAGTTGCTAGTCATATGTTTTCATGGTCAAGGAATCTGAAAACGTACACACAAACACTGTATGGGGGGAACTGTGGCGCTTGGCGGAGGTCTGCGCTCTCTGAGTGCTTTTCTAGTTTCTGTTGTATTTTATTTTAGCCTGTTTTTCTTTCTCTTCAATTTACTTTTTAGCTTGCTTTTAAATTCTTGTTTTTGTAAAATATATGTTTAAACTTTAAGGGAGGGTTTGAGGCCCTCCTCGTAGAAGAAAAGGAGTGCGTTAGAGGCCCCCCTGATAAAAGGAATTTTAGCCTTTTTAAAGGGATTCACAAAACCTAAGGCTATTTGGATTAGTCAAAACATTGTTTTTTTTCACATATAAAAAAAAGGAAAAGAAGGGAGGTTCGAGGCTTTCTGATATGTAGATTCCTTTTGCACAATGCTGTAATACGTTAAATGTTTTTATGTAAAGCACTTTGATTTGTCTTGTACATGAAATGTGCTATACAAATAAACTTGGCTTGCCTTGCCTTATCTATCCAGTATTGCAAGTTATTGTCCTAATTTTGTATGTCATTTATTTAAGACTTTTTATAACTTTTTCCCAGAGAATCCATTAATACAAACTGATTTTCTATAGTTTTAATCTGATATGAATGAATGAATGAATGAATGAATGAATTTATTTCGGATAGTACAGTACAGGTTAAAAGAAACTGTATAATATAACAACAAGGTCAAATTAGACAAAGACTCGTCCTACTATACAATTCCACGTGAGTTATCCGAAATGGGTGATGGCTGAAGCCGCAGCTTATATTGCCCACCCATATTCCATCCTAGAATTCAAAAGAGAAAAAAGAGAAAACAAGACAAGAGCGATTACAATTTAAAACAAAGCTAAGACAAAATGTGACTGAGAGAAAAAAGAAAACTAAGCTAGGCTAAGTTAAGCGGTTACTATTCAAAAACAAATCTAAGACAAGATGTCACAGAGAAAAAAAAGAAAAGAAAAAAAAAAAACTAAGCTACAACACAATACAGGCTGGATATGTCAATCCTTATGTGAGTTTACATGTCGTCTTGTAAATATGTTTGGAGTATTTCTTCCTTTAGTTTTTGTTTAAATTGTCCAAGCGTTGTACATGATTTTAATTCAGGTCCAAAATCGTTCCATAATCTGACTCCTTGCACTGAAATACAGTGTTGCTTGGTGGTTGTTCTCACTGTAGGCTTTTGAAATATACATGTTCCTCTGAAGTGATATCGTTTCTCCCTTGTTTGGAACAATTTTGGATATTTGCGGGCAGTGATAAATTCTTCACTTTGAACATTATTATTGCGGTTTTAAAGTCAACCAGATCTTTCAACTTGAGAGTTTTTTGTTTAAGAAAAAGTGGGTTTGTTGGTTCCCTGTAAGCTGATTTGTTTATTACTCTAATAGCTCTCTTTTGAAGCATAAACAGTGGATATATGTTTGTTTTATATGTATTTCCCCATACTTCATTACAATATGTCATGTATGGGAGTATTAATGAATGATACAAGGTGTATAGTGTGGGTTGATTCAGCAAATATTTCACTCTGTGTAATATTGCAATTGATTTGGATACTTTACCTTTAATATAATTAATATGTGACTTCCAACACAGTTTGTTATCAATTATTACTCCAAGAAATTTAGTTTCAGATACCCTTTCAATCTCTACACCATTTACACTGAGTTTGGGTACTGGGTTGTTGTGATGGTTGTTAAAGACTATAAATTTTGTCTTACTTAAATTGAGCGTTAATTTGTTTGAATCAAACCACAGTTTAAGCTTTCCTAATTCCTTTCCGAGTGTATCCAGAAGTTGTTCCAAATTGTTTCCACTGCATAGCAGATTAGTGTCATCGGCAAACAATATTAAGTCCATTTTTTCTGAAACTTTACATATATCGTTTATATACATATTGAATAATAATGGTCCCAAAACTGAACCCTGTGGGACTCCACAGGTGACCTTCAGTAACTCTGAATTTTTGTTGCTAACACATACATACTGATATCTGTTCTTTAAGTAACTACTTAACCAGGACAGTGCTACCCCTCTAATACCACAATTTTGTAGTTTCTTTAATAATAAATTGTGATCTACTGTATCAAATGCTTTTTTAAGATCTAGGAATACTCCAACTGAATACTCTTTATTTTCAATGGCTGTTGATATTTTTTCTGTAAATTCCATTAGGGCATATGCAGTTGTCCTCTTGTGTCTGAACCCATATTGCTGCTCACACAATAAATCATTCTTCAGTATGAAGTTGTCAATTCTCTCATAGAATATTTTTTCAAGTATCTTGGAAAATTGCGGTAATAGTGAAATTGGTCTATAGTTTGAGAGTTCCCCTCTGTCGCCCGTCTTGTATATCGGAATTACTTTAGCTATTTTCATTGCATTGGGAAATATACCTGATTGGAGAGACAGGTTGCAGATATACGTCAGTGGTTTTACTATGCATTCGATAACAGTTTTGACTAGTAGCATGTCAATACCATCACAGTCAGTAGATGTTTTACTTTTGAACGATTTAACAATTTCAATGACCTCTCTTTCGTCTGTGTTCTTTATGAAGATGGAGTCTTTTACAGCAGTGTTATTGCATATTGTATCACCTGTAGGCACCGTAGTGGGTATTTCTCGGGCCAGTTTAGGTCCAATGTTAACAAAAAAATTATTAAATTCATCTGCAGGTGAAGCTATATTCACACTCTGAGTCGTTTTATTATTTTTTTGGAATATTAGTTGGGTAGCTTGTATTTCTGCTTTTATTTCCAAGGATACTGTTGAGTATTGTCCATGTATTTTTAATATTGTCTTTGTTTTTCTCCAGTTCTTTACTGTAATAGTCTCTTTTACTACATCTTATTATATATGTTAACTTATTTTTGTATGTTTTATACCGCTGCTCTGCTTCTATTGTCCTTTTCTTTAGGAAAGCTTTATATAATAAATTTTTCTTTTTACACACCTTTTGTAGTCCTTTGGTTAACCATGGCTTATCAGCAAATTTGTGTTTAAGCTTTTTTTTAACTAATGGGCAGTTTTTTTCATAAAGAGTGGTTACAATGTTTATAAATGTGTCATAGGCTTCATTTACATCTGATACATAGACTTCTGTCCAGTCTTGCTTCAGCAAGTCCTCTTTAAGAGAATTGATTGCATTTGGTGATTTGTGTCTGAACGATTTTGAAATTTTTTCTGGGTTAGGCCCCGTGTGGCCATGGATAAGTGCAAAGGTTGGCAAGTGGTCACTTATATCATTTATCAATAATCCACTTTCTATTTTCTTATCGATAACATTGACAAACAGGTTGTCAATAAGTGTAGCAGAGTGAACTGTGATTCTACTGGGATGTGTTATTGTGGGATATAGACTCATGCTGTACATAGAGTTCATGAACTCTGTAACTACATTTTGTTGATGTGGATTCAGTAAATCAATATTGAAATCTCCACAAATTGCTACCATTTTCTTACTAGTAATATTATTGTGCAGCTCGACTAATTTATCTCTGAATGTCTCAATGCAAGTTCCCAGCGTTCTATATATGCAGCTTATGATTAGATTTTTTGTTTTGTCTAGGTCAATCTCAACAGTAACACATTCCAAAATCCCTGGTAGTGCTGAGGACATTTCATTTACAAGCTTACACCTATACAGGTCATCAATATACAGTGCAACACCACCACCCTTTTTTTGAGTTCTGTTAATATAAAACATCTGATATCCCTCTATTGCCATCAGGGGAGCCTGATCTTCATTAAGCCAGGTTTCAGAGACTGCAATAGCTGTGAATTTTCTGTCTAGCTATTTTAAATAGTCCTGAATCTGTGGAAAGTTTTTGTTAAGACTTCTGCTATTGAAGTGTATTATTGACAGCTTACCATCTAATTGCACTTGACTTTTGAATTGCTTTTCAGTGTAATATTGACAGTGGTTGTGAATATTATTGAAAAAGTGGTTATCAGGATCAATATCATTCTCCATCTCTTGTGGTTTATGTTCAGCATAGTGGCATATTTTCAGAGTTTGAGTTTCCTCACTCTGTGTCAGATGACTTCTTCCAGCTGGGGATAATTGATGTCTACTCGAGTCGATCATAAGTTTTTGTTTATTTTGCTTATTTTTTTAAAGTACTTTGGCATGGTGTATCAAAAGAACTATTCTTATCGTGTGTATGAATATGGATTATCATTGACTCATAATTTTTTTAATCGGTGTTCATCTATATTTATTTAAGTCAGTAGCATCTCTGATCATTATACTCCTTGCTTGCTCAGGTGTTCCATTTAGTTTAATCCAAATTCTACAATTTCTTGTCCAGGTTGCCTGTATCTTATTTTGTTTTTTCAGCATCCGTGCCTGCCGTGCTAATTCAGCGGGGGTTTTTTGTCAGGTGTTCGTTTAGGTAAACTTGAGTTTCCTTTAGCTTTTTGGCCTGCCTCAGTATGTCATTCTTTACCATTCTGTTCACAAAGCGCATCACAATTGATTTCTTTGTTTTGTTATCTTTCTTCGGTAAAGCATAACAGGCTGAGATTGCATTGGCTTCTACCTTAATGTCTCTATTATTAAGGAACTGAAGCACTTGATTTTCTAAGGACTCTGATTCACTCATGGGAGCATCTTCACCACTCAGTCCTGTTGCGGCATGGGCGTATGACTGATATCTGATGTCTAGTCCACTTATAACTAGGTCATCAATGCGAGAACCTTGTTCAAGATCCTCGACGCGTTGCTCCAAAAGACGCCCGTGTTGCTCCAGGTCCATAATTTTTTTGTCTTTTTCTTGAATTATTAAATGTAGGGCTTGTACCTCTTCTATTAGGCCTATTATTTTGGCCTGCTGGCTAGTCAATTTGGCCAATTCTTCTGACACAAAGTTCAGAGATTTTTTAATTTCTTCCATTTCCTCTTTTTTTGGTGGCATTTTACTGACCTGTGGATAGAAATAAACAGAGAATCCGGCTAGGCCTCAACTAGCCCGGCCGCTGCTGGACCTGCCGCAACCGAGCTCCTGCACAGCTCCTCCGCCAAGTAACGCTGCACAGCTCCGCAGATCACCGCCGTCGATCGCTGCCGCCTGCCGCCATCTGCTTGGCCGGTTATGCTGCACACCGCCGGCGCAGCCGAACTCCACTGATCACCGCCGCCGATCACCACCGCCTGCCGCCGTCTGCCTAGGTGGCACCTCCGCTAGGCCCCGCCACCAACCGCCATCAGTCTGGTAGTTCCTCAGCTGGGCCTCGCAATTGGGCTCCGACTCAGGTTATTGTTTTGCTGGGTCCAGGTGGCCCCCGTCTCTCACCAACGCCGCGCCCGAGCTCCCAACTGCCGCCTCGGTTGGTTCCTCCGGTTAGCCCTCACCGGGGACTGAGTCGCTTCGTGTCGGAGTTAGGTGGCGCACTGGGGCCAGCGTTAAGCTAACTAGCGTTAGCTTGGCACTCGCTTCAGGTAGAGCGCAGCAGTTCTGCCCGATTAAAGGGGTATTCCAACAGGATTTTGACGGAGGTGGAAATTCAGCCTGTGGGTGACCGTCACGAGCGCCGATCGCTGTTGGTTAGGTACTTTTAATGGGAAAATTAGCGACTTTGTCTCAGCGCTGAAAAAGTGTGACCATCCCGGTCGCCATCTTGTTTTCTAACAATATTATATTCTAATTCTAATCCTAGGGATCTAATATTTGATCCTTGCGGCTATATTTGACGTGTGCTCATTCATCACACTATGGAACACACACATACGCACACTTCAGTGGATAAGGGAGCCAGACATAATTTAAATTTGAGATATTTGATGTCACCTAATATACCAAAGGGATTGGTCTGCTGCCCTTCACCTACAGGCAGCAAATTACAAAAAGATCATAGATAGACAGATAAAGTATTCACACCCTGAAGGCCTGGATGCGAGACAAGCACATTTATATGATATTTTCTAATGCAAAATGCACTTATCCCCTGACAAAATAGAGCCTCTTGAATTCCATTGGTAACTGAAATCTGCACTCATTTGGTAGGTACTGATTTGGGTCAACCTCTGGCTACTACAGAAATCAAAGCATATGATTCACAACAGGGCACACAATTGCAGTATGTTTATTTCTGTCATGATCTGCCAGTCATTCAGTGCTTTTAATAATAATAATAATAATAATAATAATAATAATAATAATAATAATAATAGTAATGAAAGCACCAAAGTGCTGATGCCTCGGTGCCAGAGCCTTGGGGGAAGGATGCATTCTCGGATCATCACCAAAATGTTATGGGTTCCTCTCTAGACCAGCAGTTTTGGAGTACACACATGCGCAGTGAAAATAATCTGCAGTTCACATGTCCATACTGTCAGTGGCAGCCAAAAGTATATGGCATAGAAATAGAAAATCTGGTAGTGTCTCCTCATAACCCTGTACTGTCAGACCATTATCTGTTAACCTTTGATTTTACTATTTCTGACTGTTTGGTTCCTAAAGAAAAATATTGCGACAGTAGATGCCTCTCAGATGATGTTGTTACCAAATTTATGCAGATTGTTTCCTCTATGTCATGTGTCAACACAATGGAAATAAGCTATAGACAGCTTGCTCCTTCTGTAATTGATAGCATGGTAGATAGTGTTACAGCTTCTCTGCATCAGACTCAAGACATAGTGGCCCCTTTAAAAAAGAAAAAGTCTAATCAGAGATTTCTAACTCCTTGATTCAACACAGAAACTCGTAGCTTAAAACAGAAGACTTGTCAATTAGAAAGAAAATGGCACTCCACTAATTAGATGAAATCTATTTAGCTTGGAGAAATCATCTTATAATTTATAAAAAAAATCTCTGAGAAAAGCTAGAACGAGTTATTATTCTACATTAATACAAGAGAACAAGAATAATCCCAGGTTTCTTTTCAGCACTGTAGCCAGGCTGACAAAGAGTTAGGACTCTTGTCAATCCGAGCATTCCCTTACAGCTTACTAGTCAGGACTTTATGAACTTTCTCAATAATAAAATTTTATCTATCAGAGATAAAATCAGTCAGATTCTTCCCACCGTTAACTTAAATACAGTAACTACTACAGCTCCTTCAATTGATATCTGTTTGGATGAGTTTACTCCAATTGACCTTTTAGAGTCAGACAAAATAATTTCCTCATCCAAGCCTTCAACTTGTCTTTTAGACCCTATTCCTACCAGGTTGTTTAAAGAAGTCTTCCCACTCATTGGTAACTTTATTCTTCAAATAATCAATTCTTCATTAACTTTAGGCCATGTACTGCAGGCTTTTAAAACTGCTGTAATTAAACCCTTACTCAAAAAGCCAACGCTGGATCCAGGAGTTTTAGCTAACTATAGACCAATCTCTAATCTTCCTTTCATTTCAAAAATCTTAGAAAGAGTTGTTGCTACAATTATTTGACCACTTGCAGGGAAATGGTTTATTTACTTAGAAATACCTTTCCAAATCAAACTTTTAGTTTGGATGCGGTTACTCTTTCTCTTAATAGTTCTGTGAGGAACCTTGGAGTTATTTTTGATCAAGATCTGTTTTTCAGTTCACATATTAATTTTGTTTCTAAGACTGCCTTCTATCATTTGCGTAATATTGCCAAGATTAGGAACATCTTGTCTCAGAGTGATGCTGAGAAACTGATCCATGCTTTTGTTAGCTCTAGATTAGATTATTGCAACTCTTTATCATCAGGTTGTCCTAAAACATCTTTAAAAAGTCTTCAGTTGATCCAAAATGCTGCATCAAGAGTTTTAACAGGTACTAGAAAGCGAGATCATATCTCTCCGGTTCTGGCCTCCCTTCATTGGCTTCCCATAGAGTTTAGAATTAAGTTTAAAATCCTTCTTCTCACTTTCAAAGCTCTAAACAATCAGGCCCCTTTTTATTTAAAAGACCTGATACTACCCTATTATCCTAACAGAGCACTACGCTCCCAAAATGCTGGACTACTTGTAATACCTAGAATCTCCAAAAGTACAATGGGAGGCAGAGCCTTCAGTTATCAAGCTCCTTTCCTGTGGAACTAGCTGCCAATCTGGATTCAGGAGTCAGACTCAATCTCTGTTTTTAAGAATAGGGTTAACACCTTCCTTTTTGAAATAGCCTACAATTAGGGAGGGATCATGTGTCTCTGAATCCTCCCTCAGTTATGCTGCTAATAGGTTTAGACAGCCGGGGGACCTCCAATAATGCAATGGGCTTCACTCCTTTCTTCATTCTCAATGAAATATTTTTTTTTTTTTTTTGCCGGTCATTAACATCTGTTTGTTCTCTCCCATAGACTTGAGTCCCCATCGTGCTGTTTGCTCTCTACATGTCTTCTTTTCATCTTCTCTATCCCAGTCACAACAGATGACTGCCCCTCCTTGAGCCTGGTTCTGCTAGAGGTTTCTTCCTGTTAAAAGGGAGTTTTTCCTCTCCACCATCACCAAGTGCTTGCTCACAGGGGATCACCTAATTGCTGGGGTCTTTCTGCAATTGTGGGGTTTCCCCTACAGTTGAAAGTGCTGTGAGATGACTGATGTTGTGAAATGGCGCTACATAAATAAAGTTGAATTGAACTGAATTGAATTGAAAAGCCACCAAAAGGAATTGAATAGTTGCAATTCTATCAGAAAAGAAGAGCACGGTGGCAGGTGTTTTAAATGTCGGAAGTGATGGAGGTATGTAAATACAATGACAATCAAGACAAACAGGAGCTTTTGCTGTTTAGTGGCAGAGGAAGAAAACGGACGGGCAAAAAGACAGATATTTGTTCACCCAGTATTGGCGAATTGCTCAGTACTTCCCTCTGGCTTGAGTTTCCGGGTGCAGGCCCAGTTTACTGTGACCATTTGCAGGTGAGGAATGTTGGGACTTCTAGTTTTTAGCAAGTTTTTAACGAGTTTTACCTTGTCCTTACTCTGTAAAACTAAACAGAAAAACCAGTGTGAAAATAAAAATAGATGTGATTGTGGAGCCCATAGTTATAACCTATGTAACTCACATGTGGCTGGCTGAATTCAGCCAAGAGAGACTTTGAGCTAGCCATGTGTATTGGCTTCACACCTCAAGAGGAAGACATGTCTGCACCCCCTGGGGACTCAGGAGAGAGGAGAAGATTACCCGGCCTGACCTTTGGGGGTCGGAAAGGAGAACAGAAGGACTCTGGGTGTTCTATTAGAGATGAAAGGATGTAGCTGAGTATTGTGACTTTGGTGTGTGATGTATTGTTAGAGATGAATGTATAAATGTATGTGTGTGACTGCGTCCTGTCTCTTTTCACTCCGATCAAGAGAGGACGTAGGATAAGATAAGATAAGATAAGATAAGCCTTTATTAGTCCCACAACGGGGAAATTCCAGGATTGCAACAGCACAGGGATAGCAACACTCAGAGCAACAATCAGAAGGCAAGAAAAAAAAAAAAAAAAAAAAAAAAAAAAAAACAAGCAAGCAAGAGCAGCTAATATACATATGGATATAGGATGAATGGGGAATTAAAGCAGTTACTGGAAAAATCATCCAGTCTCCTCAATTCTTGACTCCTACAATTGGTGACCTACGCATGAATCTGAGCACGCCGAGGCTGGAGGACAGCCTCGTGATCGATATGGAAGAGCTGGGAGACAGCCGCTCAGACCTGGATTCACCGGAAATGCCAGCAGGGGCACAAGACTGATTAAGCTCCCCAAGTTCTGGCAAAGCGACCCGCACTCGTGGTTCCAGCATGTGGAGTTGCGGTTCCTGCTCGGGGGAGTTTCAGCGGATGACATTAAATTCCATAATGTCATCGCGACGCTCGACAGCCGCACGGCTCGGTGTGTGCGGAGCCTGGTGCAGCAACCACCTGCTGCCGGCAAATACAACGCGCTGAAAGCCACCCTCATCGGGAGCTTCGTGCCGTCGTCTGAGGCAAGAGCCAGGCAGCTGCTGGACCTGCGCGACAGAGGTGGACGCAGGCCGACTGTCCTCATGGAGGACATGCTGCAAATGATCGGGACGGACAACGACGCGTTCCTTTTCAAACATATTTTCCTGAGAACCCTCCCAGCGCACACGAGAGGTTCCCTGTCCAGCAGGAGATGTTTGACCCAGCAGGACTTCCGCGACCTGGCCCAAGAGGCGGAGCGGTTCCTCAACGCCTGCGAGGAACCAGAGGCTTCCGTGGCAGCGGCAGACCTCAGCGCGGCGGCCGGGGGCAGTGTGGAGCCAGAGACGGCAGTGACCACCCCAGCGGCGACAGCAGCGGCGAGATTCCGTGGCAGGGGAGATGACGGCCTCTGTTTTTACCATCGACGTTTCGCTGGGAACGCGCACAAATGCATCCCGCCCTGCAAGTTCAAAAAAGCAGGGAAACGATCGGGCCGTGAGTCATTAGCAGCTTCCACTCTCGGCGAACGGAACAAGCTACTTTATCTCACAGACGCGGGCTCCGGGCGGCAATTCCTAGTGGACACCGGAGCCCAGAGGAGCTTCATCACTGACACCTATGCTGATCGGGTCGCGGGACCCCGCGGAGACGGAGCGACAGCGGCCAACGGCTCCAGCATCAAGACGTACGGAGAGAGAACCTTGTCTCTGTCCTTCCACGGCCGTGCCTATGAGTGGAATTTCATCGTGGCGGCAGTGAGCTTCAATATGTTAGGTGCTGATTTTCTGTGTTCACATGGTTTGTTAGTTGATCTGGCCAACAAACGACTAGTAAATGCACTCTCTTTCTGTTCTATCCCTTGTGCAGCTCGGGTGTGCCCGCCGCCAGTTCAGACCAACGTCGCCACAGCAGGTGGTAAGTTTCACAGCCTTCTACACCGGTTCCCAGCACTCACGGTTCCTACTTTTTCAGCTAAGGTGGCGAAGCACGGGGTGGAGCACTTTATTACCATGAGTGGCCCACCCGTTTTTGCGAAGGCTCGGCGCTTGGATGCAACTAAACTCTCCATTGCACGCGAGGAGTTCGCCAACCTGGAAAGGTTGGGCATAATTCGCCGCTCGAAGTCCGCTTGGGCTTCCCCCCTCCACATGGTACCTAAAGCTGACGGCTCATGGAGACCTTGTGGCGATTACCACAGGTTGAACAATGCCACGGCGCAGGACCGGTACCCGATTCCGCATATCCAGGACTTTTCAGTGCATTTGGCGAAGGCGCAAATTTTTTCTAAAATAGACCTGGTCCGCGGTTATCACCAAGTCCCGGTCCGACCAGAGGACATCCCCAAAACAGCCGTAATAACCCCGTTCGGGCTTTTTGAGTTTTTACGAATGCCTTTTGGCCTTAAAGGCGCCGCACAAACCTTCCAACGGATGATGGATGCAGTGTTGCGCGACCTTTCTTTCGTTTTGTCTATTTAAACGACATTTTGGTAGCCAGCACCTCCGAGGAGGAGCACGCAAAACACCTCACGACAGTTTTTCAGAGGTTAGGAGAGCATGGGTTGATAATCAACCCGGCCAAGTGCCATTTTGGCGTGGCACAAATCGACGTTTTAGGGCACCACGTTTCCTCGGAGGGAGCAGTTCCTCTGCCGGCCAAAGTACGCGCGGTGGCAGATTTTCCCCAGCCTCGAACGGTAAAAGCGTTGCAAGAATTTTTGGGGATGGTGAATTTTTATAACCGTTTCATACCCCACACAGTGCAGCTTATGCAGCCCTTGTACACCGCGCTCAAAAAGCAGAAGCCCTCCCATGTGATTGAATGGTCCCCGGAGCGGGAGCGCGCATTCACAGAGGTTAAACGGGCACTGGCAAACGCGACACTGTTGGCCCACCCAGACCCGGCAGCCCGCATAGCGCTAACCACGGACGCGTCAGATGTGGCCATAGGGGCCGTAGTGGAACAGCAGGTTGCCGGGGTTTGGCAACCACTCGCATTCTTCAGCAGGTCCCTACGCGAGGCTGAGCGAAAATACAGCGCGTTTGACAGGGAGCTGCTGGCGCTCCACTTGGCTATTCGCCATTTCCAGTTCTGGTTGGAAGGGCGGCGTTTCACCACGTTTGTCGACCACAAACCGCTCACTTTTGCGATGTCCAAAACTTCAGAACCGTGGTCAGGACGGCAACAGAGACAGCTGGCCGCAATTTCTGAATTTACCACCGATATTCAGCACGTAGCCGGTAAAATCAATGTGGTGGCAGACTGTTTGTCACGCGCGGTAACAGCACCCGTCCGCGTGGAAACGGATTGCGCGGCTGCTTACCCAGAGCGCGGTAACAGCGTGGACACACGCGCGGCTCCGGTCCACGTGGGAATAGATTATGCAGCCATGGTGGCGGAGCAGAGCGAGGACGCGGACATGCGCGCGCTCCTGTCTGGACCAACAGGGTTAAGGCTGGAACGCAGAAATCTACAAACCGGTTTCCCCCCGCTTATTTGCGATGTATCCACGGGGCGACCGCGCCCGGTGGTGCCAGCCGCGTGGCGCCGTCGCGTTTTTGACGCCGTGCACTCCCTAGCACACCCGGGGGTGCGCGCTTCGGTGAAAATTGTGGCGGAGAAGTTTGTTTGGCCGAGCCTGCACAAGCACGTGAAGGAGTGGGCTAAAACCTGCATGGCTTGCCAGCGTGCTAAGATTCACAGGCACACTAAGGCGCCCTTAGAACCGTTCCACATTCCGGCTAAAAGGTTCGATCATGTGCACGTGGACCTCGTGGGCCCCCTGCCCACTTCACAAGGGTTCACGCATCTCTTGACAATGGTAGACAGAACCACTCGTTGGCCGGAAGTGGTCCCGTTAACATCGACCACAGCGGCAGAGGTGGCACGCGCTTTTTTAACAGCCTGGGTAGCGCGGTTCGGGGTCCCGTCAGATATTACGTCTGATAGGGGACCTCAATTTGTGTCAGAACTGTGTTCAGCAGTGGCCAGCGGCTTAGGAGCGGCGGTACATTGCACGACCGCTTATCATCCCCAGGCCAACGGTTTATGCGAGCGTTTTCACAGGTCTTTGAAGGCAGCCCTCAGAGCGTCACTGACGGACACAGATTGGGTAAACAAACTACCATGGGTTTTATTGGGGTTGTGTTCGGCACCCAAAGAGGATCTAGATGCCTCACCAGCAGAATTGGTCTTCGCACAACCGCTCAGGCTGCCAGGCGAGTTTTTACCCGACCACACGGCACCGGGCCCTGCCCGATCCGTGGGTCTCTGAGTAACACGGGAGCAGAAATGCTCCCGGGCCCCGCTCATCACTCTTTCCCGCGTGTGTTCATGCCCCAGGCTTTACGAGACGCAGAGTTTGTTTTTGTCAGGCACGATGCTCAGCGGCATAGTCTCCGCCCACCTTACGACGGTCCATTCCGAGTGCTGGAAACCAGGGAGAAATATTTTGTGCTAGATTTGGGGGGCAGGAAGGAGACGATCAGTATCGATAGATTAAAGCCTGCTTTTGTGTTGCATAACGAGTCTGTACGGCCGGCGGGCGTGCCTCGATGCGGCAGGCCTCCAAAGGGGCGGCCCCGGGACCCCCCACGGGGGGCAAATAACCCTTCTCCCCCTCACTCCACAGATGCACAGCAGGACGGCCCAACACAGAGCAGGAGACCTGCATACAGCAGATTCGGGAGAAGATTGAAACCTAAGCTGCATGCAGAATGATGTGTTTTGGGGTTTTTTTTGTTTTTTTGGTCATGTTGTTTGGGTTGCTGTGAGATTCTGTTGGGGGGGGTGACGTGCTGTATGACTGTTGTATGACTGTATGTGGGTGCCCAGACTTTCGCGTGGAAGGGGGGAGTGATGTGGAGCCCATAGTTATAACCTATGTAACTCACATGTGGCTGGCTGAATTCAGCCAAGAGAGACTTTGAGCTAGCCATGTGTATTGGCTTCACACCTCAAGAGGAAGACATGTCTGCACCCCCTGGGGACTCAGGAGAGGGGAGAAGATTACCCGGTCTGACCTTTGGGGGTCGGAAAGGAGAACAGAAGGACTCTGGGTGTTCTATTAGAGATGAAAGGATGTAGCTGAGTATTGTGACTTTGGTGTGTGATGTATTGTTAGAGATGAATGTATAAATGTATGTGTGTGACTGCGTCCTGTCTCTTTTCACTCCGATCGAGAGAGGACGTAGGATGAATGGGGAATTAAAGCAGTTACTGGAAAAATCATCCAGTCTCCTCAATTCTTGACTCCTACAGTGATTGCTGAATACGTGGGGTTTGTTTTTTTTCAGTAACCACTATTTTATAATGGTTCAGCTCCACGTGCTGTAAAAAAAAACATGCTGTGTTGTGCTGTAAAAAAAAAAAAAAAGCCACAGTGCCACCTTTAGTGGCCCGGTATAGTTATTACAATACCTTTTTTCCCAGCTCCATTGACATTAAAACTGAGTTCAATTTGTGTTTATTTCAAAAACAAAGCCTTATCTTGGAATTCTGGCAAATTAAAAGTCGAGAAAATATGGCGATACAATGATGCAAACCTTTAGTTGCTCTCAATTTTGACGGGGTGAGCTGAAACAGGCAGGCAGACAGACAGACAGACAGACAGACATACGGATAGATACAACCACAGACGCACTGAGTGATTACCGTATGCCTCTCCGTTTCACCGAGGCATAATAATGTATTTTATTTATAGGAGTCTTTCAAAGCACTCAAGGACACCAGCTTACACCTTCAACATGCAGTCATTTGAGATCTCGGTCCCCAAGCAACAGCCCTTTGAGTGAGATGCTGCTCTGGTGGGATGGGGGATGGGGGTGGGGCTGGGGGGATTGTTACATCGTACTATAGGCTTGTTGTGCCTTGTTATTACTATAGTAGTGTCCCCCTTCCCCCAGACTGAGGTTTTATTTTTAACTAATAAATTGATATTTGTGAATTGTTCTTACCAGTGTCATCCTAAACCTTTTTATGTCATTTATATAATTGAATAAAATGCATCTGAACACCCTTGCTAACTGTGGAGGCAATGGGCCATTCCTCTGACTTCTCACAGTGTTTTGGTGACAGAGATAGAATAGAGTGCTCATCACTAGCCACCAGGCTAGTTTTAGGTAGCCAAGTGCGGACGCCATATTGGTGCTGATATAAAAACACAAACACGCCACATAGAGCCACATAGGCATATACAGCATTTTCTTCATTTTTGCGCAAGAAGTTGAACATTACATGAAATAAACAGCACTCGTTGTCAGGTACAATGTCTGAGCATGGTAAAAAATTAAGGAAAATAAAAGATGCTCAGTTTTAACAACGTTATTAATTTATTTAAACACTGATTTGACTGTTTTCAGCATCCAAGATGCTGAACAGTTTCCAGAACAGTTTCTTTCCTCAAGCCATCACTCTGATGAACTCCTAACATTCACCTAGTCCTACCTGTTGCTGTACTCATGACTTTTCATCCATTATTACATTGCACATAACTCTCACACTGCTTTTTACTTCATTCATATTATATCACTGAATCTGAGTTCACATTGAAATACTGTGTGACTGTATATTTTTTCATATATTTCTGCAAAGTGTGGTTAGTCTGAGTAAATAACTGCATATATTCCTATATTTGCATCCTTTTATAGAAACGTGGACAGACTGTAATTTACTGTACATACTCTGTTGTCATTGAATCCTTATTTAAATCCTCCACCTGAACAACGAGAGCAAGTTTTTAGCCAAAGTCAAATTCCTTGTATGTGTTGTGCGTACTTGGCCAATAAAGCTGATTCTGATTCTGATTCTGATTCTGATTCTGATATGCAAGTGATTTTTGTTTTTCTTTTCGTCTTATATTCATATACTTTTTATAGTGATGTTCATTTATAGAATTGCAATTGTGAGGATGGCAAGTCCAAACACACAGGGTAGGTAATTTAAGAAGAGCTTATTTTTAATCATAATAAGATTTAATAATGTTAATACCACTACAACTATTAATAATTACAACAAGACTCAGATCTTTTGGTGTACAAGGGGCGCTGCTGAAGTCATTCTATGACACGGTGGTGGCATCAGCCATCACTTTTGGAGTGGTCTGCTGGGGCAGTGGCATTACTGCAGCCGATAGGAAGAGACTGAACAAACTGATTAAGAAAGCTAGCTCTGTCCTGGGGCAACGCCTTGATCCGATGGAGGAGATAGGAGAGAGAAGGACGGTGGCTAAACTGTCATCTCTGCTGGAGTCCGAGTTCCACCCTATGCAGGACATACTGGATGCACTGAGGAGCTCATTTAGCAGCAGACTACATCATCCCAGGTGCACAACCGAGAGGTTTCGTAGGTCCTTCCTACCAACGGCTGTCAGACTGTACAACCTAAGCAGGGCTGCTCGCAGAGATAGCAAAAAGACGTAAAAAAACTAATAGTTTTTTTTGAATGCAAAAGATGCAATAGACTTATACAATGGTCCTCTCCGGCATACAACTAGGAACATACCGGTCGCTATGGAGGGTGAGAATATGTATGGGCACATAATCATACCATGTAGGATAACTAAATAGACGGTTATGCTGTTTCATCCCACCTAGCAACAATGCTCTGCACTGTGTGTGTTTATATATTTACATATTTATTCCATCTAGCTACAATGCTCTGCACTGGGTGTGTTTATATTTATATATCTATATATTTATTCCATCTAGCTACAATGCTCAGCACTGGGTGTGTTTATATTTATATATCTATATATTTATTCCATCTAGCTACAATGCTCCGCACTGTGTTTTTATATATCTACATATTATTCCATCTAGCTACATTGCTCCGCACTGTGTGTGTTTATATACTTGCATATTTATTCCACCTAGCTGCAATGCTCCGTACTGTGGGTGTTTATATATTTACATATTTATTCCATCTAGCTACAATGCTCTGCACTGTGTGTTCATATATTCATATATTTATTCCATCCAGCTACAATGCTCTGCACTGTGTGTCTGTGTGTGTGTGTGTGTATATATACTGTATATTTTATAGTAATATGTACATATGTACATATATTAGCTGCTCTTGCTTGCTTGGTTTTTTTTTTTTTTTCTTGCCTTCTGATTGTTGCTCTGAGTGTTGCTATCCCTGTGCTGTTGCAATCCTGGAATTTCCCCGTTGTGGGACTAATAAAGGCTTATCTTATCTTATCTTAATAAGCTATCTGTAAATGCATCATTTCTCTGTCTGTGTGTCTGTGTATCTGTTCCACGCATATCTCTTGATCCGTTTATCAGACTCACCTAAGGTTTAAACGTGTTTTGCTGAGGTTACGAGGGTGTGCATCCCTGAGTATGGAGTCGCTCAGTCAAAATATATCATTTTTTTCAATAACACTTTAGCCACTGCTCTGTCACCACTCTCTGACTCTTCATGCCCTGGCTTCAAGAAGTGTGGCCGGGATATCAGATTGACTCCGTGCTGATTGGATAATATACAGCACCACGACCATGCTGATTGGATAATACACGGCACCACAACCTGTCAGTCACCACAGTTTTCACTGGACAAAACAAGGAAGTGAAAAATGACAATGATTTAATGCTTAAAAAAGGTTATTTTCAATAAAGTGAAAAAAAAAAAGATAATGCATGGAGTGTGCTTTTGCCCTTAGGCTGATTTATCATGGAAAACAGCTGAGCTCTGTGGTTTGAGCGATCACCTGATTGGATCCACCTCCTCCATGTTCTGACATTTTGGCATATCTATCAGAACATCTGCTATACTTACAGGACAAGTGGTGTGCACAATATAAATAACAAAAGGGATAAGGCTGGAAAAACAATAGCAGTCCATGTACAGTAATGCTACCTGTAGTGCAAATAGCGTTGAAAGATAGACAAGGTTTAATGCTTAAAAAATTACCGTAAAGTTGCCGTGATTGCTTAGGTCTAATGGATAATTCGGCATGAAGAACACAAGGTGTGCGGGGAAGGGGATGGGGGGGGGGTGCTGGCGGGGAAGAAGCAGCTGAACCTGTGGATTGCAGTCCTTCGCAGGCACACGGGTAAAGCAGCAGCCAATGCGTCTCAAATATTTATAAACGTGTCCTGTTATAGTACTGCAAGAGTTCACAGACAATACACAGAAGAAATTCAATGCTGCACTTAATTCCATCACTGAACAGTGATATAAACTAAGCTAAAATAATTATGATGATGACTGAACAACTCCCATTCCCCAGAGTGCAAGCTACACTATTATACTGAATATAAGTGATAAAAGATCACACAAATAAGTGATCTGACAAACAAATAAACAAGGGATCTGAAACAGTTGTCAATATTGGATGTCCCATTCATTTTCAATATTTAGGTATTCTGTCATCAATATTCACACAATCAAATAAATCTTAGTGCCATTTACTGTGCTTGCTGTCTAACATGGGATTGCCTACGTATAGGCTACACCTCTTTGTATTCCACTTTCAAACAGCCTACATTTGGGCCTGTTTCAAACAGGACTACTTGTGTTCTATGGGAAATGCACTAGTGCTACTCATCATCATCATCATCATCACAGCAGTCTGTCGGGGGCGACAATGACTGTTTCATTCAGGTCTGATCAGATTCCTCCATGCAACTCTGTAATTCGCCTTCCGCTGCCAGGAACTCCTGACCCTGTTAACCCGGGCAACGTCCGAGCAGGTATGAGTTGCTCTCTGACTGATATAATAGTTAATAACACCACTAAAAATAAGAGTAGTAGTAGTAGTAATAATAAAAACAATAACAAATAAGTAGTAACTTTTAAAGATTGTCTCCTGTATATGCAAGTGATTTTTTTTCTTTGTCATTGCTTGTCAACAGAATAAGATAAAGAATATTGTACTGAAACAGTGTTTGGACGTTCATTCCATACAACATACTCTGAAGTTCATTCAATATATTTCAAGCTTTTCTTTGTAATATGTAATACTACATACATATATATATATACGTATATATATATATGTGTGTGTGTGTGTGTGTGTGTGTGTGTGTGTGTGTGTGTGTGTGTGTGTGATTTGTCATGTGAAAAAATTAGGACACCCTGTATTAGCCTGTGGGTTTTTTTTTACATATTTGCACATATGGATGTTTAATATCAATGTTAAAAATACTGGGAGATTCATGTAATACAACTAAGCAATTAAAAATGAATTAAAGACTTTTTTTCAAATTTTCTTTAAAATGTAATCCTAAACAAATAGTGAGGAGTAAATTAGGATCCCCCCATCTTTTTTAGGACACCCCCACATTCATTCCTATTTAAAATAGATAAAATAAATGTTAAAAAATGCAAATAAAAACAAAAACAAGGTTAGACATAGATATTCGAACATTTATTAATAAAGAACTGAATACTTAATGGTGTGTCCTAACTTTTTACTGAACATATACAGTATATACTGTACAGTATATATATATATACTGTATATATATATATATATATACAGTGGGGCAAAAAAGTATTTAGTCAGCCACCAATTGTGCAAGTTCTCCCAATTAAAAGATGAGAGAGGTCTCCAGTTTTCATCATAGGTATACCTCAACTATGAGAGACAAAATGAGAAGAAAAAAAATCCAGAAAATCACATTGAAGGATTTTTAATGAATTAATTGGTAAATTCCTGGGTAAAATAAGTATTTGGCCACCTACAAACAAGCAAGATTTCTGGCTCTCACAGACATGTAACTTCTTCTTTAAGAGGCTCCTCTGTCCTCCACTCGTTACCTGTATTAATGGCACCTGTTTGAACTCGTTATCAGTATAAAAGACACCTGTCCACAACCTCAAACAGTCAGACTCCAAACTCCACTATGGCCAAGACCAAAATGCTGTCAAAGGACACCAGAAACAAAATTGTAGACCTGCACCAGGCTGGGAAGACTGAATCTGCAATAGGTAAGCAGCTTGGTGTGAAGAAATCAACTGTGGGAGCAATTATTAGAAAATGGAAGACGTACAAGACCACTGATAATCTCCCTCGATCTGGGGCTCCACACAAGATCTCACCCCGTGGGGTCAAAATTATCACAAGAACGGTGAGCAAAAATCCCAGAACCACATGGGGGGACCTAGTGAATGACCTGCAGAGAGCTGGGACCAAAGTAACAAAGGCTACATCAGAAACACACTATGCCGCCAGGGACTCAAATGCTGCAGTGCCAGACGTGCCCCCTTGCTTAAGCCAGTACATGTCCAGGCCTATCTGAAGTTTGCTAGAGAGCATTTGGATGATCTAGAAGAGGATTGGTCAGATGGTCAGATGAAACCAAAATCGAACTTTTTGGTAAAAACTCAACTTGTCGTGTTTGGAGGAGAAAGAACACCATATACCATGCTATAATACCATGCAGGACCCTCCACTGTAAGTCTTCACATGCTGTGAAGCATGGGGGTGGAAACATCATACTTTGGGGCTGTTTTTCTGCAAAGGGACCAGGACGACTGATCCGTGTAAAGGAAAGAATGAATGGGGCCATGTATCATGAGATTTTGAGTGAAAACCTCCTTCCACCAGCAAGGGCATTGAAGATGAAACGTGGCTGGGCCTTTCAGCATGACAATGATCCCAAACCACACCGCCCGGGCAACGAAGGAGTGGCTTCGTAAGAAGCATTTCAAGGTCCTGGAGTGGCCTAGCCAGTCTCCAGATCTCAACCCCATAGAAAATCTTTGGAGGGAGTTGAAAGTCCATGTTGCCCAGCGACAGCCCCAAAACATCACTGCTCTAGGGGAGATCTGCATGGAGGAATGGGCCAAAATACCAGCAACAGTGTGTGAAAACCTTGAGAAGACTTACAGAAAACGTTTGACCTCTGTCATTGCCAACAAAGGGTATATAACAAAGTATTGAGATGAACTTTTGCTACTGACCAAATACTTATTTTACCGAGGAATTTACCAATTAATTCATTAAAAATCCTTCATTGTGATTTTCTGAATTTTTTTTCTCATTTTGTCTCTCATAGTTGAGGTATACCTATGATGAAAATTGGAGACCTCTCTCATCTTTTAAGTGGGAGACCTTGCACAATTGGTGGCTGACTAAATACTTTTTTGCCCCACCGTATATATATATGAACCTCCTGGTCATGGGGCAGATGTTCTCTCAACTAGGCCACCACTCCGGTAGGCCAAGGTTTCTGTTAAAAATGTACTTTTAGAGGTCAGAGAATTTATAATAGTTTTTACAGTTAAAAAATAAGTAGAGTTGTCATGGTCCATGTACTGACTCTGTCTGCTCTCGGGTTGTGCAGTAGTTCCCCGTTCTTTCCTCTGGCGCACCTCTAGGCTTTTATTATGACAGCCTCTCGGTGGGGCTTCCGGCTGTCAGAGCGGAGCTCCGCTGGACGGCTGGATTCCAATCAGCTGATGAATCAGCTGGTTAATCTGTCAAGCCCTATTTAAGGGAGCAGCTCTGTTTGCTCGTGGCTGCGACGTCTGCCTTTCCAGTCTGGTTTCCCTACTCCTGAAGCCAGGTCTTCCCAGCGTTCGGTTCTGTCCTCGTTGATTGTATGTAAGTGTTGTGGCTTGCTTTTATTTGTGTTTTGCCCCACAAGGCTCATTATTTTGTCGTTCTGTCTTTATTCAATAAATGTACAAACTCATCGGCTGCCTACAGCGTCTCATTAACGGTCCATGAGGACCGCACCATAACAAGAGTAGTATTTGTAGCATTACAGTTATTCCCCTGCTACATATAGATTGAGAGTGATAGTGAGTGAGAGAAAGAGAGAGAGAGAGAGAGAGAGAGAGAGAGAGAGAGAGAGAGAGAGAGATTTGATTTTTAAAAGATCTTTAATAAACACACTTGTCCATCAGTCAATACAATTTCTATATCATGCTATGTTACACAGAAAATTAATCCCCCAAAAAACGCCCAAAAAAAAGCTGTCCATCATGAACTGAACACTGGACATTCTCCAGGGACCAGAGGGTCCTGAAACCTTCCACATCCCCATTCCCCATAAAAAACTGAAAGTCCAGCCTGATTCTGGCTTTAAGTAGCCTCACAAATAAAATTTTGACATCAACATCATTCTCAACATTTTCAAGTTTTCTTCTCCGGCTTACATAGATAGCCAACTTTGCCTGCCCTAAAACAAAGTTCAGTAGTTGACACTTCTGCTTAAAACGACGAATGTACATAAAACCACAAATGAAAACCTGCTTAGAGAAAACTTCCTTAAAAATATGAAAAAGTTTTGTGAGAAGTTCAAAGAGGCCACTCAGGCGCTGACATTCAATAAAACAATGAAAAACAGTCTCCCTAGAGGAACAAAAAACACACTGATCACTGACACTGCTGTTAATCACAGAAACAAAAGCATTGACAGCTATAATACCATGCAGGACCCTCCACTGTAAGTCTCCATGCCTTTTAGGGAGAGGGGCTTTGTAAAGAGCCCTCCAGGCAGGCCGATGCCCTTTTCCTAGTTTAAAATAGGCTCTCCAAGGAGTGTCCACACAGGTGTTCAATCGGTCCTTGTTGAGTGCCATCACCACCAGTCTGTAGAGTGCCTTACCACTGGCTCCTCCAAAGTCCACACCAGTGGGAGCACAGAATGCCAGTAAGGAGCAAGGAGCGACGTCAAAGTCCATATAGAGCGTGAGAGAGGGAAAGGGGTCAGTGCTTTCTGGCTGCAGCGTGCCATTGCAAAAGTCCAAGAGTAGGGAGTGCTCAAGTCCATGAAGCTCCTGTTTCCAGTGTGCAAGAAGACCATCGATGAAACGATTCGACCTGACACCAAGATGAGCTGCTAAAGCTGAGGCGTTGTTGAGGCCAGGACCAGCCAGTTCCACCACTTGCTTCAGAGTGAGAATATTCCTGGAACACAGCCTATCAAGGAAGGTCCTTCCAACTCCCGGCAGGACACCAAGGCGACCACCAAAAACCAGCGGCTCCCTCAACAACCAGTAGAGGGAATCGCATGGCCCTCTTTGTTTTTTAAAAAGAGTCCACACTGAAAAGAGACTGCGGTAAAAACTGGGTAAAGACAGTGCATTAGAGTTCTTAAAATCCATTAAAAACACAGGGAGGTCTAGCCCAAGCCCAAGGACTCTCTGTAAAATAACACAGGCCAAAGGCCTCCATACCAGGTCCTGGGGGCCCGTCAGCAGTCTCTGTATGAAAGTCAGTCTAAAAGCAGCACCTCTACTAGCTAAATGAATCACTCCTTGCCCCCCCTCCTCTTTGGGAAGAAATAACAGGGCTTGAGGAACCCAGTGGAGTCCACCCCCCCAAAAAAAGTCCACCAAAACAGACTGAATTTTGGACAACAAACCAGCAGGGGGGTCCATGCACATGAGGCGGTGCCACAGGGATGAGGAAACAAGATTATTTAAAATGAGCACTCTTCCTCTAAAAGATATTCTTGGCATTAGCCACTTCCACTTGTTTAGTCTCCCGTTAATTTTCTCTATGACCCCATCCCAATTTTTTTGCTCAAACTGCTGATTTCCAATAAAGACACCAAGATACTTAAAACCTCCTTTTTTCCAAATCAACCCACCCGGCAGCGTGAGCTGATTTTCTAGTTTCTCCCCCACCATCAGAGCCTCGCTTTTTCCCCAGTTTATCTTTGCAGAGGAAAGTTGGCCAAAAAGATTGACACTCCTAACCAGAACGTCAATGTCACTCTGCTTGTTTAGCAGAATGACTACATCATCTGCATAGGCCGACAGCTTGAACGTGGTGTCACAGCCAGGAAAAGTAACTCCTGATAGATCCCTTCTCAGGCAGTGAAGCAAAGGCTCTATGGCGAGGGAGTACAGCATCCCTGAGAGAGGGCAGCCCTGCCGAACCCCCCTCTGGACTTTTAAAGGGGCAGACAGGCCCCCATTTATCTTCAGCACACTCTCAATGTCACTGTACAAGACCCGTATCCTGGCTATGAAGCCTGGGCTGAACCCAAAAGCTGTTAAAACTGTCCATAAATATTGGTGTTCAACCCGATCAAACGCCTTTTCCTGGTCAATTGAAATCAAACCAGTTTCTACCGCCAATGAACCAGAGACCTCCAAAATATCCCGAATTAAAGTGACGTTGTCACTAATCAGCCTGCCAGGCACACAGTAAGTCTGGTCTACATGAATGAGCTCGCTCATCACCTTTCTCAGTCTTCGGGCCAGAGCTTTTGAGAGAATCTTGTAGTCTGTGCAGAGCAGAGAGACTGGCCTCCAGTTCTTTAGGCTCTGGAGGTCCCCCTTTTTCGGCAACAGTGTGATGATGGCCCTCCTGCAGGTCGTGGGTAGGGTCCCCCTTTCCAAGCTATCTTGGAGAACCTCCAGCAGGTCTGGACCAAGCAGGGGCCAGAATTCCTTAAAAAAGTCCACAGAGAGACCATCTATGCCTGGTGATTTTCCATTCTGGAGGCTCATTAGCGCCGTATGCAGCTCAGACAGAGACAGTGGAGCATCCAAGCCGGCAACAAGGTCCTCTGAGAGCACTGGAAGACCATCAAGGAAAACCTGGCCCAGTGACGTGTCCTCCCTCCACTCTGCTCTAAACAATTCACTGTAAAAGCTAGCAGCGTGTTTCCTGATCTCTGCTGCTGTGGAGATTGTTCTCCCGTCATCGCCCAACAAGGAGTGAATGAGCTTTCTCTGTCCATTTTTCCCCTCCAGTCCAAAAAAGTACTGGGAGGGCGAGTCCATCAGAGCTACATCCATGTAGCGTGAGCGGACCAGAGCACCCTGTGCGGTGACCCCTAGCAAGCTAGCCAAGGCTGACCTTTTTGACTTAAGAGCCTCTAAGTGCTCCTGTTTTCCGGTAGAACTGAGTAACTCCTCTAGCTCTACCACCTCAGTCTCCAGAACTTTCAAGGATTGGGTCAAGCTACGAGTGACATTTTGAGTGTACTGTTGGCAGAATTGTTTTATCTGTGCCTTACCAAAATCCCACCACATTTGGAGAGAACTAAAAGAAGATTTTTGTTCCCTGTGTGACTTCCATACATCATGAAAAACTCCCTTAAAAAACACATCATTTAAAAGTGTATTATTAAAATGCCAAAAAGCACTCTTACACTTTACATTTTCAATGAAAACAGAACAAATCAGCAGGCAGTGATCAGTGAAACCAACAGGACAGATACAACTATTTTTAAAAACACTCATTTGGTGTTTAAAACCATAGAAACGGTCTAACCTGGCCATAGATAAGAGGTTATCTTTAGCATGGCTCCAGGTGTACTGCCTCTGGTCCCCATGATGTGATCTCCACACATCGGCCATTTCATGTGCCTTCACTAGTTCCCTCAGCCTATTGGCAGAAGCAGGGTGAGGTTCCTGATGGTTCCTGTCCAGTCTGTGGTTTAATGTACAGTTAAAATCACCCCCCAGAAATAAAGAACTACTTGGATTACAGGATCTAACCGTATCTGATAGCATATTAAAGACCCTGATCCTTTCTGCTCTCTGGGTTGGCACATACACGTTTATAAGAACCAAGTTTACGTTTTCAAACTGTACCTTTAGCAAGAGTACATGTCCTTTCACCACCTCTTCAACCTCATAAGAGACAGGCACACAACCCCTAGAGAAAAGTACAGTCACCCCTCCACTATTATTGGATTTGTGGCTAAAAAAAATGCAGCCATCCCACTCTTTTCTCCACTGGCACTCAATGTCTACAGTGCTGTGAGTCTCCTGGACCATCAGCACGTCAAGTGCCTTTAAATTAAAAAGCTTGTATAAAGAGGCCCTTTTTACATCATCCCTGGCCCCGTTTATATTAAGAGTGACAATTCTAAGGTGGGGCATTAAAAAGGATAAAAATAAGGTACAGTAAAAAAACACACACATAGCATAAAAGGGAAGAAACAAACTAAGAGTCAACATGACTGTTAGTAATTTGTGATTTCAGTTTAGCAACCAGTTTCTTTAAACGAAAAATTTCCTGATCAGTAAAAGTCTCATTCCCATCATTCAGTTTCATCAGCTTGCGAGCTGATGCCACAAATAACTCCAGATCTGGAAAGTAATTTTCCACTTTCACAGCTCTGCTCCCCTTGGTCACCTGGAGAAATTGCCTAATTTTGGTAAAACAATAGGAGCTTTGCTCCTCCTGCGTCTGCATCATTTCAGACTCAGCTCCACTTTCGTCAGAGACGCTCTCATCTAGTAAATCTAACTTCCCAACCCTACTAGATTTAGCAGAGCTCTGCAAGTTTTCAGCACTTTTTCTTTTTTGTGCAGCTTTAAAAGGATCCTCTTCAACAAAACTACATTCCTGCTTTTCTTCGTGAACTGCAACGTTCGTCATGCAGTGTTTGCTCTGTGTGTCCGCTACAGCCTCAAACCGCTCCTCCCCCGCCTGCAAAGTCTGCTCACCCACGTTCCTTCGTTTAACTGCACTCTTACTTACACCCTCCGCCTCTTTACTCCGGGTGACAGGCTCGTCACAATGATCACAGCTGCCGCCAGACAGAAATTTCCCACCATCAATGTTTGGGGGGGCAACTACCGCGCCCGCTGCGGCTACCTCAGCAGAGGCGGCCGCGGCCGCCCCAGCACAAGCGGACGCGGACGCGGACGCGGACACCCCCGCAGAAGTAGAAGCAGACGCGGCCGCGATTGCGGACGCGACCGCCCCAGCAGAAGCGGGCGCCGCAGCGGCATCCGCCGCACCGCATGTAGCGCTACCCTCCGGACCACCAGAAACAGCGGCGTCACCTTTCTTACCGCCAGTGCTCTTTGTGTTCGCCTTTTCAGGACATGACCTAATAAGATGGCCTTCTGCGCCACACGCAAAACACTTCATGGTTTCAGATGTTGCAAACACCAAGTAGCTAAAGCCGTCAATCCTGAAATTAAAAGATGCGTTCAGTTCAGCAGAGCTGTCTTTCAACACCATGAAACACTGCCTCCTGTGACACACAACATGCTTCAGCAGGGGTGATTTACTACCCAGAGAGACCATTCTGATAGGGGACACAACCTGGCCAAAACGGGACAACTCTCTAATCAGCTGATCATTTTTAACGAAAGGAGGAGCGTTTGAGATGGTGATCCTCCTAGACGGATTCGCCAGCGGTAAAACAGGAGTAAAAGTGTCACCTATGACCACTCCCTGTGCCACCACCTGATCAGCTTTTTCAGTCGAATCCAGAAAGATCACAACTGCGCTGTTCATCCTCGATGCTGATTTTATGCTGCCATGCCCAACCACCTGTCCTACAGCGAGGCTGGCCTCCTCCACAGAACAGGGAACTGTCGGGAGGATTCTCACGCCATGACGCCGGGTTAAGCGCTCAAACTCCACACCACCATCAATCACCGGCATGATGCCGGCCGGGAAAAGCCGGCAGCAGAAGCTACCGTTCCCCGACACACTCACTCCAACACTCACACCCCAACACACCCACACTCAACCCACTATATTAAACACACACACCTCAAACACACAAGATAGAGAAAAAGTTAGAAAATACAAAGTTTAACGTACTCACTCGACACCACTCCACACCCCCGCTCCCACAAACGCCCACACATGCGCACGAGAGAGAGAGAGAGAGAGAGAGAGAGAGAGAGAGAGAGAGATACATTGTATTGTACGGGATGATTCCTACTGTTCCAAGTCTCTATGAGCAGTGCAGATTGTAATCTGCCCACTGATTGACAGCAGCAAGTCGAAAGGACCTGTGGAACCTCTATCTCAAGCACCTCGAGCACCTACACTAAACGAGCTCCTCAGTGCACTCAATGTGTTCCGCATGGTGGGACAGCAGTTTAGCCACCATCCTCCTCTCTCCAGTCACCGCCATTCACGGGCCCCCAGAACAAACTTCATGAAAATTTTCAGCGAGGGTGGAACGATGCCAGAAGTAAAAGAGAAATCTATTATATCGTAATATGAGTGGGCAGCAAAGGTAGACAGGCTTGGATTAAAATGGTTGGCAGAGGATCAAGGTGACAGGTTGAGGGCTTAGACATAGATGAGACACATTTCACTGGCAGTTTGAAGTTTAAAATGAGATGAAAACAATACGACAGGGGTAAATGCAAAGGTGGTCTGAGCAGAGAGTTATGTAATAGTTTCCTGCTGGGAAGACAAGTGCTGGTGAGCACTTTTGGAAGTGAAAAAAGTCATACAACCATTACACAAAGCAGTAGAATGCATGTAAGTTGCAATCATGTTTGGGGGTTAGAAAATGCCCTTAACCATATTAATCAGGACTTGTATATTACCTTCCCCTGCTTTAATTACATTTGTATAATACCCAGATTTGGCTGCAGAAAGGGCATCTTTGTATTGTAGGATATGGTTAAAATACAATTCCTGATGAAGAAGAAGTTCAGTTTTCTAATACAGACATTCCAAACAACAGCCTATAGTTTTAAGCTGTCATAGTAATTCAGGTGAATATTAAGAGGAGGAAAGGAATGAAAGAAACGGTCAGAGTTTTTGCGGGGAAAAGTCTGTCCAAAATATCATGAGGACGATCATTGTAATGAGAGACCATGCAGGTCCCCAGGAGCTACTGAGTTGACTTTGATGATGAAAGATTCAAGTTCAGTGGAAAGGCCAGTGATATCAATGTCCTTAATATTACAAAATGAAATTCTGTGAGACAGCTTAGTTTTGAGCAGGGCAAGATTGATACTAAAGCTTATCAGTTTATGAACAGAAATGGGCAATTCGGATGCAGAGTAGTTTGGGGGGTTACACAAAAGCAGCAAATGAGGTCTAAAATATGTCCTTTTGTGTGTATGGGGGGGAATCGATATTTAAGCAATATTACACAAGAGGGAGTATGGCATCAATGAATAAGCATCAGGCATTAGACGTATCATACCCGTAGTTATTATATTTATTGATACCGTACTCGAGTGTAATGTTGCTTTTATACAACAGTTCTACAAGCATAATTTGTTAAATGACAGCAATACCGGATAAATATGATTTGTTTGTTTAACCAGTTATTTTGTGCAGCTGAGAAAAAAAATAGTCCCTTCTAAATGTGCCCAGTAACTGTTGCTTAGCCCCTAAATACATACTGGTCACCTGTTCAGTCGGTACTGCAGAAGGGCCAAGATCAATGCCGTGGCTAGTTAGTATGCTAGCAATTAGGCTTCAGCACACTTCACTCCCTTTTTGTTGGCATTTTCAGATGAAAGAAAGAGTCCATCACCACAAACTTGTGGTTTTCTAATCGAGTCAATAAATTCAACTCTAGCCTGTCTGTTTTGTTTAAACATACCTACAATATGTCACCGGATGTTTAAAAGGACAGGACTTCCAGATCAGAGATTGCTGAGACTGTCTAGCTGCTTTTCAGACAGTGCCTCACTGTGGAAATTAAGGTATCCAACACAGTATTGCAATTCTTAAGTCTGCAGACTTGACAGTAAATTACACTGAAAAAAATAACTAGGGTATTTCTACTTAAAAAAGTTAGTGTCCAGGGTGCCTTCAAATTTTAAGTTGACTGAATTTGAGTTTATTTGTTTTAAACTTTTTAACAAACTTTTTAACAAGCATTATCCATGTGTATATAAAAATCACCCAACAGTATTATTTGTGGGGACACACAACATATGGATGACCAGTAGGTAGTAGCTATTATGATTGGGATTGGTCCATTGATTCAAAGGACCATAGATTCAAATGAGTAAGAAGCTGGTCCAGTAACTGGCTACACACGTCTCACTGTATAAAATCGCCAGCTCCCACCCAAAGGCACAGGACTGACAGGTGTAAACAAACCTAGCTGTCAATGCTGAAGATATATTTCCAACGAGAATGTGTGTTTGTGTAATATCCAGGTGAAGCTGTAGTGCCAGTGGTGGTTCAGACTGGTGCGGGAACCATAGCTGAAAGAGTCCCACTGGGCTCTACAGTTGTTTTGAAGCCACAGGATGCAGTATGGATAACAGAACCAACCAGGAAAGCACAGACCATGCAAACAGTTTACAGAACCCCATGGGAACCAGAGATCCAAGCCAAACGCTGAGGCACCACTGGAACACAACACAGCAAGGTGGTGGAGATAACAATGGCAGTCAAGCAGCAAAAGGTAAAATGATGCACTTAAACTAAGTCAAAAATAAGTAGGCTTTTTTTTTTTTTTTGGAAAATGGTGTTAACCAAACCACTGTCAATTCAGCTATAAGAACAGTACAACCAAAATATCAAAATCAGTGGGGGTAGGAGTCACATCAGTGTGCACTCTCTCTGCTGTACTATAAACTGTCATGATTGGTAATAATGAACAGCTCACATGCAGGGAACGACAACAGAGAAAACACACGATAAACACAGAGAAGCTAAGTAATCAGATTTTATTGATTCAAAAAGGGAGCTTCGTTAATGAAAGACGGCACTCGCCAGAGGAAGACCCAGCCTGTATGGGGAGACGAGAGCAGGTTAGACAAGAAGGGAGACTGATAAGATAGAAATAGGACCACACTTACGCTGGATATGCAGAGAGCCCGGAAGAGGAACCCAGCACAAATGGCGAACCATGAGAGGATGCTGGTAGGCAGGAGTAGAGCTGGGTGAGGTGTCTGACTGGGTGAAATAGCCAGCTGAACTGGTGATGATGATGATGATGATGGGGCAGGTGAGTCCACAACGAACCCCGGAGACGCACCACGAAGATGGTAGCAACCTGAAAGAGGAAAAGAGAAGAGGAATTAATTTTGTTCCTCTGAGAAGGAATATAAACTTTCTTGCTTCTTTAGAGGTAGTATATCCAATGAGCCAGCACTGAAGCATTCACATGATGGTCCTTTTATGCGCTGGCAAGGCAGAGGCAGCAGGTACATCTAATCACGCAGGTGTGGTGATTGCCTGCGGAGCCGGGGAAAGTCTATCAGAAAGGGAGGGGGAGAGTGCGTTCATTTGACCATGACATAAACACTCCTTTTCCGCTCATGTTTTTTTGTGCCCTGTTTTTTCAGATTTTGCTTTAATTGTCCATATGTTTTCTGTACATTACTTTATTTCTAATCATGCATTGGGTAGCAAGTGGAGGCAGATGTTGATACTCTCAAGACACAACTTCAGTTTGACTCTGTTCCAAAATTATTAGGGTTTCAAGAAGCTGTGCTGCCCAACTGGGGACCAGCCCACACCAGGGCATACCCCCCTACCGAGCACCAGACACATGCCCTCCCGCAGAGCCACCAGGCACCCACGCCCAGGTGAGGAGACAGCAAGTAGAGGGGAGCCACAGGGGAAGCCCCCCCGTCCCTAGTGCCGGAAGTGACCCACGATGTCAGAAGGTACCACACCTGTCTGTCTGGCATCCCCTGACCAACAAACACACACTCACTCACTCACACCCACACTCAAATCCATGTTCCCTGCCCAACCCATCATTCATCCATTCATGCAACCCTGCAGACATATATCCCAAGGCACCACACAGCAGACTGGTAGTGCCCCAGGGATGACACCAACACCACATCCCAAGCCCCAAGCCCATGGCAGAAGGAGGCAGCAGTGGTGGAGGAAGACCCCCAATTTCCCTCCCCTCCAGTGTATGAATTGTGATGAGTGAGTACAAGTGTATGTTATGTGGTGAAATTGAATGCATGTGAATGTTCTACTACAGTGCAATTAAAAAAAGAGGGAGAGGTGGAGGGAGATTGGAGCGCTGCTGCTCGCAGCAGTGAGGAGTCCCATCACCCCCCACCAAGCCCTCAGTGTCTATGGTGTAATTAAAATTGAAGTGAGGGTGGCTATGCAGCACAGACCTACTCCACCGACATCCCACCCCACAGCACTCCCCCACCCCAAAACCCTAGGTGTATCAAATAAGATGTGAATAAAGCTGATAGATTATCATTTTGATCTGAGGGGAAGGTTGCTGTTCATCAAATATCATGTGTGCAAGTGGTTTGGATTGAGATTTTTTAGACAGAAATTAAATAACAGCCATAGTAGCAGAAATACTCCCAAAGTGAAAAAGGAGAAAACTCAGAAAACAAAATTACAAAATCAAAAACACGTAGTTTTTGCTTTCATATGTAGATACATATTCACTAAATGTTTTGATTACATGTAAAGATAAGATAGGATGGCACATAAAATTGTTTCATCTTATGTTATCTAAAACAGTAGGCAGAAGTTCAGGCTTGGTCAGACTGTATTTGTTCCAGCTAGTACTTTTAAGGCCTACTGTACAATATCAATTATATTAGCAATCTCTACTGTATATAGGGTAGGGTAATAGAAATATGCAAATTTATCTATTATTGGTCCCCGTCTTTTCCTTGACCTATTTTTTGCATCTGGAAGCATCTCCCAGATGTCAGTACCATAATGAGAGAAGTTATTCAGCAGAGGGTGTAGATAGACAGACAGACAGACAGACAGACAGACAGATAGACAGATAGATAGATAGATAGATAGATAGATAGATAGATAGATAGATAGATAGATAGATAGATAGATAGATAGATAGATAGATAGATAGATGTACTTTATTGATCCCAAACTGGGAAAGTGCATTGTAACAGCAGCATGACACAGTACAACACACAAAGGGCCCTAAGGTGCAGGGTGAAATGAGAGTTACCAATAAGACTGTAAGGTTCAGTATGGCAGCATTGTTATGACCAAAATTCAACATTAGAGTGAGTTATTGTACAGTGAAATGGCATATGGCAGAAAAGATTTCCTGTACCTCGCCGTTCGGCAGCGAAGCTGTAGCAGTCTGCTGGAGAAAGTGCTCTGCTGTCTGCCCAGTGTGTGGTGGAGGGGGTGATCAGGATTGTCTATGATGAATCATAGTTTGTTCAGTGTCCTCCTCTCCACCACAGACTCAAAGGCCTCCATCTTGAGATCAATCAGAGCCAGCCTTCTTGATAAACTTGTCAAGTCTGTTGGTGTCACTCACTCTGATACTGCTACCCCAGCAAACTGCAACAAAGAAGATGGTGCTGGCAATGGCGGTCTGGTAGAAAAGCACCGGCATCTCGCTGCACACATTGAAGGATCTCAACTTCCTCAGAAAGTAGAGTCTGCTCATCCCCTTCTTGTACACAGCATGGGTGTTAGACTTCCAGTCCAATCCATTGCTGATAACGACACCCAGGTATTTGTAGTCCTCCACTACCCCTACATCCTCCCCCCAATCCACAATGGCTGTGAAGGAATCCTCTTCTTCCTGAAGTCAATCACCATCTCTCTGGTCTTGCAGACGTTCAGCCTCTGGTGATTCTGCTCAGTCCAGTCCACAAATCTGTCTACCAGTGCCCTATACTTCCCCTCCTCTCCCCTTCTTATACACCCAACAACAGCTGAGTCATCAGCAAATTCCTGCAGATGGCATGAAGTTGTCCTGAAAGTCATTGGTATGTAAGGTGAAGAAAAAAGGAGAAAGCACCATCCCCTGTGGAGCTCCTGCATCACTCACCACCACATCAGACAAAACACTGCCCAGCTAGAAAAACTGTGGCCTGCCTGTTAGATAGTCAGTAATCCAGAAGATCACAGAGCTGTCGACCTCCATCACCCACAGCCTCTCACCCAGTAGCAGTGGCTGAATGGTGTTAAATGCACTGGAGAAAACAAACAATATGATTCTCACTGTGTCTCCTCCTCCATCCAGGTGCAAATGAGCTCGTTGCCGCAGGTAGATGACAGTGTCTTCAACTTCTAAATGGGGCTGATATGTAAACTGCAGAGGGTCCAGCCACGTCTTCACCTGCGGCCTCAGATGGGCTGAGACAAGTCTCTCCATGATCTTCATCACCTGAGATGTGAGGGCAACTGGTCGATAGTGGTTCAGGTCCGATGGAAATGACTTCTTGGGGACAGGAACCAAGCAGTATGTCTTGCACAGCACCAGTACTCTCTCCAGCTTCAGGGTTAGGTTGTACAGGTGTTTCAGTACCGGAGCTATTGGCACAGGTCTTAAGGATCCAGGCGGAGATGCCATCAGGATCTGTCCCCTTCCGCTGGTGAAGTCTTCCCAGCTGTTTCCTCACCTGGCCTGTAGTCACAGTGATGTGGTGGTTGGTGGTGATGTCTTCAGTGGAGAGAAGGGGGGATGAGGGGGGAGAGAGGTGCTGCACAGAGGAGTGAGCGGGGAGGAGTGTGTGGGGGTCTGACTGTGTTGTGGGGGTGACAGACAGTGAGTTGAACCTATTAAAAAACAGATTCAGCTCATTAGCTCTCTCATGGCTCTCCAATGTCTGTCTGTCTCTCCCCTTACATCCGGTGATGTTTTTTATTCCAGTCCACAGCTCTCTTATGTTTTTCTACTGGAGTTTATCCTCTAACTTCCTCCTGTAGTTGTCTTTACACCTCCTCAGCATCACTCTCGGTTCACACTACACTGTCCTCAGTTCCTCCCTGTCTCCAAACCTAAAAACCCTCTTCTTCTTGTTAAGAAGTGCTTTCAGGTCACTGGTAATCCATGGTTTGTTGTTGGAGAAACAGTGCACGGTTTGCGCTGGCATGTTGTGTTTTCACAGAATCTGATGTATACTGTGATGCAGTCAGTCATGTTGTCTATGCCCCTCCCCGATGGCCCACGGAGTCCATCCCAGTCTGTCGTCTCAACACAGTCTTGTAGTGCATCAGCAGTACCTTTGCCTAAAATGTACTTTTGCCTAAAATAAATTTGATAGAACAGTAATATCATTGTGGGATTGAATCAACTGGGGACCACTGATCCGCCAATGTTTCCTCTATGATGTCTATGATACAGTAACATGATGAGGTACCTGGTAAACAGCTATTCGGGGTCCTGCATTTGGACACTGTATACAAAATATCCTGGACAGGTGGTGAGAAGTGGTTCATCATAATCTTTCCTGGACAACAAATAACAAAAAAAGGTGGAAAATGATACTAGTGTGCCTTGTCTTTTTAATGCAAAGAATCCTTTACTATTTTTATTTTATATACTTTATTAATCCCTGAGGGAAATTACAGAGCATCCACGGTACGGTGCCAATCCCTTCACCATTCACACACACATTCACACCTAGTGCCACTTTAGAGTCTCCAGTTAACCTAACTTGCACATTTTTGGCCTGTGAGAGGAAACTGGAGTACCTGGGGTAAACCCACACAGACACAGGGAGAGCATGCATACTCCACACAGAAGGGTCATTGACGGTCAGGGGGTGGGATTGATCCCGTGACCTTCTCACTGTGTTGCCATAGTGCTAACCAATTCAATTCAATTCAATTCAATTCAACTTTATTTATATAGCGCCATTTCACAACAACAGTCATCTCATAGCACTATCAACTGTAGGGAGGACCCCCACAGTTGCAGAAAGACCCCAGCAATCAGGCGATCCCCTGTGAGCAAGCACTTGGCGACGGTGGAGAGGAAAAACTCCCTTTTAACAGGAAGAAACCTCCAGCAGAACCAGGCTCAGGGAGGGGCAGTCATCTGCTGCGACTGGCTGGGGGGTGAGGGGACAGAGAAGAAGAAAAGAACAGACATGTAGAGAGCAAACAGCACGATGGGGACTCAATCTATGGGAGAGAACAAACAAATGTTAATGACCAGCAAAAAAAAAAATATTTCATAGAGAGTGAGGAAAGGAGTGAGGCCCAGTGCATTACTGGAGGTCCCCCGGCTGACTAAACCTATTAGCAGCATAACTAAGGGAGGGTTCAGAAACACATGATCCCTCCCTAATTGTAGGCTATATCAAAAAGGTAGGTTTTAGCCCTATTCTTAAAAACAGAGATCGAGTCTGACTCCCGAATCCAGATTGGCAGCTGATTCCACAGGAGAGGAGCTTGATAACTGAAGGCTCTGCCTCCCATTGTACTTTTGGAGAATCTAGGTATTACAAGTAAACCTGCATTTTGGGAGCGTAGTGCTCTGTTAGGATGATACGGTAGTATCAGATCTTTTAAATAAAAAGGAGCCTGATTGTTTAGAGCTTTGTAAGTAAGAAGAAGGATTTTAAACTTAATTCTAAACTCTATGGGAAGCCAATGAAGGGAGGCCAGAACCGGAGAGATATGATCTCTCTTTCTAGTACCTGTTAAAACTCTTGCTGCAGCATTTTGGATCAGCTGAAGACTTTTTAAAGATGTTTTAGGACAGCCTGATAATAAAGAATTACAATAATCTAATCTCGAGCTAACACTAACCACTGCTCCACCGAGCTGCAACTTGCAATCTGAATTTTTTTTTGCATGATTAAAAAAATATATAGCTCTGTCTTTACTCTCTGTAATACTGTGTTGCATTCAGAAAACATAACTTATTTTAGCTTTTTAAAATTAAGCAAGACACTCTTTCACAGTGAGACACTCATTTAATTGGTCAGTGATATTTCATAGGAGGAGGAGTTCAAAACTGTCAAAGTCACAAGGCTCTTTAAAAGATATACATCACTGTTGGCCCTGCCAGATGATAAGGTGTCATATAGTGATGATGAAGTGGAAAAAAAAATAGATAATCAGTTTGTTCAACTGCTTGGCTAAAGAAATTAGCAGGAACATGTGCCCCTGAAATGGCAAAAAAGAAGGAACTGTCACCCCTAATCATCATAAACCCCTCCAAATCATGTTGCACAACTGAATAAAATACTTTTGACACACCAATGCTCAGCATAAATGCATTTTTTTTCCTGAGAATATGCAGCTTTCCTTTTTCTCAGCTTACTGCATGTACTGTATTTGTAAAATCGTTTTTTTATCTTATACTTTTTGCATCTTAAATTTTTTTCTCAGAATTTTTTTTCTTTTTTGTAAACTGAATTATTTTTCTTGTAAATGTGCCACTTTCTCCCCATGAATTTGTAACTTTTTTCTAGTAAATTTGACTTTTTGTGAATTTGCAAGTTCTTGTAAATTTGCAGCTTTCCCCCCAATAAGTGTACTTTTTTCTAATAAATGTATTTAATAAAATGTTGTGTTTATTGTCCCCCCCACCCGTCCCCAATGTGCACCTTTCAAAAAAGTTTGCGTGCCACTGCCGTAGAGAGTTAAAGATTAAATAACCTATCTCTAATCCAACAGATAAAGAAAAAAAATTGATGTGCACACCGTGTTTGTTCTGTCATTCCATGCCCTTGAAGTTAACCATCCTCATACATCATTTTTGGTCTGTGGGTTTACAAGAACACTTCAATAAAGAATATCTAACCACATCAGCCATAATAATCTAGAGCAATGAAGCCTGTGTCTTACTGTATGACAGATTGATCTTTGGACTAGATAAGATAAGATAAGATAAGATAAGCCTTTATTAGTCCCACAATGGGGAAATTCCAGGATTGCAACAGCACAGGGACAGCAACACTCAGAGCAACAATCAGAAGGCAAGAAAAAACAACATCTAGCAAACATATGTCCATATTACTATAAATGTATATATATAGACAAACAGTGCAGAGCATTATGGCTGGTGGATGTGCAGCAGAAAGTCTAAGCTCTCTCTCCGCGGATGCAGCGGGCCAGCTGGAAGTCTTTGGGCATGATGGTGACCCCCTTAGCGAAGAAGAGACCACCAGGTGGGTCTCGCTGGTCTCCTGCAGAGCCATGACGGCGAAACTCAGGAAACGCAGGACGGTCTTGAAGTCCTGAGCGATCTCCCTCACCAGGCGCTGGACGGGCAGCTTACGGATGAGCAGCTCCGTGGATTTCTGGTAGCGACGGATCTCTCTCAGAGCCACGGACCTGTGACGGCGAGGCCTCTTCACTCTGCCGGTGGCCAGAGCGCCTCTCCGAGCAGCCCTGGTGGCTAGCTGTCTCCTGGGGGGCTTCTTCCTCCAGTAGATTTTACGGGCGGTCTGCTTGGTTCTTGCCATCGCTCTTTATTATTCTGTCTTATATTTCTTTCAGATGCAACGCTAGTGCTGAGTAAGCACAGCCACCAAGATGCTGTCATGTATAAATACCTTTCAGATAACTAAAGATTGGTGTGGTTTTTATTTGCCATTTTAAAAAGGGCATTCGGGACGCATAGGTTAAGATCCCCACTCTGTCATTTTTCTATGCACACCACAGGAAAGAGCTTATTTACAATGTCAAGTTCTAACCTGTGAAGTCAAGCTTAAAATTAAAAAGTCAGACAGAAATGAAGATGAGATCCACAGAAATGGCAGAACTGGAGACAAATTGGTGAGGGAGATGCTTAATGTAACTGTGAAATGACAATTTTTAAAATTAAGGCAGTGAGCAAATAAACAGCAGGTTCTGTTTCTCAATAGAAAGATGTAAATTATTATGGATGTTGTTGACAGCTTGTGTCAGGTCAGGCATTGGTTTGCTTGCTACCGGATAACCATGAAAACCGGTACTACCTGTCTCATGGGTCGGGCCGTCAGCAACTCAACCGGTAACCCTGCCAGTTTTACCCTGGGGGGTGACATAAACTTCCTCCGCTTGCCAATGGAGTTTGTTAACCTGTTCATCAGTAGCATTACCTATTTCGGACTGTCTTCAGGGAACACTTTGCATTTTGATTCTTTGTTTAACAAACTCACACTTCACCTGCATTTGGGCTTGTGTCCTTCATTTGTTCGTTGCGCTAAGACGCACGAACATGACAGTACATCGCCACCAGTGAAGAGCCCAGCGGTGAAGGTGTGTGTTTTTTTTTTCATCTATCCGTGTTTGTTTTCAGAATCAGAATAAGTCAGAATAAAGTTTATAAAGTTCACCCATCTGAGTAGACGTTATGGATCCCTGGAGGGACAAGGAGCTGCGTGCACTGGCTCTCCTGGCAGACGCCTTCCCATTGACCCAGGGGTCATGCACCCCGGAGGATGTTCAAGAAGCTCGGTGCCTCACAGTGGAGGCGATGAATTTGTGTTCCGACCTCTGGCTTTTTCCGAAGGCTGCTGACATTCTGCATGCCATCTACTCCCTGCCTTATGAGGAGCCTGGGAGGGAATCTCCAGCGCTGGTGCCGTCGCCATCTACGAAGATGCATTCACAACAGAAGAAGCCTTCCTTTTCCCATAACTCTCCCGCTCCAGCCCCGCCTCTGTCTCCAGAGCCGGGTTCCGCTCTATCCACAGAGGAAATGGAAGAACGCAGATTGGTGTTGCTGGTGGAGACCGAGCTTCTCCTGGAGGTGAAGCCATGGCTCCTCCTGGAGTTCGCGTTGGAATTTGAATTCTCTGAGGGAACCGGAGCTCCTACCCGAAGTCAAGCACGCTCTCCCCTTGGAATCTTCTGTTCCTCCACGACACCGCTGCTCCCGGAGGTCACGCCCAAAGAATTCTTCCATCACCCAGCCAGCAAACCCTCTCTCACCGGAGGAGGAGAAACCCACAGCAGAGCCATTCTTTCCTCCTGCTGCCTTGCCTGCAGCCACCTCCTCCTCAGCTTTTACATCCGCCAAGGTGGAGGGGGCAGTTTTTCCTCTGGCTTCATCCACCTCTGTGCCTGTTTGGGAGGCCTCTCCACTACTTAAAGAGGAGCCCAGGCCCATGTGGGACATGGAGAGGGATGAAGATGCACCAGACACCGCTGGAAACACCGAGAACCAGGAAAACAGGCAAGTTCTTTCTCCTTCTATCCCTATTATTGATGAACAATTTTGCCTGTTCCCTGGCCAAGAGACTCAGGGTTCATAGTACCCTGAGTTCTCTGCACCAGCGGCATGTTATAACCCCTCACCAGTCCTCTCCGTGTCCTCTCTGTGTGCTCCTGAGAGTTCGCCAGCCCCAGAACCTAGCCACCAGAGGGGGGAGGAACCAGAGGCCCTGGAAGATCCTGTCCCAGTGTTGGCAAAGAGGCAGTTTCCAGCCGCCACGCCAGATGAGCCACCAGCGTGAGAGACAGCGTCTGGGGGCCTTGAGACTGCTACCACCATCATGCCTGTTGCGGGGGCTGCCGCAGCAGAGTCACCCATCGAGCCTGACCTGCAGCAGACCAGGCCCAAGACGTTGTCATCAGGATTGACGGAGTCCTGGACGGCAATGGAGCTTGGGTGCAGGCAAGTAATCTCTCTTGTTTTTGTCATGTCTGTTTTAGAGAGATCTTGTCTGGCTCTTGGTGAGGAGAGTCGGGTACAGCCCTCAGCTGCATCTGAACTCACCTCTCTGGGCTCTGCCGCTGCCAGCGACCCTAACCAACTTCCTTCTCCTGTCACTCCTGAGCTTCCTCCTAGAATTGCCAGAGAGTATCCACCACTGCCAGGGGCCTCTGCAGATGACAACGGGAGTCCAGCCTTCCCAATGGAGGTCAGCGTGAGGGTTCAGTGAGGGTGAGGGTGAGGGTGAGGGTGAGGGTACAGTGGGGCAAAAAAGTATTTAGTCAGCCACCAATTGTGCACGTTCTCCCACTAAAAAGATGAGAGAGGTCTCCAATTTTCATCATAGGTATACCTCAACTATGAGAGACAAAATGAGGGAAAAAAATCCAGAAAATCACATTGTCTGATTTTTAATGAATTTATTTGCAAATTATGGTGGCAAATAAGGTATTTGGTCAATAACAAAAGTTCATCTCAATACTTTGTTATATACCCTTTGTTGGCAATGACAGAGGTCAAACGTTTTCTGTAAGACTTCACAAGGTTTTCACACACTGTTGCTGGTATTTTGGCCCATTCCTCCATGCAGATTTCCTCTAGAGCAGTGATGTTTTGGGGCTGTCGCTGGGCAACACCGACTTTCAACTCCCTCCAAAGATTTTCTATGGGGTTGAGATCTGGAGACTGGCTAGGCCACTCCAGGACCTTGAAATGCTTCTTACGAAGCCACACCTTCATTGCCCGGGCGGTGTGTTTGGGATCATTGTCATTCTGAAAGACCCAGCCACGTTTCATCTTCAATGTCCTTGCTGATGGAAGGAGGTTTTCACTCAAAATCTCACGATACATGGCCCCATTCATTCTTTCCTTTACACGGATCAGTCGTCCTGGTCCCTTTGCAGAAAAACAGCCCCAAAGCATAATGTTTCCACCCCCATGCTTCACAGTAGGTATGGTGTTCTTTGGCTGCAACTCAGCATTCTTTCTCCTCCAAACACGACAAGTTGAGTTTTTACCAAAAAGTTCTATTTTGGTTTCATCTGACCATATGACATTCTCCCAATCCTCTTCTGGATCATCCAAATGCTCTCTAGCAAACTTCAGACGGGCCTGGACATGTACTGGCTTAAGCAGGGGGACACGTCTGGCACTGCAGGATTTGAGTCCCTGGCGGCGTAATGTGTTAATGATGGTAGCCTTTGTTACTTTGGTCCCAGCTCTCTGCAGGTCATTCACTAGGTCCCCCCATGTGGTTCTGGGATTTTTGCTCACCGTTCTCGTGATCATTTTGACCCCACGGGGTGAGATCTTGCGTGGAGCCTCAGATGAAGGGAGATTATCAGTGGTCTTGTATGTCTTCCATTTTCTAATAATTGCTCCCACAGTTGATTTCTTCACACCAAGCTGCTTACCTATTGCAGATTCAGTCTTCCCAGCCTAGTGCAGGTCTACAATTTTGTTTCTGGTGTCCTTTGACAGCTCTTTGGTCTTGGCCATAGTGGAGTTTGGAGTCTGACTGTTTGAGGTTGTGGACAGGTGTCTTTTATACCGATAACGAGTTCAAACAGGTTTCATTAATACAGGTAACGAGTGGAGGACAGAGGAGCCTCTTAAAGAAGAAGTTACAGGTCTGTGAGAGCCAGAAATCTTGCTTGTTTGTAGGTGACCAAATACTTATTTTACCAAGGAATTTACCAATTAATTCATTAAAAATCCTTCAATGTGATTTTCTGGATTTTTTTTTCTCATTTTGTCTCTCATAGTTGAGGTATACCTATGATGGAAATTGGAGACCTCTCTCATCTTTTTAAGTGGGAGAACTAGCACAATTGGTGGCTGACTAAATACGTTTTTGCCCCACTGTAAATGTTTGGTAGTGGTCGGGGAGGCCATTGGTGAGGACTGGCAGCCACATTTCCATCAGTCTGCCCCAGGGCAGCTGTGGCTATAGTAGTAACTTACCACTGTCTGTGGAGTGAATGAATAACATATCCATTGTAAAATGTCTTTGAGTGTCCATGAAAAGTGCTATATAAATCTGATGCATTATTAAACTAAATCTTTGCATTATCTGAATTTCCCTTGTTTTTAGGGTTCCAAGCAGCTATGCTGTGGGAAGACTATTGTTTTTGTTCTGATTCTTCTGCTTTTTCTTCTTCTTCTTCTTCTTCTTCTTCTTCTTCTTCTTCTTCTTCTTCTTCTTATTATTATTATTATTATTATTATTATTATTATTATTATTATTATTATTTTTCTCCACTGGAGAGTACATGGGGGCAAAAAAAGTAATACGCAGAACCATGAAATTTTACAGTTACAATTTTACACTCACTACTCAGAAACAAAAAATCAAGGCACTGGATCCATAGATGAAGCTATAGTAAACTGTTTTAGATTTTTGTCAAAATCTCAAGAATGGCTGGGTTTAGACTAAAAATTCTTTCATTAGTCTATTCTCTGAAACCTTCCACAGCTTTTCTCCATAGGTCTTATGCTCTAAAAATGAAGTTTTCTGCACCATATTTTCAAAAATATGCAAGTGAACTCAAAAGGAACTCCCCCTAGGCTATTCATCCAAATTTCTTGAAATTAAGCAGAGATCATCTACAGACATTGATAATGAAAAGTTGTTCAAATTATCCAAAAATATCTATCCGTTTTGATTTCCTAGGCCAATCAAGTTGTACAGTTTCTCTTTGGCATGTAGTTTTGGGTTGAACTCCCTGTGATTCAAACAGTATACCGTTTTCTTTTTTATACCGTTGTGGAGGCCATAGTTGTAACCTATGTGACTCACATGTGGCTGGCTGAATTCAGCCAAGAGAGACTTTGAGCTAGCCATGTGTATTGACTTCACACCTCAAGAGGAAGACGTGTCTGCACCCCCTGGGGACTCAGGAGAGAGGAGAAGATTACCCGGCCTGACCTTTGGGGGTTAGAGAGGAGAACAGAAGGACTCTGGGTGTTCTATTACAGATGAAAGGATGTAGCTGAGTATTGAGACTTTTGTGTGATGTATTGTTAGAGATGAGTGTATAAATGTATGTGTGTGACTGCGTCCTGTCTCTTTTCACTCCGATCGAGAGAGGACGTAGGATGAATGAGAATTAAAGCAGATACTGGAAAAATCATCCAGTCTCCTCAATTCTTGACTCCTACAATTGGTGACCTACGCATGAATCTGAGCATGCCGAGGCTGGAGGACAGCCTCGTGATCGATATGGAAGAGCTGGGAGACAGCCGCTCAGACCTGGATTCACCGGGGAATGCCAGCAGGGGCACAAGACTGATTAAGCTCCCCGAGTTCTGGCAAAGCGACCCGCACTCGTTGTTCCAGCATGTGGAGTCACGGTTCCTGCTCGGGGGAGTTTCAGCGGATGACATTAAATTCCATGTCATCGCGACGCTCGACAGCCGCACAGCTCGGTGTGTGCGGAGCCTGGTGCAGCAACCACCTGCTGTCGGCAAATATGACGAGCTGAAAGCCACCCTCATCAGGAGCTTCGTGCCGTCGTCTGAGGCAAGAGCCAGGCAGCTACTGGACCTGCGCGACAGAGGTGGACGCAGGCCGACTGTCCTCATGGAGGACATGCTACAAATGATCGGGACGGACAACGACGCATTCCTTTTCAAAAATATTGTCCTGAGAACCCTCCCAGCGCACACGAGAGGTTCCTTGTCCAGCAGGAGATGTGTGACCCAGCAGGACTTCCGCGACCTGGCCCAAGGGGCGGAGCGGCTCCTCAACGCCTGCGAGGAACAAGAGGCTTCCGTGGCAGCGGCAGACCTCGGCGCGGCGGCCGGGGGCAGTGTGGAGCCAGAGACGGCAGTGACCACCTCAGTGGCGACAGCAGCGGCGAGATTCCGTGGCAGGGGAGATGACGGCCTCTGTTTTTACCATCGACGTTTCGCTGGGAAGGCGCACAAATGCATCCCGCCCTGCAAGTTCAAAAAGGCAGGGAAACGACCGGGCCGGGAGCCGTTAGCAGCTTCCACTCTCGGCGAACGGAACAAGCTGCTTTATCTTACAGACGCGGGCTCAGGGCGGCAATTCCTAGTGGACACCGGAGCCCAGAAGAGCTTCATCACTGCCACCTATGCTGATCGGGTCGCGGGACCCCGCGGAGACGGAGCGACAGCGGCCAACGGCTCCAGCATCAAGACGTACGGAGAGAGAACCTTGTCTCTGTCCTTCCACGGCCGCATATGAGTGGAATTTCATCGTGGCGGCAGTGAGCTTCAATATGTTAGGTGCTGATTTTCTGTGTTCACATGGTTTGTTAGTTGATCTGGCCAACAAATGACTAGTAACACTAGTAACTAGTAACTAGTAGACGACTAGTCTTTCTGTTCTATCCCTTGTGCAGCTCGGGTGTGCCCGCCGCCAGTTCAGACCAACGTCGCCACAGCAGGTGGTAAGTTTCACAGCCTTCTACACCAGTTCCCAGCACTCACAGTTCCTACTTTTTCAGCTAAGGTGGCGAAGCACGGGGTGGAGCACTTTATTACCACGAGTGACCCACCCGTTTTTGCGAAGGCTCGGCGCTTGGATGCAGCTAAACTCTCCATTGCGCGCGAAGAGTTCGCCAACCTGGAAAGGTTGGGCATAATTCGCCGCTCGAAGTCCGCTTGGGCTTCCCCCCTCCACATGGTACCTAAAGCTGACGGCTCATGGAGACCTTGTGGCGATTACCACAGGTTGAACAATGCCACAGTGCAGGACCGGTACCCGATTCCGCATATCCAGGACTTTTCATTGCATTTGGCGAAGGCGCAAATTTTTTTCTAAAATAGACCTGGTCCGCGGTTATCACCAAGTCCCGGTCCGACCAGAGGACATCCCCAAAACAGCCGTAATAACCCCGTTCGGGCTTTTTGAGTTTTTACGAATGCCTTTTGGCCTTAAAGGCGCCACACAAACCTTCCAACGGATGATGGATGCAGTGTTGCGCGACCTTTCTTTCGTTTTTGTCTATTTAAACGACATTTTGGTAGCCAGCACCTCCGAGGAGGAACACGCAAAACACCTCACGACAGTTTTTCAGAGGTTAGGAGAGCATGGGTTGATAATCAACCTGGCCAAGTGCCATTTTGGCGTGGCACAAATCGATTTTTTAGGGCACCGTGTTTCCTCGGAGGGAGCAGTTCCTCTGCCGGCCAAAGTACGCGCGGTGGCAGATTTTCCCCAGCCTCGAACGGTAAAGGCGTTGCAAGAATTTTTGGGGATGGTAAATTTTTATAACCGTTTCATACCCCACGCAGCGCAGCTTATGCAGCCCTTGTACACCGCGCTCAAAAAGCAGAAGCCCTCCCATGTGATTGAGTGGTCCCCGGAGCGGGAGCGCGCATTCACAGAGGTTAAACGGGCACTGGCAAACGCGGCACTGTTGGCCCACCCAGGCCCGGCAGCCCACATAGCGCTAACCACGGACGCATCAGATGTGGCCATAGGGGCCGTAGTGGAACAGCAGGTTGCCGGGGTTTGGCAACCACTCGCATTCTTCAGCAGATCCCTACACGAGGCTGAGCGAAAATACAGCGCGTTTGACAGGGAGCTGCTGGCGCTCCACTTGGCTATTCGCCATTTCCAGTTCTGGTTGGAAGGGCGGCGTTTCACCGGGTTTGTCGACCACAAACCGCTCACTTTTGCGATGTCCAAAACTTCAGAACCGTGGTCAGGGCGGCAACAGAGACAGCTGGCCGCAATTTCTGAATTTACCACCGATATTCAGCACGTAGCCGGTAAAATCAATGTGGTGGCAGACTGTCTGTCACGCGCAGTAACAGCACCCATCCGCGCGGAAACGAATTGCGCGGCCGCTTACCCAGAGCGCGGTAACAGCGTGGACACGCGCACGGCTCCGGTCCACGTGGGAATAGATTATGCAGCCATGGCGGCGGAGCAGAGCGAGGACGCGGACGTGCGCGCGCTCCTGTCTGGACCAACAGGGTTAAGGCTGGAACGCAGAAATCTACAAACTGGTTTCCCCCCGCTTATTTCAATTCAATTCAATTCAATTCAACTTTATTTATATAGCGCCATTTCACAACAACAGTCATCTCATAGCACTATCAACTGTAGGGAGGACCCCCACAGTTGCAGAAAGACCCCAGCAATCAGGCGATCCCCTGTGAGCAAGCACTTGGCGACGGTGGAGAGGAAAAACTCCCTTTTAACAGGAAGAAACCTCCAGCAGAACCAGGCTCAGGGAGGGGCAGTCATCTGCTGCGACTGGCTGGGGGGTGAGGGGACAGAGAAGAAGAAAAGAACAGACATGTAGAGAGCAAACAGCACGATGGGGACTGACCCAACCTTATTTGCGATGTATCCACAGGGCGACCGCGCCCAGTGGTGCCAGCCGCGTGGCGCTGTCGCGTTTTTGATGCTGTGCACTCCCTAGCGCACCCAGGGGTGCGCGCTTCGGTGAAAATGGTGGCGGAGAAGTTTGTTTGGCCGAGCCTGCGCAAGCACGTGAAGGAGTGGGCTAAAACCTGCATGGCTTGTCAGCGGGCTAAAATTCACAGGCACACTAAGGCGCCCTTAGAACCGTTCTACATTCCGGCTAAAAGGTTCGATCATGTGCACGTGGACCTCGTGGGCCCCCTGCCCACTTCACAAGGGTTCATGCATCTCTTGACAATGGTGGACCGAACCACTCGTTGGCCAGAAGTGGTCCCGTTAACATCGACCACTGCGGCAGAGGTGGCACGCGCTTTTTTAACAGCCTGGGTAGCGCGGTTCGGGGTTCCGTCAGATATTACGTCTGATAGGGGACCTCAATTTGCGTCGGAACTGTGGTCAGCAGTGGCCAGCGGCTTAGGAGCGGCGGTACATCGCACGACCACTTACCATCTCCAGGCCAACGGTTTATGCGAGCGTTTTCATAGGTCTTTGAAGGCAGCCCTCAGAGCGTCACTGACGGACACAGATTGGGTAAACAAACTACCATGGGTTTTATTGGGGTTGCGTTCGGCATCCAAAGAGGATCTAGATGCCTCACCAGCAGAATTGGTCTTCGCACAACCGCTCAGGCTGCCAGGCGAGTTTTTACCCAACCACACGGCACCAGGGCCCCCCCCCGATCCGGGGGTCTCTGAATAACACGGGAGCAGAAATGCTCCCGGGCCCCGCTCATCACTCTTTCCCGCATGTGTTCGTGCCCCAGGCTTTACGAGACGCAGAGTTTGTTTTTGTCAGGCACGATGCACAGCGGCATAGTCTCCGCCCACCTTACGACGGTCCATTTCGAGTGCTGGAAACCGGGGAGAAATATTTTGTGCTAGATTTGGGGGGCAGGAGGGAGACGATCAATATCGATAGATTAAAACCTGCTTTTGTGTTGCATAACGAGTCTGTGCGGCCGGCGGGCGTGCCTCGACGCGGCAGGCCTCCGAAGGGGCGGCCCCGGGACCCCCCACGGGGGGCAAATAACCCTTCTCCCCCTCACTCCACAGATGCACAGCAGGACAGCCCAACACAGAGCAGGAGACCTGCATACAGCAGATTCGGGAGAAGATTGAAACCTAAGCTGCATGCAGAATGATGTGTTTTTTGATCAGGTTGTTTAGGTTGCTGTGAGATTCTGTTGGGGGGGTGACGTGCTGTATGACTGTTGTATGACTGTATGTGGGTGCCCAGTCTTTTGCGTGGAAGGGGGGAGTGATGTGGAGGCCATAGTTGTAACCTATGTAACTCACATGTGGCTGGCTGAATTCAGCCAAGAGAGACTTTGAGCTAGCCATGTGTATTGACTTCACACCTCAAGAGGAAGACGTGTCTGCACCCCCTGGGGACTCAGGAGAGAGGAGAAGATTACCCGGCCTGACCTTTGGGGGTTAGAGAGGAGTACAGAAGGACTCTGGGTGTTCTATTACAGATGAAAGGATGTAGCTGAGTATTGAGACTTTTGTGTGATGAATTGTTAGAGATGAGTGTATAAATGTATGTGTGTGACTGCGTCCTGTCTCTTTTCACTCCGATAGAGAGAGGACGTAGGATTAATGAGAATTAAAGCAGATACTGGAAAAATCATCCAGTCTCCTCAATTCTTGACTCCTACACCGTTTTCTTTTGTTGTATCAACAGAGAGGCCCTAGAGGCCCCCCAGTCCTGTCCTGCCAGACATCTCAAAATATTATTTATTTTCTTACATTTTCCTTTAGTTTTTCCAATATGCTGCTTCCAGGTTAGTTTTTCATCAAATACCGAATTACCTGTACTTGCTCTAACTTTTGGCCATAAAGTTTTAAAGAAATTTCTTTGTGACTTTTAGAGAAGCAAATCACTTGTGTCTTTGAGACGAATAATTCAGAAGCCCACCGGTTTGCCTATTGTTCAGCTTGGTTTATTGCTGCCTGCATTTTCCTCTGAATGTACACAAGATTACGTCCCCTTATCCCAGCCCTTCCGAGGCTGTGGAGGGTGAAACTGGGCAACCTGGCAGAACTAAAAACAATATTTGTCACAGGTCTGTAGTGGACCACTCCCAGTTACACAGGGTGAAACTGGACATCCTGGCAGATAAGTACATCTGTCCAAAGGTCTGCGGTGGACTTTTGCCAGTCGGTGCATTGTGACATGCACTACAAAAAGAACAGAGATAAACAAACCTATCATCTGGTCAGTCACTGCAACAGACACTGGAGTCAGTTTGTCTTGGCCTGTCCTTGCCACTGATAATGCCTCTATCTGCCAAGAATGTGCTGCTAGTCCAACAAAGGCTAGCGGTACTCAAATACTGTACTTTGCAAGCAGTTTCATGAAATGGTCAGTCAGAAAGCAACTCTTACCAGCTCGGACGTCGCCCAGGTTAACAAGGTCAGGAGTTCCTGGCAGCGGAGGATGAAGGACAGAGCTGTGTGAAGGAATCTGATCAGACCTAAATGAAACAGTCATTGTCACCCCCGACAGACTGCTATGAAGAGAAGAAGATTATGACTTTGAGGCTGGCTGTATATTTGTATTATATATTTAGCTAAGATGGCGTATTTAGCTAAGATGGCTGCGCATCCACATGCTATGGCTAGACGCTCCGGATAACTCTGCTCGTTTTTGTGTTTTTCTGTCTTTTTTTGTCCTCCGCCATTGCCGGTCCCAAGCCCGGATGGGAAAGTGAGGAGGCTTGGGGTAGGATTAGCAGCTCTGTCCCATAAAAACCCACCACTACAAACACCAATCATGCTAAGTCTGGGCCCTCATGGGCACGGCATCAACCTCATCCCTGGTGACACGCTGGAAGGCGTAATGACAGGGGTCCCCCAAACCTGCAAGGGAGGGGTTCCCCTGATCCCCCACCAGTGCAGCCGCCATCCATTGACATCATCAGAAACCCCATTTGCATGGCCACCTGGAACATCCTGACCCTAAATGAACACAGCCACCCTCAGCTTCTTGCCTCCGAGCTCACCCATCTGAATATCTCCATTGCTGGTCTTCAGGAAGTCAGGTGGACACAGGACAGTGAGACAACAGTGGGTGAATACAAGATCATATGGAGCAGAAATGACACCCACCGCACTCAAGGTGTGACCATTGACATACACCAACAGTATGAGTCTTCCCCCACCACCTGGAAGCCACTGGGTCCCCACTTTCTGTATGCCTGCCTGCAACATTCTTTTGGCTACCTTTCCATCTTCGTGGCCTACTCCCCCACGAACGTCGCCAATGACCAATCCAAGGATGCATTCTACACATAGTTGCTCAACGAACTACGCTGCATTTCCCGTCACAACATCACCATTATCCTAGGGGACATGAACGCCATCATGGGCCCTGACAGGAGCGGCTTGGAACACATTATTGGACCGTTCCCATCTGACGTCACCAACAACTATGGTAACCGCATGCTGCAGGTGTGCACCACACACAATCTGAAAATCCTAGGCACCTGGTTCCAGCATCATTAAATCCACCACACCACCTGGTACTGTAACACTGCTGCTACATCCAAAACCATTGACCACATTTTGGTCAGTGGGCACTGGAGAATTGCCACTGACTGCTGTGTCTACCACAGCTCTGAGCTGGGGTAGACCAACCATCAACATCTCGCTGCCGCTGTTCGCTTGCACCTCTGCTGCAGTGTCCCTCCTGGCCATGCCCTTCGCCGCCACCTAGACAAGAAGTTTTACACTACTCAGTTTTCCCACCGCTACACCATCAAGATCACAAACCACTTTGCTGTCCTTGACCATCCAGAGAGTCTTGAGGATGCCTGGGAGCAGATTATTACCACTCTCATTCTGGCTGCCATAAATGTCCTTGGTGATCGCCGCCAGAGGATTCAGCCATGGATCTATGATGCCTCCCTGGAGCTGGTCAATCGATGCCATAAAGCCAAACTCCAGGGAAGGATGATTACTACAATCTGAATATAGAGAGACGCTGCAGCCTCCAGCACAATGAAGCCGCTTGGCTCCACCCTGCAGCTGTCTCGCAATGCTTTCGGCCGCCTCCAGAGAGTCTGACGGAATGGGAAGATCCGCACCACCACAAAGTTGTGAATCTTTAACACCTGCGTGATCCCCGTCCTCCTTTACGGGTCCGAAATCTGGACCTCTCCACCACAACCACCCACCATCTGGATACATTCCATCGAACCTGCCTCCGTAACATCCTTGGCATCGGATGGTTCCACCACACCACAAACGATGAGGTCTACTGGAGGGCTGGCTGTCCTATCCCCATTTCCACCTTCATCAGAAGAGGGAGGCTGTGGCTTCTCGGTCACGTGGCCAGGCTGGAAGATGGGACACCGGCCAAGCAGGCCCTCTTTGCCAGCACTCGTCTACCATTCCTCCCTTCCCAGGGCTGGCATCACCCGCGAGGTCAGCCCAGACTGTCCTGGATGACCCAGATTGCAATGATAGACCTCTGGCTGACCTCATCACCCTAATCCAAGATTGCCCTGCCTTCAGACGATTGGCCGCAACGGTCCCTTATGTGGCCAGGTGAGAAGTTAAGTAAGTAAGTTTTTGTCCTCCTTCTGTGATAGACTAGTCACCTACAGTTGCGAGGAACTTCTAGGCGTTGGCCACCAACTTAACTCCGACATCCCCAGCGCTTATTCAAGCAATCAATATCACATTCCGGAGGAGAACGCCGCCTTTGGCATGCCGTGGATTGTTATGGGACCGAACAAGGGGCACAGACAAAAGAAGAAACGAGGCTGCAAGACTGGCTTCCAAGTCCAGCTGCACAAACAATGCACCAAACCACCGTTACCTTCAATTTTTCTCACCAACTCCAGGTCCTTCACCAACAAAAAGGAAGAGCTGCAATCAGAGATTGCCTACATTTGCTATGTCAGGGACTGTTGTATTCTGATTGACCCGGTCATGGCTTCACCCACGTATTTCTGACGCCACTGTGGAATGACCTGGCCGAACTACACACCGTTTCTACCGCAATGCCAATTCTGGTAAGGGCAGGGGTTGTGGGATCTGTGTTTATATGCTTCAGACTTGGTATAATAACCGTGTAATAACAGCAGAATAATTCAAAGCCATTGTTCACTGGACTTAGAGGCCATGTCCTTTCTGTGTAGGCCATTTTATCTACCCCACAAGCTAACAGCAGTAATTATAACAGCTGTTTAAATCCCTCCAGACACTAGCGTTAGCTTAGCACTTAGCTACCTCCAGCACATTGTAGGCAGGCAACAGAAAGATCACTCCAATGCAGTTCACATTATTGCAGGGAATTTTAACAAAGCATGCTAAAAGACTGTACTCCCCAAATTCCACCAACATGTTTAGTGTCCAAGAAGAGGCAAAATAACACCGGATCATGTTTACAGCAACATTAAGCATGCCTACAGAGCCACCCCCTCCCTCACCTTGGACAATCAGACCATCTCTCCCTGCTTCTAATACCTGCTTACACTCCCCTGAGGAAGAGTCCCCCCCAAACAAACAAACAAACAAACAATTAAAACCTGGCCTAAAAATGCTCTCCTCCAGCTACAGGACTGCTTTAGCTGCACAGACTAGAACATCTTTGAACAGCAGGACCTGTACTTCTACACCGAGTCTGTCCTCTTCTACATTAAATGCTGTGTAGAAAATGTGACAGTTACCAAACATCCAGGTTTTTCCAAACCAGAAACCCTGGATGACCAGTGAGGCCCAGGCTCTGATCAGAGCCCACAACTCAGCCTTCAGGCAGAGGGATAGCTCTCTGTACAGCACTACCAGAGCCAACCTGAGAAGAGGCATAAAACTTGCTAAGAACACCTACAGGAGGAAGGTGGAGGGCTTCCTCGCAGACAACAACCCCCGACAGATGTGGAGAGGAATCCAGACCCTCACCAACTACAGGGGCCAGTGCCCCCCAACATCAGACAGCAGCGTCACACTGGCAGACGAGCTTAACAGCTTCTTCGCCCGGTTTGAGCACACCTCCCCCCAACCCGTCCCCCCCTTCCCCTGCCCCCCGTCTACAGGTGCATGAGGTGAGGAGGCAACTGAGAGCAGTGAACCCCTGCAGAACTGCGGGTCCTGAAGGCATCCCAGGAGCGGTGGTCAAAGCATGTGCAGACCAGCTGGCAGAGACCCTCACCAAGTTGTTCAGCCTCTCCCTGATGCACGCCATCATCCCCTCCTGCCTCAAGGCCTCCACCATCATCCCCATCCCCACAAAGTCCACAATTGACAGCCACAATGACTACAGCCCCATAGCACTTACATCTGTAGTCATGAAGAGTTTTGGGCAACTGGTGTCCCAGCACATCAGGGACTGTCTTCCCCCCTCCTTCGACTCCCACCAGTTTGCCTACAGGAAGACGCCATGGCCACCACACTCCACAGAGTGCTGAGCCACCTGGAGAACCCAAGAAGCTACATGAGGATGCTCTTTGTGGACTACAGCTCAGCTTTCAACCCCAACATCCTTATCAATAAACTGCACCTCCTCCAGATCTACCCCACCTGCTCCTAGATAAACTTCCTCACCAACCATCCACAACCAGTCAGATTTGTCCCCCACCATTCCTCCATACTGTCTCTCAGCACTGGCTTCCCCCAGGGCTGCATGCTAAGCCCACTACTGTACTCCCTGTACACCTTTGACTGTATTCCAACTCACTCAACCACTGTCATCATGAAGTATGTGGACGATACCACCTTGGTTGGGCTCATCACTGATGATGATGAGAAGGCATACAGGGTGGAGGTAGAGAATCTGCTGCTGTGGTGCCAAGCAAACAACTTGAAAATGAATGTCCAAAAAACCAAAGAACTCATACTGGACTTCAGGAAGAACAGACAGGACCACCCCTCCCTCCTCATACAGTAAATAGCAACCATGTGGAAACCCAGCCCAGCAGTGGCTGCACTTCCTCCAAGTCCTGAGGAAGAACAACCTGAACCAGAAATCAGAATCAGAATCAGAATCAGAAAAAGATTTATTGCCAAGTACATTAACAGGTCACTGATAACATACGAGAGAATTTGACTTGACACAGTAATGAACCTGCATTTCCGTGCCGCGGCGCATCTGCAACGCGCCTGTCAGCAGGAGGGTACAGGTCGCATAAAGATGATACAATAGGAAGGAGCAAAAAAATCATTGATTCAAAATACTGGTTACATATTTAATCAATATTAAGAGTTCAAGGAAAAAAAAAGCTCGATGCACATATATTCGCTACACACAGAATTCACAGGACACAGAAGCTGCTGCTGGCCTTCTACTGCTGCTCAGAGCAGAGGGTGCTCATAGTATACTGTCTGAGTGTGTGGTACGCTGGCTCCACGGCCGAAAACAGGAAGGCTGTGCAGAGGGTCATCAGTACCGCCCAACAAATCATCAGCAGCCCTCTGCCCTCCCCGAAGGACATATTCGGATCCTCCTGTCTCAGAAAGATCAAGGCCATCACATGAGACCCCTCACATCCCACCCACCACCTATTTGACCTGCTCCCCTCTGGACGACGGTTCAAATCAACAAGGTCCCACGCCTCCAGACTAACAAACTGTTTCTTCCCCTGGGCCATCCAAACTGCAAACAGTCAGAGGCCCCATCCCCTTCCCTCCGAACGCTCACATGCACAGAACTGAGACCCTTTTTAATTATAATAACACACCTGTCTTTGCACTCCACACTTTCATGTACATTGACCCATCCGTGAAACCACTACCATTCCTGTGTATATTTTCCATAATCCTTGGGCCATGTTATTCAATCATGCATTCTGCACTGTGCACTCTTATGTACATAGTTCCACCCATGAAGCCACTACCATACCTGTGTATATACCTGTGGGCTATTTTATGTTTATTTCAGGCATATGTTTAATCGTGTGTTCTGTAGCTGTGTTTTATCAAATCCTTCTCTCTTACTTTATTGCGCAGCAACCTGGTGGAGCACCTACAAGTTCATTGTACTGTACAACTGTATAATGACAATAAAGCCTATTCTACTGTGTATGAGGGGTAGGCCCATATAAGTTGTTGCTACTGCCTCCACCCTTTTTGTCCGAAATACAGTTAGGCCCAGAAATATTTGGACAGTGACACAGTCTTCATGATTTGGGCTCTGCATGCCACCACATTGGATTTGAAATCAAACAACTACAACAGAATTGAAGTGCAGACTTTAAGGTTTAATTCAAGGGGTTGAACAAAAATATATGATTAAATATGTAGGAATTGTAGCTATTTCAGGGGCTCAAAAGTAATTGGACAAATAAACATAACCCTAAGTAAAATGTTACTTTTCAATATTTTGTTGAGAATCCTTTGCAGGCAATGACTGCCTGAAGTCTGGAACCCATGGACATCACCAAACGCTGGGTTTCCTCCTTTGTGATGCTTTGCCAGGCCTTTACTGCAGCTGTCTTCAGTTGTTGCTTGTTTGTGGGTCTTTCTGCCTTAAGTTTTGTCTTAAGCAAGAGAAATGCATGCTCGATTGGGTTGAGATCTGGTGATTGACTTGGCCATTGCAGAATATTCCACTTCGTTGCTTTAAAAAACTCCTGGGTTGCTTTTGCAGTATGTTTTGGATCATTGGTGAAGCGCCGTCCAATCAACTTTGCTGCATTTGGCTGAATCTGAGCAAAAAGTACATCCCTGGGTCTGGACGCCATGGCGACTGCAGCTTAACACTGAAGCTCTCAGACCCAATCCAGGATAACACCTTGAAAATCAAACTTAACGGATTTTTGGAGGAGTGAAAATCAAAAGACAAAATCATCATGTCTAAAGGAAAACAGAAGAAACTGAAATTCTCCAGGCCAGGACACGTATCGGCCGGAGAATCTGAACTGGAAGATCTCCGTTCAGAAGACGAGGAACTGGTGATAGCTAACAAAAGGGTTAGCCTGAAATCACTATTTGAGGAGCTACGACGATTTCGCCGAGAAGTTACGGCCGAATTTCGGGAATTCAGAGAAGAATTGAAAAGGACAAACAGCAGAGTGGACCAGGCCGAGAACCGAATCTTGGAAACAGAGGATCGAATAAAAGTGCTCGAAGATTCTGTGCTAGACCTACGCAAAAGACAAGCAGCTATAGAGGCTAAGCTAACCGACCAAGAAGGAAAACAAAGAAGAGACAACATAAGAATTCATGGTCTGATAGAAGGAACCGAAAATGGTTTTAACTCAATGGCAGAATGCGTGGAATCCTTACTAAGAGAGAAATTGGATATTCCACAAACCACCGACTTGAAGATAGAAAAGGCACATCGTTCATTAGCCGCTAGGCCGGCGGCGGAATCGCCCCCACATTCGGTGTTGGTAAGATTTTCCAATTTCAAAATAAAACAAGAGGTTGTAAGACTGGCCTGGCAGAAAAAAGGATTTATGCACCAGGAGAGAAAAGTCTACGTGGAACACGATTACGCCCCGGAGGTCCTTAAAAAGCGCAGGGAATACAATGACGCGAAAAAGGTGTTAAGAGAGAAGAAATTGCGCTTTCAGACACCATTTCCTGCGAAGTTAAGGGTCTTCTACGGCGATGAAACGTGTCTCTATAATTCGGCGGAAGAAGCAACAGCTGACATGGCGAAAAGAGGGCTCCCGGTAACGGTATTTAAACCCGCAGCAGACCCGAGTGAGAAGATCAAAGCGCAAACATGGACAACACAAAGACCCTCAAAATCCACGGACCAGCAGCGGGAAACCCAGCATCAGAGCGTCGCGGATAAACTATCCGTTTTCAGGTTGGAATAGCAACCTTTTTTTTTTTTTTCTCTTTTCTCTTGAATCAATCCGCACATCCAACCCCCCTCATACAAGGTAACAAACTTTAAAGGAGATGCATATTCAGCATGTGGTAAAACATTTCATGGAACAATCATATTATTTGAAACAAATAAGTCTTTGTAATAAAAAAAAAAAAAACTTGTTAAAATAGAAATGTGACAATAATCCACATGTTCTCCTCATACTAACAAATACTGTTTTTGCGTGAATGTTTGATGTGATGGGGGTGGGAGGGTGCACACATTTTCACAGGGTTTAGGCATAAAAGGAAAAAAAAAAATCATTACAAGTTTGGATTGGGTTTTGAAACTCACGTTAAAAGCATGGGACTACTTTCAGTGGTAAGAGAGGGCCCTCAACACGTAACAGAGTTTGAGGAATTTCCCTCAGGGCCTTCACTCCATCAAGGCTCTTACAGGGTCTTTAAAAAGACCTCAGCTCAGGAAGTTCTTATGACAGCTTTTTGTTTTAAAGTTTTTTACACTATGTTCTTAATGTTTTTCTTGTTTTTAATGTTCTTTCAGTTTCTGAGTAGCACAAAAGAGGGCCACCACACAGTTATACTAAACAAAACAACACTATGGAGAAACAGGGTGTAACCAAAATAATTTCATATAATGTAAAAGGAATTCTGAATCCAGTTAAAAGATCCAAGATTCTAGGCAAAATGAAAAAAGACAAAGCAGGAATAATATTTTTACAAGAAACCCACCTAACAGACGTGGAACACAATAAACTCAGTAGACAAGGGTTTAAAATGATCTCTTCATCTTCATATAAATCAGGGAGGAGGAGGGGAGTAGCGACATTGATATCAACCAAAATTACATTTGAAAAAAAATCAGAACACAAAGATAAAGAAGGGAGATACAGTTTGGTAACTGGGCGGCTAGAGGGAGAAGATATCACCCTGCTGAATGTGTATGCTCCCCCAGGGGCTAACTGGAAATGTTATAAAAATGTATTCGACCTAATGATAACTAAAGCTCAAGGTTTAGTGATATGTGGTGGGGACTTCAATCTTAGACTGAATCCATACTGGGATGCTTCTGGTAATTCCCCACATCAAAATAACACCCAAAACAGGAAGACTCGGATGCTACTAAAAGAATTGGGAATCTGTGACGTGTGGAGGGAACTCAACCCCAGTGTAAAAGACTATACATTTTACTCAACTCCACATTCATCTTACTCAAGGATTGACTATTTTTTTATGTTTAATAGAGACATTGGAAGAGTAAAAACATGTAAAATAGGACTGATGGATCTCTCCGACCACAGTCCGATCTACATGGACTTAAATATCCAAAAATACACAAATAATACATTTTCTTGGAGGTTAAATTCAAATGTCCTGAAAGGACCATTGAAAGATGAATTGGAATCAGATATTCTCAGATATTTGGAAGATAACGATAATGGAGAAGTATCCCCTTTAATACTGTGGGATGCATGCAAAGCTGTAATAAGAGGAAAGATTATTGCAAAACTGGCAACCCAAAAGAAACTAAGACAAGAAAAACTATCCACATTAGAGTCAGAACTTAGGAACCTAGAAAAAGAACACAAAGGCAACACTCATTCTACTGACTCGCTCAAGATTAAGGAAATTAAAAACCAAATAAATGAGATCTACACAATAGAAATCCAGAAGAAACTTACATTTCTGAAACAAAAATACTATGAAGCAGGCAGTAAATCGGCAAAATTGCTAGCCTATAAATTGAGGAAACATCAAACAGAAAGAGCAATCTACAAAATCAGAGACCCAGTATCAAAGGAAATAAAATTCAGAATTCAGGATATTCTTAAAAACTTCGAGAATTACTATAAGAACTTATACTCCCACAAAAAACATAAAAACGCATCCGAGGCATTCCTAAACACATTAAACCTTCCCCAACTTACGGAGTCACAAAATAAAACACTACTGTCAGAAATACATCCTAAAGAATTGGAAAAAGCAATTATGAAACTTAAAGCTAACAAATCCCCAGGAGCTGATGGCTATACAGCAGAGTGGTACAAAACCTTTAAACAGCAACTATCTCCTCTCCTCCTGAAAACATTTAATTATGTCCTCCACACAGGGGAAATCCCCCCCTCCTGGAGAGAAGGGGTCATTGCAGTTATACCTAAACCTGAAAAGGATAAACTAGAGTGCTCCAACTACAGACCAATCAGTGTACTAAATCAGGACTATAAGCTTTTTACCATTATCCTTGCCAAAAGGTTAGAAAATATACTGACAGACCTAATTCATTTAGACCAAACAGGTTTTATAAGACAAAGACAGACACAAGACAACATTCGACGCACTTTACACATAATTCATCATATAAAAAAATATAACTTAAATGCAGTCATATTGGGATTAGATGCTGAAAAAGCATTTGATTCGGTTGACTGGTCTTTTCTATATAGAATCTTATCCAGTTTCAATTTTCATAACAACTTCATTAGAACTATACAGGCATTATATAAAAAACCAACAGCTAAAATAAGGATTAACGGTAATTTATCGTCATCTTTTGAACTGGAAAGAGGATGTCGTCAGGGCTGCCCCCTGTCTCCACTGCTCTTTGCAATCTTCATAGAACCTCTGAGCCAATGGATAAGACAAAACCAAAAAATTCAAGGTATTACACTTGGTCAGAAGGAACATAAAATAGCACTCTTTGCTGATGACATTTTAATATACCTAGGGCAGCCGGACACTTCTTTACCAGAACTTACCTCAGTTTTTTCAGAGTATGGAGATTTATCGGGGTACAAATTAAAAATGCATAAAACCCAAGTTTTAACATTCAACTATGACCCAAATCATTATTCTCTAAGCAAACTCAAAACTAACTGGGAGTCGGAATCTATGAAATATCTGGGGGTCAATATCCCGAAACAACTCAACAAAATTATATCACTAAACTATGATCCACTGGTGACAAAAATAAAATCTGACCTAGCAAGATGGAATATGATACCATTCTTGGGTACTGCACAAAGAATTGAAGCAGTCAAAATGAATATACTTCCACGTCTTCTATACCTTTTCCAAACAATACCGGTAGAACCTCCCAAAAAAACATGGCAGGAGCTGGACAGAAGGATCTCAAGATTCATATGGCAGGGCAAGAGACCTAGAATCAGATATAGAACCCTACAGCTAAACAAAGACAAAGGTGGGCTCGCGTGCCAAATATCAGGGACTACTTTAAAGCCGCACAAATTAAAACTTTAGTAGAGATATGTAACCCAGTCTACACTGCACAATGGAAGGAGATCGAATGCCAAATAACAAGTGACATCCCCCTACAGGCGATAATAGGGAACAATGCCTTACCTAAGCTTTTGAATAACACTAACCCGTGGATAGAGACCCCGCTAAAAATTTGGTTTAAGATAGTCAGAGAGAATCAAACTAAAGAGCCCTATCGACTTCTGCAATGGATCGCCTATGATCAGGACTTTACTCCTAATAAAACAGACACCAGATTTAAAAAGTGGAAGGAGAAAGGGCTGATAAAATATTACGATTTTTTTAAAGGGCAAATCTTAAGAAGTTTTGAAGATTTGAAAAAACAAGGCCTAATAAATCAAGACCTTTACAGGTTCTTCCAGCTTAGACACCACATAAACAATATACTTAAAAAGGAGGTTTTGGAAAGGGCCCAGTCAGGTGTTCTGAAGGTCTTCTTAATGGCATATAAAGGGATCCCAGGGATCAGATACATTTCTAAAATATACCAAGGTCTTCAAGACTTAAAAGGAGACAACACATCTTATATAAAAGAGAGATGGGAAAAAGAGGGGAATTTCACTTTACAACTGGAAATATGGGAAAAGCTAAATAAACAGCAATGGAAAAGTACCTCATCCCTGCAGTGGAGAGAATTTGGATGGAAAAACTTGGCAAGATTTTTCAGAACACCTGCACAAAACAAATTTACCCATAAGGGATTGAACTGTTGGCGCTTGTGTGGTGAAAAGACTGCAAATCATTTTCATGTGTTTTGGTCATGCCCAGTTATCCACCAATATTGGACCAAGGTACAGACAATATTGGGGAAAATATTCAAAATTACAGTTCCCTTTTCTTTTGTAACTTTGTATTTGGGTTTACTACCGGACTCACTGGAAAGACGAGGAGAAAAATACTTATTCAATGTTTTAATATTGGCAAGCAAAAAAGCTCTAACTAAAAAATGGATGTTGAAGGACTGTCCTACACCTGAAGATTGGACTAACGTGATCCAAGACATTTACTCGATGGAAAAGTTGACATTCGCACTGAGACAGGACATGGATGGGTTCATGAACTTTTGGCAACCCTGGACCGCATATGTGTCTTCCATTAGATCTAATCTTTGACAAATACCATTTCAATAATGGTTCCGCTCTTTGTTCCAACACTACTCAGATGCTCTTTTATCTTTATTTACTTACTTTTTCTTTTTGTTTGTTTTTTACTGGTTTGTTTGGGGGTTTTTTTGTTATTTGTTTTTTGTTTTTTTTTCTCTTTAATTTCACTTTTTCTTTCACTTTAAAAAAAAAAAAAGGGGTGTTGTAAGAATTAATCTTCCAATGTTGTCAGATATCAGAAAATAAGGGAACATGTGATGAAAATGTAAACAATGCATTGCTGTAACGACCTGTATACCCTTTACAAAAACTTAAATAAAAAAAGTACATCCCTATACACTTCAGAATTCATCCAGCTGCTTCTGTCTTTTGTCACATCATCAATAAACACAAGTGACCCAGTGCCATTGGAAGCCATGCATGCCCATGCCATCACACTGCCTCCACCATGTTTTACAGAAGATGTAGTGCTTTGGATCATGAGCTGTTCCAATTCTTCTCCAAACTTTCTTCTTCCCATCATTCTGGTACAGGTTGATCTTAGTCTTATCTGTCCAAAGAATGCTGTTCCAGAACTGGGCTGGCTTCTTCAGGTGTTTTTTGGCAAAGTCAATTCTGGCCTTTCTATTTTTGAGGCTGATTCATGGTTTGCACCTTGTGGTGAATCCTTTGTATTTACTCTCATGAAGTCTTCTCTTTATGGTAGACTTAGATACTGATACACCTACTTCCTGGAGAGTGTTCTTCACTTGAGTGAATGTTGTGAAGGGGTTGTTCTTCACCATGGAAAGGATTCTGTGATCATCCACCACTGTTGTCTTCCGTGGACGTCCAGGCCTTTTTGAGTTCCCAAGCTCACCAGTGCACTCTTTTTTTCTCAGAATGTACCAAACTGTTGATTTGGCCACTCCTGACATATCTGCTATCTCTCTGATGGATTTCTTCTTTTTTTCAGCCTTAGGATGGTCTGTTTCACCTCCATTGAGAGCTCCTGTGACTGCATGTTGTGTGTTCATAGCAACAGCTTCCAAATGCAAACGCCACACCTGGAATCAACTCCAGACCTTTTAACTGCTTAATTGATGACAGGTTAATGAGGGAGGAGCCCATGCAGCCTTGTTATTTTTTTTAATTTTTTAATTTTTTTTTTTTTTGCAGCCTTCTGAGTCAATTGTCCAATTACTTTTGGTCCCTTGAAAAAGAGGTGGCTATGTATTGAAGAGCTGTAATTCCTAAACCCTTGCTCCAATTTGGATGTGAATACTGTCAAATTACAGCTGAGAGTCTGCACTTTAAGCCCATATTGATTATATAATTGTATCCTGAATATGTTTTCATAAACAGCTAAAATACCAAAACTTGTGTCACTGTCCAAATATTTTTGGGCCTAACTGTATGTTGTCTTTTTTTCCCTTGCTTTTATAATCCAACAGAAATTTAAAAAAAAAAACTGATGAAACTTCATACTCACAGTCACAACAGTATTGTTCAGCTAAGCACCAAATTTCATGCAATTCTGCTAATGTTCAAAAAATCATGTTTATGAAACATCTGTCATTTTGTCTTGTCAGTGAAGCATTTTGTTAGTATGAGGAAGTGCACAGGCTTTAAAGCAGTAGTCTGGTGTAGAGGTTAAGACATTTGCCTGTCATGCAAACTCCCTGGGTTCAAATTTTTCCAGTAATGAGGTGTGGAATGGAAGTTGTGTGCAACTTCTCTCTTCTGTGTGTTTGAAAACAATGTGTAGTGCACATTAAGTTTCAAAAGCTGTACTGCTGCTGGGAATCCTTTCAATTTGGGAAAGTAGTTGTGTGGTGTTGTAGTTAAGGTGAGTGCTTTGCATGCAGGAGGCCTGAGGTGTGACTCTTGCCAGGGAGATATTATTTTGATGGTGCACCAACATTTGACCATGTCACTGTCACTTCCTCCATAGCCTGGGTAGAACCACATTGTTGCAACAGCTCTTTTTTGTGTGTGATTACCAGTGTTGGCGAAATTACTTAAAATAATATCTAATTGCAGTTACTAATTACAGAACTTCTTTTCAAAAGTAACTGAGTTGCTTTACCAATTACTGCATGATTAAAGTAACCAGTTACTTGGAAAAGTAACTTTCACGTTACTTTTAAATACATGCTTAAATCATCTTGAACACATAGCAAGATAATTTAATTAATGGATTACATTATGGGTTTATTAATGCCAGGCTGAAAACAGACTGTTCCAGAGAGAGCTTTTAGAACATGTCTGCTTTATCCTGCCTTGAGAGCTCTTTTGTTCAAAAAATACGAAGAAAATAAACACAAAATTGCCAGTAATTTCCTCATTTTGGAGTGAGAAATATGATTTTCAAGATTCAAGATTTTATTTGTCAGTACAACTATACATACAGGGCATACAGAATTGAAATGGTGTTTCTCTTTCTCTTAAGTGGTGTGCGCAATATAAAAAACAAAAGGAATAAGGCTGGAAAACAACAACAGCAGTCTTTGTACAGTAATGCTACCCATAGTGCAAATAGCGACAAAAGATAGACCCAGACATCCCACAGTGCAAATAAAAATAAACGATAAAACCCAGCAATCCTATATACAGAAATGGTAGAGCACTAATACTTGTAGATGCAAGTTTGATGCGGCAGTGTAGGTGCAGACAGTGGCAGATAGGACTACACATGAACAGTATTGCAGTAACAGACAGCAGCAGATATGGCATTTGTGCAAATGGTTGCAGTAAATAAAGTATGTGACGGTAATGCACCTGTAGGCTGGTTGCCAACCACCAATCAAATGTAAAAGAAGAAGAAGAAGTGTAGAGACAAACAGCAGCAGATGCATTACTGTTGGTGTGCCAGTCTTTCTGTGCCAACAGCTGAGGTAGTTATTGTGCGGGTGAGTGCGTTATGGCCCAGGGGAAAAGGAAGTGGACAGAGTTCAGGGTCCTGATGGCCTGGTGAACAAAGCTGTTTAGCAGTCTTGTGGGGCTCCAGGCCCGGAGGCTCTGGTACCTTTTCCCCGAGGGCAGGGGGCTGAAGGGGGAGTGTGAGGGGTGGAAGATGTCATCTGCAATGTTGATGGCTCTGCGGGTGAGGTAGATGTCCAAGAAGGGGGGCAGAGGGCCACCGATGGTCTTGCTGGCTGCCCTCACTGTGTGTTGTAGTGTCTTCCAGTAGGAGGCGGTGCAGCTTCCATACCACAACGTGATGCAGCTGGTGGGGATGCTCTCAATGGTGCCCAGGTAGAATGAGCACATGATGGGGGTGGGACTCGGGCTCTCCTCAGTTTGCAGAAGAAATGGAGGCGAGTTTGAGCCTTCTTGGCCAGTGATGTGGTGTTGTTGGACCAGGAGAGGTCCTCAGAGATGTGCACCCCCAGGAACTTGGTGCTGTTCACCCTCTCCACAGGTGCTCCATCGATGATCAGAGGGGATGCTGTGTGTGTCCCCTCCTGAAATCGACCACAATCTACTTGGTTTTTCCCACATTCAGGAAGAGATTATTGTCTTTACACCCCTGGACCAGTTGGCTCACCTCATTTCTGTAGTTGGCCTTCTCATTGTTGGTGATAAGGCCCACTATCGTTGTGTCATCCGCAAACTTGATGATGTAGTTGGTGATGGATGATGTGGTTGTAGGCTGGTACACAGTCATGGGTAAGCAGGGTGAAGAGCGTCGGGCTGAGCATGCACCCTTGTGGGGCCACTGTGCTCAGTGTGATGATCTGGGAGGTATTGCTGCCAACCCGCACATTCTGTGGCTTTCCTGTGAGAAAGTCCAGCACCCAGTTACAGAGAGAGGTTTTGACTCCCAAGTGTCTGAGTTTTTGTATTAGTTGCTGGGGGATGATTGCAATGAATGCTGAACTGAAGTCCAAGAACAGCATTCGCACGTAGGAGTTCTTTGAGTCCAGGTGGGTAAGGGCTGGATGGAGAGCAGCAGTGATGGCATCTTCTGTGGATCTGTTTGACCTGTATGCAAACTGAGATGGGTTGTGGGAGGGAGAGAGGATGAGCTTGATGTTCTGCATGACCAGCCACTCAAAGAACTTCATTGTGATGGGGGTCAGTGCTATGGGCCGGTAATCATTGTAGCTGGATGGGATGGGCTTCTTTGGGACTGGTATTATGGTTGCAGTTTTGAAACACATGGGGACAACAGATTGACTTAGGGAGATGTTGAAGATATTGGCCAGGACATTCTTGAGTTCCTCTGCACAGTCCTTCAGAACTCCGCCAAAGGGGGAGGTTATGTGATCATCGGCATTGGTTTGTCTGTCTGTTTGTTTGTCTGTTTGTTAGCAAGATAACTCAAAAAGTTATGAACGGATTTTCATGAAATTTTCACAGATTGTCAGAAATGGGGTATCCTACAGATGATTAGATTTTGGTGGTGATCTGGATCACCGTCCACAAGAAAACCGAGGATTCTTTATTGTAACAATAATAGGTATCATGATCATCATCGTAACTACAATAATAGGTATCATCATCATCGTGATGATGATATGATGACTATGATGACTATGATGATGATGATGATGATGATGATGATGATACCTATTATTGTTACTACGATAATGATGATACCTATTATTGTTGTAACTATGATGATGATGATACCTATTATTGTAACTATGATGATAATGATGATGATGATACCTATTATTATTGTAACTATGATGATATTGCTCAGATGATAGCAGAGGTCTGCGCTCTTTGAGTGCTTTTCTAGTTTTGTATGTCGGCCTTAGCAAGATGGTGATGTGATCAGAGAGACCCAGGTGGGGAAGGGGAGAGGCTTTATATGCTTTCTTGTGAGTTGTGTACACCAGGTCCAGCAAATTGTCTCCTCTTGTTGGAAAGTCCACATGCTGGTGTAGTTTTGGAAGGAGAGCCTTTAAACCTGCATGGTTGAAGTCTCCTGCTGTGATGAGCAATCCTTCTTGGTGTGCTGTTTGTTTCTCACTGATGGCCTGATAGGGTTCTTTTAGCGTTTTACTCCTCTCACCAATGGCAGTGGGCAGGACATACACGGCGACTAGTAGGACAGATGTAAATTCTGTCGGAATGTAAAAGGGTGGGCACTTATCATAAACTCACAACAGTTGCATCTCGGCACTGTAAACACACACACCTCCACCTTGGGTCTTCCATCCTTCCATGAGCACCCTATCAGCATGGTAGCATGTTAGTCCTGCTAACTGGATGGCAGAGTCCGGTATATTGTCATTTAACCACGTTTTCATGAAGACAAAAACACAGCAATTCTGCGCATTACGTTGCATAATTCTCAGGAGCAGTATGTGATCTATTTTGTTGTCTAGTGAGCGCACGTTGGTCAGAATGAGGGAAGGAATCGGAAGTCTGTGTGGGCTAGCAGTTTCATTCAGATACCTCCACGTTTACCTCTCTTTTGTTGCAGTTCACATCATCTGTGGTGTCTCCATTTGGGATGAGACATAGCAGTCAAGTCCAGGGGTGTGGAGGTCTAGTGGAGAAGACCTAGGCCAAAGAGTACCTCTATAACGCTCTGATCCAAGACGTAATGTTTGGACATATTCCTTATCTCCAGAAGGCTGTGGCAACTATAGCTTGTGCGACGCATCATATACAGACATTAAACACATGAATACGCACTTAGGCGTAATTTAAACAACACTAAATGGCACAAGACACGAAGAGAGAAGGGAGGCCGCTGCATGTTCACGCGCCACCTAGGTTTGTGGAGTTAAAGAGGGAAAAAGAGTGAGAATTACTCCAAAAGAGCGAGTTGGCAACACTGCATAAATCTGTCCGTGTTTATCTTTATAATATGGATTTAATCCGATGTGCAGTGATCCAAAGAAAATGTCCATTATCCACAGTCCAAATGTCTGCTGTGACAGAGACATGATCAAGACCCTCAAATTCCTTTTGGCGCTCAAAATCCATTTTTGAATAATCTTTATCCGGGTAGCAAGTAAATGTGTTTTAACTTCAGTAGGTCACAGTCTCCGCTGTTTGATGGAAAGTGACTTATCACATCATTCTGTGACAACGTATCTGGCGATCAGTCGGTTTAATTCTTGCTGGGTCACAAACTGTCCAGATGCTTACCTGTGCATGAAATCCAGTCGTGGCTGTTCAGATACAGTAGATCCACTTCATGGTGTATATCTGGTTGTTACTTAGCACTAGCTTTGTAGGTTCTCTGTTGCTGTTTTCAAGCATTTCTGAAAATTGCAGTAGGTCTCAGCTTGCACTTGAGCTTGCAACACACCAATATACTTTTGTCCTAAACTGCGAAAAATGAAAAATAATCTATTTCCACCAAAACAAAGTAGTTTCATCTTTTCTTCCGCTCAGTATTAAAGAGGTTCTTTGCAACAGGTCACATTGACTGATGGCTGTATCAGCTACCTAGGGTCAGTTTGTATTTATCAGTGCTGAAAACATAAAGTATATCCATCACGCTATATATAATTCCAGAAATCTCTGTCTGTGTCTGTGTCACAGGCACACACTGTGTTCCTATGATGTCGCTAAAAGATTATAGGATTCGCTATGACATAATCAAAGATCAAAGGCTGGCATCACTCAGAATCATAGGACTTGCTATGACATCAAAGATCATAGGACTCGCTATGACATCATCAAAGATCAAAGGCAGGCATCACTCACTATCATAGGACTCGCTGTGACATCATCAAAGATCAAAGGCAGGCATCACTCACGATCATAGGACTCACTATGACATCAAAGATCATAGGACTTGCTATGACATCATCAAAGATCAAAGGCAGGCATCATAACACTCGCTCTGACATCAAAGATCATGGGACTCGCTATGACATCATCAGAGATCAAGGGCAGGCATCACTCATGATCATAGGACTTGCTATGACATCAAAGATCATAGGACTTGCTATGACATCATCAAAGATCAAAGGCAGTCATCATAGGACTCGCTCTGACATCAAAGATCATAGGACTCGCTATGACATCATCAAAGATCAAAGGCAGGCATCACTCACGATCATAGGACTCGCTATGACATCAAAGATCATAGGACTTGCTACGACATCATCAAAGATCAAAGGCAGGCATCATAACACTCGCTCTGACATCAAAGATCATGGGACTCACTATGACATCATCAGAGATCAAGGGCAGGCATCACTCATGATCATAGGACTTGCTATGACATCAAAGATCATAGGACTTGCTATGACATCATCAAAGATCAAAGGCAGTCATCATAGGACTCGCTCTGACATCAAAGATCATAGGACTCGCTATGACATCATCAAAGATCAAAGGCAGGCATCACTAACTAGAAAAGCACTCGAAGAGCGCAGACCTCCGCCAAGCGGAGGCTTGGCGGAGGTCTGCACATTATCATCTGAGCATTATCATCATAGTTACAATAATAATAGGTATCATCATCATCATTATCATCATAGTTACAATAATAGGTATCATCATCATAGTTACAACAATAATAGGTATCATCATCATCCTAGTAACAATAATAGGTATTATCATCATCATCATCATCATCATCATCATAGTCATCATAGTCATCATATCATCATCACGATGATGATGATACCTATTATTGTAGTTACGATGATGATCATGATACCTATTATTGTTACAATAAAGAATCTTTTTAAAAATTCCTGTATCCAGATGGTGATCCGGATCATCCCCAAAATTTAATCAGTTCTTCCTTGTACCATTTCCAACAACGCCTGAAAGTTTCATCGAAATCCGTCCATAAGTTTTTCATCATAGTAACAATAATAGGTATCATCATCATCGTAGTAACAATAATAGGTATCATCATCATCATCATCATCATCATCATAGTCATCATATCATCATCACGATGATGATGATACCTATTATTGTAGTTACGATGATGATCATGATACCTACTATTGTTACAATAAAGAATCCTCGGTTTTCTTGTGGACGGTGATCCGGATCACCACCAAAATCTAATCATCTGTAGGATACCCCATTTCTGACAATCTGTGAAAATTTCATGAAAATCCGTCCATAACTTTTTGAGTTATCTTGCTAACAAACAGACAAACAGACAAACCAATGCCGATGATCACATAACCTCCCCCTTTGGCGGAGGAAACAAACAGACAGACAAACCACGGCAAAAACATAACCTCCTGGCGGAGGTAAAGATCAAAGGCAGGCATCACTGAATGACAGGTGATGTCAAAGATCAAAGGCAGGTTTCACCAGGGTTACTGTTGCCATGGTAACCATGTCAAAGATCAAAGGTAGGCATCGCCATGGTTAATGTTGCCATGGTAACCACGTCAAAGATCAAAGGCAGGAATGCAGAAATGCTTGCTTACACTTGATTTCTACGGGAATGCAGAAATACTTGCTTATACTTGGTTTCTACGGACATGCACGGGCATGCACGGGCATGCACAGGTATGCACTAGTTTTCTCTTATTTCTCTATATAGTCCAGCATGTATAAATCGGTGAGTGCCATACACGTGCAGAGAGGAGAGCTATGGGGGTTTGAGCACATGCCCCTTTCACTTTACTGTCCAAAGTGTGCTTTTGACTGCCTATTTAAATTTTCAGCATTCAGTATAATTAGATGCAGAGATGTAATTATGCTGAATTCATTACCCTCCACCCCACCTCCCCACACCCAAAAGCCCTAGATTCAGCCTTTGGCATGAAACTTTGTTTTAATTACTTAATAATGTATGTTTACAAAATGTCAGACTTCTGAGTGTACCTGAAAGCAACACTGCAGCTAACCGCTCCACTTCGTCACAGCAGGCACTGAGCAGGGGCCAGTGGACTCCTCCTGCAGCAGCTAAGTAATCCATGTTCGGATTAATGATGCCAGCTTTGACTGTTATGATTACTGTGCAAAATGTTGAATATCTGTGGGTCTGTTGGTAACACTAATATTTAGGTGTTGTCGTAGACATTTTGTCAGGGTTCTGGGCAGGGTCAGGGGACCATCGCTCATGCTTTAAGTTCATTTCTGTTATTTTTTGCAGTTTCCTCTCCTCAGCTTAGTTTGGTTTGTTTATGTCTCTATTATTAGGAGTCAAATCAGGCCATGACCTCGCTTTAAGTTCATGTTTAGACTTTCTTTATTAATACTATCATGTTTTTGGCTTTGTTTGGGTTTTTATTATCATGGTTTTGATTATGTTTGGTTTTGGATGATTATTGTTTTCATGGTTATGCCGTTGTCTTTATTCCAGTCATGATTTGGGTTTGGGCTTTTGTTTTGACAGTGACTTTTGTTTACTTTCGGTTTTAGGTTATGAGTTTCTGCTTTGTTAATTATCCGAGGCTGCTTTTGATTTCTTCGTTATTGATTGTTCACGGGTGTTCTTGATTTTGTCCCTTATTCACAGAGGTTGTGCGTTGCCTTCTGCACGGTGACTTTCACGCTTTCACAGTATGATGCTTCCACGTATCATGCTATCACGTTCTGTTCTCATTTTTGTATCTTGTTTCTCATCATGTTTTGAATCTAGTTTTTGTTATTAAATCATGCCTCAACATCGCTTCACAGTTGAGCCCAATTCTTTGATCTTTCAAGGATGACACATTTTTTTAGTGCTGTCATAGACATTTTTCGGGACATGGCCAACAGAAGGTTATTATTATGAAGAGTTTTATAAAAGCCCAAGTTTGACCCTTGGTTGCATGTGATGTGTGTGTGTCACACAATAGACAAACATACTAGTTTTCACTTTGTGGATATACTGCAATAGATAGATAGATAGATAGATAGATGAACTTTGTTGATCCCAAGCTGGGAAATTACAGTGTAATAGCAGCATGACACAGTCAATGACCAAACCAACAGAAATACACACAGCATAATAGGGTTGGAAATAGAAAAAAGTTATGGGAAAGTAAAATTGCTTAGAAAACTTTATATACGTCACAGACTACCACCAAAGGTATATAGGGATCATACTAACTGTACAAAATTGGACTATAAGGCACAGGGTGAAATCCATCCATCCATCCATCTTCTTCCACTTAATCCTTTTCGGGTCGCAGGGGGGCTGGAGCCTATCCCAGCATCTTTGGGCGAGAAGCAGGGTACACCCCAGACAGATCGCCAGTCAGTGTGAAATGTATGGTACCAATTAGACTGCAAGGTGCAGTGTGACAGCTGTATTATGACCAAAATTCAAGCATTAACCTGAGTTATTGTACAGTGAAATGGCATGTGGCAGGAAAGATTTCCTGTATCTGAGTGTCTGGCAGCAGAGTTGTAGCAGTCTGCTGGAGAAAGTGCTCTGCTGTCTGTCCAGTGTGTGGTGAAGGGATGATAAGGGCTGTCCATGATGGATAGCAGTTTGTTCAGTGTCCTTCACTTTCACATTCTCAAAAGTCTCCAGCCTGAGATCAATTACAGAGCCAGCCTTCTTGATAATCTTGTCAAGTCTGTTGACCCCCTAGTACCTACTTAGCCCTACTCTCCCCGACTCGGTGTGCTTTGTAGGGTTGTCCATTAGGACCCGGTACCTCGTACCCAGTACTTTTTTTGGACCGACTTCACTGAGGTTCCAACTGTGCTGAGTCGAGCTGAAAATGTGACATCAGCAGACTGCAGGCCACTTATTAGTCAGGTTGTAACGCCATGAGAGCAATGTCTTCAACAGAATCTTCAGCCGCCATTTGCAAAAATTAATCCACGAACGAGCGAGCAAGTGTCAGTATAAAGACAAGAATGATAGAAATGGCTTCACAGAAATCAACACCGTGCTGTGCCTTTTGGCTGATGGCAGAATCCAGCGGGAACTAGACGAAGCCACCCGAAATGAATTTACGGCCACTGACCGGCAAATAACAAGAGGTACACTGGCGTCGACCCGAACACAGCAGTTAAAAACCGTGATAGAGGATGGTGAGTGATGTGATATGATGTGATATTACACATCTTTTACGTTATTTGTCCAAGCAATGGAAAGCTTACTTTGAACAAACAACATCATTGTCTCCTGCATGCAGACAATGAGCTAGCTAGTTAGCCATCAATGCTCTGCTTGTATTTTGTGCTTGTGTCAACAACATCTTAAGACACCGGTAGGAAAAGAGTCAACAGTCCAAACCATTTTTCAGTGACACTGAAAATAATAGCTCATTTTTAAGTAAAAGTAACCAAAAAGAATTATTTTATTTACTGAAGACTGTATTGTTGGATGCGCCAGTGCAGAAGACACTGCACACTTTAGTGATAGTACCAGTATGTGGAGAAATTCTGTGCCATATTAGCATCTGTATTTCCTAATAATGGGTTAGGGCAGGGGGCAGCACAGTGGCGGAGTGGATAGCGCTGCGGCAGCACAGCAACTCACCCTTGGCCGGGGGATCCTGGGTTCAATCCCAGCCCCTGACCAACAGTGATCTGTGTGGAGTTTGCATGTTCTCCCCATGTCTGCGTGGGTTTACTCTGGGATTTCTCCGGTTTCCTCCCACATGCCAAAAACATGGAAGTTAGGTTAACTGGCATCAAACTGGGGATTCTAAATTGTCCTTAGGTATAACTGTGAGAGTGAATGGTTGTCTGTCTCTCTGTGTTGGCCCTGCGATGGCCTGGCGATCTGTCCAGGGTGTACCCTGCCTCTTGCCCGAAGATGCTGGGATAGACTTCAGCCCCCCTGCAACCCAAAAAGGATTAAGTGGGAGAAGATGGATGGATGGATTGAGGGATGGGTTAGGGCATTGGTGTCCAATCATGTGCCACGAAGGGCCAAAACCCTGCAGGATTTACCTGCAACCAGTGTCTTCAACAGCAGATTCCACTGAATTTTTTCCCACTGATTGCTGATAAGTGAAAACACCTGCTGAAGAGACTGGGTAGAAGAGAAAACCTGCAGGGTCTTGGCCCTCCATGGCACATGATTGGACACCTCTGGGTTAGGGTTTAATGAGGTTTAGCATTTTAACACAAACTGCTTTATGGTTCATAATTTTGTTGACAGACTTACACCAAACCAAACGTGATTTCTCAAACTGGTGGATTATTCTTAGACAGCTTTCCCAGTCTTTTAGTATTTATTTTATGTCACTTGTTTGTAACCTTCACAAATAAGACAAACAAAAGTGGAGACACATCTGCAAAAAGTACAAAAGTTTATTGTCAAAATTCCCAGTGCAATACTAAATGAATACATGTATAGTACATAGTTGAAGCAGAAAATATAAATTTATTGAGTATCTACATGTATATATCCAGTAAATCCATGTATTTCGCCACGTGACCTTGTGACTGCATTATTTTAATTGCTTTTAATCCTAGACCAAGTTTGTTTTGGTTTAAAAATGCATCATAATTGTTAAATATATCTTATTATACATAACTCAGTACTGTTTACCTGTTGAAATATAGATTTTACAGCTAATATAACCCCATAACTGTAGCATGGCACCTAGCAATCAATTTTTGGCAGCTGATCACTTTTTGCCATGACACCACCACAGACTCGAGTGCTGCTGGAGCAGGTACATCCCATGATGTCTCAACAGTCTGTGATTTTCACACAGATCAGAGCAATTTGTTGCACAGAAAGCTTAATGTTTCTACAGACATTCTGAAGTTCTGTAACCACTGCACGTTTGTGAAGCTGGGGTGACATCCCACCATTGGGAGACTCGGTTGAATGCCCAGACCCATGGTTTGAAGTGATAATTTTGCCACAAGAAAGACATCTGAAACACACAGACACAGTATACATATTTTAATACCTAATAGCAATAACTTGCCACCATTACAATGTAGTATGGGGGACTTATTAATGACTGTAGCAAACTAGAATTAGCAATCATTAGCTTACCCTCACATGTGATCTAGTTCGTATCCTCATGTATTCAGCTTTACACTGCTCCATGGCTTCTTAAATTCTCCAGTACTTTTCCAGAGTGCTTTGTCTCATCGTCTGTAGCCTTCTCTGGCTCTCCTTTTTTGCCTTTACTCTGACAAAAAGCCAGAGACCAAGCAATTCATATACCATTGCCTCGTAATCCTCCATCTTGTGTTTTGCTTGTGTCACGTGTTTTACGTCACGGGAGTGTTGGGCCGCCTTGCTGTAAAAAAATCCCACCCACCTCAGGCGGTACTCAGCTGTAATGGAAAACAAACTACACTGTGTAGAGTTAAGTTGAGTAAAGTCAAGGCGAGGCGAATCGGGATAAGTAGGTATTAGTGGAAAAGGGGCTGTCATGAAATGCCCCACGGGGCAGAGAGAAAGACCCAGATGCTGAACTGTAAGTTTGTGGTATTTATTTAACAAAAACACAAAGTCCATACAGTGCATAAAATAAACTTACTCCTTAGGGATAAGGAGTAGCTGGTGTTAGAATGGGAACAGGGTTCTAACCGACCTGGATTCTTTATGAGACTCCAACAAGGAGTGAGGGCAAAGTCAGACTATAAATAGGGCAGGCAATAATCAAGACAAATGACAGCAGGTGTGGAATACATGAGCGAGCAGGATGACCTAATTACAGAGCAGAGAAAGACTGATCTACCAATACAAGATGATTACCAGATGGGAATGTCTGCAGAACAAGGTGGGGAGCTGTGTCAAAAGGAGAAACACAATATGAACACTAAGAGCAAGATGAACATGAATGCATAAAGGAACTTAAAAAATAATACTGAGAACAGGAGTACAAAAACAGAAATAACCGGCAACTCAAAACACATAATACATCTTGGAACAGTGCACAGTAAAATAATCACACAAGACTGAGGAAACACAAGACATAACCAGAAATAAAGTGAGAGCGTGAGCCTGGTGAAACACTGCACTCAGCCCCATGACAGGGGCTTTGGTGTCACTGGCTCTGATAGTCAAGGATTTAAAGATTTTTATTTGTTAATACTTCTATACATACAGGACGTACAGTAGAATTGAAATGCTGTTTCTCTTGCCCTTAGTGGTGTGTGCAATATATAAGAAAAAAGGAATAAGGATGAAAAACAACAGCAGTCTATGTACAGTAATGCTACTCGTAGTGCAGATGAAGATAAAAGATAAAACCCAGCAATCTCATAGTGCAAATAAAGATAAACGATTAAACCCAGCAATCCTATATACAGAAAATACAGTAATACCCGTAATTGCAAGTTCAATGCGATAGTGTTGGTGCAGACAGTGACGGATTGGACTGCACATAATCAATATTGCAATACAGACAGACAGCAGCAGGTATGGTATTTGTGCAAATGGTTGCAGTAAGATGCAGAGACATACAGCAGCAGATGTAATTACTGTTGGTGTGCCAAGTCTTTCTGTGCGAACAACTGAGGTAATTATTGTGTTCGTGAGTGTGTTACAGTCCGGGGGGGGGGGGGGGGGGGGGTAGAGTTCAGGGTCCTGATGGGCCGGTGAACAAAGCTGTTTAGCAGTCTTGTGGAGGGGGCCCGGAGGCTCCAGTACCTTTTCCCCGAAGGCAGGGGGCTGAAGAGGGAGTGTGAGGAGTGTGAGGTGTCGCCTGCAATGTTGATGGTTCTGCAGGTGAAGCGGGCGTGGTAGATGCCCAGGAGGGGGGGGGGGGGGGCACCGATGATCTTGTAATACTGTGCCGGGGTACTGCTGCCCCAACAAACTGTCAACTTGTGGGCACAGTCCCAGTCCGTGCCCACGTCTCTTACTCATTTTGTTCCTCTGTGATTATTATTACCTCCGCCAAAGGGGGAGGTTATGTGATCATCGGCGTTGGTTTGTCTGTTTGTTTGTTTGTTTAATCCTATCATTGTCAATCCAATTGCTAGTCATATGTTTTCAGGGCCAAGGAATCTGAAAACGTACACACAAACACTGTATGGGGGGAACTGTGGCCACCATTACCGAAAAGGCCATTTTCAAGAATAACTACTGAACCACTAATCCTATCATTGTCAATCCAATTGCTAGTCATATGTTTTCATGGTCAAGGAATCTCAAAACGTACACACAAACACTGTATGGGGGGAACTGTAGCGATAAACCGCCATTACGCAAAATGCCATTTTCCTCAATAACTACTCAACCACTAATCCTATTGTGTTGTTACAGTTTAAATATATTTGTTCGTCCAGTCCTCTAGAGGGCGCTAGGCTCTGTAGTAGCTTTAAGCTTGCCAGTAGGTGACGAGAAGAAGAGACCTAGCATACTGAATGTCGACAGGAACGCGAGTCTGCGCCGCTGTTCCTTCTAAAGCCATCCGTTCACTTCCAGCCCTTTGAGTGGCAATATGATTTCACACTCTCTGTATTAAATCCTAGTCCAAAACGACACCTGCCTGTTCCTTGGAGGAAGTGATGCAAGAGAGAGTTTAGCTGGCTGTGAATCTCAATATAGGACACGAGTCACATTGGGTGCAACAGTACAGTGAAATCATAGCACTCGGTGAGGGACCACAGTGAAGGTGGGTGGAATTTAATGTACATTTAACATCAGCGGTCCTATCCAGTCGTCAAGATGGAGCAAACACAGGCTGAAAGCCATAACAGTGAAGAAGCACGGAGCGAAAAAGGGTCACGCTCCTCAAGGTCACGCTCCTCAAAGTCACGCTCCTCCCACTCATCCAGGTCTTCTGTACATTCCGGGAAACTGACTCCCCGATCAGCTGTAGGATCTAGGAGGTCATCAGCTTCAAGTCAAGCCAGTATGGCAGCAGCACATGCCCGAGCAGAAGCTCAAGCAGCAAAAGACAGACTAGCATATGCTGAGAGAGAGATGAGCATTAAAATGGAAAAGGCACGGTTAGAGGCAACTCTAGATCTACTTAACCTACAAAGGGAAGCAGATGCAGCCAGGGTTAAAGCAGAAGTGATGGAGTCTGCTGTAGCTCGGCTCATTAACCCAGAACACAGCGAAGAATTGAGATTCTTGCCTCTAGAACAAACTGCAGAACAAAAAGTGAATGAATGAATGAATGAATGAATGAATTTGAATGAATGAATGAATGAATGAATGAATTTATTTATTTCGGATATTACATTACAGGTTAAAAGAAACTGTATAATATAACAACAAGGTCAAATTAGACAAAGACTCCTTCTACTATACAATTCCACGTGAGTTATCCGAAATGGGTGATGGCTGAAGCCGCAGCTTATATTGCCCACCCATATTCCATCTAAGAATTCAAAGGAGAAAAAGAGAAAAACAAGACAAGAGCAATTACAATTTAAAACAAGGCTAAGACAAAATGTGACTGAGAGAAAAAAGAAAACTGAGCTAGTCTAAGTTAAGCCGTTACTATTCAAAAACAAATCTAAGACATAATGTCACAGAGAAAAAAAGAAAAAAAGAAAAACTAAGCTACAACACAACACAGGCTGGAAATGTCAATCCTTATGTGAGTTTACATGTCGTCTTGTAAATATGTTTGGAGTATTTCTTCCTTTAGTTTTTGTTTAAATTGTCCAAGCATTGTACATGATTTTAATTCAGGTCCAAAATCGTTCCATAATCTGACTCCTTGCACTGAAATACAGTGCTGCTTGGTGGTTGTTCTCACTGTAGGCTTTTGAAATATACAAGTTCCTCTGAGGTGATATCGTTTCTCCCTTGTTTGGAACAACTTTTGGATATTTGCGGGCATTGATAGATTCTTCACTTTGAACATTATTATTGCAGTTTTAAAGTCAATCAGATCTTTCACCTTGAGAGTTTTTTGTTTAAGAAAAAGTGGGTTTGTTGGTTCCCTGTAAGCTGCTTTGTTGATTATTCTAATAGCTCTCTTTTGAAGCATAAAGAGTGGATATATGTTTGTTTTATATGTATTTCCCCATACTTCATTACAATATGTCATGTATGGGAGTATTAATGAATGATACAAGGTGTATAGTGTGGGTTGATTCAGCAAATTTTTCACTCTGTGTAATATTGCAATTGATTTGGATACTTTACCTTTAATATAATTAATATGTGGCTTCCAACACAGTTTGTTATCAATTATTACTCCAAGGAATTTAGTTTCGGATACCCTTTCAATCTCTACACCATTTACACTGAGTTTGGGTACTGGGTTGTTGTGATGGTTGTTAAAGACTATAAATTTTGTCTTGCTTAAATTGAGCGTTAATTTGTTTGAATCAAACCACAGTTTAAACTTTCCTAATTCTTTTCCGAGTGTATCCAGAAGTTGTTCCAAATTGTTTCCACTGCATAGCAGATTAGTGTCATCAGCAAACAATATTAAGTCCATTTTTTCTGAAACTTTACATATATCGTTTATATACATATTGAATAATAATGGTCCCAAAACTGAACCCTGTGGGACTCCACAGGTGACCTTCAGTAACTCTGAGTTTTTGTTGCTAACACATACATACTGATATCTATTCTTTAAGTAACTACTTAACCAGGACAGTGCTACCCCTCTTATACCACAGTTTTGTAATTTCTTTAATAATAGATTGTGATCTACTGTATCAAATGCTTTTTTAAGATCCAGGAATACTCCAACTGAATACTCTTTATTTTCAGTGGCTGTTGATATTTTTTCTGTAAATTCCATTAAGGCATATGCTGTTGTCCTTTTGTGTCTGAACCCATATTGCTGCTCACACAATAAATCATTCTTCAGTATGAAGTTGTCAATTCTCTCATAGAATATTTTTTCAAGTATCTTGGAAAATTGCGGTAATAGTGAAATTGGTCTATAGTTTGAGAGTTCCCCTCTGTTGCCTGTCTTGTAAATCGGAATTACTTTAGCTATTTTCATTGCATTGGGAAATATGCCTGATTGGAGAGACAGGTTACAGATATACGTCAGTGGTTTTACTATGCATTCGATAACAGTTTTGACTAGTAGCATGTCAATACCATCGCAGTCAGTAGATGTTTTACTTTTGAACGATTTAACAATTTCAATGACCTCTCTTTCGTCTGTGTTCTTTATGAAGATGGTGTCTTTTACAGCAGTGTTATTGCATATTGTATCACCTGTAGGCACCGTAGTGGGTATTTCTCGGGCCAGTTTAGGTCCAATGTTAACAAAAAAATTATTAAATTCATCTGCAGGTGAAGCTATATTCACACTCGGAGTCGTTTTATTATTTTTTGGAATATTAGTTGGGTAGCTAGTATTTCTGCTTTTATTTCCAAGGATACTGTTGATTATTGTCCATGTATTTTTAATATTGTCTTTGTTTTTTTCCAGTTCTTTACTGTAATAGTCTCTTTTGCTACATCTTATTATACTGTATATGTGTCACGCCGCGCCATTCATCAGCGGCGCCACCTGCTCACGCACCTGCTACTCGTCAGCGGCGAAGGATAAAAGCCGCCTCGCCCTGAGCTTCGGCCTGAAGCCGTAGACTTCATTTTCCTTGCATGGACTTCTACCACATTCTCTTCAGCATCCTCTTTACCGGTAAGAAGTTCACTTACCTCATCTCTCCAGTCTGCTCCCCTGTGCACAGGTGGATTCCTCGGCGGCGGACAACCCCGTCCCTCGTCTCTCCTCGCTGCTGCACCGAGCCCTGCAGGTGGCTGTCTCCCGGGCTTCCCTCCTTGAAGCGCCAGTCATCTGCCCAAACAAGTAAGCTTCTCTCCCTCGCCTATTCTCCTCCTGTGTTGGTGTGTGCTCATCACCCTGTGTCCAATTTCTCCCATAGGGTTGCCGGCTGAACGGTCTCCTGCCTCTGGGTCCGAAGCAGACGCCACCACCAACACATTAACATTCCGCAGACACGCACCCAAACATCCCTGTTGTTAATAAACAGTTTGAACTACTCTGAGCCTGTGTGTGTGCGTCTCCTGAGCCGAACGTTATGTCAGTACGGCTTCAGCAGAGCGGCTCGGCGGACGGCGGGCTCGCACACCGGTTTACCATCCTCGAGGCTCGGGTGGATCAGATTGTTTATCAGCAACAGGTGGTTCTTAATCAATTATTGGAACTGACTAACCGATTGAACCGCTTGGATCCCCAACAGCCGTTCCTCCCGACTCGCCAGGGTGGCGCGGCTCCTGCTGTTCCAGCGGCCGTCCAGCCGGCTCCAGTGGCACCGGTTCGGCTCACGCCGATTCCGACCCCCGCCCGCTTTAGCGGTAAGCTCGGCGGAGCGCGGGGGTTTATTATGCAGTGTGAGTCCGTGTTCCACCGTGTGCCCGGAGATTTTCCCTCGGATCACAGTCGAATTGGTTACATAGGGAATCTTCTGGAGGGGCGTGCGTTAACCTGGACCTACGCCGTAATGGCGAGGCCCAGTTATGCCACCCTCACCTATGACCAATTCGTGAGGCGCTTTCTGGAGGTCTTTGACCACTCACAAACCGAAACGGTCCAGGTCGATCGGCTTCTCGCTCTCCAGCAGGGAAGCCGGTCGGCAGCGGACCACTCGGTCGACTTCCGGGTAGCGGCGGAGGAATTGGGCTGGGAGGAACGCTCCCTCTGTGGCCTGTTCCTCCGCAGCCTCAATAGTGATCTGAGGGATGAACTGGCTGGTCGGGATATCCCTGGGACGCTAGCGGAGCTGACATCCTTAGTGATAAGTTTGGATAACAGGCTGCGCGAGCGCTCCTCGGGGCGGAGGTCTTCTTCTTCTCGCCCTCGTGGAGCCTCGCCGCACCTGTTCCAAGCTCGCCCCCTGGCGGCGCCGCCAGCATCGCGCCCCGAGGAGTCGGAGCCGATGGTGACGGGCTGGACTAAACTTTCCCCTGTGGAGAAACAACGCCGCCGTGAGTTGGGCCTCTGCATGTATTGCGGAGGCGACCAACACACCGTGGAGCGTTGTCCACGGAAAGCCAGTCGGTGGGGTCCGCGAGTCACTGTTGGAAGCCTCGCGGATGTCAATCGGTTAGGATCTCTTACCCAATTGAAGCTGCCCATCCGTTTCTGCCATAACCCTACTGGGCACCTCACCCACGCACTGGTGGATTCGGGCGCAGAAGGCAGCTTCATTTCACAAAGCCTGGCAACCCGATTGGGCATCCGCTGCCAGGCACTCAACACTCCCATCTCCCTGATCCACCTCTCCCGTGCCACCCTCGGGAGAGTGACACATCAAACTGTTCCCCTACCGGTCATCATCTCGGGAAACCACCGGGAGGAGATGACCTTTTACGTCCTTCCCAACTCTGTGTCGCCCGTCATCCTGGGGTATCCCTGGCTCCGCCTTCACAATCCGGTCCTGGATTGGAAATCAGCTGGGATCTCGGCATGGAGTACGTTCTGTATGGGCACCTGCCTTCAGTCCGCTGCCTGCTCTCCGTCCGCTCCTCCCCCTGCGACGGACGCTGCACCCCCGGACCTGTCTCTGGTGCCCCCAGAATTTCACGACCTGGGTATGGTGTTCAGCAAAGCGAAAGCTATGTCTCTTCCCCCTCATCGGCCCTATGACTGCGCCATCAACCTCCGCCAGGGGGCTCCCTTACCTTCTGGTCGCCTTTACAGCCTGTCTGCGCCGGAGAAGGAGACGATGAACGCCTACCTGAAGGAATCATTAAGTGCTGGGATTATCCGCCCATCATCGTCACCCGTGGGGGCAGGGTTCTTCTTCGTGGGGAAAAAGGATGGGTCCCTCCGCCCTTGTATCGACTACCGGGCCCTCAATAATATCACGGAGAGGGACCGTTACACCCTGCCTCTCATGGACACTGCTTTCCACTCCCTCCAGGGGGCGACCTGGTTCACCAAGCTGGACCTACGCAGCGCTTACCACCTCGTCCGGATCCGGGAGGGAGATGAGTGGAAAACGGCCTTCCGTACCCCGAACGGCCACTTTGAATATCTGGTGATGCCGTTCGGGTTGACCAACGCTCCTGCAGTCTTCCAGCGCCTCATTAATGACGTCCTCCGGGACTTCATTGGCCTTTTCGTGTTCGTCTACCTGGACGATATCCTCATCTTCTCCAAGTCCAGGGATGAGCACCAGGTCCACGTGAGGCGGGTCCTCCAAAGGCTGCTGGAGAACCGTCTGTACGTTAAGGCAGAAAAGTGTGAATTTTACGCCAGGAGTACGTCCTTCCTGGGGTTCATCATCGCCCACGATAAGGTGCTCCCCGACCCAGAGAAGGTAAAGGCGGTGGTGGAATGGCCTACACCTGCATCCCGGAAGCAGGTGCAGCAATTTGTTGGCTTCGCCAATTTCTACCGCCGCTTTGTTCCCAACTTCAGTGCCATCGTTGGACCACTGACCCGCCTCACGTCCCCGAAGGTCCCGTTCCGGTGGACCGAAGAGGTCGCTGCCGCCTTTGAGGCGCTGAAGGCGGAATTCTCCTCCTCCCGGGTCCTTCGCCAGGTCGACCCCGCGCTGCAGTGCATCGTAGAGGTAGACGCCTCGGACACGGGAGTGGGAGCAGTGCTGTCCCAGCGGTCACCGGACGATGGCGCCAAGCGACCGTGCGCCTTCTTCTCCCGGCGCTTGTCCCCGGCGGAGAGAAACTATGATGTGGGGGACAGAGAGCTCTTGGCCATCAAGCTCGCCCTGCAGGAGTGGCGCCACTGGTTGGAGGGGGCAAGCCTGCCGTTTGTGGTCCTCACGGACCACAAGAACCTGGAATACTTACGGTCTGCCAAGCGCCTGAACGCCCGCCAGGCGCGCTGGTCCCTGTTCTTCGCCAGGTTCCAATTTTCCATCACCTTCAGGCCTGGCTCTAAGAACGTCCTGCCTGACGCCCTCTCCAGGCAGTTCGCCCCCGTGGAGTCGGAGGAGGCGCCCCACTCCATCCTGCCCAGGTCGTGCGTCGTGGGAGCCATCTCGTGGGACATTGAGAGCAAGATCCGGAAGGCACAGGAGGTGGAACCTGACCCTGGCGGCGGACCGGAGGGGAGGCTGTTCGTGCCATCCGCGGTCCGAGGAGAGGTCATCCACTGGCTCCACACCTCCAAGCTCACCTGTCACCCTGGCACCTCCCGGATGATAGATCTCCTCCAACGGTCCTTTTGGTGGCCAGGCCTGCGGAGGGATGCAGCCCGCTACGCCCGGGCTTGCCCAATCTGTGCCACCTGCAAGTCGGGAAATGCCCCTCCAGCGGGTCTGCTCCAGCCCCTGCCCGTCCCTGGCAGGCCCTGGTCGCACATCGCTCTGGATTTCGTCACCGGACTCCCCATCTCCAACTCCTATGACACCATCCTGACCATCGTGGACCGCTTCTCCAAGGCCGTGCACTTCGTCCCCCTGCGAGGCCTCCCTACTGCCCTGGAGACGGCGGACCTCCTCGTCCAACACGTGGTCAGGCTGCATGGGATTCCGGTGGACGTGGTCTCGGACCGGGGCCCCCAGTTTTCATCTGAGGTTTGGAGGTCTTTCTGCAACGCCATCGGAGCCAAGGTGAGCCTCTCCTCTGGCCATCACCCCCAATCCAACGGGCAGTGTGAGAGGACCAACCAGGAGCTGGAGGCTGCGCTCCGCTGTGTGTCCAGATCCAAACCCGCGTCCTGGAGCAACCATCTTGCCTGGGTTGAATATGCCCACAACACCGCTCGCTCTTCTGCTACAGGGATGTCCCCCTTCAAAGCGTCCCTGGGTTACGACCCCCCGCTGTTTCCGGAGCAGGAGAGTGAGGTAACTGTCCCGTCAGTTAGGGCCCATCTCAGGCAGTTCCGCTCCACCTGGGCTGCCGCGCGCCATGCGCTATTGCGCACAGCGGAGCGCAACAGGACTGTGGCGGACCGGCGTAGGAGACCTGCCCCGGCGTACAGAGTTGGGCAGCTTGTTTACATTTCCACCCAGGACGTCACTCTAAAAGGCGAGAGGAGAAAGCTGGCACAGCGCTTCATGGGTCCCTACCCCATCACCCGGATCATCAACCCGGTGGCTGTGCGCGTGGCTATTCCCCCCTCCCTCCGCATTCATCCTACTTTCCACGTGTCGAAGGTGAAACTGGCGGTTACTGACCCCCTTTGCCCTCCTCCTGCAGCGCAACCCGCGCCCCGGATGGTTGGTGGCCATCCGGCCTGGTCCGCCTCCTCCATCCTGGACTCCCGGCGCCGGGGTCGTGGGTTGCAATACTTGGTGGACTGGGAGGGCTATGGGCCCGAGCATCGACAGTGGGTGCCCCCGTCGTTTGTGTTGGACCCATCGCTCATCGCGGACTTCCACCGAGCGCACCCGGATAAGCCATCGCCAGGAGGCGCTGCTAGAGGGGGGAGTACTGTCACGCCGCGCCATTCATCAGCGGCGCCACCTGCTCACGCACCTGCTACTCGTCAGCGGCGAAGGATAAAAGCCGCCTCGCCCTGAGCTTCGGCCTGAAGCCGTAGACTTCATTTTCCTTGCATGGACTTCTACCACATTCTCTTCAGCATCCTCTTTACCGGTAAGAAGTTCACTTACCTCATCTCTCCAGTCTGCTCCCCTGTGCACAGGTGGATTCCTCGGCGGCGGACAACCCCGTCCCTCGTCTCTCCTCGCTGCTGCACCGAGCCCTGCAGGTGGCTGTCTCCCGGGCTTCCCTCCTTGAAGCGCCAGTCATCTGCCCAAACAAGTAAGCTTCTCTCCCTCGCCTATTCTCCTCCTGTGTTGGTGTGTGCTCATCACCCTGTGTCCAATTTCTCCCATAGGGTTGCCGGCTGAACGGTCTCCTGCCTCTGGGTCCGAAGCAGACGCCACCACCAACACATTAACATTCCGCAGACACGCACCCAAACATCCCTGTTGTTAATAAACAGTTTGAACTACTCTGAGCCTGTGTGTGTGCGTCTCCTGAGCCGAACGTTATGTCAATATGTTAACTTATTTTTGTATGTTTTATACCGTTGCTCTGTTTCTTTTGTCCTTTTCTTTAGGAAAGCTTTATATAATAAATTTTTCTTTTTACACGCCTTTTGTAGTCCTTTGGTTAACCATGGTTTGTCAGCAAATTTGTGTTTAAGCTTTTTTTTAACTAATGGGCAGTTTTTTTCATAGAGAGTGGTTACAATGTTTATAAATGTGTCATAGGCTTCATTTACATCTGATACATAGACTTCTGTCCAGTCTTGCTTCAGCAAGTCCTCTTTAAAAGAGCTGATTGCATTTGGTGATTTGTGTCTGAACGATTTTGAAATTTTTTCTGGGTTGGGCCCCGTGTGGCCATGGATAAGTGCAAAGGTTGGCAAGTGGTCGCTTATATCATTTATCAATAATCCACTTTCTATTTTCTTATCGAGAACATTGACAAACAGGTTGTCAATAAGTGTAGCAGAGTGAACAGTGATTCTACTGGGATGTGTTATTGTGGGATATAGACTCATGCTGTACATAGAGTTCATGAACTCTGTAACTACATTTTGTTGATGTGGATTCAGTAGATCAATATTGAAATCTCCACAAATTGCTACCATTTTCTTACTAGTAATATTATTGTACAGCTCGACTAATTTATCTCTGAATGTCTCAATGCAAGTTCCCGGCGTTCTATATATGCAGCTTATGATTAGATTTTTTGTTTTGTCTAGGTCAATCTCAACAGTAACACATTCCAAAATCCCTGGTAGTGCTGAGGACATTTCATTTACAAGCTTACATCTATATAGGTCATCAATATACAGTGCAACACCACCACCCTTTTTTTGAGATCTGTTAATGTAAAACGTCTGATATCCCTCTATTGCCATCAGGGGGGCCTGATCTTCATTAAGCCAGGTTTCAGAGACTGCAATAGCTGTGAATTTTCTGTCTAGCTGTTTTAAATAGTCCTGAATCTGTGAGAAGTTTTTGTTGAGACTTCTGCTATTGAAGTGTATTATTGACAGTTTACCATCTATTTGCACTTGACTTTTGAATTGCTTTTCAGTGTAATATTCACAGTGGTTATGAATATTATTGAAAAAGTGGTTATCAGGATCAATATCATTCTCCATCTCTTGTGGTTTATGTTCAGCATAGTGGCATATTTTTAGAGTTTGAGTTTCCTCGCTCTGTGTTTCATAGTCAGTGTTCATCTGTATTTATCTAAGTCAGTAGCATCTTTGATCATTATACTCTTTGCTTGCTCAGGTGTACCATTTAGTTTAATCCAAATTCTACAATTTCTTGTCCATGTTGTCTGTATCTTATTTTGTTTTTTTAGCATCCGTGCCTGCCGTGCTAATTCAGCGTTTTTTTTTTGTCAGGTGTTCATTTAGGTAAACTTGAGTTTCCTTTAGCTTTCTGGCCTGCCTCAGTATGTCATTTTTCACCCTCCTGTTCACAAAGCGCATCACAATTGATTTCTTTGTTTTGTTATCATTCTTCGGTAAAGCATAACAGGCTGAGATCGCATTGGCTTCTACCTTAATGTCTTTATCATTAAGGAACTGAAGCACTTGGTTTTCTAAGGACATTGATTCACTTATGGAAGCATGTTCACCATTCAGTCCTGTTGTGGCATGGGCGTATGACTGATTTCTGATGTCTAGTCCACTTATAACTAGGTCATCAATGCGAGAACCTTGTTCAAGATCCTCGACGCGTTGCTCCAAAAGACGCCCGTGTTGCTCCAGGTCCATAATTTTTTTGTCTTTTTCTTTTATTATTGAATGTAGAGCTTGTACCTCTTCTATTAGGTTTATTATTTTGGCCTGTTGGTTAGTCATTTTGGCCAATTCTTCTAACACAAAGTTCAGAGATTTTTTAACTTCTTCCATTTCCTCTTTTTTGGGTGGCATTTTACTGACCTGTGAATAGAAATAAACAGGGAATCCGGCTAGGCCTCAACTAGCTCGGCCGCTGCTGGATCTGTCGCAATGGAGCTCCTGCGCAGCTTCTCCGCCAAGTGACACTGTACAGCTCCGCAGATCACCGCCTTCTATCGCCGCCGCCTGCCTCCGTCTACCTGGCCAGTTATGCCGCACACCGCCGGCGCAGCCAAGATCCACCGATCACCGCCACTCGTCGCCGTCTGGCTGGGTGGCTCCTCCGCTGGGCCCCGTCACCGCCAGTTATGCCGCACACCGCCGGCGCAGCTGAAATCCACCGATCACCGCTGCCGATCGGTGGCCGATCACCGCAGCGAGCTGCCGTCTGGCTGGGTGGCTCCTCCGCTAGGCCCCATCACCGATCGCCGTCTGTCTGGTAGTTCCTCGGCTGGGCCTCGACTCAGGCCACTGTCCTGCTGGATCCAGGTGGCCCCCGTCTCTCACCAACGCCGCGCCCGAGCTTCCAATCGCCGTCTCGGTTGGTTCGTCCGGTAAGCCCTCACCGGGGACTGAGCCGCTTCGTGTCAGAATTAGGTGACGCACTGGGGCTAGTGTTAAGCTAGCAAGCGTTAGCTTGGCAAAAGCTTCAGATAGAGCGCAGCAGTTCGGCCTGATTAAAGGGGCATTCCGACGGGATTCTGACGGGGGTGGAAATTCAGCCCGTGGGTGTCCGTCACGAGCGCCGATCGCTGTTTAGGTACTTTTAATGGGAAGAAATCAGCGACTTTGTCTCAGCGTTGAAAAAGTGTGACCATCCCGGTCGCCATCTTGTTTTTTTGAATGAATGAATGAATGAATCGAATGAGCAGGCATAGTTGTACTGATTCATCTCAAAGGAAAGAAACTTTTCAACAGGACAGTACACATCAGGAACAACATTCCACACTGATTTATTCACATCTCCATGCCAAACAAGAAACAGCTCATTGCCCAATTCAGCCACAAGAGGGCGCCAAGCGACCACCACAAAGAGATGCAATTCACCAAAATTCTCAAAGTGTGTTGCAATCACAACAGATATCAAGTTCAAATGATGCAAACAATACTACCAGCGACCTTGCCAGGTTCTTAGCCAGAAGCCAACTATTAACAGGAGGACTGACAAAATATGATGACAAGCCAGAGAGTTATCTTAGCTGGAAAGCCACATTCCAGAGTACCATCAGAGACCTCGGTCTTACAGCCAGTGAAGAACTAAACCTCCTCATTCAGTGGCTCGGCCCTGAGTCTTCTGAACATGCTAAGAGATTAAAAGCAGTCAATATCAGGCATCCACCTGCTGGTCTGAACATGGTCTGGGCGAGACTGGAAGAATGCTACGGCTCACCAGAGGCAATAGAAAAGTCCATGTTTGAAAGAATCCAAAATTTTCCAAAGCTCATGAGCAAAGAGCCACACAAGCTTCGCGATCTATCAGATCTACTGTGTGAACTGGAAGCAGCAAAGCTGGATGGATATCTGCCAGGCTTGAGCTACTTAGACACAGCAAGGGGTGTAAGTCCAATCGTGGAAAAGTTGCCCTTTCACCTTCAGGAGAAGTGGACAATGGTAGGGTCAAAGTATAAAGAAGACCATCATGTAAGTTTCCCACCTTTCTCATTCTTTGTTGAATTTGTAAAAGGTCAAGCCAAGGCAAGGAATGACCCAAGCTTCAACACGACTTATAGCTCACCTGCCAATTCTACAATTAGTTACAAAAAAGGAAAATCACAAAGTCACTACATGCAGAAACAATCAGTTACGGTACACAAAACAGACGTGTCAGTCGGAGTGGAGACAAAAGAAGGAGGCGAAGACATTAAAAGACAATGTCCCATACATCACAAACCACACCCACTGAAAGGATGCAGGGGTTTTAGAGCTATGTTGCTTGAGGACAGAAAAAAGGTACTCAGAGACAACAAAATCTGCTATCGCTGCCTTGCTTCCACTACCCACCAAGCCAGGGACTGTCAAATAACAATCAAGTGTGGAGAATGCAACAGCGACAAACACCTGGCAGCTCTCCACCCAGGCCCGGCTCCAACAGCATCTAAGCCTCCCTCATCCCCTAAAGAGAACGGCGGGGAGCAAGAGCTCACACAAGACTTAGATGTTACAGCCACATGTACTGAGGTATGTGGAAATCAAATCACAGGAAAATCCTGCTCCAAGATCTGTTTGGTGCAAGTCTACCCGAAAGGTGAGCCACACAACATGAAAAAGATGTATGCAATAATAGATGATCAAAGTAATCAATCACTCGCAAAAACAGAGTTTTTTGAAACATTCAATATTCAAGGCACAGCCACACCTTACACACTGAAGACGTGTACTGGCACAACACAAGTAAATGGTAGAAGAAGCCTTAACACAAGCAGAGTACACAATCATTAGATGTGTCCAACATGAAGTGTATGCAGAGGAAATCAAGTGCATCAAGACAAAACGAGAAATAGCGCGGAACAGTTCCCTTTACAAGCTCAATCCGATTATCAATGACAATGGTTTACTCCGAGTAGGAGGACGTCTGTCAGAGTCAAAGCTGCCCAGTCATGAAGTCAATCATCTTCTACTCCCAGCAAAGCATCACATCGCTACATTGCTCATCCGACATCACCATGAGGCTGTTAAGCATCAAGGAAGACATTTCACTGAGGGTGCAGTGAGAGCAAGTGGCGTGTGGTTAGTGGGTGCCAAGAGATCCATCAGCAGTGTCATCCACAAATGTGTAACCTGTAGAAAGCTTTGAGGCAAGACAGAGCAGCAAATCATGGCAGATCTACCCGCTGAACGTTTGCAAACCGATCCCCCATTTTCTTATGTTGGCCTAGATGTATTTGGACCGTGGGAGGTTACAATGCGACGCACTAGAGGTGGTCAAGTCAACATCAAAAGATGGGCGGTTCTGTTCACGTGCATGTCTACAAGAGCCATTCACATCGAAGTAATTGAAACACTCAGCTCTTCAAGTTTTATCAATGCTCTTCGAAGATTCTTCGCCATCAGAGGCCCTGCTAAACAGCTAAGATCTGACTGCGGGACCAACGTTGTCGGAGCGTCCAAGGAATTGAAATTGGATCCTCCAAAACCTGATGAGACAAGTGTAGAAGACTATTTATGCGGACAAAGGCGCTCCTGGGTGTTTAACCCTCCTCACTCATCACACATGGGAGGCACATGGGAGCGTATGATCGGCATAGCACGACGCATCCTGGACTCGATGCTCTTACAATCAGGAAACCCCAAGCTAACCCATGAAGTCCTAACAACATTGCTGGCTGAAGTCACAGTTATTATCAACGCGAGACCTCTGGTGCCGGTCTCCTCAGATCCGGAAGCTCCTTTGATCCTGACGCCCATGACTCTTCTCACACAGAAGACTAATGCAATCCTAACTCCGCCTGGAGATTTCACCAAGGCCGACATGTACAGACACCAGTGGAAGAGAGTTCAAGTCCTTGCCGACACCTTCTGGGCCTGCTGGCAAAAAGAGTACCTGAACACGCTCCAGAGTCGTCAGAAGTGGCAGCGCAACAAACCAAACCTGGAAGAAGGGGACGTCATTCTTCTTAAGGACAAGAACCTAAAAAGGAACGAATGGCCTATGGGCATCATCGTGAAGACTCTCACAAGCAAGGATGGAGTCGTAAGGAAGGTGGAGGTCAAGGTGACACAGAACAAAGCTACAAAGACTTTCTCCAGACCCATCTCAGACTGTATACTCCTCTTATCTCGAACAAATTAGTTTATAAATTTAGTGGCATTCTTAAAATAATGCCAGGCGGGGAGTGTGTTGTTACAGTTTAAATATATTTGTTCGTCCAGTCCTCTAGAGGGCGCTAGGCTCTGTAGTAGCTTTAAGCTTGCCAGTAGGTGACGAGAAGAAGAGACCTAGCATACTGAATGTCGACAGGAACACGAGTCTGCGCCGCTGTTCCTTCTAAAGCCATCCGTTCACTTCCAGCCCTTTGAGTGGCAATATGATTTCACACTCTCTGTATTAAATCCTAGTCCAAAACGACACCTGCCTGTTCCTTGGAGGAAGTGATGCAAGAGAGAGTTTAGCTGGCTGTGAATCTCAATATAGGACACGAGTCACATTGGGTGCAACAGTACACCTATCATTGTGAATCCAATTACTTGTCATATGTTTTCATGGTCAAGGAATCTCAAAACGTACACACAAACACTGTATGGGGGGAACTGTGGCCGCCATTACGGAAAATCCCATTTTCGTGAATAACTACTGAACCACTAATCCTATCATTGTCAATCCAATTGCTACTCATATGTTTTCATGGTCAACGAATCTGAAAACGTACACACAAACACTGTATGGGAGGAACTGTGGCCGCCATTATGGAAAATGCCATTTTCCAGAATAACTACTGAACCACTAATCCTATCATTGTCAATCCAATTGCTAGTCATATGTTTTCATGGTCAAGGAATCTGAAAACGCACACACAAACACTGTATGGGAGGAACTGTGGCCGCCATTACGGAAAATGCCATTTTCCTGAATAACTACTGAACCACTGCTTCTCATATGTTTTCATGATCAAGGAATCTCAAGACTGTATGGGCAGAACTGCGGCGCTTGGCGGAGGTCTGCGCTCTCTGAGTGCTTTTCTAGTTATTATAGTTATTGTCTCCTGTGTCTCCCCTGATCTGTTGTCTCACCTCCTGTTTGTTTTTAGAGTTTTAATCATGGTCTTGTGGTATATATGTCTACCTATTGTCTCCAGTCCCTCATGTTTCCATATCCATAGCCACTCCCTCATGTGTGCTCCTGTTCTGCCCTTGATTGTTGCCTCAGCTATCTCACATTTGTAATTATTAGTTAACCTATTTATGTTAGTTTGTGCTTGTGCTCTGTCTGGTCTCGTCACCTGTACTCCCTGCCGGTACCCCGCCCCCCCCCACACACACACACATACACACACACTCGTGCTGCACATTTGGTTTTTAATTGTTTTTGTTTGTAAATTATTGTTTTGAACCATACTCCAGCCTGCACTCATGAATCTTGCTTCTAAATTCTCCTCTGCCCAAAGGGCAGAACATGACACAAAGAGCAGCAAAGAAGATACCATTGGCAACAACAGCCTGATGGAAGATCTCCAACATCTTGTTGCACACATTGAAAGATCTCAGCTTTCTCAGGAAGTTGAGTTTCCTCATCCCCTTCTTGTACATAACATTGCTGTTAGATTTCCAGTCCAGTTCGCTGATGATAACAACACCCAGGTATCTGTAGTCCTCTGATGCCAGTTTCCATGTTGCCTTTTTTAGATAATTAGTATTGTGAAATATAGTCTGATGTAAGACTCCATGATCTTGTAGTGTGGATACCTTGTGTAAGATTACAGTGCATTCCGTTTTGTTTGTATAAGGGTTGCAGTAACTCAATATTAAGATATAAATAAAGTATACAGGTGCATCTCAATAAAATGGAAAATCATCAAAAAAGTCTATTTATTTCAGAAATTCAATTCAAAATGAGAAACTCATTCATTCCAGCCCCCCCCGTGACCCGAAAAGGATAAAGTGGAAGAAGATGGATGGATGGATGGATGGTTGGATGGATGTGAAACTCGTATATTGTATAGATTCATTACACACAGAAAGATATATTTCAAATGTTTATTTCTTTTAATTTTGATGGTTATGGCTTACAGCTAATGAAAACCCAAAATTCAGTTTCTCAAAAAAAATTGAATATTACATAATACCAATTTTTAAAAAAATAATTTTTGATAGAAATGTTGGCCAACTAGAAAGTATGTCCATGTACACACTCAATACTTGGTCGGGGCACCTTTCACATGAATTACTACATCAGTGCGGTGTGGCATGGAGACGATCAGCTTTTGTTACTGCTGAGGTGTTATGGAGGCCCAGGTTGCTTTGATAGCCGCCTTCAGCTCGTCTGCATTGTTTGCTCTGGTGTCTCTCATCTTCCTCTTGACAATACTTCATAGGTTTAGGTCAGGAGAGTTTGCTGGCCAATCAAGCACAGTGATGCCATGGTCATTAAACCAGTTTTTTGTACTTTTGGCAGTGTGGGCAGGTGCCAAGTCCTGCTGGAAAATGAAATCAGCACCTCCATAAAGCTTGTCAGCCGAGGGAAGCATGTAGTGCTCTAAAATTTCCTGGTAGACGGCTGCACTGACTTTGGACTTGATAAAACACAGTGGACCAACACCAGCAGATGACATGGCTCCCCAAATCATCACTGACTGTGGAAACTTCATACTGGACCTCAAGCTACGTGGATTCTGTGCCTCTGCACTCTTCCTCCAGACTCTGGGACCTTGATTTCCGCATGGCAGGACTTGGCACCTCACCTTTAGGAAGCAACCTAGGCTTCCATAACACCTCAGCAATACCACAGGCTGATCGGCTCCACCCCCATGCCACACTGATGCAGAAATTCACACAAAAGGAGCCCTGGCCAAGCACTGAGTGTGTAGATGAACATACTTTCCAGTCAGCCAACATTTCTATTAAAAATACATTTTTAAAAAACTTAATCTTATGCAATATTCTATTTTGTTGAGAAAATTAATTTTGGATTTTCATTACTTGTAAGCAAATTAAAAGAAGTAAATGTCCTTCTGAAGAAGGAGTCCTATCGAGCTTGACTGGCTTGTAGGTCTCCTGAAGCAGCTGAGGTGTACTGGCAGGCCAAGCAGAGTGCAGCTCGGGTAGTTGCTGAAGCAAAAACTCAGGTGTTGGTCATGGAACAAGACTTTCGGTCGGCCTTGAAGAGATTCTGGCAAACTGTCTGGCGACTCCGGGGGGGGGGGGGGGGGGGGCACTGTGTATGGTGCAGATGGGGTGCTGCTGATCACGACTGGGGACATCATCGGAAGGAATACTTCCATAGGGATCTCATCTCTGCAAACAGCAGAGATGAGATCCTATGGTCACCGAGCATGACACTCTCCAATTCTTGGTTGTGCTTAGATAGATAGATAGATAGATAGATACATAGATAGATAGATAGTTGGGCAAACTCCCACAAGCCTTCAAGGATTCTCGACAGGGTAAAAAGTTTGTCCAATGTGCCACAGCCAGGACAAAAATAACATTGCTCCTCCTGAATCTGAGGTTCGACCAATGGCCGGACTCTCTGTTATGTCCATAATCTGTTAATCCAATGACGAGGCTGGAGGTGCAATAGAACTGAACTTTATTGTGTTAAACTCACAGACTCAAGGCGCTCCTATACAGGCAGAGGGGAAAGTCAAAAGAGACTGATGCTCTTCCGCCTTGGTCTTTTATACCCCAGGTGGTGGCTCCACCTTTCCGGTTCCGCCACCACCCTCATCACACAATAATATAAAATATAACATTTTAATATATCTCATTTTACACCCCCCCCAGAAAAGTCCAAAACACATACACACTTATTAGACCCTCCCAAATTTAATATCCAAGGCACACTCTGCTAACAAACAAATAAATAAGCCTTTCTATGCATGCAAAGCAAACTAAAGCGAGAGCGGGACAGGCTCTGCCATCTGCCATCCTACCTCCACACGGCCAGACTGATTATTCTGCTGTCTTAGAAACTAAAGGGTCCATAAAATAAAATAATGCCATCTTCCTAGTTAAAACCAAAACAATCCCGTGAACCAGTTTACACAAGCAAAAGATTTCCATACACCAAATACACACACGAACAGTTAACATGTACATTCTCACACCACCATAACATTCCCAAAAGACTATCCCAACCCAGGCAAACCCACAGTAATACACCCACCCCAATATGGTGACACACATTACATGTTTAATTTTTTTTCACATGGGCACCAGTTATAGTAGTCCAGCACAAGAAACATGTTAGCAACATAGCCCGGGCAATTCTACATTTAACCCAAACCATCGCCCCTTGCTATCGTACACTCTCGATGGAGAGCCGCCACCCCCCCCCCCCCCCCCGGGGGACTTGTCTAGCGGATCCTGTCCAAAGCTCCTTCTTTTCTTTGTCCCTGGAGAAGAGCCACGTTGGAGCCCCGACACCTCCTTCTCCTCAGTCACGCACCGCAGCTCATTGGGGTGTTTCCATGAGTCATCCAACAGCCAAACATAACCATCTTCCCGAACAGCCACCACCTTCAGCTGCCCCTGGTCATCATGTCGCTTCCTCTTTCTGTGGGCACCTCTCAGTCGTGCCTCCTCCCTGAGTTGAACCATGTCGCTGACTCATAGAGGAACGCTCCTCAACTTCCCATGTCCATGCTGTCTTCCACGGGCTTCCTCACCAGGCAGTGCCATTCCGGCGACCTTCCGCGAAGCCTGACTCGGCCTACAGTGTTCTTGTGTGGCATGCCAACTACCAGTTCCAGCTGGTCCTGCCCCGCTTGCTTTCATTTTAAGCATTGGCATAGCCATCCCGGTGTCTCCAGGCTGAATGCCGGAAGTAGAGGGGGTCGTCTTCACGGCCTCACCCGCTATTACGGACGTTCCACTATGCCGCTCAGTCCCCTCACCTAGGGTAACATGAACCCTGGCACTGGAACTCTGCCCTTATGGCCCCGGGTGGAAATTGTCCTGTCCATTTACCAGAATACTAGGTCAAGTGTCGTCCCAAACTGCATCGTCGACCACTCGCAAAACCGACCGTTCCCACATACTACGGCCTGACCATTCCTCTCCACAGCTGCTGGTAATTGAGAAGCCCAGTCCATAAAACAGATCGCAGCTCATCACATTCGACCCACACTCGGTCACCACAAACTGTATGTTGGACATCACTGCTGTCTTATACCTCGCCGTCAGCTCCAGTGAACCCACAATAGCCAGTCTATTACTGCCATATCCACAAAATGGCGTCTTCAGGTCTCTCACATGATGGAAGGGGAAATAACTCAGTAGACGAGTTAAACACAGACCTCACCGCGCCTGTGAAATATGTACGGCCCTCTGTGCTTGGTGATATGGTGTGAATAACCATAGGAGTCGAGGTGGGGGAATCCATTTCACATCATCGCTCCCCTCGTTCAAACTTCTTACAGGCCCTGGTGAAATGATGTAGGAACCCACATTTGCCACAATGTTTGCCTTTTGCCGGGCACTCTCTCGCCTTGTACCGGTGCTTGGTAGACCCCCAGCCAAAACATCTTGGCGACCCCGGGGCAGACCTAAATTTTATAGCGGTAGCGTATTTTTCTTTGTCTTCCACGCCATCATTGCTATCCGGGTCTAACAGCCTGCGCCGCTGATTGTGAGTCAGGTTGACCCAACGCTGTTCTCTCACCAAGGTCCCTGGACAGTTCATCCGCTGCTTCAAACTACTGGGATATCTCCACCACTTTGGCCAGCGTCAGCTCACCTGAATGGGTAAGGAGTCTTCACCGTGCAGCCGTACACAACATGTTCTCTGCCAACTGATCACAGACCATTTTTTTCTTCCAAGGTCCCAAACTGGCAACCCCCAGCCAGTTGGCGCAGGTCAGCAACATATCACTGCACCAACTCTCCAGTCCGCTGGCGGCGCTGTCAGAGCTGGATCCTCCGGACTATGACGTTTTCCAAGGCACAAAAGTAGCATGCCATTAGCCCAACCATGTTCTCGAAACTGTCGCTCACTCCTAGTGTACTCAGAATGCACTGTCCCTCCATGCCAAGATTATGGACTAAAACTGCTCTAGCACACAGTTTCTCTAACTCACCGAGGTTCAATGCCACCAGATAATTCTCTAATGCAGCAAACCACCTCTCCCACTGCACCGGCGGCTCACCAGGAAGCTCCAGAAATGGCCAAATGCCCGAAATGCCTTTTTCCATTCTTTTATCCTCATCACCAAATGTTATGTCCACAACCTGTTAACCCAATGATGAGGCTGGAGGTGCAATAGAACTGAACATTATTGTGTTAAACTCAAAGACCCAAGGTGGTCCTATACAGGCAGAGGTGAAGGTCAAAAGAGACTGATGCTCTTCCACCTTGGTCTTTTATACCCCTGGTAGTGTCGGAACCAGAAAGTTGGAGCCACCACCCTCATTGCACAATAATATAAAATATAACATTTTAATATATCACACTCTCCTCTAAAGTAACTTGACATAGACCTTCTCAGGGAGGATGAGGAGTATGATCCCCCTAAGTCGGAACATACCCTCTAGTCCCCCTTCTTAAAGTCCCTGATGAGGGAATTTGTCATTAAATGCCTGAATGAGGTGAAGAGAGACAGACTCAAGTGCTGAACTACACCCATGACACATTTATTAAAGAAAAGAACTTAAGCCCCAAAAATTGTGCAGACATACAAAAATGCAAGCAAGAGCAAACTTACCTTTGGCATCCCTGGGCCAACACAGCCCAGCGGACGCAGAAGGAGATTGGAACACATGAATGAGACGTAATAGTAGATTACATGAACGAAATGTGGTAGGAGACAGACAGGATTACACAAATGAAACGTGGTAAATGACATTCAATGGTGCAGCGAGGAATGACTGACCATGAGCAGACTAAACACAAACTGATAATGAAATAAGTGCCCACAGGTATGACTGCACCTGAGTGGGGGGGAAGGAGAGAATCCTAATGAGGGTTGGAATCAGCTGATGATGATGAGAGGGGAGTAGTGGGGCTAGCAGTCGGACAGGCAACACCCACACAAAGTGCAGACCCAAACATGTTGCCTGACAGCTGACAGTCAGAGAACCAGTACAAGAAATAAACAAGCTCAGAAACAGACTGGAAAATAAATTGCAAACAACACAGGACAAGGCACAAACAAGCTAAACAATAACAAGGAAAAATGGGAGACAATATGGAAACTCAAAAGGCATAACAATACACAGATAAATATGAAAGCAGAGAAAAGCCATGAAGCTGAGCTTGGGAGAAACCAAGTTCAGTTCATGACAGGGCCCCCCTCTCAAGGGGTGGATTCCAGACACCCAACATAGCATCAAAAGAAAAAATCCCCCCCCCCCAGCCGGAACAACAACAATCTACCCAGGGTGGGTGGTGGGGGGAACAGGCCAGGAGGGAACTAAAAACAACCCTGCTCAGGGCCCACACCAGAAAAACACAAAATCACCCCCCCTTCCCCAAGTCCTGGAGCTAGAGGGCTCGGGAGGCCACCCAGAGTCCTACACCTAGCGGATAATAAGATGAAACTAGTCAGGCAGCCTGCCAAAGTCCCAGGCCAACCGGACAGCCAGGTGGAATTAATCGGGTGGCCTGCTGGAAAATATGAACCACCCAACCCGGCGGCTCAGTCATTCTGGCAGGTAGCCTGAGTCCCTTGGCCACCAGTCCCGGAGAGGTAACCCAGGAGGCTGCTTCCCCCCCTACTTTAATAGAGGGAAGCAGGATCGGGGGAGGGGGACCACGACGATGTCTGGAAATAGAGGGAGGGGGACCACAATGGCGTTTGGCAGTGAAAGAAGGGGGACCATGACGGCGTCTGGCAGAGGTGAAGAAGGGACCACGACGGTGTCTGGCAGTAGAGGAAGGGGGACCATGACGCCCTCGGTGGTCTCAGACTGGGGAATAGTAGCACCTGCGGTGGCTCAGGGCTGGAGCTTAGTAGCACCCACGGTGGGCCCCGGCTGGGCCAACATTGCACCCACAGTGGGCCCGGACTAGGCCAATGCTGTGCCCATGGTGGGCCTGTACTATGCCAACGCTGCACCCACGGTGGGCTTGGACTGGGCCAACGCTGCACCTACAGTGGAGGGGCCAACCTGCAAGAGCACCAGGCCGAGAAGGCGGTCTATCAGAGGGACCCCAGGCGAGGGCGAAGGAGGAGGGATCTCGAAAACCTTGGTGGAGGGAGCTGGACTCACGACGTCATCGGTTGGTAGGACTGGATCCACAGAGACCCCTGGTGATGGTAGCTCTTCTCCGGCGACCCTAGGAGAATGACAGGAAAAGAAACGTGGTTAGGGTCGCTGGCAGCAGTGGAGCCCAGCGAGGTGAGTTCAGATGCAGCTGAGGGCTGCACCCGACTCTCCTCACCAAGAGCAAGACAAGATCTCTCCAAAATAGACATGAGATAAACAAGAAAGATCACTTGCCTGAGCTCGAGCTCCACCGCCGTCCAGGATTCTGTCGAGCCTAACGATGACATTTTGGGCCTGGCCTCCTGGAGGTCCAGCTCCGGTTCTCACTCTGCTGTGATGGGCTCCACAGCAGACGTGATGGTGGTTGCAGTCCTACAGCCCCCAGGTGAAGTCTTCCATGCCGGTGACTCATCGGGCGATGAATCTGGGGGTAGGCTCCGTGTAAGCTCTGGAGTAGGGTCCTCCAGGCCCTCCGACTTTTCCACCATCCGACGGCTCTGTTCTGGGACTGATGGAAACTCAGGGAAAGATTGGGGAGACACGGAGAAGATAGGGAAAGAGTTAACAGTTGCAGCTGGAGGAGAGAGCCCAGCGAACTGCTTAAGCTGAGCTTCTGTCCCAGGAGACAGACAAAGCCTATCATTACAAAATTGAACAGAATGAAAAAGCACTTGTCCGTTATCCCGGATTTTGATGTTGACAGCTGCAGGTGACTGGCAGTCATCCCTCTCCGTGTCAGCGGCGATTCTGGCCCCCCTCCCTGAATAGTGGAAGAGCTGACTCAAATGACGTGGAAGTGGGCATTACCAGGAAACCCTGGAGGACCTCTCAACAGCAGGAGGGGACGTCACAGCGACGGGAGTTGTGGCAACAGTGGAGAGGGCGCAGACTGGTGAGACAGCCGGTGAAGGAAACGAGAGAAGAGGTTTCACCACAGAAATTGTCGGGCATGACGTCTGGGAAATGGCTGCCGATGAGGAGAAGGGCTTCCTCCGATGGTATGATAAGGGATGACGATGACGCTGACGCCGTGGGGCAGATGTGAGAGGTGGAGGCATAGGTGATAACGGAGGCAGATGGAAAGCGAGCACCCGGGGATGGAAGCGCAGACTGGGACTGACCTCCAGCTGATTCGCCACTCCACCCCAACACAGCATCATCGATCACGGAGACGCACTCCAGCTCATCCCAGCTCCACTTCTTCCTCCTCCCGACTGGATTGCCTGCCGAATCCATAAAAGCTTCAACGGGCAGATGAGTGAAAAACAGTCCAAAAAAAAAAAGGAAATAACGCCTGGGTGTAACAGCTGAGTCTTATTCTGGCTCCAACATTCTGTCTTGAAACACCTCTACAAGGTGAAGAGAGACAGACTCAAGTGCTGAATTACACCCACAACATATTTATTAAAGAAAAGAACTTAAGTCCCAAAAATTGTGCAGACATACAAAAATGCAAACAACAGCAAACTTACATTTGGCATCCCTGGGCCAACACAGCCCAGCGGACGAAGAAGGAGATTGGAACACATGAACGAGACATAATAGTAGATTACACGGATGAAACATGGTAGGAGACAAACAGGATTACACGAATTAAACGTGGTAAACGACATTCAATGGTGCAGCGAGGAATGACTGACCATGAGCAGACTAAATACAAACTGATAATGACATGAGTGCCCACAGGTGTGACTGCACCCGAGTGGGGGGGAGGAGAGAATCCTAATGAGGGTTGGAATCAGCTAATGATGATGAGAGGGGAGTAGTGGGGCTGGCAGTCTGACAGGCAACGCCCACACAAAGTGCAGACTCAAACATGCTGCCTGACAGCTGAAAGTCAGAGAACCAATACAAGAAATAAACAAGCTCAGAAACAGACTGGAAAATAAATTGCAAACAACACAGGACAAGGCACAAACAAGCTAAACAATAACAAGGAAAAATAGGAGACGATATGGAAACTCAAAAGGCATAACAATTCACAGATAAATATGAAAACAAAGAAAAGCCATGAAGCTGAGCTTGGGAGAAACCAAGCTCAGCTCATGATAGAATTCAGCATTTTTCTTCTAAATATACTATATGTATTACAAACATGTAATATATATTACAAACATGGTACTTAAATTATGGTAATGTGGAGGAAAATGATCAGGCGAGGGACGCACCATGACACGTCTAGGGTCACCAATGTGGAGGAAAAAGATCAGGCGAGAGGCGGCAAGCTGGAAGGGTGCAAGGTTTTATTTCCTCCAACATAATGAGATACACTTTGTAGCTCGGAGAGCTACTGTGCTGTTGAGGCATGTATAGCAAGCTCTTTTATACAGTGATACAGACAGAGAGAATAAGATAAGATAAGATAAGCCTTTATTAGTCCCACAACGGGGAAATTCCAGGATTGCAACAGCACAGGGATAGCAACACTCAGAGCAACAATCAGAAGGCAAGAAAAAAAAACAAGCAAGCAAGAGCAGCTAATAAACATATGTACGTATTACTATAAAATATATATATATACACACACACACAGACACACAGTGCAGAGCATTGTAGCTGGATGGAATAAATATATGAATATATGAACACACAGTGCAGAGCATTGTAGCTAGATGGAATAAATATGTAAATATATAAACACCCACAGTACGGAGCATTGCAGCTAGGTGGAATAAATATGCAAGTATATAAACACACACAGTGCGGAGCAATGTAGCTAGATGGAATAATATGTAGATATATAAATATATAAACACACCCAGTGCTGAGCATTGTAGCTAGATGGAATAAATATGCAAATATATAAACACACACAGTGCAGAGCATTGTTGCTAGATGGAATGAAACAGCATAACCGTCTACTTAGTTATCCTACATGGTATGATTATGTGCCCATACATATTCTCACCCTCCATAGCGACCGGTATGTTCCTAGTTGTATGCCGGAGGGGACCATTGTGTAAGTCTATTGCATCTTTTGCATTCAAAAAACTATTAGTTTGTTACGTCTTTTTGCTATCTCTGCGAGCAGCCCTGCTTAGGTTGTACAGTCTGACAGCCGTTGGTAGGAAGGACCTACGAAACCTCTCGGTTGTGCACCTGGGATGATGTAGTCTGCTGCTAAATGAGCTCCTCAGTGCATTCAGTATGTCCTGCATAGGGTGGAACTCGGACTCCAGCAGAGATGACAGTTTAGCCGCCGTCCTTCTCTCTCCTATCTCCTCCATCGGATCAAGGCGCTGCCCCAGGACAGAGCTAGCTTTCTTAATCAGTTTGTTCAGTCTCTTCCTATCGGCTGCAGTAATGCCACTGCCCCAGCAGACCACTCCAAAAGTGATGGCTGATGCCACCACCGTGTCATAGAATGACTTCAGCAGCGCCCCTTGTACACCAAAAGACCTGAGTCTCCTCAGCAGGAACAGCCTGCGCTGTCCCTTCTTGTAGAGTGCATCAGTATTGTGTGACCAGTCTAGTTTATTGTTCAGATGAATACCCAGGTACTTATAGGATGTCACCATCTCGATGTCTGTTCCCTGTATATTTACTGGTACTGTGAGGGGCTGCCCATGCCTGCGGCAGTCCACCACCAGCTCCTTAGTTTTCCTCGCGTTGATCTGGAGGCAGTTCCGATGGCACCAGTCCACGAAGTCCTGGATAAGCCCTCTGTACTCAGCTTCATCTCCATTGGAGATGAGGCCAACGATCGCAGAGTCATCAGAGAACTTCTGTAGATGGCAGTGTGTTGTGTTGTGTGAGAAGTCCGCAGTATAAAGAGTGAACAGGAAGGGAGCCAGCACCGTTCCCTGGGGGGCCCCCGTGCTACTGATGATCGTGTCGGACACACAGTCCCGGGTTCTCACAAACTGAGGCCGGTTCGTGAGGTAGTCCAGGATCCATGATGACAGGTGCTGGTCCACCCCTGCGCGCAGCAGCTTGTCCTTCAGGATCATCGGTTGGATGGTGTTGAAAGCACTGGAGAAGTCAAAGAACATGATCCTCACCATATTCCCGGGCTTCTCCAGGTGGGACAGAGAACGGTGAAGGAGGAAGATCACCGCATCCTCCACCCCAATGCCATGCTGGTAGGCGAACTGGAGTGGATCCATCGCTGGTTCCACCAGGGGGCGGAGGTGAGCAAGGAGCAGTCTCTCCAGGGTCTTCATCAAGTGGGACGTCAAGGCCACCGGTCTGTAGCTGTTCAGGTCTTTGGGGTGGGAAGTTTTTGGTACAGGTACCACACAAGATGTTTTCCACAGCTGTGGTACCCTCCCCAGTTTCAGGCTCACGTTGAAGATATACGTCACAATCCCACACAGCTGGTCTGCACAGGACTTGAGGAGCTTTGCGCTGATGCCGTCCGGTCCCGGCGCCTTCCTCGCCTTGATCTTCCTCAGCTCCGTCCTCACCTGGGTCCTGGTCAGGGTCAGGATGGGGGGCTGTGTGTTGGGAGTGGGGGGGTGTTGGTGGAGTGGGGAGTGGGCAGCAGGACTTGATTTCTTTAGAGGCAGCAGTGGTTGTTGTGCAGTCAGGGGGGAGGGCGGTTGGTCAAATCTATTGAAAAACAGATTCAGGTTGTTCGCCCACTCCCTGCCCCCTGTGGCCTGGGGGGAGGTATTCTGGAGCCCCGAGATGGTTTTGAGGTTTCTCCAGACCCCGCTGATGTCGCTCTGTTGCAGCTTGTCCTCCATCTTCTTCCTGAAGCTGTCCTTGTCATCTAACGCACATCAGTCAATACACATGATTAGCATGACATTGGTTGGCTCGAGGACGCATGCATACAGTCCCGTCTGACTGCCTCCTGTGGCTCTCTGTCCGTCTGTGAATTGTCCTCTGTATGTAAGTTTTCCTCTGCTTCCTCCAGACCTGCTAAGTGTGAGAAATGTCCGTGCAGAGTGTGGTGGGTCACCACAGTAAAAGGCTTATAAGTATGCAGAGCTAAACAACAGAGTTCAACTACTGAACAGTTTTCTGGTTCTCTTGCCAGGATTTTTTAGTTGCCTGGCTGTCCTTGAGATTTACCTGAATCGCACATTGGCCCCTGTCCAGACCAGAGATTCACAGCTTTAAAACTCATTGACAAGATGTTGTAGTGACTTTTACTTCTAAAGATGTGTAAAATGCTACATTACTGGCTGTTGTGTTAAATTTGCTCATTTGTGGTTTTAGGGTGTCTCTCCTGGCACGTGTTCCCACAACAGGGGTGCTTTCAGGCAGGCAGATTTTTTTTCAACACAAACCCAGTACTTTGTGAACACAGTCAGCACAAAGACTCGAGGAAACGTTCACTGGCGGGCCGGGGGAGACAGAGAAAGGGACATTGTTGGAAAACTCATAGGTGCCTGTTTTGTTTGTTTTTTTGTTTTTTTAAGTTATGCACCCTGTGTTTTGCTGATGTGTTCCGTTTTTTGTTGTTTTTTGTTTAAATCATACACCCTATTTTGTGGCACTGGAGTGGTGGCCTAGTTTTTTTTTTTTTTGTACTTATTTTGTACCCGTAGGTAGATTTGTTCTGCAGTCTGGTGACAAGCCACCAGCTGCCGGTCGCTGCGTGCGCAAGCGCCCCTTAACTCCCTAACCTGCATGTTTTTAGCATGTGGGAGGAAACCGGAGAAATCCCGGAGTAAACCCACGCAAACACAGGGAGAACATGCAAACTCCACACAGATCACTGTTGGCCGGGGGCAGGGATCGAACCCACAACCTCATGATCCCCGCGATCCCCCAGCCGAGGGTAAGCTGTGCTGCTGCGGTGCTAACCACTGCGCCACCGTGCAGCCCAGCCCTAGTTGATAGAGCATCCACCCCACAACCGGGAGGTTGGGGATTCAAGTTCCAGGTGACATGTTAACTGGCCCAGGAAATGCGCACGCAGGCTCGGGTGAGATTTAAGAGTTTTATTCAACAACAGGTGTATGAATGCGTGAGTGAGGAATGAGAATGTCTTCTTGGGGACTGGAGAGCACTGAGGGCAGAATAGAACACCGTACAGCCAGGCAACCCTGAGGACAGAGCAGAGGACAAAGGATGAGCAATTATCACGGTGAAGTGATGAAAGTTGTAATGTGGCTTACTTGCAGATGTCTTGGTGGCTGGCGTTGGCAAGAAATGCTCCCGCCTGGGAGACAGCGCCCTGCTGCGCTCGACGGGGAAGAGACTGAAGAGGTGAGGCGATGAAGGGATTCTTCCGCTGCCGGGAGGATCCACCTGTGCACAGGGGAAGATCTTGGAAAGCAGTTAAGTGATAATCTTATGTGAGGATGACGAGTAGCGGCGTTGACCGAGAGGAGTAGGCAAACGCAGACCTTGAGCATGGAGATGAGCTGACGGCTCCAGGCCGAGGCTGCAGCAGAGCAGGTTAAATAGAGGCAGCCTAATGAAGCACAGGTGTGCACATGGCTGGAGCAGATGACAGGCGAGAGCGAGTTGTGACAGTACTCCCCCCCCCGAGTAGCGCCTCCTGGTGCTGGCTTGTCCGGGTGCGCCCGGTGGAACTCCTCAACGAGTTGCTTCTCCAGCATGAAGGAGGGGCGCACCCAGCGTCTGTGCTCCGGGCCATAACCCTCCCAGTCCACCAAATACTGCAACCCCCGGCCCCGACGTCGGGAGTCCAAGATAGCAGTGATGCTCCACGCCGGGTGTCTGTCGATCATTCTAGGAGGGGGCGGCACCTTGGGGGAGGGGGCAGAGAGGATTAGACACCACAGGTTTGACCTGAGAGACATGAAAAGTGGGATGAACACGGAGGAGGGGGGAAAGAGCCAAACGCACAGCCACCGGATTGACTACCTTAGTTACAGAGTAAGGTCCCACGAAGCGTTGAGTCAGCTTCTTCTTTTCCCCCTTCAGGTTGATATTCTGGGCTGACAACCATACTTGTTGACCCACCTGGTAGCGTGGCGTGGACCTCCTGCGGCGATTAGCAGAGTTGGAGTTGCGTGTTGCCGTGCGTAACAGGGCCTGGCGCGTCTTGGTCCATAGCCGTCGACACCGTCTCACATGAGCCTGGATGGAGGGGACTGCCACCTCACCTTCTTCCTCAGGGAACAGCGGGGAGTCATAACCTAGGGACGCCAGGAAGGGGGACATCCCAATGGCTGAAGACAGGGTGGAGTTATGGACGTACTCCACCCAGGGAAGATGAGTACTCCAGGAAGAGGGGCTGGAGGAGGTGACGCAGCGCAGAGCGGCCTCCAGCTCCTGGTTGGTGCGCTCGCACTGCCCATTAGACTGTGGATGATGTCCCGAAGACAGGCTAACCGTGGCTCCCAGAGCGTTGCAGAAGCTCTTCCAGACCTTGGACACGAATTGTGGCCCCCTATCAGAGACGATGTCAACTGGGATGCCATGCAGCCTGACCACATGCTGCACCAAAAGATCGGCAGTCTCGTGCACTGAGGGGAGCCCGGGGAGAGGCACAAAGTGGGCAGCCTTGGAGAACCAGTCCACAACGGTCAAAATGGCATTATATGAGTTGGAGACGGGCAGACCAGTGACAAAGTCCAGGGCAATGTGTGACCAGGGCCTACCGGGGACCGGCAGGGGGTGGAGGAGACCCGCAGGGGGAGAGTTGGACGACTTATTCATGGCACACTGAGGGCAGGCGCGTACGTAGTTGGAGACGTCCTCCCGGAGCCTGGGCCACCAAAAGGACCGCTGGAGGAGATTCACCAACCGGGAGACACCAGGATGGCAAGTGAGCTTTGAGGTATGTGCCCAGTGAATGACGTCACCTCGGACCGATGAAGGCACAAATAGTCTCCCCGCTGGCCCGCCGCCAGGGTCAGGTTCGGATTCCAACGCCTTCAGGACCTTGTCTCTGATGGACCAGGAAACAGCCCCCACGACGCATGAAGCCAGAAAAATGGTATGGACCTCCTCTTCCGGTGTTTTTGGGGCGAACTGTCTGGACAGCGTGTCTGGTTTCTTATTTTTGGACCCCGGGCGGTAAGTGATAGTGAATCTGAGCCTGGCAAAGAACAGCGACCAGCGCGCCTGGCGGGCATTCAGGCGCTTGGCCTTCCTGATGTATTCCAAGTTCTTATGGTTGGTCCAGACCATGAAAGGCTGAGCTGCCCCCTCCAACCAGTGGGCCACTCCTGCAGCGCGAGCTTAACGGCCAGGAGCGCTCTGTCGCCAATGTCATAATTACGCTCAGCCGAGGAAAGGCGCTTGGAGAAGAAAGTGCAGGGGCGCAACGCCCCGTCCGTCGGGGAGCGCTGAGACAAAATCGCCCCAACCCCAGTGTCAGATGCATCCACCTCGACAAAACACTGCAGCACTGGAGCCACAAGAGTGAGGACCCGGGAGGATGCGAATTCCTTTTTTAGAGTCTCGAAGGCGGTCTCCGCTTCCGTCGTCCACTGGAAGCGCACCTTAGGCGAGGTGAGGCGAGTCAGAGGGGGAGTGATGGAGCTGAACCCTGGAACAAAGCGGCGGTAAAAATTAGCGAACCCCAAGAATTGCTCAACCTGCTTCCTCGAGGAGGGGGTGGGCCACTCGACCACCACTTGGCCGGGTCAGGGAGGAGCTGATTGTGCGAGACAATAAAGCCCAGGAAGGAGGTTTTATTAGCGAAGAATTCACACTTTTCAGCTTTGACGTACAGCTTATTCTCCAAAAGGCATTGAAGGACCCGCCTCACGTGGACAAGATGCTCCTCCCAAGATCGGGAGAAGATTAGAATATCATCAAGGTAGACAAAAACGAAGACCCCCAGAAAATCACGAAGAACATCATTGATTAAGCGTTGGAAGACGGCGGGAGCGTTGGTGAGCCCAAACGGCATGACAAGGTGTTCAAAGTGGCCGCTGGGCATTCGGAAGGCCGTCTTCCACTCGTCACCTTCCCGGATCCGGACGAGGTGATAAGCGCTGCGGAGGTCCAACTTGGAGAACCAGGACGCCCCCTGGAGGGAATTAAAGGCCGAGTCCATCAGCGGCAGAGTATAACGGTCCTTCACAGTGATGTTGTTAAGGGCTCTAAAGTCAATACATGGCCTTAAGGACCCGTCCTTCTTCGCCACAAAAAAGAACTCAGCACCCAGGGGGGACGAAGAGGGGCGAATGATGCCGGCACTGAGGGATTCCCGAATATAGGCGTCCATGGCCTCCCGTTCCGGGGCAGACAGGCTGTAAAGGTGGCCAGATGGAAGAGGCGTCCCCGGCAGGAGATCGATGGCACAGTCATACGGGCGATGGGGTGGGAGGGACAGAGCCGTAGACTTGCTGAACACAGGACCCAGGTCGTGAAAGTCCGGCGGGACTGCAGAGAGGTCCGGCGGGGCAGGGTCAAGGGCGGAGAGGGGCACAGACGGGGTACAGGCCGCAGACTGGAGACAGGTTCCCAAACAAAAGGTGCTCCAAGCTAGGATGCAACCGGTCTGCCAATCAAAAACAGGGTTGTGGAGGCGTAGCCATGGGTAGCCTAAGATGATGGGCGCCGCCGAGGTGGGAAGGACATAAAAGCTAAGGTCCTCACGATGATTGCCGGAGATGATGACGGGGATGGGCTTGGTCTTATGAGTGACCTTCTCAAGGGGAAAACTAGTGAGAGTGACGAGATGAAGAGGAGTGGGCAAGGCTTGGCACTGGATGCCCAGGCGAGTTGCCAGACTCTTAGAAATAAAACTTTGTTCCGCCTCCGAGTCCACTAGTGCATGAGAAGCGTGACCAATTGAGTTGTGGCAAAGTCTAATTGGGATCTGACATTTGGAGAGGGGATCTGATTGGGCTACGTCTGCGAGGCCCCCTACAGCGACTCGCGGACTTCCCCTTTTGGCTTCACCGGGCAGGCTTCCAAGAGATGCTGGTCATCTCCGCAGTACATGCAGAGACCCAGCTCTCGGCAGCGCTGTTTCTCCGCTAAAGGAAGTCTAGCCCGCCCGATGATCATAGCATCGGGATCGTCGGCAACCTCCGGAGGAGGCAACGCCAGGGGGCGAGACTGAGGAGTGCGGGTGAGAGCTCCGCGCGAGCGGCTGAATGATTTCCACTCGGCGGCCCGCTCCCTCAGCCTGTTATCCAAACTAATGGCTAAAGAAATTAATTCTGGCAGCCGATCCGGCTAGTTCCGGCAGGCCAGTTCATCCCGCAAACTGGAGTTTAAACTGCGGAGGAATAGGCTGCAAAGGGCAGCATCGCACCAACCAACCTGTTCCGCTGACATTGGGCGCATGCGCACGCAGCGACCAGCAGCTGGTGATATAGTGCGTGTGTGCGTGTGTGTGTTTTTTGTACTTTTTTACGTTTTTAGAAAATCCTCTGTGTCGTTTCTGCCCTGGAGCGTTTGTGGAATATATGGCGAAGAGCTCCCTGGTATTTACATCATGGAATTCCTCTCCTCTCTCACACTGCTGCTTTCCGTGTTCTGGCTCTTTGTCTCTGAGGTAAACGCGTTCGGCCCCATGGCGAGCAGAATAGCGGGCAGAATACAATATTCCAGGGATGTGTTGCTACGCTTTAACACAGCTGATTCAGCACCTGTGATTGAGCCCAAACTTCAACTGCCGGACTTTATTTTGAGAGACAGACACAGCGGTGAAAAGAGAAGCGGCAGGAGGAAGCGTGGAAGACGTGGAGGTGTGAAATTGCGCCTTAGGAGACATCAGTTTGGTAACATTCCTCTTCCTTCGATCATTTTTGGGAATGCACAGTCTGTGAGAAACAAGGTGGAGGAAATTCAAGGCAATGTACATTACCAGAAGGATTTTAAGAACTGCTGCGTCATGGCTTTCACTGAATCTTGGCTTACTGCGCATGATCTTGATGCAGACCTGTGGATTGACGGCTTTGGAGCCCCGCTGCGCTCGGATCGGCAGGAAGAGGTAACTGGGAAGCGTCAGGGGGGCGGTGTATGTTTATACATTAATAAGCAGTACTGCACATCTGTCACGGTCAGAGAGCACATCTGTACACCCGATGTGGAGCTGCTGTCTGTGTCACTACGCCCCTTTTATTTGCCTCGAGAGTTTCCCCAACTTTTCATCACAGTTGTGTACATTCATCCGAGGGCAGACGCTGACTCCGCCTCCAGCACCATCTCTGATGTGGTGCAGCGGCTGCAGTCAATTTCTCCAGAGGCGCCAAACTTCATTCTTGGGGATTTTAACCATGTTTCTTTAAAGAAGACACTTAAAAACTTTCATCAGTATGTCTCCTGCCCAACCAGGCGAAAAAAGACATTGGACCTGTGCTATGGATCCATAGAGAGGGCCTATAAATCACTCCCCCTTCCTCCTTTAGGATCCTCAGATCACAACTGTGTTCATTTGCTGCCCACATATAAAACTGCTCTCAGAAGAGGCAAGGTGGAGATGAGAGACATTGATGTGTGGACAGAAGATTCAGAGCACAGCCTCCAGGAATGCTTTGACTGTACAGACTGGAAGATGTTCATAATGGCCTGCGGGGATGACTTGGACTCTCTGGCTGAGCTCACATGCTCATACAAGGCTTACTGTCAAAATAAGATTGTTCCACGTAAACGTGTCAAAATATACCCCGACAACAAACCATGGGTTACTAAATCAGTTAAATCCTGCTTACAGAGGAAAGCTCTTGCCTTTAAACAGGGGTCTGTTTCTGAGCTACAGGTTGCCACTAAGGAGCTGAAGGCCGAAATTTTTAAGAGCAAAACAGAATTATAAATCAGAGTTGGAAAGCAAGATGGCAGCAAATAAACTTGGTTCGGCCTGGGCCAGTATGAAAACTATTGCAGGCCTTCAGAGCACAGAGCGCAGTAATCGTGTGTTTTTAGATGGTTTTAGTTCAGACACAGAGCTGGCTAATGCTCTTAATTGTTTTTATGGTCGTTTTGACTCCTTTGATTTTAGCACAGAAATCCAAGATTTGAAACAGAAACTCAAAGACAATCAGCACTTTAATATTGAGATGCAGGATGTTAAAAGGGAGTTCCGCGCTGTAAAAGTGAACAAAAGTCAGGGCCCTGATAATATATGTGGGCGCCTGGTAAAGTCCTGTGCACATGAACTGAGTCCTATATTTCATTACATTTTCAATAAGTCCTTACAGACACAACATGTGCCTAAGATCTGGAAAGATGCTGTGGTTGTTCCCGTTCCAAAATCCAGCTGTCCTAAAACGGTAAATGACTTTAGACCAGTTGCTTTAACTTCAATTTTAATGAAAATTTTTGAAAAACTGGTCAGATGTGAGGTCCTAAAGCAGACTGAACATGCATTGGATCCTCTGCAGTTTGCCTATAGGCCTTACAGAGGAGTGGAGGATGCCACTGTCACTCTGTTTGACATGCTTTTCAAACATCTGGATTTTAATGGGACACACGCCAGGCTTTTATTTGTGGACTTTTCTTCTGCCTTTAATACAATCCAACCTCATATTTTAGTTGAAAGGCTCCTGCAACAATTTGATTTAAGCAATAATCTGGTGGGTTGGATTCTGGATTTCTTAACCAACAGGACGCAGAGAGTAAGGGTCAATGGCACATTGTCTGACCTAAAGTGCTCTTCTACTGGCTCTCCTCAGGGGTGTGTGTTGTCACCACTACTCTTCATCCTGTACACAAACATGTGTCGGAGCAGACATGACAACAGACACATTATAAAGTCTGCTGATGACTCAGTCATTGTCAGTCTCCTCCAGGATGGTGAGAGTGGCCACGGCCCAGTAGTTGATGACTTTGTTCACTGGTGTGAGGATTCCTACCTGCAGCTGAATACAACAAAAACGAAAGATATGATTATTGACTTTAGGAGGAAAACTCCCAGGCACAAAGTCACCATACTAAAAGGCCAGACCATCGAATGTGTACAATCGTACAAATATCTTGGGACGATTATTGATAGTGGATTGAACTTTGAGGTGAACTGTGAAAGGGTGTGCAAAAAGGGTTAGCAAAATTTGCATTGTTTGAGGAAACTTGCACGCTTCCAAATTGACCGAACCATAATGACTATGTTTTATCGGGCTTTTATTGAATCTGTTTTATCCTTTTCTTTAATGTCATGGTTTGGTCAGATAAAACTGAAACAGAGGAAATCCTTGGATCAGGTAGTCAGATGGTCCAGTCATTTGCTTGGTGAGTCACAGCTGAGCCTGACATCCCTGTACACCAGACAAGTACAGAGGATGGCCGACTCGATTTTAAATGATGACTCCCACCCTTTGCACTGCAACTTTCAGCTTCTTCCCTCCAGACGGAGGTTTGCTGTCCCAAAAAGTAGAACCCAGCGCTACAAAAACAGCTTTGTCCCTGCTGCTGTCAAAGAGTTGAACAAGCTATAAAAATTATATTGTACATATTTTATATTTACCTATTTTGTAAGATGTGTGCCTGTGTTTGTGTCTATGTTGAATGTAATTAGTGGCTTGAAAATATGGATGTCACCAACTGCAAAACAAATCTACCTACGGGTACAAATAAAGTAACCTGAACCTGAACCTGAACCTGAACCCGGAAGTCGACAGCGTAGTCAGCCGCTAAGCGGCTACCCTGGCGAAGGCTAAGTAGCCGCTCGGCCAATATGTTATCGCGATCCGAGTGGTCAAAGACCTCAAAAAAAAATCTTGCACGAACTGGGTATAGGTCAGGGTTGCGTAGCTGGGCTTCGCCATAACTGTGTAAGCCCAGGCTAACGCCCGCCCTTCCAGAAGATTAGAAATGTACCCAATTCAGCTTTGATCTGAGTGGAAGTCCCCGGGCACGCGCTAGAACACCGTCTCACACTGCAGAATAAACCCGCGCGATCCGCCGAGCTTTCCGCTGAAGCACGCGGGGTGAGAATAGGAGTGAGACGGGTCGACGGACCCGGAGCAGAAGAGCTGGCTTGGGGAGCGGGAGGAACTGACCCACCGAGCTGGGACGGAGGGAGCGCCTGCGGAGGGTCAAGGCGGTCCAGCCGGTTGTTAATGGTGGTTAGCTGATTGAGGATGACCTGCTGTTGATGAACAATTAAGTCCACCCGAGCCTCGAGGTTGGAGAGCCAGCGTACGTACCCGCTGTTTGCTGGGCCGCTGTGCTGGAGCCATACTGACATGTTAACTGGCCCAGGAAACACGCACGCAGGCTCGGGTGAGATTTAAGAGTTTTATTCAACAACAGGTGTATGAATGCGTGAGTGAGGAATGAGAATGTCTTCTTGGGGACTGGAAAGCACCGAGGGCAGAACAGAACACCGTACAGCCAGGCAACCCTGAGGACAGAGCAGAGGACAAAGGATGAGCAATTATCACGGTGAAGTGATGAAAGTTGTAATGTGGCTTACTTGCAGATGTCTTGGTGGCTGGCGTTGGCAAGAAATGCTCCCGCCTGGGAGACAGCGCCCTGCTGCGCTCGACGGGGAAGAGACTGAAGAGGTGAGGCAATGAAGGGATTCTTCCGCCGCCGGGAGGATCCACCTGTGCACAGGGGAAGATCTTGGAAAGCAGTTAAGTGATAATCTTATGTGAGGATGACGAGTAACAGCGTTGGCCGAGAGGAGTAGGCAAACGCAGAGCTTGAGCATGGAGATGACCTGACGGCTCCAGGCTGAGGCTGCAGCAGAGCAGGTTAAATAGAGGCAGCCTAATGAAGCACAGGTGTGCGCACGGCTGGAGCAGATGATAGGCAAGAGCGAGTTGTGACACCAGGTAGGTCATACAAAAGATCATATAAAAAATGGTACTTCCCACCTTCTGGCTTGGTGCTCAGCATAATAGACTGGGAGAAGGAGAAATTGTTTGTGGTGGCACCTTGCATGGCAGCAACCCCTCTGATTCTACATGTGATTAACATTGTAGATGATTAACAATGTAGATAGAGAAATGTAATTTTGTTCTACTGTACATGATTGGCTGTATGGACTGAATGACAACAGAGATGTGCTGATGTGTTCCGTTTACACTCACTGTAAACATGGACGTGAGCACGGTACAGCGAAGCATTTGATTGGTTAGAGTGATGTCATACATGTTTGAGCACTACTCAGGGACAAATTTGATTGGCGAAACTGACGGAGGTTGATGACGATTGGCCAGTTGATTGAGGGAAAGTTGCAGTGATTGGACAATAATCAAATTTTGCAGGAATTGCTGCTATCGCAACTGTCATATCGGGACATGGTGACTAACCATATCCATGGTTTCTGTTGGGTTTTTTTAAACCATTTTAACCATTATTATCTTTATGTTATCATTTATATTATTTAAGTTCCCTGTGTCCAGCATCAGCTGCTACTTTTGTATGTTTTCCCTGTGTTTCCCTACCTTAGTTTTGGATGATCATTGTGTTTATTTTTCATTATCATGTCTCTAATTATGTTCTGTAGTTCTGGTTCCTGCGTGTATGTTTATTATCATTATCTAGCTCCCCAGTGTCCATTGTCTGCACAGCCCCACCTGTCCTGTTTCCCTCAACTGTTGCTGATCCCCTGTTATCTGCTGGCCCCTTATTAGTCTAACTTGTTTTGTGTTGAGTAATCACCTGTTTCCTTTATTAGCCATCCTCTTCTGTTGCCTGGCCCTGTAACATTGTTTGTCGTTGGTCATGAGATGGGTTGGATCTTCGGCACCGATTCCTTCTTCATCATTTGGTTTAAACCCAGTTTATGTGTATGGGGTCAACCCTCTTGGCGTACATACACTACCGTTCAAAAATTTGGGGTCACCCAGACAATTATTTTGTGTTTTCCATGAAAAGTCACACTTATTTACCCCCATGAGTTGTAAAATGAATAGAAAATATAGTCAAGACATTGACAAGGTTAGAAATAATGATTTGTATTTGAAATAATAGTTTTTTCCTTCAAACTTTGCTTTCGTCAAAGAATCCTCCATTTGCAGCAATTACAGCATTGCAGACCTAACATGATTGCACAAGGGTTTTCTAATCATCCATTAGCCTTCTGACGCAATGAGCAAACACATTATACCATTAGAACACTGGAGTGATAGTTGCTGGATATGGGCCTCTATACACCTATCTAGATATTGCACCAAAAACCAGACATTTGCAGCTAGAATAGTCATTTACCACATTAGCAATGTATAGAGTGTATTTCTGATTAGTTTAAAGTTATCTTCATTGAAAAAAGTGTGTTTCTTTCAAAAATAAGGAAATTTCTAAGTGACCCCAAACTTTTGAACGGTAGTGTAGGTGAAGTGCTGGATTCTGGAGCCGGAGGTTGTGGGTTCCAAACCCCGGTTGGACATCACCAATTGGGCCTTAACTGCCCATCCACTTGGCTACACTTAGCGCTGTGAGCAGGATTTACCGGTGGCGTATTTCCCCAGATACCACCAGTGTGTCGGTCCCGCAAGTGGTGCTTGGTCCCCACCACAAGAGGTATTGCTGGTAGGACTCACTGGTTTTGATACAGTCAGAAGGAAGAGACTCTTAAAGCTGACACTGTAAATGCACCTCTGACATTGGGATGATGTCAAAATATGAGGGGGAATATGTAACAGTCAGTAAAAGCATTCCTACTTGGCTTGCCAAGAGGGTCAACCCTCTTGGCGACACAGGTAGAGTGCTGAACTCTGGAACCGGAGGCTGTGGGTTTGGCCCCACCAGTTGGGCTTAACTGCCCGTCCCCTTCTCTACAAGTAGGTTGGACAAACACTGCCAGGGGGCCCAGGTCAATGGGGGGCAGGGGCTCACAGGAGCCACTGGGTCCAAACACAATCACTTCTGTCTTCTTTTCATCAAAACTTAAAAAGTTTACAGTCTGGGGTCTCCATTCATAATGCGTAACAAATTTTCAATGAGAGGTCTGGACTGTAGGCAAATCACAGGACATGGCTTTAGATACCAACAACAAAATGCACTGTGGTTGGCTGTCGGCTGTTTGGACTGCAGTCATGGCATCAGTGCAAAGCTCCTCATGTCCTGTGCAGACCAGCTGTATGGGATTGTGGAGTACATCTTCAACCTGAGCCTGAAGCTGGGGAGGGTACCACAGTTGTGGAAAACATCTTGTGTGGTACCTGTACCAAAGACTTCACACCCCAAAGATCTGAACAGCTACAGACCAGTGGCCCTGACGTCCCACATGATGAAGACCCTGGAGAGACTGCTCCTTGCTCACCTCCGCCCCCTGGTGGGACCAGAGATGGATCCACTCCAGTTCGCCTACCAGCATGGCATTGGGGTGGAGGATGCGGTCATCTTCCTCCTTCACCGTTCTCTGTTCCACCTGGAGAAGCCCGGGAATGCAGTGAGGATCATGTTCTTTGACTCCTCCAGTGCTTTAAACACCATCCAACCGATGATCCTGAAGGACAAGCTGCTGTGCGCAGGGGTGGACCAGCACCTAACGTCATGGATCCTGGACTACCTCACAAACCGGCCACAGTTTGTGAGAACCCGGGACTGTGTGTCCGACATGATCATCGGTAGCACAGGGGCCCCCCAGGGAACGGTTTTGGCTCCCTTCCTGTTCCCCCTTTATACTGCGGACTTCTCACACAACACAACACACTGCCATCTACAGAAGTTCTCTGATGACTCTGCGATCGTTGGCCTCATCTCCAACGGAGGTGAAGTTGAGTACAGAGGACTTATCCAGGACTTTGTGGACTGGTGCCATCGGAACTGCCTCCAGATCAACACGAGGAAAACTAAGGAGCTGGTGGTGGACTGCCACAGGCAAGGACAACCCCTCACAGCACCAGTATATATACAGGGAACAGACATCGAGATGGTGACATCCTACAAGTACCTGGGTGTTCATCTGAACAATAAACTAGACTGGTCACACAATACTGACACACTCTATAAGAAGGGACAGCGCAGGCTGTTCCTACTGAGGAGACTCAGGTCTTTTGGTGTACAAGTGGTGCTGCTGAAGACATTCTACGACACAGTGGTGGTATCAGCCATCACTTTTGGAGTGGTCTGCTGGGGCAGTGGCATTACAGCAGCCGATAGGAAGAGACTGAACAAACTGATCAAGAAAGCTAGCTCTGTCCTGTGTCACGCTTCGCCGCTCATCTGCGGCGCCAGCTGCACGCACACCTGCACCTCATCAGCGGCGAGGGATTTAAGCCGCCTCACCCTGGGCTTCGGCCTGAAGCCATCAGTCTTCACTCGCTACGATTGCTGTAAGGAATCTCAACCACTCAGCAAACATTCTGGTAAGAAGCCCTTACCTCATTCTTCTCCCAGTCTGCTCCCCTGTGCACAGGTGGATTTCCCGGCGGCGGACCACTCCTCTCCGCCTCCATTTCCCTCGCTGCTGCACCGGGCTCTCCAGGTCGCTGTCTACCGGACCTCATCCTTGCTGTGCCAGCCACCTGCTAAATCCAAGTAAGCCAGTCACCATTTTCATATCTCCTGTGTTGGTGTGGTGCCCGTCACCCTTCTCCCTTTGCTTCTCCCATAGGGTTGTCCGGCTGTACGGCCTCCTGCCTCCGTGCCCGACGCAGACGCCACCACCAATACATTCACATCCCGCAGACACACATTCATACACACTTGTTGTTAATAAAGCTATTGGATCTACCCTGAGCCTGCGTGTGTGTCTCCTGAGCCGTGCACTATGTCATCCTGGGGCAGCGCCTTGACCCAGTGGAGGAGATAGGAGAGAGAAGGATGGTGGCTAAACTGTCATCTCTGCTGGAGTCCGAGTTCCACCCTATGCAGGACACACTGAATGTACTAAGGAGCTCATTTAGCAGCAGACTACATCATCCTAAGTGCACAACCGAGAGGTTTCGCAGGTCCTTCCTACCTACGGCTGTCAGACTGTACAACCTAAGCAGGGCTGCTCGCAGAGATAGCAAAAAGATGTGACAACCTAATAGTACTGAATGCAAAAGACGCAATAGACTTACACAATGGTCCCCTCCGGTATACAACTAGGAAAAGACCGGTAGCTACGGAGGGTGACAATATGTATGGGTACATAATCATACCATGTAGGATAACTAAGTAGACGGTTATGCTGTTTCATTCCGTCTAGCTACAATGCTCCGCACTGTGTGTGTTTATATATTTATATATTTATTTATTCCATCTAGCGACAATGCTCCGCACTGTGTGTTTATATATTTACATATTTATTCCATCTAGCTACAATGCTCCGTACTGTGTTTATATATTTATATATTTATTCCATCTAGCTACAATGCTCCGCACTGTGTGTGTTTATATATTCATATATTTACTCCATGTAGCTTCAACGCTCCACACTGTATGTGTGTTTTTATATTCACATATTTATTCCATCTAGCCACAATGCTCCGCACTGTGTTTATATATTTAGATTAGATTAGATTAGATTCAACTTTATTGTCATTACACATGTATGAATACAAGGTAACGAAACACAGTTTAGCATCCAATCAGAAGTGCAAAGGACAGCAGTGCAGTATATACGGTAATTAACAGTATGTGCAATTTAAGCAAATATATGCAAATATATGCAGCAGTGCAGAAAGTTAAAAGTACTGTTATGTGCAAATAATGTGCAATAAGTTAGATGTAGTTATGTAGTTATGCAGTTATGTACAGGTGAGGATGGTAAAAGATGATTGTAAGAGAGTCAGCGGGGAACTAAGTTCAATAACGTGACAGCTGTTGGAAAGAAACTGTTCCTAAACCTGCTGGTTCTAGTCCGAAGGCTTCTGAAACGTCTTCTGGAGGGGAGAAGCTGGAACAGTCCATGAGCAGGATGGTTGGAGTCCCTAAGAATGCTGCGTGCCCGGCGCAGACATCTTTTCCTGTAGACGTCCTCTATAGCTGGAAGTGGAGTCCCTGTGATGCGTTGGGCGGTTTTCACTACCCGCTGCAGCGCCTTGCGGTCAGCTACAGCTCAGGTCCCATACCAGAGTGTGATACAGTTGGTCAGGGTGCTCTCTATCACGCAGCGGTAGAAGTTGCCCAGGATGTCAGTTGACAGATGGTTCTTCTTCAATGTCCTCAAGAAGAAGAGGCGCTGATGGGCCTTCTTGATCAGGCTGGTGGTGTTAACTGACCAGGACAGGTCCTCCGAGATGTGGGTCCCCAGGAATTTGAAGCTGGGGACACGTTCAACAGCTATGCCATTGATATAGATGGGGTCATGTGTCTCTTCCCTCTCCTTCCTGTAGTCCACTATGAGCTCCTTGGTTTTGCTGGTGTTAAGGAGCAGGTTATTGTCAGCGCACCAAGTAGCCAAGTGCTCAACCTCTGCCCTGTAATCTGACTTGTCGTTGTCCCTGATGAGTCCAATCACCGTGGTGTCATCTGCGAACTTTATGATGGAATTGGATCCATACATAGGCCTGCAGTCATGGGTGTAGAGGGAGTAGAGGAATGGGCTGAGCACACAGCCCTGTGGTACACCAGTGTTGAGTGTGATGACGGAAGAACGGTTGGGGCCTGACCTAACATGCTGGGGTCTGTTGGTCAGAAAATCCATGATCCAGTTGCAGGTGGAGGTACTGATTCCCAGGTCCCCAAGTTTGGTGAGCAACTTGGAGGGGATAACTGTGTTGAATGCTGAGCTGAAGTCAATAAACAGCATTCTTGCGTAGGTGTTCTTGTCATCCAGGTGTGAGAGTACATAGTGCAGCGCTGTAGAAACCGCATCCTCTGTACTCCTGTTGCTCCGGTAGGCGAACTGATGAGGGTCCAGTGCAGGGGGCAGGCCTTTTTTGAGCTGTGCCAAGACCAGTCGCTCAAAGCACTTCATGACTATGGGCGTCAGTGCCACAGGGCGATAGTCATTTAGGCACGATGGTGTTGAATGTTTCGGCACTGGTACTATTGAAGTGGTCTTGAAGCACGCTGGTACCACGGCCTGGGCCAGGGACAGATTGAAGATGTCTGTGAAGACCCCTGCCAGCTGCTCAGCGCATGCCCTCAGCACACGCCCAGGAATGCCATCAGGGCCAGCAGCCTTACGTACGTTGACATGACTCAGTGCATTACGGACGTCGGTGTGGGTGAGTGTGAGGTGGTGGAGGTCATCAGAGGGTGGGAAATTGATGTTGTTTTCATTGTTGTCCTTGTCAAAACGAGCATAGAAGTTATTTAGCTCATTGAGAAAGGGCACAGTCATGGCTATAGGTATGGAGTTGCTGGGCTTATAATCAGAGATAGCTTGAATGCCCTGCCACATACGTCGGGGGTCAGAGTCCCCAAAATGTTCCTCCACCTTCAGCTTGTAGCTGTGCTTGGCCTTCTTGATGCCCCTCTTCAGATCTGCCCTGGATGAACTGTAGGCCTGTGCATCACCAGATCTAAAGGCATTGTTACGTGCTTTTAGCAGAAGTCGCACTTCTCTGTTCATCCACGGCTTCTGATTTGGGTACGTGGTGATCTGTCTTTCCGTGGTGACACTGTCAATAGTGGTGTTGATATGGTCCAGGACTGAGTGGGTGTAAGAGTTGATGTTTATGTGGGAGCCACAGGTAGCCTGAGAGGTGAACATACTCCAGTCTGTGTTCCTAAACTTCTCCTGGAGTACAGAGTCAACCCCCTCTGGCCACACTTTGATGGTCCTCACTGATGGCTTCACCCGGTTGATGAGCGGTACATACTTGGGGGTAAGGAACAAGGATAAATGATCAGACTGACCTAGGTGGGGGAGGGGAGTTGCTGTGTAGGCTCCCACAATATTGGTGTAAACATGGTCCAATGTTTTGTCCCCTCTTGTGTGACAGGAGACATGCTGGTAGAATTTAGGAAGCACTGTCTTGAGGTTAGAGTGGTTAAAATCACCCGCCACAATAAATGCTGCCTCTGGGTGTGCAGTTTGTTGTTTGCTAATAGCTGCATGCAGTTCTTTCATAGCAAGCTTAGCATTAGCATCCGGAGAAATGTAAGCGGCTGTTATGATGGTACAAGTGAACTCGCGTGGCAGATAGAAAGGTCTACATTTAACCATGAGAAACTCCAGGTTAGCTGAGCAGTGTCTCTCAACAGTGACAGAGTTCGTGCACCAAGCCTTGTTAATATAAATGCACACTCCCCCCCCCCTCTTGTCTTACCGGAGTCAACTGCTGCTCTGTCTGCCCGGAGCGTGTGTAGGCCGGCTAGCTCGATAGCATTGTCGGGTATTCCACTGTGAAGCCATGTTTCCGTAAAAATCATGATATTGCAGTTCATAAGTTTCTTATTGTTGGTGATCCGAAGCCGTAGTTCACTCATTTTGCTCGCCAGCGACCGTACATTAGCAAGGAAAATACTGGGTAGCGATAGCCGGTGCGGTGTTAGCTTTAGCTTAGCTCTTAGCCCACCGCGTTTACCCCTCCTTTGTTTACGGTCCTTACGCCGCCTGCGAGCACTTCCGGTCGGCCGGGAAGCCTGCCGAGCGTCGGGAGTTCTCCAGAGCTCCGGGATGAGACGTAGATTCAGACGTAGGTTGCTGATAAAAAGGTCGTTATCGTTGTTTTGTAAACCAATATTCAAAAGCTCATCTCGGGTGTAAGATGTAAAAGCAGAGCTGTTCTGAATGAACATACCCGAAATGAGCAGAAATAACACTGCTAGTCCCCAGAATCTGGTAGGACGCTGAGCCTCGCGTTGTGCACGCGCCGCCATCTTGCATTAAAATTAAAATTTCTATATTTATTCCATCTAGCTACAATGTTCCGCACTGTTTGTCTATATATTTATGTTTATATGTACATATGTATACTCGCTGCTCTTGTTTTTTTCTTGCCTGCTGATTGTTGCTCTGAGTGTTGCTATCCCTGTGCTGTTGCAATCCTGGAATTTCCCCATTGTTGGACTAATAAAGGCTTATCTTATCTTATCTTATCTTATGGTTGCCGTGGTTGTGGCCTTTTCAGTGTTCCTATAAGGAACAGGAAGGCTACATAGTGCTGCTTTAAAAACTAACGTGTAGCAGACCTTAGGTTTTAAAGTAGAACTGAACCCACCTTTTGGCGCAAAAAGTAGAATAGCAGATTAATTCCTTATTACCTATTGTATTTTTCAACACAAAAGAAATTTTTAGGCCGTGCGATGGCCAAGCTATAAGCCGATAAACTTTTGCCTCTGGCTGGCAGTGGCAAACAAACTGGAAGTAGTGCAGACGACGCTGCGTGACGTCACAAGTGTGATCCCTAACCAAAACAACAATGGCAGATGATAGCAGTTCCAGCAGTCAAGAACACCAGAGTTTTCAGAGTGAAGAGGCATTCAGGATCGGTGACGAGACAGAGGAGGATGCAGGAGTGTGGCAGGTGGCAGGCGTGCACAAGGGCGAGCCCGGGAGACAGAGACCTAATGCACCTGTGACAGCAGCTGGCAGACGGCGATGCAGAGGCGAGGTCCGCCGCCGGGGAATACACCTGTGCACAGGGGAGAGACTGGAAAGGCAAAGGTAGGTATGCTTACGCTGTAGATCTTGCTGGGAGATGAGGGGGTTCCTCTGCAGCAAGAGGGCTGAAGGAATCAGACGGCTTCATGCCTAAACCCAGGGCAGAGTGGCTTATATCCCACGCTGCTGACGAGGCGCAAGTGTGCGCGCAGCTGGCGCCGCTAATGAGCGGCGAGTTGTAACATATCCAGCCTGTGTTGTGTTGTAGCTTAGTTTTCTTTTTTTCTCGGTCACATTTTGTCTTAGTTTTGTTTTGAATTGTAATCGCTCTTGCCTGTTTTCTCTTTTGAATTCTTGGATGGAATATGGGTGGGCAATATAAGCTGCGGCTTCAGCCATCACCCATTTCGGATAACTTTCGTTGAATTATATAATCAGATGAGTCATTGTTCAATTTGACCTTGTTGTTACAGTACATAGCCCAATTTTTTGAATGAATGAATGAATGAATTTATTTCAGATAGTACAGTACAGGTTGAAAGAAACTGAATGATATACAGTGATCCCTCACTTATCGCGTTTAATGGGGACCAGAACCGACCGCGAAAAGTGAAAAACTGCGAAGTAGCGTCACCACCACCCCCAAGGGCGTCACAAGCACTATTTTGCACAAAAAGGCACAAGAGAACAGCGAAAAGTGCCACTAAGCAACACGGGCGATAAAGAACAATGAATGCGGTCTTCCTTCGCTGGGTATGTGCGCTCTGCAGGGAGAGAAGCTGGGTAAAATGTCTCGGCCAATCAGCTTGCGAGGTAAAACGTCTCGGCCAATCAGCTTGCGAGATTCCCGAGCGGTGAAGAGGTGGGCGGAGAGGAGTGGAGCGGTGGTCAGAGAGGTGGATTTTGAGTTGTGCGGGCTCTCCGTGTTGATACCTGATGTTCTAATGTAGTCTCCCTGCCTTCTGCTAGCGCCCGGGCAACTTTCGTGCCATTTTTTCTCAATTTTGAATTTTTGATGAATATTTTTGAAAAATCCGCGATGCACTGAGGGCGCGAAAGGTGTAATATCTATATCTAGAAACGCATCGCTTCCCGGTCGCTTTTCCTCCCCCTTTCTTTTCTTTCGTCACCATGACAGCTTTCCTTGGCCACTGAACAGATCTTCCCAGGTGTTGGAAGTGTTTTGTAGTCGTCTATCACGACAAAATGCACCAAAAACAACCAGTGTCGACATGCTCGCAATGGTAAACATGGAGGACTGTGTCACACTCGTGACGTCACGCGGAACTCGGCGGATTTGTCTGATTTTTCAGGGCGGGAAATTCAAAATCGCGATTTTCTCCAAGATTCCGGGATTTGTGGAGGGGGTGCCAATGATAAATTATCTTTATAATTATATGTACTATCACCCAGTGCCGTTCAATGCCGTTCAGTTCAGTTCTACTTTAAATGCTGCTTGTAAGAAATACAAGACCTTGAAGTCTACATCTGCTTGGACTTGGACTTGGAACTTGATGATCGCCGCTTGTGGCATATTTTTATTTTGTTTTTATTTACATTTTACACAGTGTCCCAACTACACCAGAATTGAGGTTGTACATTCATTCTCACTAAGCTTACTGCAAAGGCAGCAAAAATTATTTATTCATCTGCAGGTGTTATTTCTCAAGTCTTTGACCTCTTATCTTAATTATTTCCAGTGTGTACATATCACTGTGTGCACCTTTAAAGTCCCCCACTGGGATGAGGAAGATTATTATTCCTGTTGCAAAGTCATGCTTCATTTTCATATCTCACTTGGGGTAATGGAAGACACAGAGTGTGGTAAAGGATTATTATAATTGGTGCATGTGCTTCATCTGTGTGTGTGTGTGTGTGTGTGTGTGTGTGTGTGTGTGTGTGTGTGTGTGTGCGCGCGCGCATGTGTGCGTTCATGCATGCATGCGTTGGACGGAAGCCAAACACTTGAGACCTATATCTTTAAACCATTATGCATTTAAATTTCTCATCAAGTTCTTTACAATACCCTAGATATTATTCAACACTGGTTTGTAAGTGTCACAAAGAAGATTATTTTATATATTTGATAAAATATAAACAAACAATTTAGTTATGTTAAAAGTTGTGGATGGGACTAAAAATGGATTTTGGAAAAGAATATTTTGTGCTCAGTGCATTACCGTCTTCCCCAATTAAAAAAAACAATTAGTTACTGCATGCAAATAATGTTTTAGCTGACAAAACTTGAACACTTTTCAACTTCTAATTTGTCACTACTGTCAGGTAAACTGCTTAGTCTTTTAATGAGGTAGTAGTGGGAGGACATAATTTTGCAGATTGTTTTTTTTTTTTTTTTGCAATTTGATAACTCTACTCAGCATAGGGAATTGAATCTCAGCAAGACCACCATTGGTACATATCACCCCTCACTCCCTCCTCCTCTCCCAAACTCCTCAGGGTCTCATCAGTCAGGCTTAATCACTTCCACTTAAAACATGGATCCATGTTAGCTGCATGCTTGAGGACTTTATAAGCGCTCAGTAAAGAAATTTGTACTAATGGTGTATATTTTGTGATTTTCCCTGTTGGATATCTGTTGATCTTGGCTTTTAAATTTGATCTGCTATCTACAATCAAGGACTGATTGAGCTAAAGCAGAAAATCTATGAAGTGACTGAAGGTGCATTTGTTGTATGCATGTGCACGGAGACAAGCATGTCCCTTCGGAGGAGAAGATACATAGAGTGATGATACAGAGTGAAGTACGGGGCGGTAATGCACCTGTAAGCTGGTTGCCAACTGCCAATCAAATCTAAAAGAAGAAGAAGAAGAAGAAGAAGAAGCATGTCCCCTCAGTGAAGATTGGACATGCTTCTCATTAGAAATGATAAAAATCAAAAACTCAGTGATCAGTGATTCCCAAAGCAGATTAGCCAATAACATTTAATTCAATCATTGAATCTTTTGTTACCACTTTGTTTCCATTATTCTAATTCTAAAAAAAAGTAATTTATTAAGTAAACTTGTAAAAGTACAACAAGCCAAGTTTATATACTGTAGATACCCAGTTGTCCTCTTGAGCATATTTGGCCACATCTCGCTGGTTTCTAGTTAGTTTTATAGCTGCACTAAAGGAGTAAGGATGAAGCCTTAATCATGTTGTCACTACACAGTTATTACAAGTGGCTGATCAGGATGACAAATCTGGCCTCAGCTCATCTGTTTTCTTGTGACAGACATAACATTTACACCTCTAGAGTCAAAGTGGGTGCTAAATGCTTGTAGCACTATGTGCTAACCACCAACCCATTGCTTAGCTTTGGGCCATTTTTAAATGTGTTTCTGTGTACTTCACCCGGTTCTTCATAAATTAATATGACAGGTTACAGTTGTAATTGCATAAAGTAGACCCTCACCTTTTCTATCCCTACCAATACCTTAACCTTAACCACCAAAAATTGTGTATTAAGGAAGTGGAAGTAAGGGAAAATAGTCACTGGCATACAAGAAAGTGAAAGTAAACAGACAACAATGACAAAACGGCAAGACAGTAATGCAAACATGGGTCTCCAGCATGGTAGCATTGTTTTTAGTCAAATCCCTCATTTCCTACCCATCTCTGTATATGACAAGTTAGGCAGTTTTGAAATCTGGGAAGTACCTTGGGATGAGGTGACATCACTGTGGTGATGTGCAGTCAGGGGAGGCAGGTGAGATGAAAAATAAAAATGAAACAATGATAAATAAATACTATTATTTGTCCTCTGATCTGTCTTGTAGTTCTAAATGTATTTTCTGAATGATTCTAATCATTTCATTCATATTTAGATTTACATTGCGGAATCTACATATTTTCTGTTCAAATTCAAGGACAGAGATGAAGTGCAGCCTCAAATGGATTGAACAATCCTTCACAAACTAGATTGAACTTGTGCAGTATGGTAATTCCTGTTGCCATCTCTGTGTATGTCACCACTGTCATGTTTGTAGGCACTTTTATTGTGCGTCCTCACTTTCCATAGTCTAAATAATGACCTTCACATATGTGTATAACTTATTTAGTCTTCCTAATCTGACATAGAAATGCAGCTAAAAATCATGAGATGAAGCAGTTCATACCACTCCCACACGAGGGGGGAGAGGAGGGGGGCATGCATGAGCATCTTAAATTCAGGATTTTTTTAAACTAAAGGATGATAAGGAGGACTTATATAATACAGTTAAAGAATTTTTTTCTCCAGAAGGATAAGTGAACAGTCTTCATTTGCAAGTAAAGGTAAGGCCATGCACGCATAGTTGTTGTATATGCTTCTTCTTCTTCTTCTTCTTCTTCTTCTTCTTCTTCTTCTTCTTCTTCTTCTTCTTCTTCTTCTTCTTCTTCTTCTTCTTCTTCTTCTTCTTCTTCTTCTTCTTCTTCTTCTTCTTCTTCTTCTTCTTCTTCTTCTTCTTCTTCTTCTTCTTCTTCTTTTAGATTTGATTGGCGGTTGGCAACGAGCTTACAGGTGCATTACCGCCATGTACTTCACTCTATATCATCACTCTATCATCACTCTATATCTGTTGTATATGCTTGAATTTGTAAAAAAATGACTATAAATTGTGTAGCTGCAATGCATAAATGGTAAATGCATTCACTTATATAGTGCTTTTTACTCATCTCTGCTTTACAGATCCTGCTATCCACCCATTCACACACATTCCCACACTGATGGTGGCAGAGCTGCCATGCACAGGCGCTGGCCTGACCCACCAGGAGCAACTGGGGGTTCAGTGTCTTGCTCAAGGACACTTTGACATGCAGACAGAGTGGGAATTGAACCACTGATCCTCCTAATGGTAATTGGCCATCCTACACCTGCACTACAGTTGACCCCTACATACAGAGATGCAGTCTCTAAGCCACTATTTTACCTTTCCTCCTCGGCCAGAAACAATCTATAATGAATTTTGTGTCCTCACAGCCTTGTTTTTAAAATAATTTCATACATTTTACTTGTGCAACCAGGGCTCTTTGCACTTTGTCTATACTCAGTAGAGTTACATACGTGGTGTTTACACCTCTAAGAAACATGTCTGTTGGCACCGTAATGTGACATAGGCGAGGTTCACACAAAGAAAGGGAGCAGATGGCTGCGACACAACAGGCTTTATTAAACACACTCACAATCACAGACAGGAGGGGAGGTCATTCTCACCAACCTCCATTTATATTAGGGTTACACAACACATAATCACTCCTGCTCTAATTCTACCTATGCGTTATAATGACCCAGCAGTATAATAGCACAGTAATAACATTAAACACACACACGAAAATAAAGTCTCTGTTGGCAAGGCATGTTGGGAAAAAGCCCCGATGTTACACTGCCCACCTTAACACAGCCCCGACATTACACTGCCCCCCCCCACCCGAACTGGTTTCTGTCCCCAGACAAATGAGAGTCCAACTCAAAAGTCCAACACGAACCCGTCCAGGTGTCAGGGCGGCCTTCGATGCCGACGACCAGCACGTACAGGCCCGCCAGTGTCCATCCTAGTCTCGGTTGGAGTATCTGGTCGGGATGAAGGCTCCGGTTCGACCACCAGTGGGGCGGATGGCTGGTACGGGGCGAGACGGTCACGGTGAAGGACCACGACCCGGTCCCTTTTTTTAAGCCTCACCATGTACACCACATCCGACAGTCTCTGCAGAACCACGCACAGTCCCAACCAATGGATCGCCAACTTCGGTGATCGTCCTCTTTTTCTCTCAGGGCAGCACGGTGGTGCAGTGGTTAGCACTGTTGCCTTACAGCTAGAAGGTTCCTGGTTCAAATCCCCAGGTTCGCAGGGGTTGGAACCTTTCTGTGTGGAGTTTGCATGTTCTCCCTGTGCTGCGTGGGTTTACTCCGAGGGCTCTGGTTTCCTCCCACAATCCAAAGACATGCATGTTAGGTTAATTGGCTGTTCTAAATTGTCCCTAGATATCTGTTTCCTATAGGCCCTTAGAATAGAGGGTTAGTACTAGTGAAAGCGCTTTGAGTGGTCTTTGTGACTAGAAAAGCGCTATATAAGTGCAGGTTAGTTAGTTAGTTAGAAAACCCAGACTCAATCTCCCAGTGCAAAGTCCCTCCCCTGGCAGCGGGAGTCATACGCTCGCTTCTGCCGACCCCCGCCGCTGCCAGGGCCTCCCCAGCCAGTTCATGCACCGTGTGGGCATGAACACGGTGCTGCAGTGGTTAGCACTGTTGCCTTACAGCTAGAAGGTTCCTGGTTCAAATCCCCAGGCTGGCAGGGGTTGGAACCTTTCTGTGTGGAGTTTGCATGTTCTCCCTGTGCTGCGTGGGTTTACTCCGGGGGCTCCAGTTTCCTCCCACAATCCAAAGACATGCATGTTAGGTTAATTGGCTGTTCTAAATTGTCCCTAGATACGATGGGGCAAAAACGTATTTAGTCAGCCACCAATTGTGCAAGTTCTCCCACTTAAAAGATGAGAGAGGTCTCCAATTTTCATCATAGGTATACCTCAACTATGAGAGACAAAATGAGAAAAAAGAAAATCCAGAAAATCACATTGAAGGATTTTTAATGAATTAATTGGTAAATTCCTCAGTAAAATAAGTATTTGGTCACCTATAAACAAGCAAGATTTCTGGCTCTCACAGACCTGTAACTTCTTCTTTAAGAGGCTCCTCTGTCCTCCACTCGTTACCTGTATTAATGGCACCTGTTTGAACTCGTTATCAGTATAAAAGACACCTGTCCACAACCTCAAACAGTCAGACTCCAAACTCCACTATGGCCAAGACCAAAATGCTGTCAAAGGACACCAGAAACAAAATTGTAGACCTGCACCAGGCTGGGAAGACTGAATCTGCAATAGGTAAGCAGCTTGGTGTGAAGAAATCAACTGTGGGAGCAATTATTAGAAAATGGAAGACATACAAGACCACTGATAATCTCCCTCCATCTGGGGCTCCACGCAAGATCTCACCCCGTGGGGTCAAAATTATCACAAGAATGGTGAGCAAAAATCCCAGAACCACATGGGGGGACCTAGTGAATGACCTGCAGAGAGCTGGGACCAAAGTAACAAAGGCTACATCAGAAACACACTATGCCGCCAGGGACTCAAATCCTGCAGTGCCAGACGTGCCCCCCTGCTTAAGCCAGTACATGTCCAGGCCCATCTGAAGTTTGCTAGAGAGCATTTGGATGATCTAGAAGAGGATTGGTCAGATGGTCAGATGAAACCAAAATAGAACTTTTTGGTAAAAACTCAACTTGTCCTGTTTGGAGGAGAAAGAACACCATACCTACTGTGAAGCATGGGGGTGGAAACATCATACTTTGGGGCTGTTTTTCTGCAAAGGGACCAGGACGACTGATCCGTGTAAAGGAAAGAATGAATGGGGCCATGTATCTTGAGATTTTGAGTGAAAACCTCCTTCCACCAGCAAGGGCATTGAAGATGAAACGTGGCTGGGTCTTTCAGCATGACAATGATCCCAAACCACACTGCCCGGGCAACGAAGGAGTGGCTTCGTAAGAAGCATTTCAAGGTCCTGGAGTGGCCCAGCCAGTCTCCAGATCTCAACCCCATAGAAAATCTTTGGAGGGAGTTGAAAGTCTGTGTTGCCCAGTGACAGCCCCAAAACATCATTGCTCTAGAGGAGATCTGCATGGAGGAATGGGCCAAAATACCAGCAACAGTGTGTGAAAACCTTGTGAAAACTTACAGAAGACGTTTGACCTCTGTCATTGCCAACAAAGGGTATATAACAAAGTATTGAGATGAAATTTTGTTATTGACCAAATACTTATTTTACCGAGGAATTTACCAATCAATTCATTAAAAATCCTTCAATGTAATTTTCTGGATTTTTTTTCTTATTTTGTCTCTCATAGTTGAGGTATACCTATGATGAAAATTGGAGACCTCTCTCATCTTTTAAGTGGGAGTAATTGCACAAGTGGTGGCTGACTAAATACTTTTTTACCCCACTGTATCTGTTGTTTCCTATAGGCCCTTAGAATAGAGGGCTAGTACTAGTGAAAGTGCTTTGAGTGGTCTTTGTGACTAGAAAAGCGCTATATAAGTGTAGGGTAGTTAGTAGTTAGTGTGGAGACGTTCCTTCAAACAAAAAAAATAATCCAACCCGGGTTTGCCCTCCACCTCCAGCTCAGACGGTGGGGGGGGGGGGGGGTACCAAATCCACCGGTGTGCGCAGCTCGCATCCAAACATGAGCGCTGCAGGAGTGCACCAGGTGGATTCCGGAGCTGCCGTCCGGTACGCCCACAAAACAAAAGGCAGATGCAGGTCCCAGTCTCGCTGTCGGTGGTCCACTAGGATAGCAAGCTGGGTGGTGAGGGTCTGGTTGAATCATTCGACCAGGCCGTCGCTCTGTGGGTGCAGCGGGGTGGTCCGGGTCTTCCGGACGGCCAGCCGCTTGCGGACCTCTCCGAAGACCTCCGCCTCGAAGTTCCGACCCTGATCGCTGTGCAGCTCCTCCGGTGCGCCAAACCAACAGAACATTTCGTCCACCAGCTTTGATGCCGTCGTAGCGGCGCTCTGTTCCGGGACCGCATACGCCTCTGGCCACTTACTGAAATAATCCATTGCGACCAGCACGTAGCGGTTCCCCCGGTCAGTAGTCGGAAAAGGGCCCAGAATGTCCACTCCCACTCGCTCCATCAGTGCTCCCACCCAGTACTGCTGCAGGGGAGTGTGGGATCGCTGAGTTGGCCCTTTCTGAGCTGTGCAGATGTCACAGCAATGGACATGGAGCTCCACATCCTGATGACATCCAGGCCAGTAAAACCGGGCTCGAAGACGCTGCAGAGTCTTTGTCACCCCGAAGTGGCCCTCTCCTACTGCCCCATGAACCAGCTGGAGTACGTTGGGCCGGAGTCGACGAGGAACCAGCAGTTGCCAGACATGCCGCTGCCCAGCTGGAGTCTGCCACTGTCGATACACCACGCCCTCGTGGCAGCGGAGGTTGGCCCACTGGGGGTGTAGGGCCTTAGTCTCTGGGTCCAGCGCAGACACAACCACCCAGGCGGGCCGCTGGCCCGCGTCCAACCACTGCCGAACCCGAGAAATGACCGGGTCTCCATCCTGCTCACTCTGCAGCTGCTGCATGCCAAGGACCTCTGTGACGTCATCGCTGGGGGAGGCTGCCTGATCATCCGAGGAGGAGCTGTGCGTCGCTGCGTTGTTCCTGCTCGCCGTGGTCTGGAGAGCAGCAGCCCGTGGGACGGCTTGGTCATGATCCTCAGCCCGCTGGCAGTGACGACACTCCTCTGCCGCACAGGGGCGCAGAGACAGCGCGTCAGCGTTGGCATGGAGGCGGCCTGCCCGATGCACAATCTGAAAATCATAATCCTGCAGTGCCTCCATCCATCTCGCCAACTGTCCATCTGGTTCCTTAAAGTTCAGCAGCCAGGTCAGGGAAGCATGATCCGTCCTGAGCTGGAATTTCCCCCTGTATACATACGGGCGGAAATGACGCAGCCCCTGGATGACAGCCAACAGCTCTCTGCGAGTAACACAGTAATTCCTCTCGGCTCTGCTGAGAGTGCGGCTGAAGAAAGCGACTGCCTGCTCTCCGTGTTCTCCCTCCTGGGATAGCACTGCCCTGATGCCCTGGTTGCTGGCGTCCGTGTCCACGATGAAAGGGTGGTTCGGGTCGGGATACTGCAGGATGGGGGCTCTGATGAGCGCTGCGCGAAGTTGGGAAAAAGCAGCAGCACAATTCTCACTCCACTGAAATGTGCGTCCTTTATGCGTCGGCTGATGCAGCGGGCTGGCGATAGTGGCGAAGTCTTTCACAAACCTCCTATAAAAGGAGGCCAGTCCGAGAAACCTCCTCAGTTCTCCCACATTCTGCGGCACTGGCCAGTCTCTCACCGCAACCACTTTTTCTGGATCGGTGGCGACTCCCGCTGCGCTGACGACGTGGCCCAGGAACGCGGTCTCCCACCGGAATAGGTGGCATTTCCTTGGGTGTAACCGTAGCCCAGCCAGTCGGGTGGCGTCCAATACTTCTCGGAGATTGGACAGGGTGCTGTCAAAATCAGCTGCGTGCACCAGTAGGTCATCCAGGTAAACAACGCAGCGACTCCGGGGCACATGAGCCAGCACTCGCTCCATCAAGCACTCAAAGGTGGCCGGGGCGTTGCAAAGTACAAACGGCATCACTTTAAACTGATACAGTCCCTGCCCAATGGAGAAGGCTGCTTTTTGGCGGGCCTCAGGTGACAGTTCTACCTGCCAATAGCCGCTGCATAGATCCAGTGAGCTGAACCAGCTGGAGCCGGCAATGTGGTCCAGCGCGTCATCGATGCGGGGCAGGGGGTAGGAGTCCTTACGAGTGACGTCATTCAGGCGTCAGTAATCCACGCAGAACCACCACGACCCGTCCTTCTTCCTGACCAGCACCACCAGCACCACCCAGGGGCTGCTGGAGGGCTCAATAATGTCTGCCTCCAGCATTTTTCGCACTTTTTGTTCTGCTGCTGCCCACCTTGAAAAGGGCAGCCGGCGTGGGCAGAGCCGGATCGGCCTGGTCTCACCGGTGTCGATCTCATGCTGCACCAAGCCGGTCAGGGTGCATTCCTCATCCTTCGCAGCGAAGACACCCATATAGCAGTCCAACAGCTCCCGCAGCTGGCGTCTCTGTCTCGGCTCCAGCCCGCTGCAGCTCTGCTGGAATAATTCCTCGACCGCCTGCTGCGTCTCTGCCGACACATTGACCCCTCCCCTTGCTGTCCCTGTGTGCGCTCATGCTGGTGGCACCGTTGTGTCCAGTCCTTGTGGTGGCCCGCCTGGTCCAGTCCGTCCTGGCGGTCCCTCGATCACGCAGGCCTCTGTGTTCCTTCTCTGGGTTCAGCTGCGGAGCGGGATGGTCTGAGTTCCCAGCTGGAAGGATGGTCTGGCGGTGTCGATCTTGGTGTTCCACGCTGCGAGCAGGTCGAGTCCAATAATATAGGGGTCTTGGATGTCAGCCAGCCAGAATGGGTGTTTTATGTTCTGACCGGCCACCCCCACCACGAGAACTCTCCGCCCCCCCAATCTGGTGCACTCACCGGTAGCTGTGGTGACGTGGCGCTCGGTGGGTTCCCACCCCCGTGGTGTCGTCTTGTCTGTGCCCGGCAGCACACCGGGTTGGACCAAGGAGATGGTAGAGCCGGTGTCAGTCAGGGCCCGGATCGACGTCTTGTCCAGGCTGCCCTGTAAATACATCCCTGGCGAGTGTCCAATTCGGCCCAAACGCTGCGCCAGCTCATCGGGGGAAACATCTGCGGGAGGCTGCCTGTCCCCGTTCATGCCACCTCGCTCTAGTTTAACATCGGCGAGGGGCCGGTTTGTTGTGGGGTGGGTTCGGGGCAGTAAAGTGCGATGTGTCCTGGCTCTCCACAGCGGAAGCACCCTTCCTTGCGTCGCCGCGGCCATCTTCTCCCTGGATGCGCTGCCGTGGTCTGACGTAACTCCTCCTCCTCCCCTTCACTCTTAGCCGTGGCCTGGAAGGCTGTTTGTCCTGGCTCGGCTGTACAATTCATTAGCGGCTCCACCCGCTCTGCTCCTGCCACCGCAGTCTCCCAGTTGCTCGCGGTGTTAATCCGGACATGGTCCTGGAGCCGGGCCGGGCAGAGACCTTGGATGAAGTTCCAGAGGGCGAGCTTCTCCACTACCTCCAGTTCGAAGTCCGGGTATAACGCCGTGTTAGCAGCCGTATGTCCGCCACGTATGGTTCCTAGTCTCTCCTGGCTGCCTCGACGGCGGTTGGCCAGCTGTTCCTGGGCGTGCTCAGTGTCGGCTGTTCTCCCAAACCGTCTCCAGAGCACTCCTTGTAGCGCTGGCCAGCTGCGGCGCTCCTTGGGCCGGAGGTCAGACAGCGTGCAGAGGGCTCTCCCTTCCAAGGCCAGCACGACCTGCATGGCGGTTTCTTCTGGTGGCCAGCCGTTCAGCGAGGCGGCCAGCTCGATCTGGACCAGGTAGTCGTCCAGTGGGGTCTCGCCGTTGAAGCGGGGAATGTTGGCCCACTACCGGATGGATGGGCCAGTCGCCTCCCAATCGATCACCGCCCCTAGTCACAGTGGAATCGCCGGCAGGGAGCAGGGCTGGTTTGCTCTGCTCAGCCCACCCTGCCTTGAAAAAGGCAGAAGGCGGGGTACGCTGATCCCGTTGGGTCCGCTGCTTTGTTTGTCCTGGCGAGCAGCTCCGGGGGTCGGTGTCTCAGCTCCGTCGTCCGTCGCCAGCTGAGCGATGAGTCACTCCAGCTGCTGGATCTCCGTTCTGATCCTGGCTTCCATCTGTTCCATGATTCCCACTTCTGTCACCAGTGTGACGTAGGCGAGGTTCACACAAAGAAAGGGAGCAGATGGCTGCGACACAACAGGCTTTATTAAATACACTCACAATCACAGACAGGAGGGGAGGTCATTCTCACCAACCACTGTTTATATTAGGGTTACACAACACATAATCACTCCTGCTCTAATTCTACCTATAACACTGCTGGGTCATTTTCTGGGTCAAATTCTTTAAATTATATCACCCTTTATTGTCATTTAACCATACAACCAATCATGTACAGTAGAACAAAATTGTGCTTTATCCTATCTACAGTATCAATCACACACACCCCATGTGTAGAATCAGAAGGGCCGCTGCCATGCAAGGCACCGCCACAGATTTCCCTCCTCCATTCCATTATTGCTGAGCACCAAGCTGGACGGCAGGAAGTTCCGCTTTTATATGGTCTTCGGCATGACCCAGCCGGGATTTGAACCCCTGCCTCCCGGGTGTGGGGCGGATGCTCTACCAACTGAGCCACCACTCCGGTGGCTCAGTTGGCTCAGTTGGCTCAGTATAACGCAGTTATAATGACCCAGCAGTATAATAGCACAGTAATAACATTAAACACACGCACGAAAATAAAGCCTCTACTGTCAAGGCATGTTGGGAAAAAGCCCCGATGTTACACTGCCCCCCTTAACACAGCCCCGACATTACAATAACATTTGTCTGCCTCTTTGTCTTTCTCTTTAACTATTAGAGGTGACGCCTAACCTTAAGGTTTTTTCTTATTTTAACCATTAGAGGAGATGATGCCTAAACCTAACCTTTTCCTAACCTTAACCAATAGTGGAGTGAAAACCCTACAAAAAAGTCCGTGATAAACAGTTCAGTGTCAGATGCAAACTTGTAGCCTGTTGGCTGAAACTGCAGGTAAATGAAAGCACCATAGGTGCTGATGCCTTGGTGTCAGACAGATACACAGTGTCGTGATCCCGAGTGTGGTTCTGTACCATGCTCGGGTCTCCTGTTTATTATCCTTTTTTCCTATGTATGTATTTAGTCATGTTTTTGTTGTTATGGTTGTGCTTTTATTTTGACAGCGCCGTGGCAGGACTTCCTGCTGTCAAACCAGCTCACGACCTGTCACAGCTGTTTGTATTCAGGGATTACGTTCACTCCACACCTGTTTGTAGTTTAAGTTTTGCTCCCTATTTAAGATCGCCAGTGTGACTCAGTCATTGATGCAATCTCGCCAAACTCAGACTGGAGTCCCTACACTCCTCTCCAGTCTCTCTTCAGCATTAGGTTTCGCCCTTGCTTTATTCATATGTAAGTGGCTGTGTTTATTCTTTATGTCTCACGTTAATACCCAGTTTGGTCGTGTTTAGTGTATGTGTTTTGCTCTTCGTGGCACATTATTTTGCAACTTTTGTTAATAAATAAGCAAACTCATTGCTGCCGTCTGGTGCCTCATCCATGCTCTGAAAAGGGCATATATAACTGTAGATCGCAACCAAACGAGATGCCAGCCACAGTGAGTTTGTTTTGGCTCTGAATTTTTTTTCTCTTTTCAGGTGCCAGTGTTTTTTGGGTGTTATGGCATCGTTTGGCAGGTGGTACCCAGTGAGCCTGGGGTTTGAATTATGCCAGGCTCTTATGGAAATAGATGACCTCCTGGCCATAGCCCATCAATATTCCACACCACGAAGTGCTTTATGGTACCTGGACCTCACAGAGGCGGCTGTGAATTGCCATCCTCGCCTTACTGAGCATGCTGAAGGCAGGGAGAGGATCGCTGAGTTATTGGTGCTTCAGCAACAGAACCGTGAGTTGGAGAAGAATGCATCGAGGAAGCCTAAACCGGCGCCAAGGGTGAAGCACTGCCGACCCTCGGTTCACCATGAGGTTCCAGCTACAGCTACAGCTTCGGTGTCTCCATTGCCGAAAGACCGTCTTCCTGTGCAGCGGAGGAGGAGGGCAGCCAGGGGTCCCAGCAAAGATGAACAGTGGCCGGCTGAACTCATCAGGGGCCGTGTGACTGAAGCACTCTCTTCCTTCCACCCCGGTAAAGTTCTTAAGAGCGTGGTGGCAGCTGTTAGACTGGTGGAGGCAAATCCTGGGCTAAATAATTTTCCTGAGTTCGCCGAGCTACTGGCTTCAGTTTCAGCACAGCAGGGGCGTTTCCCCAATTTAAATTTAGCCTCTCCTCCAGCTAGAAGACGTCACTGCTCTGCTTGGAATCCATCTCCTCCCCAGGACACGGCCGTTCCCGAAGCGCTCCCATTTGGATCCTGCTATGGGCCACCAGGAAAATTTCCTTGTCTCCCAGCCAGCTCTTCACTCTCTGGCTGGGAGCCAGCCAGAGAGCCAGCCAGCTGTTTCGCCAGTTCCTCTACCCCGGACTGCTTCAGCTGCTCCTCCCTCCTCTACGGCACTTTCTTTAGCTGCTGCGAGCCCTGTGGTTCCTTCTCCAGTCCCACTCATCACTGATCCTGCTGGGACGGCTCCTCCTTGTCTTCCAAAGGAGCCCACCTTCAACATTTCTACGGGAGAGGGAAGAACTGAGCCTGCTGCAGCAGGAACCACCGAAGCCCTGGAAAACAGGCAAGTGTTTTTTCATTCTTTTCCTCAATTTGATGAATTACCTTGTCTGATTCCTGAGGGTGGGACTCAGGTTATGCAGTCCACTGAGCCTCCATCACCTGCTGCAGCCAAGAAAACTGAACTTGCTACCTCTGTGTCTTCTCCTATACCCCCCAAGTGTCCGCCAGTGCCTGGATTAAACTGCCAGACAAGGGAAGAGCTTGTGGCCCTGGTGAACCAGGTCCCAGCCCCGCAGCCACACTATGGACAGAGGAGGAGGGCTGCCAGCCATTTGGAACCTATGCCAATGATGAAGCGTCACCGGGTCTCCAGTGAGCAGAATTCAGCCCCAGCAAGTAACGGATCTCCTGCCACTGCACAGTGTGAGCCATCGATGTGGATTACTGTGCCAGGGGGTTCCAGGACTGCTGAGACCATCATGCCAGCTGCAGTGGCCCCTGCAGCCGAGTGGGAACCTGCGATTGACCTTCTGATGACCAAGCCCATTTCACCTTCGTTACCTGGATCACCGGAGTCCTGGATGGCGGTGGAGCTCGAGATCAGGCAAGTGCTCTATTTTGTCTTTTTTCTATTTTGGAGAAAACTTGCCTGTCTCTTGGGGAGGAGAGCCGGGTGCAACCACACGCTGCATCCAAGCTCTCCTCGCCGAGCTCCGCCACTGCCGGTGACCCTGACCCCTTGTGTCTCTCTACTGTGTTCGAGCCTTCTTCCAGGGTCACCAGAATAGATCCAGCTTCATCAGACATTCCCGAGGGTCCAGGTTCATCTCTGGAGGTTGTCCAGGGCGCTGCTTCCCCCCCTGCCCGAGGCCGTCATTTGGGTCCCTCCTCAGGTTGGGCCCACTGTGGGTGCAGCGTTGGCCCAGGTTGGGTCCACCGTGGGTGCAGCATTGGCCCAGTCGGGTTCCACCGTGGGTGCAGCGTTGGCCCGGTTGGGTCCACCGTGGGTGCAGCGTTGGCCCAGTTGGGGTCCGCCACAGGTGCCACTGATCTCCAGCCTGGACCCACTGCGGATGATACGTTGGCCCAGCCGGGGTCCACCGTAGGTGCTGCTAAGCTCCAATCTGGAGTCACCGCAGGTGATACGTTGGCCCAGCTGGGGTCCACCGCGGGTGCTGCTGAGCTCCAGCTTGATGCTGTCGTGGCCCCCCTCCTCTCTCCACCACCAGACGCTGTTGGGGTTCCTCTCCCCCGGCTCGGCTTCCTGTCAGTGAGCCTCCCGGTGGGTAAGCCACCTCCGGGTTCCCCCCTCTGGTCCTGGTGGCTGAAAAACACTGGCTGGCCACCCGAAAGACCGAGCTGCCGGGTCAGGTGGTCTAGGTTCTCAGGCAGACCACCTGACTCATTCCGCCTGGCCGTTTGGCATTTTTGGGATTTCGGTCGGCCCCCCGAACTCTTTTCTTCATAGTTGGGGTCTCTGGGATGTTGGTTGACTGCCTGGCCTTTTCCACTTGATGGTCAGGTGAATCCAAGATGCTGGGAGGCCACCTGAACTGTTTCTTTATTTATTTTGTATGACCCAGTTCCCCTTATATTTTTGTTGTTGATGATGGTTATGGGTTTTTGAATTGTTTTGTGTCTCTCCCTCCGGGCCTGGATTCCCCCACCGCCATCCCGGGGTTGGTTTTTGTAGTTGTTACTATTTGGGAAGGGGGGGGGTGTCTCCTTTTCTTTTTGATGTTACTGTGGGGTGTCTGGGGTTCCACCCCTTAAGGGAGGGGAACTGTCGTGATCCCGAGTGCGTTTCTGTACTGTGCTTGGGTCTCCTGTTTATTATCCTTTTTTCCTATGTATGTATTTAGTCATGTTTTTGTTGTTTTGATTGTGCTTTTGTTTTGACAGCGCCGTGGCAGGACTTCCTATTGTCAAACCTGCTCAAGACCTGTCACAGCTGTTTGTATTCAGTGATTACTTTCACTCCACATCTGTTTGTAGTTTAAGTTTTGCTCCCTATTTAAGATCGCCAGTGTGACTCAGTCATCGCTGCGATCTTGCCTAACTCAGACTGGAGTCCCTACACTCAACTCCAGTCTCTCTTCATTGTCAGGCTTCGCCCTTGCTTTATTCATATGTAAGTGTTTGTGTTTATTCTTTATGTCTCACGTTATCACCCAGTTTGGTCGTGTTTAGTGTATGTGTTTTGCCTCTCGTGGTACATTTTTTAGTTACTTTTGTTAATAAATAAGCAAACTCACTGCTGGCATTTGGCGCCTCATTCTTGCCCTGAAAAGGGCATATATGACACAGAGTGAGTCACCACCATATGCCTCTTGCACATCAAGGTGTAATAAACTAAGAAACGACTACTACATAAACTTGAAAGTAGACCAGAAAAAAATCACAATGACATTAAGTCCAAAATAATGAAGCAATTCAAAAGGTGGGGCATGAGCATTCATTTCAGTTTTATTTGTATAGCGCCTAATCACAGCAAATGTCATCTCAAAGTGCTAGATACATAAGGCAAGAATCATAAGTAATTCAAACATAAGTCCAACGAGCAAGTGCAAAGCAACAGTGGAAAGGAAAAACTCCCTTATAGGAAGAAACCTCTCTCAGGGAGGGCAGTCTTCTAAGATGACTGGTTGGAGGCGGGGAGATATACTATTCATAGAGACAGCAACAGCATAATACAGTTAGAACAACATTTGTACAGATACACTATGTGCAATGGTGCATCAAAGCTGAATAATGCTTAGAGCTGGCATTTGACAGAAATTCTAACTTGAGCAAAACTTCAGTTTAACTGTTTCAGGTGAAGTTAACTCTTCACTGAAATTTGTTATTGAAGAATCAAACACTAACTACCGTGATGACGCACATGGCTTATAACACTGCATTGACTTTTAGTGTTGACACACAGTGCAATAACACCCCTGTAGTACAGTTCTAAATGAAAAAAAGTACAGTTGGGATATCAATTTGTGACATCACAAAGGGGAAGATAGTGTCTTTTACTTCTTTTTCTTTAGCGAGAAACTGAGCAGTTCAGGACAAAAAACTACAAGGGGAAAGTGTTTTTAATCAATCCATCTGCTACATCCACATTTGTTGTTAGTATTGCTCTGGCACCACAAGTTATCTTCAGAACACTATGTAAACCATCAATTTCTGTTCTCTTGTCGGACAAAATGGCTAGGTCAATGTGCTTTGCTTGACGTCTAAGAGCATTGCTAGCTTTGATTTCATGTATTCTAGTCTTGCCTTTTAATTTGCTCAACATGTGCTCATTACGCGCATCCACATCTTTATTCAGCTTATACACATACAATGCTTCACTGGGATAGTCAGGGCTACCAGGTGATAGCACTCTGGACTCAAGCACAGCAATGTCCTCATCAGTACAGCTATCAGTTCTCACTCTACACAGAAAGTCGGAAAAGGTCCCGTCTCTTCGTTGACACATCATTTCAGTAAGCTCAAGCATTTCAAACTCATCCTGCCATAGACAACCAGACCTACGGAACTGAGCATAGCTGTCACTGACTGTACTGTACTGAATAGCATAGGCTGGCCAACAGGTGGCAACTGATACAGATCACTAATGACTAGAACACCAACACCACCAAACATTATATCAGGTAACACTGCTTTGATCTGTTGTAATCTCTTGTGAATCTCAAGTAACATGTTTGCCGCCACCATAGACACTTCATCAATGATCAGTAATACCAGCTTGGACAGTTTGCTATGCAATGTATTCACCCTTTCATTATTCAGAGGTTGAAATCCACTATACTTGCTTCTGCTTAGCAAAAATGCTGAATGTAGGGTGATACCGGTCGCATGTAATCCTTCTACACCTGTGGGAACTGTTAACAAAACCAGCACATCATCTGGCTCTACTATTCCAGACTGCTTTATCAACCTCAGTGTGTCTGACTGAATCAACTTTACCACATGCAACTTTCCCACACCACCTGGTCTACTAAGGAATACTCTGTATGGATTAATTGGCTCATCATTTTTCAGAGCTGCCACTGCCTGCTTACACCAGTTGCAATGGTACATAATCATTGCTCTTTGTTTGCTATTGAGACTTCTCATCAGTCTCCGGAACTCATCTGGTGCTATGATCTATGGATTTGCTGCACTCTCAAACCTAACACTAAGCCCACTTGAACTTTTTCCATTTGATTGCACAAGGTCTGCATTGTCTACTATATCTTGTTTAGATAGCTCAGTCAGTGTCTCAGTACTTTGCTCTGCTGCATGAGCATTGTTAGCCTCAGTATTACGGGCAGACACCAGGCATGCTCAGGTCTGCTATCCTCATCAGCTCTCATACTGTCAACTTCCTCAACAGTATACTTACTCTCATTGCCATATATGACATCTTTCACATTCTCATAATGCTCAGCATAGCTATTGTAGCCACTCAGAATGTCAGTATCCTCACTGTGCCATGAATAATACAACATGATCCTTGCTCTGTACCAATTACTAGCATCAGCATCTTTGTTGTACTTTCTTAATCTGATTACAGCTTGCTTTCTTCATTCACGCATTTGACCATAACCATCAGTAAGTGTGATGTTTTTAGCACTAGCTTGGCTCTCTGAATCTGGTAATGCATCACCATCTCCTAATTCATATTTGGCATGGTAAGTAGTGCAATACCTAGCAGCAAACTCAGCCAGACACATATTCTGCAGTTGCTCAGGTCTATGTGTATATCTGTCTATCAAGCTCTTGTGAAACACATTAGTGTCATCCTCATCTAACTGGTTAATGCTCTTAAGAACAGCAATTCTTTCTTACTTTGCATTGGTATCAACAAATACCACAGCTCTACTTAACTGTATCATTGGCAATGACAGTAACCTATATGTCACTTCCCATGCATTGACTTCTCTGTGGTCTAGAAATGATGAACCTTTCTTTTTCAACTGTGTTCTGAGCTCATCTGTTCTCACTTCAGCTGCTACTTGCTTAAGTAATGCATCCATTGCCTTCTCAGTCTTCATTACAAAGGAGGCAACATACATTACACAGGCATAAGCATTGAGCACATATTGCACATTGTGATTAGCTTACCATGCTAACATAATGGAGACATTGTAATTGTTGATATTCTGCTCATTTGGCTCACGCTTCAACAACACAACAGCACCACTCTTTGTAACTTCTTATGCGTCAATATACTTACAGTATCTTTATCAACACTGGCTTTGCTAAGTACATCATCAAGACGTGTGTCATCATTACCTTTTGGTAACACTTTGCATGCTTTACGCAATAATTTGTTTGCTTTATCATATGCTTCACAATCTGAACTAGGCTCAGCAATGACTGTCTTTGGACTGGGAGGATGGGGAAAACTGAACTGGCATTGCTTGTTTCTCTTGCAATAGCTAGAATGCTTATGCTGCTGGAGCAACAACACTAGTTGTCTTAGTTTGCTTTTATCAGATGAGATTACACAAGAAACATACTGATCAATGAATGTGCAAATGTCTTCATTTTCAGCAACTTCATAGTAAGGTGCACCTTTTACCCAAAGTACTCAATGAGCATGTGGGCACCGTCTAGCTTGGAACTCTATTCTTATGGCATCATCAGTGATATCACCCGAAGGTTTAGCATTGGACTTCAGCACATCTTGGGAAAAAAGTATTCAATCTGTATTGAAAATGCCTATCTGCTGTCACAGGATTACATCTTAGCCAGATACTCTTTTCCTCAAATGACAATTCTTGCACTTCTTCGTCTGTGTAACTCATGCCATACTGGCAGGCTACTATCTATATCATATCTGGCCACTTCATATCTGATGCTGACAATAGCCACGGTTACATAAGCAAAATTTCTTCAATCTGATTAATTCAATTCAATTCAACTTTATTTATATAGTGCCATTTCACAACAACAGTCATCTCATAGCACTATCAACTGTAGGGGGAACCCCCACAGTTGCAGAAAGACCCCAGCAATCAGGCGATCCCCTGTGAGCAAGCACTTGGCGATGGTGGAGAGGAAAAACTCCCTTTTAACAGGAAGAAACCTCCAGCAGAACCAGGCTCAGGGAGGGGCAGTCATCTGCTGCGACTGGCTGGGGGGTGAGGGGATAGAGAAGATAAAAAGAACGGACATGTAGAGAGCAAACAGCACGATGGGGACTCAATCTATGGGAGAGAACAAACAAATGTTATTGACCAGCAAAAAAAATATTTCATTGAGAGTGAGGAAAGAGTGAGGCCCAGTGCATTACTGGAGGTCCCCCGGCTGACTAAACCTATTAGCAGCATAACTAAGGGAGGGTTCAGAAACACATGATCCCTCCCTAATTGTAGGCTATATCAAAAAAGTAGGTTTTAGCCCTATTCTTAAAAACAGAGATCGAGTCTGACTCCCGAATCCAGATTGGCAGCTGGTTCCACAGGAGAGGAGCTTGATAACTGAAGGCTCTGCCTCCCATTGTACTTTTGGAGATTCTAGGTATTACAAGTAATCCTGCATTTTGGGAGCGTAGTGCTCTGTTAGGATAATACGGTAGTATCAGATCTTTTAAATAAAAAGGAGCCTGATTGTTTAGAGCTTTGTAAGTAAGAAGAAGGATTTTAAACTTAATTCTAAACTCTATGGGAAGCCAATGAAGGGAGGCCAGAACCGGAGAGATATGATCTCTCTTTCTAGTACCTGTTAAAACTCTTGCTGTAGCATTTTGGATCAGCTGAAGACTTTTTAAAGATGTTTTAGGACAGCCTGATAATAAAGAATTACAATAATCTAATCTCGAGTTAACAAAAGCGTGGATCAGTTTCTCAGCATCACTCTGAGACAAGATACTCCTAATCTTGGCAATATTACGCAAATGATAGAAGGCAGTCTTAGAAACAAATTTAATATGTGAATTGAAGGACAGATCTTGATCAAAAATAATTCCAAGGTTCCTCACAGAGCTATTAAGAGAAAGAGTAACCACATCCAAACTGAAAGTTTGATTTGGAAAGGTATTTCTAAGGTTTTTTGGACCAACAAGAATGACTTCAGTCTTATCTAACTAACTAACCTACACTTGTATAGTGCTTTTCTAGTCACAAAGACCACTCAAAGCGCTTTCACTAGTACTAACCCTCTATTCTAAGGGCCTATAGGAAACAGATATCTAGGGACAATTTAGAACAGCCAATTAACCTAACATGCATGTCTTTGGATTGTGGGAGGAAACCGGAGCCCCCGGAGTAAACCCAGATAAATTCTTATCTGAATTTAATAGCAGGAAATTACAAGTCATCCAAGCTTTGATTTCCTTAAGACAGGCTTCTAACTTGGCTAATTGATTACTATCATCTGGCTTCATTGACAGGTATAATTGTGTGTCATCTGCATAACAATGAAAATGTATACAGTGCTTTCTAATAATGTTGCCTAAAGGAAGCATATATAAACTAAAAAGAGTAGGGCCTAGCACAGATCCCTGTGGAACTCGATGACTAAGCTTTGAGTTGAAAGAAAACTCATTATTTACATGAACAAACTGGAACCTATCAGATAAGTAAGATCTAAACCACTGCAACGAAGTTCCATTAAGTCCAACATAGTGTTCTAATCTATCAAGTAGAATATTATGATCAATAGTATCAAAAGCTGCACTAAGGTCTAAAAGGACAAGTACAGAAACCAGTCCATTATCAGATGCGATGAGGAGGTCATTAGTGACCTTCGCTAAGGCTGTTGCAGTACTATGATGGATTCTAAACCCAGATTGAAACTCTTCAAGTAAACCATTTCCCTGCAGGTGGTCAAATAATTGCGTAGCAACAACTCTTTCGAAGATTTTTGAAATGAAAGGGAGATTAGAGATTGGTCTATAGTTAGCTAAAGCTCCTGGATCTAGCATTGGCTTTTTGAGTAAGGGTTTAATTACAGCCGTTTTAAAAGCCTGCGGTACATGGCCGAAAGTTAATGAAGAATTGATTATATGAAGAATAAAGCTACCAATAAGTGGGAAGACTTCTTTAAATAACCTGGTAGGAATAGGGTCTAAAAGACAAGTTGAAGGTTTGGATGAGGAAACTATTTTGTCTAACTCACAAAGGTCGACTGGAGTAAACTCATCAAGACAGACATCAGTTGAAGGAGTTGTAGTAGTTACAGTATTTAAGTTAACTGTGGGAAGAATCTGATTGATTTTATCTCTGATGGATGAAATTTTATTATTGAAAAAGTTCATAAAGTCCTGACTAGTAAGCTCTAAGGGAATGCTAGGATTGACAGAGTCCTGACTCTTTGTCAACCTGGCTACAGTGCTGAAAAGAAACCTGGGATTATTCTTGTTCTCTTCTATTAATGCAGAGTAATAACTCGTTCTAGCTTTTCTAAGAGATTTTTTATAAATTAAAAGATGATTTCTCCAAGCTAAATAGATTTCATCTAAATTAGTGGAGAGCCATTTTCTTTCTAATTGACGAGTCTTCTGTTTTAAGCTACGAGTTTCTGTGTTGAACCAAGGAGTTAGAAATCTCTGATTAGACTTTTTCTTTTTTAAGGGGGCCACCAAGTCTAGAGTCTGATGCAGAGAAGCTGAAACACTATCCACCATGTTATCAATTACAGAAGGAGCAAGCTGTCTATAGCTTATTTCCGTTGTGTTGACACATGGCATAGAGGAAACAATCTGCATAAATTTGGTAACAGCATCATCTGAGAGGCATCTACTGTAATAATATTTTTCTTTAGGAGCCAAATAGTCAGAAATAGTAAAATCAAAGGTTAACAGACAATGGTTTGACAGTACAGGGTTATGAGGAGACACTACAAGATTTTCTATTTCTATGCCATATGTCAGAACACGGTCCAATGTATGGTGGAGGTAATGAGTAGAATTTCCAACTTTCTGAGAAAACCCAATCGAGTCTAATATTGAATTAAATGCCACATTAAGGCAGTCACTATCTACATCCACATGTATATTAAAGTCCCCTACTATAATTATTCTATCAGATTTCAGCACTAAATCAGCTAAGAAATCAGCAAATTCGGATAAAAATTCTGAGTAGGTTGATGGGGGACGATAAAATATGGCAAATAAAATTGGATTTAACCTAAAATTGCTAAAGTGCCCAATACTGAGGACCAGGCCCTCAAAGGAATTATAACATGTTTTTTGCTTTACATTAACTAGTAATTTGGAATAGTAAATTGTTGCTACTCCTCCTCCACGACCAGAACTTCTGGGATTTTGACAGTTTAAATAACCAGAGGGAGTTGATTCATTTAAACCAACATAATCCTCTTGCCCTAACCAAGTCTCTGTAAGGGAAATTAAATCAATCTGATGATCAATTAACAGATCATGGACTAACAGAGACTTGGGAGTTAGAGACCTAATATTTAATAAACCACATTTAATTTTTAAATTATGAGGAGGAACAGAGGCCAAATCATTCAATTTAGAGGCTTTATGTTTAATTTGAGTTTTACCAATATTTTGCTTAATCACTTTGGGATGCTTATATATTATATTTTTATTTACTTTGGAGGGAGCAGACAATGATTCTCTGATAGGGAAGACAGGGGCTAAGTTGAGGGGTGGCGGATGAAGAGGAGCTGCAGAGAGGCATGTAAGACTGCGACTCTGCTTCCTGGTCCCAACTCTGAGTAGTCAAGGTTTTGGAAATTTGGATAAAAAAGATGCCAGATTGTTAGATAAATGAGAAGCACCATCCAAAGTGGGATGAATGCTGTCTCGTCTCATAAGACCAGGTTTTCCCCAAAAAGAGCTCCACTTGTCAATGTAGCCCACATCATTGGCAGGACACCACACAGACAGCCAGCGGTTGAAGGATGACGAGCGGCTAAACATGTCATCACTGGTCAGATTGGGGAGGAGCCCAGAGAATACTACAGTGGCAGACATCGTTTTTGCAAAGTTACACACCGATTCTACATTAAGTTCCGTGACTTCCGACTGCAGGAGACGGATGTCATTAATGCCAGCGATTACAATTCAGATCAGAACTTTACTGTTTACATGGATCCTGAAAAAGTTGATCTGATTAGGATGTGCGTTTCCATGTGTCACACATGTGAACGGACTAAATCATTTTGACATGCACACAAGTATCTGACATTCCGGAAATAATACAAGAAGAAACAACTTCCGATGTAAACAAACCCCACTTTGTGTCTTTCTCTTTTTGAAATGAACCTGTATTGTGTTATTCAGACTGTACTTTCAATTCTGCTGATCTCTGTAATGAAGCTACAAGCCCAGCAGTACATACTTCTGCATATGACGAACAGCAGGACGATACAGACCAGATTTGTTTTACGCCCACCATGTCTTCCACTAGCTGCTGTAAAGGCGGAAATACGTCATGTCGACATGGTCAATTCAATTCAACTTTATTTATATAGTGCCGTTTCACAACAACAGTCATCTCATAGCACTTTCAACTGTAGGGGAAGCCCCCACAGTTGCAGAAAGACCCCAGCAATCAGGCAATCCCCTTTGAGCAAGCGCTTGGCGACGGTGGAGAGGAAAAACTCCCTTTTAACAGGAAAAAACCTCCAGCAGAACCAGGCTCAGGGAGGGGCAGTCATCTGCTACGACTGGCTGGGGGGTGAGGGGATAGAGAAGATGAAAAGAACAGACATGTAGAGAGCAAACAGCACGATGGGGACTCAATCTATGGGAGAGAACAAACAGATGTTCATGACCAGCAAAAAAAAAAAAAAAAAAAAATTCATTGAGAGTGAAGAAAGGAGTGAAGCCCATTGCATTATTGGAGGTCCCCCGGCTGTCTAAACCTATTAGCAGCATAACTAAGGGAGGGTTCAGAGACACATGATCCCTCCCTAATTGTAGGCTATATCAAAAAGGAAGGTTTTAATCCTATTCTTAAAAACAGAGATCAAGTCTGACTCCCAAATCCAGATTGGCAGCTGGTTCCACAGGAGAGGAGTGTGATAACTGAAAGCTCTGCCTCCCATTGTACTTTTGGAGATTCTAGGTATTACAAGTAATCCAACATTTTGGGAGCGTAGTGCTCTGTTAGGATAATAGGGTAGTATCAGATCTTTTAAATAAAAAGGAGCCTGATTGTTTAGAGCTTTGTAAGTAAGAAGAAGGATTTTAAACTTAATTCTGAACTCTATGGGAAGCCAATGAAGGGAGGCCAGAACCAGAAAGATATGATCTCTCTTTCTAGTACCTGTTAAAATTCTTGTTGCAGCATTTTGGATCAACTGAAGACTTTTTAAAGATGTTTTAGGACAACCTGATAATAAAGAGTTGCAATAATCTAATCTAGAGCTAACAAAAGTGTGGATCAGCTTTTCAGCATCACTCTGAGACAAGATGCTCCTAATCTTGGCAATACTATACAAATGATAGAAGGCAGTCTTAGAAACAAATTTAATATGTGAATTGAAAGACAGATCTTGATCAAAAACAACTCCAAGGTTCCTCACAGAGCTATAAAGAGAAAGAGTAACCGCATCCAAACTAAAAGTTTGATTTGGAAATGTATTTCTTAGGTTTTTTGGACCAATAAGCATGACTTCAGTCTTATCTGAATTTAATAGCAGGAAATTACAAGTCATCCAAGCTTTGATTTCCTTAAGACAGGCTTCTAACTTGGCTAATTGATTACTATCATCTGGCTTCATTGACAGGTATAATTGTGTGCCATCTGCATAACAATGAAAATGTATACAGGGCTTTCTAATAATGTTGCCTAACGGAAGCATATATAAACTAAGAAGAGTAGGGTCTAGCACAGATCCCTGTGGAACTTCATGACTGAGCTTTGAGTTGAAAGAAAACTCATTACTGAAATGAACAAACTGGAACCTGTCAGATTAATAAGATCTAAACCACTGCAATGAAGTTCCATGAAAGTGCTGATGGCACGTTCTTGACTTCATCTAATTTTTCAACACATAATACAATATGACAAAACAGGTTGGTCTGTGCAGTTCTATGTCAAACAGGCTTTTTTTCACACGAATATCCGATGTTTTCATGAGAACCACGTCACCAATTACGTCAGTGGATGGAAAACCCTGCTGCCATGTAGTCACGTCATCGGGAGAACACAGCGCTTGGCTGCTCATTGTACACACAGGATGGAAGCGGTTGAAAACATCGATGATGGTTCCAGTACATGTAGTCTGGAGTTGGTTTGTGTTGTCCAATCTTCAGACGATTATAGTTCCAAAGAATGGGATGATAATGAAGAATCTGGGGGCATCAGACCGTATAGGTTTGAGCCGTGCCAAGCAGGCATTGTGCCAAGCCAGTTACACTCACAGAGTGACGGTGGAGAGGCACACATGCCCGCCGCAGCAGCAGCGACAAACACACAGCAGGGGAACACCAGTGTTATTCTTTTGTTACAGATATTGCAACAAATTACTTGTTCATAAATATAATTTATTTAAACACAATTTTTCAATAAAATCATAGCAGTATATTCTCTGTGGCTCAGGCATCGGGTATATTATGGATTGTATTTTGAGTTATTGTTGTTTTTGTTTTGTACGTGTGTTTTATGTGCATTTTGAGCCACTTTCAGGTGGGCACTGTCCAAGATTCGCCAGTCCGAACACACGCACCCTCTCTCTTTGACAGTCAACTGTTCATGGCTTGTGTGCATCATCTGCCGTGTTGTCAGCCAGCCAATGTTGCCAGAGCTATCACGACGTGTTGGCCGCTCCACACAGCCATGGTTCTGTTGTGCCCCTTGAAGCGATGTCGGCCCTGGGGCACAACCGTGGTTAACACGTCTCCTCTCCATGTTCGCTGGGCAATGTCAGCCCCGAACGCCAACTGTGGGTGTTTGTGTTTATTTTTGTGGGTCTTCACCTTTTTGGGAACTCTTGTCATCATTCTTATGTCCAATACATGTGCTGTGTTGAATTCTGTGTGTAAATCCATTCATCATGGCCCTCCGTGCGCTCTTACGCAGGGCAGGGAGAGGGAGGATAAAATTACCAGGATTTGCGTGCAGGGTTCACCACAGCACATTTAATACAGAAAGACAGACAGTTCCCTGAAAGGTGAAGACGTAAAAGAAACACAGACACACTTGCTGATGGCGTTCGGGGGCCGGCATCGCCCAGCGAACGAATGAGAGGAGACGTGTTAGCCACAGGTGCGCCCCAGAGCCAACATCGCTTCAAGGATGCACGAGAGCCACGGCAAACATGGAGTGACTAGCACGTCGTGAGAGTGCTGAAAATACTGGCAGACAAACACCACAGATGACAATACTGTGGACCATCAATGCATGACTGGCAAACGGGCCATGAAGGTCACACACTGCTGGTGATGGTGTGATGAGAAGCACCTGCGCGAGGACCGGGAAACATGATCAGCGGGAGTTTGAATCAGCTGATGATAATGAGAGAGGGGACGTGGCCGGACCGGTGAGATGTCAGCATAGGATCACAGAAAGTAGGTCAAAGCTGTGCATAAATCCATTAATTCTTCCCTTCCTCGTGCACTCCTCCTGCATAAAAGCACACAAGGAGCAGAGGAGGCTTATAACAGTTGGAGCTGAAGCGTGCGATGTGGTCTTTCACAGCTTGCTGTTTATCTAAGCCTGCGGCACAACACGAAGGCACAGCTGTAAAATTAAAACAAGAAACCAGAGAAACTGTGAGCTACAAAGCTGCTGTCATTCCAGTCAACAACACCGGAGTCCGTTCTCCCGCTTACGCCATGGGGGTGCCGCCCTTAATTCGGTGGGTGGCACCACAGTCCAGTCAGCGGCTGCGTTTTTTTTTTTTTTGATGATAACTAGTTTATGCAGGCGCTGTTGTAAATATTATATTGATCATAGACAATGACTTTTGGGTTTACACAACATGCTAAAAAATGTCAAAAATGTGTCATCAGCACTTTTTAAAGTCCAACATAGTGTTCTAATCTATCAAGTGGAATATTATGATCAATAGTATCAAAAGCTGCACTAAGGTCTAAAAGGACAAGTACAGAAACAAGTCCATTATCAGCTGCGATAAGGAGGTCATTAGTGACCTTCACAAAGGCTGTTTCAGTACTATGATGGATTCTAAACCCAGATTGAAACTCTTCAAGTAAACCATTTCCCTGCAGGTGGTCAAATAATTGCATAGCAACAACTCGTTCTAAGATTTTTGAAATGAAAGGGAGATTAGAGATTGGTCTATAGTTAGCTAAAACTCCTGGATCTAGCGTTGGCTTTTTGAGCAAGAGTTTAATTACAGCTGTTTTAAAAAGCCTGCGGTACATGCCCTAAAGTTAATGAAGAATTGATTATTTGAAGAATAAAGCTACCAATAAATGGGAAGACTTCTTTAAATAACCTGGTAGGAATAGGGTCTAAAAGACAAGTTGAAGGCTTGGATGAGGAAATTATTTTGTCTGACTCTAAAAGGTCAATTGGTGTAAACTCATCAAAACAGATATCAGTTTAAGGAGTTGTAGTAGTTATTGTATTTAAGTTAACGGTGGGAAGAATCTGATTGATTTTTTCTTTGATAGATGAAATTTTATTATTGAAAAAATTCATTAAGTCCTGACTAGTAAGCTCTAAGGGAATGCTAGGATTGACAGAGTCCTGACTCTTTGTCAGCCTTGCTACAGTGCTGAAAAGAAATCTGGGATTATTCTTGTTCGCCTCTATTAATGCAGAATAATAACTCGCTCTAGCTTTTCTAAGAGATTTTTTTTATAAATTAAAAGATGATTTCTCCAAATTAAATAGATTACATCTAAATTAGTAGAGCACCATTTTCTTTCTAATTGACGAGTCTTCTGTTTTAAGCTACGAGTTTCTGTGTTGAACCAAGGAGTTAGAAATCTCTGGTTCGACTTTTTCTTTTTTAAAGGGGCCACCAAGTCTAGAGTCTGATGCGGAGAAGCTGTAACACTACCATGCTATCAATTACAGAAGGAGCAAGCTGTCTATAGCTTATTTCCGTTGTGTTGACACATGGCATAGAGGAAACAATGTGTATAAATTTGGTAACAACATCATCTCAGAGGCATCTACTGTAGTAATATTTTTCTTTAGGAGCCAAATAGTCAGAAATAGTAAAATCAAAGGTTAACAGACAATGGTCTGACAGTACAGGGTTATGAGGAGACACTACCAAATTTTCTATTTCTATGTCATATGTCAGAACAAGGTCCAACGTATGGTGGGGATAATGGGTAGAATTTCCTACTTTCTGAGAAAACCCAATCGAGTCTAATATTGAATTAAATGCCATATTAAGGCAGTCACTATCTACATCTACATGTATATTAAAGTTCCCTACTATAATTATTCTATCTGATTTCAGCATTAAATCAGCTAATAATTTGGCAAATTCGGATAAAAACTCTGAGTAGGTTGATGGAGGACAATAAACTATGGCAAATAAAATTGGGTTTAGCCTAAAATTGCTAAAGTGCCCAATACTGAGGACCAGGCCCTCAAAGGAATGATAACATGTTTTTTGCTTTAGTTTTGTAGATTATTGCCACTCCTTCCCCATGACCAGAAGTTCTGGGATTTTGATAGTTTAAATAACCAGAGGGAGTTGATTCATTTAAACCAACATAATCCTCTTGCCCTAACCAAGTCTCTGTAAGGGATATTAAATCAATCTGATGATCAATTAACAGATCATGGACTAACAGAGACTTAGGAGTTAGAGACCTAATATTTAACAAACCGCATTTAATTTTTAAATTATGAGGAGGAACAGAGGCCAAATCATTCAGTTCAGAGGCTTCATGTTTAATTTGAATTTTACCAGCTTTTTGTTTAATCACTTTGGGATGCTTATACATTATATTTTTATTTACTTTGGAGGGAGCAGACAATGATTCTTTGATGGGGAAGACAGGGGCTAAGTTGAGGGGTGACGGATGAAGAGGAGCTGCAGAGAGGCATGTAAGACTGCGATTCTGCTTCCTGGTCCCAACTCTGAGTTGTCAATGTTTTGGAAATCTGGATAAAAATGATGCCAGATTGTTAGATAAATGAAGCGCACCATCCAAAGTGGGATGGACACTGTCTCATCTAATAAGACCAGGTTTTCCCTAAAAAGAGCTCCAATTGTCGATGTAGCCCACATTGTTTGCAGGACACCACACAGACAGCCAGCGGTTGGAGGATGACAAGCGGCTAAACATGTCATTACTGGTCAGATTAGGGAGGGGCCCAGAGAATACTACAGAGGCAGACATCATTTTTGCAAAGTCACACACCAATTCCACATTAAGTGTTGTGACTTCCGACTGCCAGAGTTGTATGTCGTTAATGCCGGCGTGGATAACAATTGTGGAATATTTACAATTACTTTCAGCCAGCATTTTCAAATTTGACTCAATGTCGCCTGCTCTGGCCCCAGGAATGCATTTGACTATGGCCGCTGGAGTCTCTAGGTTCACGTTTCTGACTACAGAGTCGCCAATGATCAGAGTTTTTTCCTCAGCGGGTATGTCGTTGAGCAGGGAAAAACGATTAGAAACATGAACAGGTTGGTGATAAACCGGGGCTTTGCAGCTAGGCTTCCTTCTCACCGTCACCCACCCAGTCTCCTCGCTGCTGAGGACCGCTAGTAGGCCACCCTATGCTAGGGAGCCCCGCTGCAGCTAAGGGCCATCCGTCAAGATTAACTGGCGCAGACAGTGTTTCAATGCAGCGGAGCTGGGATTCCAAAAGGTACGTGGCTGATGTTCAGACATGCGCAGTAAACATATTTTCTACTCAAACTTCGGAATAAGTGTTTTTATGCGCACCAATTGGATTAACAATTGGCATAACCCACCCGTAGCAATCGTAAGGAAAATTTGATTCAAATGAGTGTGATCTGGTCAGAATATTCAGATTGGCGTGTTTACATGAAGCATTTTTATTGTGATCAGGCTTTTAATCCGGTTACTTGTGTCCATGCAAACATGGCTAATGTAAAGAACCATGTAGGTACACCGAGTTGTCTCATCGTCACTCTATATATAATTCAAGAAATCTCTGTCTGTCTGTCTGTGTCTGTGTCACGATCATAGGACTTTGTGTTGCCATGGTAACCATGTCAAAGCTCAAAGGCAGGCATCACTGAACGAGTGGTAACGTGGTTACTGTTGCCATGGTAACAGTGTGGGTGACCCCCACAACAGACTGGGACAAGCAGAGCGCTCAGCTGGAGCAATTGGCAGAACAATGAGATGTGTGTATTGATATCAATAGGCAGCCTCCCTTTGTCTAGCTTTTTCCTGCCAGTAATCTTCCTATTGTTATGGGTGACTCTCAAATGCAAATGTCTTCCTGTCAGTAATCCTCCTATTGATGTGGGTGACTCTCAAATGCAAATGTCCATGCCTACTGCTGTGAATGCATTGTCTGTAGTGGGGTATTTAAACTGCATCGCTCTGTAACTCTTTCTCTCTCTCTGACGACTGTTTAACTGACCACACGATTGCCTGAGAGCCTGAGAGCTCGCTCCGGCGCGCCTGCACGGCGCTGGGGTGAGTTCTGTGATGGCGGTATGATTAATAAACTCCCTCAAAAACTCTCAGTTCGCTGCCTATTATTTCATGCCGCCACACTGGTGACCCCGAGAAAGCACATGCTTTGTGCAACGCAACCTTCTGGTCTAGACAGCCACACTGGTGACCCGACCCAAGAAAAGAACACGCTGGCAGCCCCCGGCAGTCACTCTCCGACGACAAGCGAATGCAGCAGCCTGACGCAAATGATCTGCCCTCCCTTCTGCTACAGGGAGACCTTGACGCAGAGCCACCACCAGGCGAAACTCTCCGGAGATCACCCACGACCAGGAAAGCTGCAGAAAGCTTCATGGTGAGATCTGCACGCCTGAGATCTGCACATCCACGCTGGGACAGGCCGCTCTCACAGCTCCTCCACACGAGAGCACACACACCTCGTCCTCTCTCCACGACAGCGACCTCCAGGGCCGACGGAGAATGCAGCGTGTGGACCTGAACGCACCATGACCGAACTACAGCAACAACCTGAACAGGGATGACCATCGGCGCCGACTACGCTGATCTCCAGCAAGCTCCCTGACCCTGACTCGCCTCTACAGCGGACCTGCCAAGCACCAAACCCCGCACACACACCGGGGGGTTACGAGGGCGGCGCACCACGCACGGGACAATAACGGCTCCACCGACTGCCATTGTCGTTCACCACTGCACACAGAACCTTCAGGGCTGCTCGCGCACCTGAAGCACGCACGCAGCTCGCTCACAGGATTTTGTACGGGTCTCAGCCACCGCGCACAAAGGGAATTCAGCTGTCAGCTGTCCCCGAGGGCTTTAGGGCTGCGCGCGCGCACCTAAAGCCAACACGCCAAGTCCCTCACACAGCTGCAGCTCCTTTTTTCTCACAGCCACTACGCAGCCTTGCAGCTCCTGTTTTTCTTCATAGCCGCGAGAGGAGTCAGAGACAAATTTTTCTTCGCACAGCCGCTGTGCTGTGGGACAGCCCCTCAACATCACGGATCCACAGGCAATTTTTGCGCGGCCCAGACAATTTCGCCGTCCCGGGCAGGCACTTGCTACCCCCACCCCCCCTCCCTCCATCGCCGCCTGCAGCGAGCTCCCCCCGCAGCTCGCTCCCAAAGCCGGACTATCGAGGCCTCAGCTTCCCGCTGAGCCCTCTGGGGGGGAGTACTGTGGGTGACCCCCACAACAGACTGGGACAAGCAGAGCGCTCAGCTGGAGCAATTGGCAGAACAATGAGATGTGTGTATTGATATCAATAGGCAGCCTCCCTTTGTCTAGCTTTTTCCTGCCAGTAATCTTCCTATTGTTATGGGTGACTCTCAAATGCAAATGTCTTCCTGTCAGTAATCCTCCTATTGATGTGGGTGACTCTCAAATGCAAATGTCCATGCCTACTGCTGTGAATGCATTGTCTGTAGTGGGGTATTTAAACTGCATCGCTCTGTAACTCTTTCTCTCTCTCTGACGACTGCTCAACTGACCACACGATTGCCTGAGAGCCTGAGAGCTCGCTCCGGCGCGCCTGCACGGTGCTGGGGTGAGTTCTGTGATGGCGGTATGATTAATAAACTCCCTCAAAAACTCTCAGTTCGCTGCCTATTATTTCATGCCGCCACAACAGTAACTTTCTACCCGCATGCAGAAATACTTGCTTAAACTTGGTTTCTACTGGCATGCACAGGTATACACTAGTCTATCTACTAATTCAAGAAATCTCTGTCTGTCTGGCTGTGTGTTATGATCTTAGGACTTTGTATTGCCATGGTAACCATGTCAAAGATCAAAGGCAGGCATCACTGAATGAGTGGTAGCATCAAAGATCAAAGGCAGGTTTCATTGGACTCACTATGACATCTTCAAAGATCAAAAGCAGGCATCATTGAACAAGTGGTCACGTCAAAGATCAAAGGCAGGCATCACTGTATGACATCATCAAAGATCAAAGGCAGGCATCACTGAGCGAGTGGTGATGTCAAAGATCAAAGGTAGGCATCACTGAATGAGTAGTGATGTCAAAGATCAAAGGCAGGCATCACTGAACGAGTGGTGACATCAAAAATCAAAGGTAGGCCTCACCATGGTTACTGTTGCCATGGTAACCATGTCAAAGCAAGTGGTGATGTCAAAGATCACAGGCAGGTTTCACCATGGTTACTGTTGCCATGATAAGCATCCCAAAGATCAAAGGCAGGCATGCATCAGAAATACTTGTTATACTTGGTTTCTACGGGCATGCACGGGTACCATGTCAAAGATCAAAGGCAGGCATACAGAAATGCTTGCTTACACTTGCTTTCTATGGGCATGCATGGGTATGTATGAGTAACCATAAAAGGAGTTGTTCACATGTAACCATGTCAAAGATCAAAGGCAGGCATCACCATGGTTACTGTTGCCATGGTAACAGTAACTTTCTTCCTATATGTAGAAATGCATGCTTACACCTGCTTTCTGCGGGCATGCAGAAATACTTGCTTATACTTGGTTTCTATGGGCATGCATGGGTATGCACTAGTTGCTAGTAATTCATAAAATGTACTTTGTAATAAGGTGGTGAACCTCGGACATTCTTCAGAAGTTTGTATGCTTTGTCAAGACGCATGTGTTCACTCAAAAATGCTCTGTCTTTCGCTTGGGAAGCTTCTTCTTCTTCTTTTAGATTTGATTGGCGGTTGGCAACCGAACAACTCTAAACAACTCCCCACGCGCAAAAAAACATCTATCCCTGGACTGTGTACTGGACCGGCGTAATTTGCTGACTCAGCTTTTGTCTCCATGCATAATTATTACCATCATCAAGCACTTGTTTCATTTCAACAATGTACTGGCCTACAAATAGATAATCCAAGTCTCTAGCAAATCTGCCATCAATATGGCAGATTTTTTTTTTTTTTTTCCGGTTCCGGTTCCGCCGGACCGGTGGCGCCACACGAGTAGGCTGCCCGTTGCAACAGCCTTTTTTTTTTTATCTTCCTTCTTCTTTCTACACCTTTCACTCTGTATATATATCACGGACGCACGGATCGCCCCGGGGGTCTCCCAGGTCGGCGGACGGAGCCACGGTTTGCAGCGGGAGACGCTACAGCGGGGAGGAGCTAGTGCTAGCTAGCACTTGGCCGCCGCCCGGTGCTAATGGGAAACTCGACATACCGGGAGCTGTAGCGAAAACGACGCGGGTGCCGGGCTGGAGTTTAGGCGGCGTGCAAGAAATATAAGAGAGAATAATAAAGAGCGATGGCAAGAACCAAGCAGACCGCCCGTAAAATCTACTGGAGGAAAAAGCCAGAGAGAGGCGCTTCGGCCACCGACAGAGTGAAGAGGCCTCGCCGTCACAGGCCCGTGGCTCTGAGAGAGATCCGTCGCTGCCAGAAATCCACAGAGCTGCTCATCCGTAAGCTGCCCGTCCAGCGCCTGGTGAGGGAGATCGCTCAGGACTTCAAGACCGTCCTGCGTTTCCTGAGCTTCGCCGTCATGGCTCTGCAGGAGACCAGCGAGGCCCACCTGGTGGTCTCTTCTTCGCTAAGGGGGTCACCATCATGCCCAAAGACTTCCAGCTGGCCCGCCGCATCCGCGGAGAGAGAGCTTAGACTTTCTGCTGCACATTCACCAACCAACCATAATGCTCTGTACTGTGTGTCTATATATATACATTTATAGTAATATGGACATATGTTTACTAGATGTTTTTTCTTGCCTTCTGATTATTGCTCTGAGTGTTGCTATCCCTGTGCTGTTGCAATCCTGGAATTTCCCCATTGTGGGACTAATAAAGGCTTATCTTATCTTATCTTATCTTATCTTAATATCTTGCATTCTTGCATTGAAATACTTTCTGTAAGTTATCTTTGTCTCCCTTACCTTACCAAAGCCACCTTTACCAAAACAAAACTTGTCAGGGTTACACATAAGCTCAAAGTCAGGGTCCGTCATGATAAACAAAGGTTTCTCCCCTTCAGCTGGGCCAGTATTCACTGTCTGCTCAGGGTTCTCAAGGGAAATTAGGCTACCATGAGTACAATCACTGATTTCTAACCTGTGCTCATCACCGGCTGCTATGGTCTCATCATCAAGCTTATCATTGTCACACTCATTGTTGCTGGCTTTGTCTATTGGGGGATCATTGGTACACTCATTGGCTGCACTAGGAAGAACACAAGTACTTTCATCACCTCCGCCAAGGGAGGAGGTAATGTTTTCAGTGGCGTTGGTTGGTTTGTCTGTTACCAACATAACTCTAAAAGTTATGAACAGATTTTGATGAAATTTTCAGGAAAGGTGTGTAATGGCATGGGGAACAGATGATTAGATTTTGGTGATGATCTGAGAGTGCATACCTCCACCAAAGGCTTTGTTTGTATTTGTGCAGCAGGATTACACAAAAACTACTGGATGGATTTGGATGAAATTTTCACCAGAGGTGGTTCTTGGGCTACATACAAACCCATTACATTTTAGTGATGATCTGATAATGCATATCTCCACCAAGGCTCTTATCATCTCACAGAGTGTTAGCAACAATACTCCAAAACTTATGGACACACTTTGATGCAATTTTCATCACAAGTGGCTCTAGGCCTACACACAAACCCATTATTTTCAATTGGTACCTTGTCAAGGCCCACAAAATGGAACTGCATTATCAAGCCAATATTTATCTCATGTTTATCAGAACCATCAATGGGGGTACTCTCAGAAACGCTTGTACCAGCTTTACAAGCATGGAATACATTTATGTTGACATCAAATTTGTTACATATAGCCGCTATTCCAATACTGTCACCCCATGCACATTGACTTAAATGTCTGATGTACTTTTCCCATTGTAATTTCTTTTGTATTTGTTGGTCAGCAATAGATTCAATGTAAGCATTTTCCTCATCAGGTGCTTCATTATCAGCACTGTACTTATCATTGGATGCTACTACTTGGTGTACAAAGGGCCTGTAGAAATCATTGAGACTGCTGAAGTAGTTAACCACCATTTGCCTCAGACTGCTATTATTGACGCCCTGCGATGGACTGGCGATCTGTCCAGGGTGTACCCTGCCTCTCGCCCAAAGATGCTGGGATAGGCTCCAGCCCCCCCGTGACCCGAAAAGGATTAAGCGGAAGAAGATGAATGAATGAATGCTATTATTGACATCAAAACCAACAACTTGCAGCTGATACGCTACTGAGCTAAACAAGCAGTCACCATCTCTAGCCACATCATGTAATGTTAAGCCATGTTGTCTAGCAAATGACTCCAGCACATTTGTATAATGAGACACAGGGTCACTAGCTTGGTTTACATGTTAACTGTTCTTTTTTGTCTTAAATTATTGCTACTGTGTTGTGTGTTATTGTCACTTATATGCATAAGCTCAGGTTGTTCAGGCTCTTTAGATGTATTACTGTCATTGTTACTGCCTTCATTCATACATTCAGGCTGCTGTAACATGCTCATGATTAGCTCTTCATTATCTGCCATTGCATTATGTAGCCAGTCATCAGCTATTTCTGTTGGCATACAACCTGTTGTTAGCTTTTAGCCACTTCAGTGCATTCATCACCTTCTCAGGAGACACATAGTCATACAAGTAGTGACCTTTGTACGACAGTTTACACTTCAGTTTCAATGGTACTAGTTCACATTCAGAGAGCAGCCTTGGTAGCATGGTAAACACAGCGTCTATCTTTGATGGCACATTTACTGCTGGACCTTAGATACACCTTTGTTTACCACTGGGCAATGCAATCATTTTCATAAATGGTACCCTCAATGATACCAGTCTCTGTTCTAAAGCATTCAAACATGACAGGTCAGGAGACTCAGGATCTAGCTCCATACCATTAGCCTTAGTTTGAACTAGCAGTACACCTCTGCTCAGAAAACCCTGACAAGTATGACATATCCACTCTACCATTGTCTAGGATAATTCTGTGTTTTGTTTTGTTCTGCCTCTCCCTCTGCCTCCAGGCACTCCCCATTGGCTGCTCAGCCTGCCACTGCGTGTGCAGCCTGTAATCAGTACACCTGTTGCTGTCACACACCTGTATTCACTCTGCACCATTAGTTGTCCATGTATTTATTTCCTGTCAGTTCATTCACCCTTTGTCACACCGTTAGTCAGCATCCTGCATGCAGTTAGCCTCTCAGTCAGCTACTCTCTGCGTTTGGACTATTTTCCCTTGGACCGTGTTTGGTGTTGTTTTTTCCAGAGCCCTGCTGTGCTCTGACACTTTCATGTAAGTCCACCTTCTCCTGGTTTTCATTTCTTGTTTCCCCCAGCGGCCTATTTATCCTGGGGCATGAAGTGAACTGTTTTCATCAAAGCCAAACCTGACTCAGCTGTACTGTGCTCGCCGGTCGTGTAGTTCATTATTTTATATCTTATGTTGAACATTTGTTACATTTTGACTTTTTATTTAATAAACACACTCTGCACCTACAAGTGGACTCATCCTTTCCATTCGTGGGTGCGTAAAGGCGCTTGTACATGATAGTTGTGTTTTATTTTTCCTGGCTTTTGTCATGTTCAGGGTTGTTTTCGACCCTGTCCATGATCTGTGGCTGTAGGTCTTTGATTATTGCTTATTAAATCCAGCTTGCAGATTATTTGAGCGCTGCTCTCTGCCAGTCCTACGGCCACGTCTCCTCCTCTCCCCAGACATTCACCGGCTGTTTCTCATCAAAACATGCACACATACGCACGCACGCACACTCTCACATGCACACACACACACATTCCAATCTGTCATGCACTTGCTTGCCACACTGCTGTGTCCACTTGCCTTCATTAGTGATTTGGGTACTTATGAGAGACAGTGTGATCAGTCAGAGTGGCAGCTTAGTCAACCTTGGACTTCTTGGCTTGTGGACTGTTGGCTCTTTCCCTTGGACTGAATTGCGTTGTTGCTCCAGAGCCTTTTCGCTCCAACACGTCTGTATGTCCTCTTTTATTTTTGCCTTCCTCTCCACTCCTGCTCAGTCTGGAGCACGCTTGACATTTACCCCTCTCCAACTAAGCTAGTTGCTGGTTGTCTCATCTCATACCTGTGACTGTTATATGGACATTTTGTATATTTTTCCTTCTGTTAATAAACACGTTACATTACTGCACATTGGGCTCGTATCAATTCATATGTTTGCTGCGCCGTTACGCAGCGGACATGACAGTAAGCTGCCACCACGAAGAGCCCAAACAGTGAAGTAACATGCCGTGTTTTTTCTTCATCATTCCCTGTGTGTATTTCCCTTTCAGGAGTTGCATTCAGGATGGACTTACCGGGTAGCAGAAGCTATCCAATGTGTCTGGGGTGGAAATGCTGCCAATCCCTGATGGAAATAGATGGGTTGATCTCGGCGTCACACATTTATTCCACTCCAGACGACATTTTGTGATATGTGGGACTGGCAGGCAATGCAGCTTTCAGCTACCCTCAGCTGAAGATGGACGCTGAGGGGAGGGAGAAAATTGCCCTGATCGCTGCGCTGCAACAGGAGAACGGCAGAGCGGAGAGGAAGCCCCCGGAGAAGCCCGGACACATGCCAAAGAAGAGGGGTTCCCGGGCCTCAGTTGTTTTCCTCCACCAGCTGTCAGCACCCAGATTGCCTCCGTGTCCTGAGCCAGGTCTCACTCCATCGCCAGGGAACAAGAAGAAACACAAACGGGCAGGGCCGGCAGAGAATGATCGCCGTTCTGAGGAGAAGAGACCTGCAGCCATCTCATCCTCCGTCTTTACCTCCACCAAGGTGTGGGGGGCAGGTTACTCCTCTTATCCATCCCTTTCGGTGCCGGTTTTGGGGGCTTCTCTGCAGCCTATGCTGTGATGGCCCAGGGCCATCACAGCCACAGAGAGGGATGTTACCTCGCCAGCTGTAGCAGGAAACATCATTGACCAGGAGAACAGGCAAGTAATCTCTTTATTACCTCCGCCAGGCTGCAGGCCAGAAGGTTATGTTTTTGCCGGGGTTTGTCTGTTTGTCTGTCTGTTGGTTAGCAAGATAACTCAAAAAGTTTTGGACGGATTTCGATGAAACTTTCAGGCGTTGTTGGAAATGGTACAAGGAAGAACTGATTAAATTTTGGGGATGATCCGGATCACCGTCTGGATCCAGGAATTTTTTAAAGGATTCTTTAACATTGTGAGATAGGGCCCGGAGGTAATGTGTAGTTCAGTGCTTCCGCCAGCAGGAAGCACTGAAATGCAGCGACTCAGGCAAGCGCTATCCCCAGATGCTATTGAAGCTCATCGAGCTTGTGACAGAGCCGCTAAAATGCAGCATACACTGAATGAGAGCCCACAGGCTCGTTGAGCTTATGACAGAGCCGCTAAAATGCAGCATACACTGAATGAGAGCCCACAGGCTGCTGCTTCTCGCCGTGCTAAAGACAGAGACAGTACACGGCAGCATAGACAGGATGAGGGGCTATCCCCAGATGCTATTGAAGCTCGTCGAGCTTAGTTTTATTTTATTGATTTTCTCTTATTACCTCCGCCAGGAGGCTATGTTTTTTTTTAAAAAGAAGATTGGAGTTAATATTGTTCTATTCTACACTGCGTATATGTACATATTTTTAATTTCTTGGAAAGAAACGAAGTTAGAAAAATTATGTTAATGGTAGCTGTTCAATATCCAGAACTTATTATTAGGAATAAATTTCATGAATGTGTTCTCCAACTAAAGACTTGTACATGTTGTATCTCTTGTTAAATTAAATAAATTGTATTTGTGTAGTTCAAATAACATTTTTTTTGTTTTCTTGACCAATCATACGACATACACAAACACATGATACAGGGAAAGAACAATAACAAAATTGGTGTAGAATATTTATGGTATAAATCACAATACTGGGGGGGGACTGTTGCTCTTGGCGGAGGTCTGTGCTCTCCAAATGCTTTTCTAGTTTGTTCCTAAAATTGTTGAAAATTCTTGCCTGATCCCTGGTAGAGAGTCTCTGGGTGTGCAGTCCCCAGAGACCTCTTTACCTGCTGCAGCCATGAACTGCTCACCAGCCCTCTCCACGCTCTCTCCCTTCTCCCCTGAATATACACCAGCGCCGGAGCTGGACAGCCAGGACTGGAAGGAGCCAGAGGTCTGTGAGGATTCTTCCCCCGCAGCAATGGTGAGCCAGACCCAAGCTGCCATGCTGGAGGAGTCACCAGCGTGGATCACGATGGCTGGGATGACAATGACTGCAGAGATAATCACGCCTGCCGCGGAGGTTGCCACAGCAGAGTCAGCACCCGAGCTGCACCTCCAGGAAGCCAAGCCTGTGGAAATGTCACCCGGATCGTCGGTGTCCTGGATGGCGGTAGAGCTCGAGCTAAGGCAGGTGCTCTCTTTTGTCTTTCTTCTTTCCATTGTAGAGCATTTTTGCCTAGCTCTAGGTGAGGAGGGCCAGCTGCAGCCATACGCTACACCTGAGCTCGCCTCACCGGGCTCTGCCGCTGCTGGTGACCCTGACCCTTCCTCCTCTGTGTCTGAGTCCTCTTCTAGGGTCACCAGAGAGAGGTCCATGTCTCCGGATGAGACTGAGGATCTAGGCTCACCACTGGAGGTCATTGTGGCTGCTGCCGTCCCCACTGAGGCGGTCATCATGGGTGCTCAGCTCCAGTTCAGGGTGCCCGCGGTTGGTCGCCTCCTGGCTCAGGTGCTCATGAGGGTTGGCTGGTCCACGGTGGGTGCAACCATGGCCCAGTCGGGGTCCACCGTGGGTGCAGCAGGGGTTCAGCTGGACTCCACCGTGGGTGCAACCATGGCTCGGTCGGGGTCCACTGTGGGTGCAACGAAGGCCCAGTCGGGGATCACCACGGGAGCAATGAGGTCCCGGGAAGGGGCCATCGCAGGTGCTACGTTGTCCCAGGCCGGGACCACCACGGGTGCAGCCATGGCCCAGCCTGGGTCCACTGTGGATGCAACCGAGCTCTAGTCCCTCGCCAGGACCACCAAGGGTGCTGTCAGTCCATTTGGGGACACCGGGGTCTCCTCATTTCTTCTGGAGGCCTGCTGGGTGTTCCTCCTTCTCCTGTGGGACACCCCTATGGTCCACCGGATCCTGCCACCAGTTGCCGCTGGGGTCCTCCTTCTCTGGTCTGGCCTCCCACCCTTGATTCTCCCGGTGGTAGGCCACTGCCTTATCTGTCCCGTTGGCCCTAGTGGCTTAATTGCGTGGGTAGGCCACCCGAAGGACTGGATCTCTGGGTCAGGTGGCCCACTTTCTCTGGCAGGCCACCTGACACTGTCCTGCAGGCCACTTGCTGCCCTGGGACTTTGACCTGCCCCCTGAAATCAAGACTGTTTGTGGGCTCTGGGACTTTGGCCGGCCCCCTGAGCCTTAGGACTCTGGGGTTTTGGGGGGTTGGGGGGTTATTGTGATTTTGGGGTTGGGAAGTATGGTGCTCTTTGTGTTGTATTGTGGTGTTTTTTTTTCCCTTGGTTAAATCCCTCCTGACCTGCCCCCCCCCCCACCTCCCGCCCTGGTTAGTTGTGTTGGCCTCCTGGGGGGGGGGGGGGGGCAGGGTTTTCTTTTGAGGTTTGTTTTCTGTTTTGATGGTGTGGTGGGTGTCTGGTACCCACCTCTTGGGAGGGGGGGCTGTCATGATCGGGGTTGTTTTCAACCCTATCCATGATTTGTGGCTGTAGGTCTTTGATTATTGCTTATTAATTCCAGCTGGCAGATTTTTTTGAGCGCTGCTCTCTGCCAGTCCTACGGCCATGTCTCCTCCTCTCCCCAGATATTCACCGGCTGTTTCTCATCACCACATGCACACATACGCACGCACGCACACTCTCACATGCACACACACATTCCAATCTGTTATGCACTTGCTTGCCACGCTGCTGTGTCCACTTGCCTTCATTAGTGATTTGGGTACTTATGGGAGACAGTGTGATCAGTCAGAGTGGCAGCTTAGTCAACCTTGGACTTTTTGGCTGGTGGACTGTTGGCTCTTTCCCTTGGACTGAATTGCATTGTTGCTCCAGAGCCTTTTCGCTCCAACACATCTGTATTTCCTCTTTTATTTTTGCCTTCCTCTCCACTCCTGCTCAGTCTGGAGCGCGCTTGGCATTTACCCCTCACCAACTAAACTAGTTGCCGGTTGTCTCATCTCATACCTGTGACTGTTATATGGACATTTTGTATATTTTTCCTTCTGTTAATAAACACATTACATTACTGCACATTGGGCTCGTATCAATTCATATGTTTGCTGCGCCGTTACGCAGCGGACATGACAGTAAGCTGCCACCATGAAGAGCCCAAGCAGTGAAGTAACATGCCGTGTTTTTTCTTCACCATTCCCTGTGTGTATTTCCCTTTCAGGAGTTGCATTCAGGATGGACTTACCGGGTAGCAGAAGCTATCCAATGTGTCTGGGGTGGAAATGCTGCCAATCCCTGATGGAAATAGATGGGTTGATCTCGGCGTCACACATTTATTCCACTCCAGACGACATTTTGTGATATGTGGGACTGGCAGACAATGCAGCTTTCAGCTACCCTCAGCTGAAGATGGATGCTGAGGGGAGGGAGAGAATTGCCCTGATCGCTGTGCTGCAGCAGGAGAATGGCGGCGCGGAGAGGAAGCCCCCGGAGAAGGCTGGACGCATGCCGAAGAAGAGGCGTTCCCGGGCCTCAGTTGTTTTCCTCCACCAGCTGTCAGCACCCAGATTGCCTCCGTCTCCTGAGCCAGGTCTCACTCCATCGCCAGGGAACAAGAAGAAACACAAACGGGCAGGGCCGGCAGGTCTCTTCTGAGGAGAAGAGACCTGCAGCCATCTCATCCTCCATTTTTACCTCCACCAAGGTGTGGGGGGCAGGTTACTCCTCTTATCCATCCCTTTCAGTGCTGGTTTTGGGGGCTTCTCTGCAGCCTATGAAGGAGCCCAGGGCCATCACAGCCACAGAGAGGGATGTTACCTCGCCAGCTGCAGCAGGAAACATCATTGACCAGGAGAACAGGCAAGTAATCTCTTTATTTGTTCCTAAAATTGTTGAAAATTCTTGCCTGATCCCTGGCAGAGAGCCTCTTCACTTCCGCCCTCCAAAGAGAGCAGACGCCTTTTTCTTCTCTCCTGCTCTGACTTATCTCCTTCCTCCCCTAACTAACTGGATCCCAGCTTGCTATCGTCTGTCTGCGTGTCTTACTGCTGATTATCGAAAGAAATTATGGAATTAATAAGCTGGGCTTTGAACGCAATTGACACTATTTTTTCAACGAGGAAGTGCCCCGGGGGAGGTTGTTTGCCCCGCAGGAACGGCTGCTGCGGGCTATTTGAGGGACACAAGTAATTGGAAACTCTTGTGCCTGTCTGATCTTTCCATCGAAGATGTAGAAGATTTGTACGTCTTCGTAGTAATGGTGATTGGGATCGTTCTGATTGGATCTGGGATTGTCCTGGTGTACCGTAAATTGATGAAGATGGACACAACCTATCAAAATGCTGGCCAAGCGAGGTTCAACCATCAAATTGAAAAAATGGAGAGGACTCTGACAGCGGCAAATGGAGAACTGTCTAGGAAGGTGGATTACATCATGATTACGCTGAGAGCCGTCCATGAAGGATTCAACGTCCAGCAATGAAGGATTAAGTACTGAATCTGTAAGAGAATATAAAGTTTTTTCTCTCTGGGATCAGTACTATTCGACGAATCTGACTCCCCTCACACAAATCCTCCAGATTATCTGCAGTTTTTTGTTTTCAAAACATTGAGCTCACGGCCTTCGGACAGCCAGCTGCATGGCCCAAGGACAATGCCAGCAGCTAGACAAAACATCTCCTGCCAAAGAGACCTTGTTGTTCTTAACTGATACAAACACCTACATTCAACACTACATCCACACTGACTCAAAAAACTGATGAAAAAGATTACTCACTCACTGCTCTCTCTGTGTCCTTGTGAACTTTTTTGTCTGCTAACTGTGCATTGAGGGCTTTTTTTTCTTGTAATCATAATATTGATCATATATGACCAGTATTCTGACAATCAATGGTTTTTTTGCTCCTTCCTATTGTATTATCCTTTCTTCCCTATGCATCCTGTACCCATCTGATGACAGGCGCGTTCACAGATGCTGCCGTGTCACCGGAAATGCAGGTCGTTTTCTGTGTCAAGTCAAATCCCTTGTATGTTATCAGTTATCTGTTAATGTACTTGGCAATAAATCTTTTCTGAGTTCTGAGTTCTGGCAGAGAGTCTCTGGGTGTGCAGTCCCCAGAGACCTCTTTACCTGCTGCAGCCATGAACTGCTCACCAGCCCTCTCCATGCTCTCTCCCTTCTCCCCTGAATATACACCAGCACCGGAGCTGGACAGCCAGGACTGGGAGGAGCCAGAGGTCTGTGAGGATTCTTCCCCCGCAGCAATGGTGAGCCAGACCCAAGCTGCCATGCTGGAGGAGTCACCAGTGTGGATCACGATGGCTGGGATGACAATGACTGCAGAGATCATCACGCCTGCCGCGGAGGCCGCCACAGCAGAGTCAGCACCCGAGCTGCACCTCCAGGAGGCCAAGCCTGTGGAAATGTCACCCGGATCGTCGGAGTCCTGGATGGCGGTAGAGCTCAAGCTAAGGCAGGTGCTCTCTTTTGTCTTTCTTCTTTCCATAGTAGAGCATTTTTGCCTAGCTCTAGGTGAGGAGGGCCAGCTGCAGGCGTACGCTACACCTGAGCTCGCCTCACCGGGCTCTGCCACTGCTGGTGACCCTGACCCTTCCTCCTCTGTGTCTGAGTCCTCTTCTAGGGTCGCCGGAGAGAGGTCCATGTCTCCGGATGAGACTGAGGATCTAGGCTCACCACTGGAGGTCATTGTGGTTGCTGCCGTCCCCACTGAGGCGGTCATCATGGGTGCTCAGCTCCAGTTCAGGGTGCCCGCGGTTGGTCACCTCCTGGCTCAGGTGCTCATGAGGGTTGGCTGGTCCACGGTGGGTGCAACCATGGCCCAGTCGGGGTCCACCGTGGGTGCAGCAGGGGTTCAGCTGGACTCCACCGTGGGTGCAACCATGGCTCGGTCAGAGTCCACCGTGGGTGCAACGAAGGCCCAGTCGGGGATCACCACGGGAGCAATGAGGTCCCGGGAAGGGGCCATCGCAGGTGCTACGTTGTCCCAGGCCGGGACCACCACAGGTGCAGCCATGGCCCAGCCTGGGTCCACTGTGGATGCAACCAAGCTCCAGTCCCTCGCCAGGACCACCAAGGGTGCTGTCAGTCCATTTGGGGACACCGGGGTCTCCTCATTCACCGGCTGTTTCTCATCATCACATGCACACATACGCACGCACGCACACTCTCACATGCACACACACACATTCCAATCTGTCATGCACTTGCTTGCCATACTGCTGTATCCACTTGCCTTCATTAGTGATTTGGGTACTTATTGGAGGCAGTGTGATCAGTCAGAGTGGGAGCTTAGTCAACCTTGGACTTCTTGGCTCATGGACTGTTGGCTCTTTCCCTTAGACTGAATTGTGTTGTTGCTCCAGCACCTTTTCGCTCCAACACGTCTGTATGTCCTCTTTTATTTTTGCTTTCCTCTCCGCTCCTGCTCAGTCTGGAGCATGCTTGGCATTTACCTCTCACCACCTAAGCTAGTTGCTGGTTGTCTCATCTCCCACCTGTGACTGTTATATGGACATTTTGTATATTTTTCCTTCTGTTAATAAACACGTTACATTACTGCAGGTTGGGCTCGTATCAATTCATATGTTCACTGTACCGTTACGCAGTGGGCATGTCAGCTTTAGCCATTGATAGCCTATTGGTAGCCTTACGTTGACCACTCTGTTCCTCCATCTCATTCTGCCTAGCTTTAGCCATTCTTCTTCTTCTTTTAGATTTGATTGGCGGTTGGCAACCAGCTTACAGGTGCATTACCGCCATGTACTTCACTCTGTGTTATCACTCTATCTGGTCAGGAGCTGTACTCCTTGTCTTCTCCATTGATAGCCTATTGGTAGCCTTAAGTTGACCATTCTGTTCCTCAGTCTCATTCTGCCTGGCTTGAGCCATTGATAGCCTATTCCTAGCCTTACATTTACCACTCTTTCCCTCTGTCTCAACAGCTTCTTCTTCTTCTTTTAGATTTGATTAGCGGTTGGCAACCAGCTTACAGATCAGCAGCTATTTTACCAGCTTTAGCAACTTTATCCTTAGCTCTCCTCACATCACGCTCATGTTCAGTCTCATTAGCTCTTCTAGTAGCTTTAGCAACTCTATCAGTACCTCTCCTCACATCACCCTCATGTTCAGTCTCATTAGCTCTTTTGGTAGCTTTTTATACCCTATCCCTTTCTCTACATACCATAGTAGCAAGTTCCCTTTCTTTGCACCTACTATGCTTTAAAATACTTTTCTTGCTTGATTTACTACTAAACACATAGTTACACTTGCTGCACACTGCCCTCTTGCAGTGCTCCAGGGACCCACTCTTTGGACAGGCTTTGGTCAGTGCCATAACCTGTAAGAATAAAAGCAGTACAAGTGCTTAGCAAGCAAAGAAGAGATTTTCAGCATTAACAAGTAATGAACAAACAAAGCTGAACATAACTGCTCACTACATCTGAAGAAGCAGATTGTTGTTCTTCATTATCCCTCATGGGCGGAAAAAAAAAATTGCATTCGATGGGTGCGTGTCCCAGTGAGGCGTCTGGACATAAAAACTTTCTTGTATCTTCAAAAGTAAACAGCAAACATGTTTCTAAAAACATTTGAGGCTAAAAATAATGTGTAGTAGCTGAATACGAGTGCTTAGCAAGCAAAGAAGAGGTTTTCAGCATTAACAAGTAATGAACAAACAAAGCTGAATATCACTGCTCACCACATCTGAAGAAGCAGACTGTTGTTCTTTGTTGTCCCTCATGGGTGGAAAAAAAATTCCATTTGGTGGATGCTGTTATAAAGGAATTTTATAACAGTGAGCGGCGTGATGACGTAGCCGGCTGGTACCGTCATCATGCCGACCCATATAAGGGAGGAGTCAGCCATCTTAGGCTCTCTCTACATTCACACCATAGGAGTTGAATGCTCAGCCGATCTGTACCACATATGATACGTCTGTGTGTAATAAAGTTCATGTTCACAATAGCACCACTCTCTGTGAGTCTCTCCGGATTTCCAGGCAAAACATTTGGTGACCAGAAGATGAACCATGGAAGCGTGCGTGAGGCCCCCCACAGCCGTTTCTGGAAATCTCCAGTAAGCTGCCCGTTTCATGGTCGCGCTGGTTTGATGCTTTCATCACCTACATATTGGTGCTTGGCCTGGACAAGACAGGCGAGGTACAGAAACAAGCTCTTTTGGTTCACTATCTGGACATAAAAGGCCAATGTATTTTCCACACGCTAGAACCAACGGACTCATTCGCTGATTCAGTCGAGCTGCTAGCTAGGTGCTTCACCAGATATGACAGCGTGTTGGTGCGGGACACTAGGTTTCGCCAACGATGACAGATGCCCGAAGAGACAACATAACAATTCGTTGCAGACCTTTGCTGCTTAGCTAGCAAGTGCAAATCTAGTTTGTTGGAGGACGTGGTGCAGAACCAGCTATGGCAACTGGGCTACACATTGCTAGCATATGCAGTAGCCTCAGACGGGCCCGGTGACACTGCAGAAGAGGCCAAGGTAGCACAGAGAGTGAGCACAGCGAAAAAGGAGAATTCAGTACAGAGTGACCACAGCACTGTGGGTGAACACGACACAGAGAACAAAGATAACACGGAGGGAGAACAGCAACAAGACTCGCCTCAGTTCCTCATCCAGTGTGAGCTTTGGAGAGCTGCTGTGGAGCTGCAGGAGAGGGAGTCTATCAAGAACTGCAACGATGAGAGTACAGCCGCCCTGTGTGCACAGGAGGATTGCTGCCCGGAAGGGGGGCAGCAGCTGGACTCACCTCAGATCCTTGCCAGACATGAACTTCAGCTGCAGGAGAGGGAGTTTGTGGAGAAGGGGGACCCCAGTGACCGAAGATGGCCCGGCGCACGTCCCGTTACCGACAACAGCAACACATCACCCCGACCTAAACCAGCCCCAGACGAAAGCAAGAAAGAACCGGACTACTTCAGAATCCTCACTCAGCACCAGTCTACTGGAGCCACGGCTGAGGCAGCCACGACCAGCGTTGGCCTCCAGGGACTGCCACTGTAGCGTTGGGTGACGAGTCTGTGACCCAACAGGATGTAGCAGAACCACCACAGCCTGGTGGATGCCCCACAGCAAGAGTGAGTACCACATTGTTATAACCACAACGCCATATGCAGCCGCACAGAGCGCCACTCATGGTGATAAACTGGGTTCGGGTCCGTGGAACCAAGTGACCGGGCTCACAGTCGCCCTTTACATCATCACCACTGCTGACACGTATGAAGGTAGCGGCATAGTTGAGAATAGGATCGGGACAGCGGGACGGCCATCCACGGGAGGTGAGGACAGCTACTGCGGATCGGGATGTGGTGTTGAAGCTGATCCAGCTTGTGTGGGATACAGGCCGGGACAGTGTTGACAAGCGTGCCATGGCTCCAGAGGGAGGGCACCCAGGCCTGCTGAAATTGGCGCCGCCAGGGTCACATCCACCACAAGCTCGCTACAAGGCCCCTCAAGCAGAACCGCCTTCCCCATGGAAGACTGTGGAAAGAAAAAAAAGAAAAGTGACTGTCTGGATAGGAGCGTGGCTGGTAAAACAAGTGTCAGAATAATCCACTCAGCCACTTCGGGTTGAACAGCAGTACACCCACCAACCCTTGTTCATAGAATTACTGTTTATGCCAAATTGGGGAGGGTTGTAATTGATTAATGTGTTCTGTGTTTTTTCGGGGGGCGGGGGTGGATGTTATAAAGGGATTTTAAAACAGTGAGCAGCGTGATGACGTAGCCAGCTGGTACCATCATCACACCGACCCATATAAGGGAGGAGCCGGCCATCTTAGGCTCTCTCTACATTCACAGCATAGGGGCTGTGTGCTCAGCTGATCTGTACCGCATATGATACCGCTGTGTGTAGTAAAGTTTGTGTTCCCAACAGCACCACTCTCTGTGAGTCTCTCCGGATTTCCAGACATAACAGATGCGTGTCCCGGTGGGGCTCCTGGACATAAAAACTTACTCCTATCTTAAGATAAGCCTTTAGCCTTTATTAGTCCCACAATGGGGAAATTCCTAGGATTGCAACAGCACAGGGATAGCAACACTCAGAAGGCAAGAAAAAAACAAGAACAGCTAGTATACATATGTACATATTACTATAAATATATATATATATAGGCACACAGTGCGGAGCATTGTGGTTGGTGGATGTGCAGCAGAAAGTCTAAGCTCGCTCTCTCTTCGCGGGTGCGGCAGGCCAGCTGGATGTCTTTGGGCATGATGGTGACCCTCTTGGCATGGATGGCGCACAGATTGGTGTCCATGAAGAGACCCACCAGGCAGGCCTCGCTGGCCTCCTGCAGAGCCATGACGGCGGAGCTCTGGAAGCGCAAGTCGGTCTTGAAGTCCTGAGTGATCTCCCTCACCAGGCGCTGGAAGGGCAGCCTACGGAAGAGCAGCTCCGTGGATTTCTGGTAGCGACGGATCTCTCTCAGAGCCATGGCACCGGGCCTGTAACGGTGAGGCCTCTCCACTCCGCCGGTGGCCAGAGCACTTTTTCGAGCAGCCTTGGTGGCTAGCTGCTTCCTGGGGGGCTTTTTCCTCCAGTAGATTTACGGGCGGTCTGCTTGGTTCTTGCCATCGCTCTTTATTATTCTGTCTTATATTTCTTGCACGCCGCCTAAACTCCAGCCCGGCACCCGTGTCGCTTTCACCACAGTTCCTCGGCATGTCGAGCTTCTCCGTTAGTACCCGGTGGCGGTTGGAGCTAGCTAGCCAGCTAGCTCCGTCCCCCGCTGCAAACAGCGGCTCCGTCCGCCGACTCGGGAGACCCTTGGGGCGATCTGTGTGTCCGTGATATATATATAGAGTGAAAGGTGTAGAAAGAAGAAGGAAGTAAAAGTAAACCGTAATAAAAAAAACAAAACAAAACTGAAAACATGTTTCTGAAAACAATCAAGGGAAAAAAATAAATGTGTAGTAGCTGAATATGAGTGCTTAGCAAGCAAAGAAGAGGTTTTCAGCATTAACAAGCAATGAACATATATCATAAAAACTTTCATATATATATCATACATATATCATAAAAACATACATCATAAAAACTTTCTCCTGTCTTCAAAAGTATAAACAGCAAACATGTTTCTGAAAACAACCGAGGAGAAAAATAAACACATAGTAGCTGAATAAGTGCTTACTTACTGCTTCTGAAGTATCTAGAGCAAAAGGTCTCTGTTTACTTTTGAATTATAAAAAAACTAAACAGTAAAATATGTCCGTACAACAGCTGCTATTGTAAGCAGTTAACCGGAAGTAATAAAAGGTCCCCCCTCCCCTCTGGTGGGAGTTTCCAGGCACACGCGCAGTTCACTGCGACCGTTTGTGGGCGACGAATGTTGGGACTTGTAGTTTTAACTAGTTTTACCTCGTCCTTCTTCTGCAAAACTAAACAGCAAAACCAGTGTGAAAACAATCGATGTGATGAATAAATGGTGTACGTAGTTGCTGAATACATTTTTTTTCGGTAACCGCTATTTTATAACCACTATTGATCTCTCAGCTTGACTGTGAGAAGAAGTCATCCATGTGCTGTAAAAAAAAAGTCACACTGCCGCTTCCAGAGGCCCGGCATAGTTATTACAATACTGTTTTTCCCAGCTTCAATGACGGTAAAGGTGAGTTAAATTTATGTCCATTTCAAAAACAAAGCCTCATCTCAAAATTCTGGCAAATTAAAAGTCGAGAAAATATGGCCACACAATGGTGCAAGCATTTAGTTGCACTTAATTTTGACTAGGCGAGCTGAAACGCTGGTAGCAGACAGACAGACAGATGGACAGATACAACCACACGCACACAGACACATTCACTGAGTGATTACCATATGCATTTTCAACCATCCACCATCCAAATGAGCACTGAAGCTTTAAAAACAGGAGTTGCTTTGCTCATGTGCAGTGAGAACGGTGCATTCTTTTCGTGCATGTGCAGAATGACAGTGGCTGGTTGAATTTGCACCTGCATATCTGCTCAAGTACATTTTTTTGTTATTTGATGTACAAATGCACATGCTTTGAGGGGGTGGGAAACATGCATTTAGTAGGATTTTACACTTGTTTTGATGAAAGTATTTATGAACTCAGATTTTAAAAATGTAAGATTAGCAGATTATAAAACCATGCAAGCTTTCAACTGCATGTTGAATTTAACTCTGTTGGGTTCATATGTAAATGTGACTCTGAAAGTATCAGTGCATCACCAGCCATGAACCTCACTGCACGTCACTGCTTAACTGCAGTCTTTAATACAGTTCATATGGTGTCTTCAGGCAGATACATACAAAGGATTTTTTTCTGTCATTTGAACAACTTGTTGGAACAAAAAGAGAACCAAATATACAATAAGAAAAAGTCATCTGGCAAAAGGTAAGTTATCAGTTAAAAGAATGTGAAATATTTTTTGAAAGTCCAAATTAATCACAATAATTTCAAAACCTCTTAAAATGATGGTAGTCATGCCATACATCATTTGAAACCTTAGAATTTCATGTATTTGGTTATTAAAAGAGATTTAAGCTACAATCACAACAGCAGAAGTAAATAGCACATCAAACGAGCTAGGACAAAAAAGCAACATTGCAGTGACTCGCCAATCAAGCTTCCAAGAATTCCTAGAATCAATAATAATCCAGCATATCCAGTCCATTTTAATTGCCAAAGGTGTAATTGTTATGTATGAATAATGAGACAGGAGCCATGCTGAACTGAACAGCAAACCACTCTTTATTACAGAACACAGAATTATATACACCAGCGGCCGTGTCCGCCTGATGTCACCCTGTGGGCAGGTACGGCATAACACACACACTACACTCACAACACCACACTTCTCTTCCCCCTTACAAAATGCAAAATCACACACACAGAGACCCTCCCCAATTTAAGACCCGAATCATGCACTAAGAAAACAGGGGAACAATTAACTGTAGTAAAATAACCTACCACATTCACACAAAACAAGTAAAATGGACCAAGTCTCTAAAAATACATAAAATAATCCCATAACACATCACATACATACTCTCAGGCACACCAGCCGAGGATATATATATACAGCTATTTACATTAATATGGTTTAAGTCACACCTACTGTATGTCCATTGGCAGCCAGGGGTAAAATTGGCCCGGGGGCTCAGGGCAGCCCCAAATCATACACGTTCCTGGCCACTGAAGATAAGACCTGCTCGGAGGCCATGGGCAGCCCACGACATGTGCGCCCGTGGCCGCCGTCTACCCGGGATCAAAAACAATCTCTCTCGCCATAACGTTCCTCTTCACTACCGACTGTATCACTCCTCAGGACTCGCCATGCTGCTGTCCGGCACACCGTCCCTCCGTGCTTGTCGGCCCCCTCCCAACCACCTTCAACACCGCCATTGTGGCGCCGAACACTCCGAGACCTGAAGCCTGCTCATCGGCGCCACTCGCTGCCTCGGGCGCCTTGCTGTAACACCCAACACTCTCGTCCAGGGTGCTCCACTGCGCTGCCTCCGTGTCCAGCTGCTGCTGCTCACTCCTGGGGATCACCGCATCGCTTTCGCCGGCGTTGTTCTCCGACCCAGGCACCTCACCGCTGCTCCCAGCGCCCTTGTTCTAGGCGCTCCGCTGCGCTGCCACCTTGCCCGGTCGTAGCTGCTCTCTCCCAGGGCTCTCAGCTTCACTCTGGTCGGCGTCACTCTCCGACCCATGCGTCTTGTTGCTGCTCTCAGCACCCTCGTTCCAGGTGCTCTGCTGCATCTACTCCATGTCTGGCTGCAGCTGCTCTCCCTCGGGGCTTTCAGCGTCACTCTCGTCAGCATCACTCTCCGACCTGGGCATTTCGTCGCTGCTCTCAGCACCCTTGTCCCAGGCATTCCACTGCATCATCTCCATGCCCCGCTGTCACTGCTCTTCTCCGGGGCTCTCACCTTCCATGTTCCCGCTCTCCCGCTGCCTAGCCTCCAGCTGCAGGAATGACTCCTGCTACTCTCCGGTCCTCCACCTTTCTGTGCTTTGCGGCTGGCACGCCATCTTCAGTGACCAGGGACTTCCCCGGTCCCACCTCGATGCCCAGCTGGTAGCTTCAAGCCCTCTTTTGGTGCTCAGTTAGCTTCATGGCTAGCTCGTCCATGGACACTGACTGTGCCGTTAGCTTCTCCCAGCTAAATAGCTTAGCCTTGTTTGGTGCCAACACTCCCACCACCCACAGCTTCATGGTCCTCGTCTGCCCGGCAAAGAACTCAGCGAACCGCTCAACAGCATCCTCATAGCGCTTCGTTTCTCCCAATATACTGAGAATTCTTCGGCCTTCCACGCCAAGATGACGGGCCAGGAGCGCTCGTCGTCTTCTCCCATTAAGTCCACCTAGGCCCAGTGCCCCAATGTAACCCTCAAACATGGCCCTCCACTTCGGCCACAGGATCACCAGCTCTCCCATGTACTCCAGAAATGGCACTAGGGGTTGAGGTAGCCCATACACTGCCATAATTATCCTCATTGCCAATATGTTATGTATGAATAATGAGACAGGAGCCATGCTGAACTGAACAGCGAACCACTCTTTATTACAGAACACGGAATTATATACACCAGTGGCCATGCCTGCCAGACGTCACCCTGTGGGCGGGTACGGCATCACACACACACTACACTCACAACACCACACTAATTATAGATCGATTCGAGTAAGATATATTGTCCATACATTACGTGGATGAATACCCATAATCATCATTGTATCATTGTTTGATCATCACGTTGTTTGAAACGAGTCGGATGACTTCTGTTTTAATTTTTGTTTTGGCGCTATAAAAACTACAACTACTATCTAGATAGAGCCAGAAATGGAAGCTGAAAAGACACACATGACTCTCGGGTTTTGATTCACAACTCATTTGACATAATCAGAGCTTGTGTTAAGCTTTTACAGTTTTCAATAGCCAATGAGTGCCCATTTACCATCTAAGTACAAGTCCCACTTCTCACACTACAAAATGAACAATTTGCAACTGAATCTGTTGATGATTGATGTATCCTGTAGTCAAAGAATTTCTAAACATACTGATGTGATGTGACTGGGTTGTTAAAGTGTGTGTTCACAGGCAGCAGTTTAAGGGCTGTGATGTAAAGGGCTACCATATTTAGTAGTACATCTTTCAAGTTCTTTTTGAGAAAATGGCAAATCTAAAAAACCTCCAGGAAGCATTCAAAAGATATAAATGTGTGTCCATGTTGTGTAACACAGTTTAAAAAAGGCCTGGTTAGATCCTAAGAAAAAAAAACTGTGCAATATAAAATTTAACCCTGACCTTGCACTTGGTGCGGCATTCCAAATGTGTTTCCAGCTAATATACTGTATCACAGCTGTATCTTATTTGCAGACATATGTATCTTTCTTCAAATTCAGTTTGATCAACCCACTCTTACTCAGTGTCATGAAGCTGGGTTTGGCAGTTCCAAACCCAGTTCTGACCCATGGGTTTTGGCCCGCTTTCTAATTAATTTTCCATCCGGTGCTTCAGGGAGCCCTTGGGGTCCTTGCTCCCTGACAGCTCAGCCACGCCTCCTCCTCCTGTCAGTATCGCCAGCTGATCTGCATTATGGGTGTTCACACACATACACGCACACACTTCATTCATTCTCATTCACACGCTCATACACTCACTCAAGCACACATGTTGTCTATCATGTCCAGCCCACTCATCTTCACACCGGTGGTCTCTTTCCTCATTAGTGTTACGATTATTTTAACGCCCGAAGAGCTGAGAGAGATCGCCGGAGCATTCAATGTGATTCATTTACAGTAGTGTGTTCCTCCGCGAACGTAAGTTGTCATTCCCTGCAGTACTTTCAGCCTGACTACATAGTCTTGTCTTGCGCTTCATGACTGTTTCAGTTTGTTGGTGTAAGCGGCTGTTCCTGCCTTTTTTCCCTCATCCATCAGACTGCACGGACCGCTCCGGATTGCTCCAGCTCAGTAAGCCTTTGTTGCCTTTCTCCTCGTGCCGACAGCAGTCCTGCGGCACTAGGCATTCCTCTCCTCGGGCTGTAGAGCATCCAGGTGGCGTCCCTGTTTGTCTGGTGGCCAAACTCATCATTTTCGTTGCCCGTTCTTCATTGGGACTGTTTGCTGGACATCGTTGGAGGTTTTTGCTAATAAAGTGCACAAAGTAATCTCTGCTCGTGGGCTTGTCATTCCTCCCTCCGTGCACTGCGTAATAGCGCAGAGGGGATCATAACACTCAGTGGCGAAAGCACTTTTTTCTCCAAAAAGTTTGAGTGTTTTCTTTTGAATGAGACCAACCCCATCAATATAAATGGTTAAAGAAGCTTTTGATTTACTTGGGGTATGGTATTTTTAAGCTTTTTTTGGGGGGGGGGGATTATCTGGAATGCAATGAACAGATGCTTTAGGTGGATTTCATATCTGTTGTAAAACTCAGAAATTTAACCAGAGTAGGTTGAACTCCTTTTGTAATACAGGCCCCTGCTGGGTTGTTTTTGTGCCACTTCTCTAATATGATAAATACAACAGTTACCACTGCTTGGGTAGGTATACAGTAGCTATTATGGTCTAGAACATGGAAGTTTCTCTCAATACATGAGCAACACATAGCACTCTGTGCGATTAATTCAAGGAACAGCCATTTTCAAAGATGTGCCAAAATCACAGATGGATGATGTTATTTTTTAAGACAGTGCAATAACATCCTGAAGAGGCCTTTTGAAATGGCATTTTCATCACCTTTTTTCTTCAGCCTTTACATGGCTGGTAATCGTAGTCTCACTTCTCATTCTGGCAAGTTTATATACATCTTTTTGATGCCTCCTTTTCATTTCATCCATTCCTTTTATATTTCTGGAATTTCTTCTATATGTTTTTGGAGACTAATGTAATATTTTATTCATTTAACATCTAGGTTCAAAGAACAATATACAAGATTTTGAAAAGTAAATTGTGTCTACAGCACTATACGCTTCAGCTGTAAATGTCATCAGTATGTGTTCTGATAGAATGACTACTTTGTCTGTCCCGTGATATCCACCTTATTCCTAGCCCCCATGACGCCTTGCGTGAATTATGGTAGCAATGTCTGGTACTAGTTTAGAACATATGGTTGTCACTGAAACGGGACACTTTTCCTTGTTAAAAAAACAATGACTTTGCCATCACAAATGCAGGAACACGGCCTCTTGCACCTCAAAACAGTAACATAATCATACCACTTCCCACGACTATCGAGGGATGGAAAGATGATCTTAAAAAGTGGCCTCGTACACAGTAGCTCTGTTAGTTAGCGCCACTGCTAAGATGCTAACAATGTAAACAATATTTTAGCAAGGTTGAAAACTCGCGTTCGATCGGTCGGGAGTCATGTCTTCCGTAAAAACATAGGTATTTTTAGAAAGTACAATTTCTAAGCTAAATGATACCAGACACTCTGGGGTTTCCTGGGACTTTGCCACTAGCAAACAAAGAAAGTGTCATGATTTATGATTTCTCATTGCCTGTAGTTCGTAATGGCATGGTGCACATTCTGAGACCCACAACATCGTGCTTGGGCGTTTTAAGTTCGGGGTAAAACGTCAGATCTGTGACATTCATACAAGTGAAAACATACCTGGCTCTTGTCTTGGTGTCTGTCCTGTGTCTGTCCCACCAATCTTACAAACAACCCTTTAGTTTTCAGTGCATGACCTACTCATTGCTGTAGAAACCACAGATTCAGCTGTGAGGAGCCTCAAACCACGAACAGCAACAAGTACCAGAACTATGCCAAAACATTCAAAAAATACAAAAACTACAAGTGCTGAAATTAGCTGCCGCTTGAGTGGAAAATATATGTATTTGGACTATACATTAAAATGAATTTGAAAAACTTTTTAAAACGCTATTTTAAATGCCCCCGTTACTCCATTCAAACTGACTGATTTTACACTACCACAGCCGAAACCGGAGGTTCCATCCATAATGGTTCCTACAGCGGCATCCCCAGGAATAAGGTGGATAGCTGAATACAAAAATATTTATGTTGCTTGTGATGCAATATATTTAAGTGAGATATTTGTGTTTTATGTGTATTTTTGTAGGATTGAAACTCAAAATTATGGGGGCCACGCTCCTCTGGTGGGGTGGTGGGCATTCTTGGGTGATGGGCTTAGTTATCGGTCGGGGTTGCTTGGTGGTTTCCCCCTGTGTTGCTGCCCTGCCATAGGGTGAAATCCTGTTTGTGGGGCCAGATTCTTGATGAATTGCTTGACTACCAGTGCTGCCGACAGGGGATCATACCGTACCCCCTGGGCCAAGGGGTTACCATTTAATTGTTTGATATGTTATTCTTATAACTTTTCAAATACTTGTTAATAGATACTTGGAAAAATAAGGGCAGGTTGGAGTTTTTATATGTAGGTAGAGAATTATTACATATTCTGTATAGGGGTATGTACAGTACTGTATATATTCATTTACATTTGTATCTTAAACCCTTGTTTCGCCTTGAAGATTTAGGCAGTGTATGCTGGCATTTAAAAAATTTGGCGAATACACTGGCATACGTCAAATAAGTTATGGGTAAGTTTTGTATAAGTTAAGAGCATGCTGAAGCACATTGGTATATGTTGTAGTATGGCAAGGTTGTTGAAAAATTTTGTGCATGTATAAAATTTTTCAACGTATCCAGCGAATGGCTCATACATCCCGCATATGTGGGCCATAAGGTGTAGGTAAGTTTTGCAATCTTTGACACACGTTCACGCACGTTACTTGTAAGTTACTCATAAGTCGAAATACGTCGAAATAATGTCTAGCGTACCCTAAACGTTGTAGGATGAAGTGCCTATAAAAATATTTGTCATAAGGTACAGGAATTATTTATTTTATTTAATAGTGGGTGTGAAAGGGGGCGGAGTTGAACCATCACTTCTACACCTGCTAAATTAAATAAAAGCACTCGTAAAAGGGGCACCAGTCCTAACGGACAATAAAATTAACTTTAATTTTATTTAATTTTGTACCTTAAATTACTCAATGAATCAGTCTCAAAGTTTCAGTGAGTTTTTGTCCTGCCGTGATTAGGAAACCTGTATATGCGAAAGGAAAACACTTTCAACTGCTCTCATTCACTCTTTATTAAAATCATTCAGGTTACATGGCATGGCGTTCAAATGATGAATAAACAGATTCAGATGATAACAGCGTAATATATCACATCAACTGATATTGGGTTCCTGAACATAAAATCCAGCTTTACACCTCTGCAGAACCAAGGAGAAACTAGACTTATGTTTCAACGGTAAATGAGGCTGGAATGTTTTAACAAAACATCGCAATTTTATGGGGAAAATTCATAAGCTAATTATCTAAAAATGACTCCTGAATTAATCTACAAAATTCAAGGGCAGTTACTTAAAAATGACTAAGAGTTTTTGCTTCAGTCTACGGCTCTATCCTGCGGCTGAGAGACTAATTGAGCCCTGAAATACGGGCCATATTCAATTGTAATTTAATTGTTAGGACATCACGTTTTAACCCAGAAAATAGGAGAAATAAGAGTCTCACTCACACAACGGCCGTTGGTCCAAGTTCCGCGGGTCGGTACCGCTGGGTTTTGAAGTTAGGACGTCGGAGGAAGCGGCTGCTGTCCTCACTCACAGCCGTGGGGTGATAACTCAGCTGGGGGGCCCTTCAAAGAGACATTTGCAGCCGTGGGTGGTTTGTCTCAGGGCAGCGTGAAAAGTCCTTGGGAAAAGAATCCAAATTTGGGGTCTCTTGTAGCGGGATCGACCCGAAAACTGAAGGAAAATCTTCTCAGTCTCTGTTCACTTTAAACTAGGCAAATTAAAGGTCCACTTTAATGGCGTGAAAAGTCATAAAAAAAGTGTGAGAAAAACATTTACTAGGATAAGAATGGCTTCTGAGGTGAAGGAAAAAGTTTGAGAATTTGATTCTCTAAAAAGGGACGAGCTCTAAAGAAAAATGGTTCTTCCTCAGTTTCCAGAATATAAGAAAAGATTTGACAAACACACAGAGAATAAAATAAAACTTCACAGGGCCTTGAAACGGTGGAATAAAATCTTCTTCTGAGATCTAGATTACTATTCTGCTTCCTTAATCTTAATTTAGTTCCTAATCTTTCTCAAAATCTCTTTCTTTCTTCTTTCTGTGTTTCTAATTCTTAATTCTATTTCTAGCTAATCTTCCTGCCGGTTCTTTGTCTGATCTCTGACTTTTTCAAAACTCTTACTTCTGATCTCTCACTCTTTCTTTTCTCTTAACTAAACTCAAATCTAACTCCTCTCTTTTAAAGTTACCTCACCGGGTCGTAAAACTGATGATGTAGTCGCAAGACTGACCAATCGGTTTTTTCAGAAGCAGTTTGAAATGGCTGCTATCCAATGTGAGAACACTTCTTTGTTTGAGAGCAGCCAATCAAATGAAGACACCATCCCATGAAATTTCAGAGGGAAAATCAACAGTCAGTTCTTATGAGATAAATGCTCAATATAAAATCTAACTAAATTAAATGACTTGGCTAATATATGGTGATCATGCATTTATACCATTACTCCAATAACACTCATGAATATAACATTTCTTATACATAATTATAATACATGCATTCACATTTAGATCAAGATTAGAACAGCAGAACATGCAGCAAACCATGGTTGGTGATAAGAGGGATGATTTTCAGTGTCCTTAGGATCCAGAGGATAAGCTGAAAGAAACTTAATATTTAGAACAAATTAAAAGTCACCCTACGTACTGAAAACACATTCCGTAGGTATCCGCTAGGAGGTACTGTTGAGCTGTAGATGATTTCCTTTAGTATCTGGCGAAGACCTGGACAGCATAGGCTATAAAACCGTCAGATTAAGTGGTTTATGACTCTTTTAAAAACATTGGTTTCCTGTGAAAAGGTACGTTATCAAATGCAGTGTTCATGTTGAGAGGTCTGGTCTCCTGAGTTTTATGTTCCTTTGAGCCTTTAAAAGCAAACTCTGATCCTTACAATCTCTGCAAGCGGCAACTGTTTACATTGGGGTCCTGGGAAAGCAAGCATCTTTGGTCAGGCCTGGAAGAAGCCTGCATGAGTCGGCATAAAAGCCAGTGATATTCCTGAGAAGGCAGAAAGGTGATATTCCTGTGTAATGAATAAAATGAAATTCCTGTAAACTGGAGAGAAGTGATCTTCTGTCTCGGTTTTGAGGAGGACGATGATGCTACAGTTCCCCCCTTTGTAGCGATGGTGAGCATCGGTCAGCGTCGGTACACACCCATGGCAGCTTCGTCTCCTTGGCAACACTTGACCTAAATACTGGGTTAAAAGGTTTGTGTGATGTCCATACACACTAGCATGCAAACAGTATCTATTACTAAGTACAGATCTTTGACTTTGGTTAACTGGAAGGACTTCCATGAATTTCCAAAAATAATTTGAATATGGACAAATGTAGATTATAAAATTGGCTTGGAGTAGTACGCTAAGGCATAGGTCTTGAAATGACTCAAAAATTCTAGCTACAAAAATAGGTGCGTAGTCTTACATACCTGAGGTAGGAATTTTGGTTCACGATGAAATAGCTATCATAGTTGTTTAAAAAAAATAGTTTGAATGGGTACAAAAATCAAAATGGAGTGCAAGAGCTATATATAAAAATATAGGTTTGTATATAAGCATGCATATAACTTTAAAATTCTAAAAATAAAGAAAAATAAAAGTCAAAACAAAGAATGCAAAACAAAAATGTATTGCTTATCTGAGGTAGATGTTTAGGTTAAGCAATATTGAGTTAATTCAAGGAGGTTCGAACTGAATTGGTTTAGCTGGACTAAACCATGGTTCCACAGAGGTCTTACTCAGAGGGTGTTTGAGACCTTTGTTCTGGAAGACTGAGCGAACATGGGAAGTCATCATTGTTCTTTGAGTGGCAATGAGGGATAACTTTGTGACATCTGAAACAGGGGCAAGAAGTGGTGAAGGCAGACTCGTCAAAGTGTTAGCTGAAAGTCTAATATTTTTAGCTACCTTTCGAAGAAACACAGGCATTAGATGTGGGTGAGCAGGGTCACCCTCTAACATGAAGAGTGACAAGTCCAAGACCTTGTTGAGTTTGAATGAGGCTTTGGAGCAAACTTTCAAAACCAACACAGTATCTTGCAAAGTTTTGGTAACAGTTGGTGGTTCAACTATCTGGCATTTCAGTGTAGGGTGTTGACTGATTTAACAGTAGACGTGCTAAGGCTAGCAAGGGGCCCTAATGGTGAGGCCGTGGTTGAGAATCTACTTAAGGATTGTTGACTTCTTGTCCGGGTTCTGTCCAGTTCTAACTGGGCAAAAGTAGGTGAGAGTGCTAGGTAGAGGGCTAAACTGAAAACAGGAGGGCCATTGTCTTGGCCAACAAATAGAAGTGAGTCATTTTAATCTTGAGCTTCTTGTCAGTTTTCCTTTTCTTGAGGTACCTGAGTGGTAGGTGAAAGTTATTCTTAGAGGTGGAACAACTTTGTTAGAGGCTGAGCTCTAAGCTATTAGTGTTTATCACCTTTAGAGGGTTTTGTGATTATTGACTTAAGCTAGTGATGTTGTTGATTTTGTTTGTACTACTTTGAAATAGTAACTTGATGATACTGAAAGAAATTTTGCGGGGTCTTTTAAGGTTAGATTTTAAGGAAGTCAGTTAGTTTGGGTTAACTTTCTCCTTTTGAAGGTTTAATGCAGTTACCTGATTGAGGAAGAGAAATGCGACCGAGAATGTCTGAGGCTGATAGTCAGCTAACAGTTATCTATCGGGCGCAAACAAGATTTTAGGTTTGTTTACTGACTTAATGGAACAGTGTTGTCCCCGACAAGTCCCATGGGGTTTTTGTAAGCTTTGATTTGATTACGATGGACCCATTTGGAGATGGGGTCCTGGCGATCTTTGCTTATTTTGATTTGGTAAACGACCGGAGAGAGTTTATCTGTGATCGTGTGTGGACCTGTCCACCTGGGGAGGAACTTCCGAGCGAGTTTTCCTGCTCGTGTGTTGGTCTGTCCTGTCTGAGGAATGAAAGCATAATAGAAAACCTTGTCTCCCACTTGGAGTTCGTCATGTGAGGCTTTCTGATCGTAGTAGGCTTTGCGTCCTTCAGCTGATCGGTCCAGATGTTTTTGGGCAAAGGCAAAAGTCTGTCGGAGATGTTTGGTCAGGCCAGTCATGTACTGGTGAGTAGTGTAAGCTGTAGCAACACTGGCTTCTCCAGGTTGGTAGAGTAAATGCAGGGGCAAAGTCATTTGCCGGCCTGTCATCATTTCAAAAGGTGACACCCCCGTAGCTTCATGGGGTGTGGCTCGGATGGCCATTAAGACCAGCGGGAGTTTTACATCCCAGTCTTTTTGGTGTGGTGAAACATACTTCTTCAGTATGTTGATCACAGTTCGGTGGGTTCTTTCAACCTGTCCGGAGGATTGTGGGTGGTGACTAATATGGAAGTTAGCTTTAACTCCCAAGGTTTCCCACAGTTGTCGCATGACTTCGGCGGTGAAATGAGTGCCGCGGTCAGAGTTGATTCGGCTTGGCAGACCAAACCTAGAGAATACGTGGTTCATCAACAAGTAGGCCGTGGTTTCTGCCGTGTCATTAGGAGCAGGCAGGCACTCGACCCATTTGGTGAAAGCACATGTGACTGTGAGGAAGTATTTGTTTCCTCTGGCTGACAGTGGAAGGGGACCTACCGAGTCAATTTGGAGGTCAGACCATGGGAATGAAATGCCTCTTTTCTGTAGGGGTGCTCGATGCATCGGGTTGGTTGGTTGAAACTGGCAACATACGAGACATCCCTTGATGTAGTTGGCTACATCCTTTCGCATGTATGGCCAATATGCCACTTGTTTGAGCGCGTTGTACGTCGCTTTGACGCCTTTGTGTCCTGCAGTTGGGAGATCATGGGCATGAGCAATCATCACCCCCCTCTGGTTACGAGGGACCACAAGCGCAGGCGTAGGGAGTTCATCGGAAACATGAACTAGAATGCCATTTCGCAGCTGCAAGGATGATCGTGCGGCAAAAAGTGGCTTCAAGTCTGGAGTGTCAGCGAGATCCGAGTCGGATGGTGCATTAAGTGCAGGATCTGAGATGTATTGTATCATTTTATGGACCGCAGGGTCAAGGTTTTGAAGAGAGATAAGGTCAGCGTCAGTGAAAACAGGGTCAACCGCAAGGGGACCTGTGGTTTGTGTCGTGTCTTGGGCCCTGTTAGTCTGGGCCCTAGTGACTGCGCAGACTGTAGGGGTGGGTGGGTGGGACTGTGAAGTCGGCACCTGAGCAGAATCAAAGGACCAGGGTGTGCCTTGTATGGCTCCTTGTTTTGCAAGTGAGTCCACAAGGTCATTCCATTCTTTGTCCTGACCTGGTGTGCGCGAGTGACCTCTGACCTTTTTCCAATACACTTGGAGGTTGTTGGAGGTGACCAGGTGATCACATGCCTTGAAAAGGTCTTGATGTTTAACCGTTTTGCGGTTGGAGGTTACAAAACCTTTGGCCTTCCAGAGTGCTAAATGACAAGTGAAACTGAGGCGTGCGTAGTTGGAGTCAGTGCAGATGACCAATGTGCGAATGCCATGGTCTACGGCAAGTTGCAGTGTAATGAGCACACCTGCGATTTCCGCATACTGAGATGATTGGGAGCCCAGTTGATAGTTGTGGGGTTCACAGGGCTGATTGTTCAGCCATGCCACACCCACACCAGCACGAATGTGAGTTTCATGGTGAAAAGAACAACCATCGACATAGGCGGTGACCATATCTTGACAGATTTTCTGGTCAAAGTAGTGATGGTTTGGGTCTTCAGTGACTGTAGGTGGCTCTGCACGAATAGATGGTCCTGGAGTGTCCTCAGAGCACCGTTGGCAGGCAGCCAAGTCTGTGCCAAGAGGGCTTCTCAACTTTTGTGCGTAGCGGACCTCCACATCAAAGCTTTGTAGAGCCATCAACCAGGAGGCTATTCTGGCATTTGTTACAACGCCTTCTCTGATGCGTTGACTGTTGAGGAAGACCACTGGTTGGTGGTGAGTCTCAACTGTGATTCTCTGGCCTCCTACATAGTTGGAGAAACGCTTGACTGCCCATACAGTGGCCAGAAGGGCTTTTTCACAGTCCGAGTATTTCAGTTCCGGACCAGAGAGGGTTTTGCTGGCATAGGCCATGACTCGTTTGTCGTGGTCGTAGATTTGGTATAATCCAGCGCTTAAGCAGTTGGCAGAGAACCCCACTTGTAAGAAGAATGGCTGGTCGCAGTTGGGATAGGCCAAACATGGTGCTGTGCATAACTTTTGCTTCAACGCTAGCATAGCCTGTTCTTGAGCCTCAGACCAAATGAAAGGGGTGTCCTTTCGTAGGAGGTCTGTAAGGGGTTTTGCCAAGTCTGCATAATCCACCATGAACTGACGTGAGTAATTGCATACCCCTAGGAAGCTCCGGAGTTCGGAGATGTTGGTAGGGGCTTTGATGTTTAACACACCTTGAATTTGTGCCGTTTGTGGTAGTACCCCTTTGGATCCTACCAAGAGACCGACATAGTTGACTTTGGTTTTGCACCATTGGCATTTGGAGAGAGAAATTTTGGCTCCAGCTCGCGTGAGCTGGCCAAGGACATGGTCAATTTCAGTGAGGTGGGTGTCCAGAGTTGGACTCCGAATGAGAATGTCGTCAACATAGATGAGGTTACCTCTGTCTCGGGCGTCTGGACATGCTT